>CM042246.1:33285672-33950730 GCA_023566225.1 Romanogobio albipinnatus | reverse complement strand
AATTTAGCATCCTGAATATGTTTACTTCATGCTGACCGAGTTTGGCGATGATCGAAACAATGGCCTCGGAGGGAGTATATTAAATTCCAGAGCATGGGTTTTCCGAACAACCCATTATAGCTCACTTCCTGTTGGGCTGACGTGTAACTTAGAGCACGAAAGTTGTTCGGCCCGATGAGGTCTATATGTGTACCGAGTTTCATACATATACGTGCAAGTGTGTTTGATATATAGACCAAATTTTAATAGGGGGCGCTGTTGAGCCCCCCTGCCACGCCCCGGGTATCAGCTTCAGCCCGGCCCTGATGGCCGCAGATTCTGACGTATCTGCAAAGTTTCAAGAGTTTTTGAGTATGGTAAGGGCCCCAAAAGTGCCCATTTAGTCGCTAAAAAAAATAATAATAATAATAATAATAATAACGAGCAGCGATGACGGGCTCAAGCCGGTGGCACCGCCACGCCGGTGGCATCAGCTTAACTGTGCACTGCAGATAATAGGCATTTAAAATGGGAAAACATAAAAGGACTATGTCAAAGTAATCTGAATTCACCACATTAACTGCAGTAGTTGGTGCTGCTATGACCACAAACCACATCTATGAGATCAATTAAATTTATATGAATTTCATGTCAGACTATGTCAAAGGTCAAATTGGAATGAGTTCAGAATACCATTTGAATGCTGATGTTGTTTTTATTCTAACACTTCTCTTCATGTGTTTTTGAGCTACCTTAGCTACCGTTTGTGCACCAATCTTATGCACCATAAAGCGTGCTTTCATTTCAATATGGGTGGTCCAATAAAAAAAATTTAATAAAAAAATGTGTAAATGGAGCCAAATCACAGAAACTGCAAAGATGATTTTAATATCAGTGTCAGGTAAGAGTAAGATGCGTGTCTACATTTTATGGAAGTTTATTATAAATAGCCACTTTTATAAAATCATGTGAAATTTATGTTTTAATACATTTATATTATATCAGTAAATAATTCATTTAAAGACATATGCATCATACGTGATCTTAGCAAACACATCACATGATGTTTTTATTTCAAGTGATAGTTATTTGTGATAGCCTATATGAAAGGGTTAAATTATCTTCATCAAGAGAGAAAGTCACACACACATACACACACAGAGTGATAGAGTGAGGGGGGAGGGGAAGGACAGGCAGAGGGCATTCCATAGACTTAATGGTTTTTATACTATCCCTCACCATGGCAACACCGTTTGAGATATCCAATATCCGTTCACATTTTAGCATCTTCCGTATCTTTGTTTCATTTTGACAGAGTTTGGTTGGAGATTGAATAAATCGCCTACGAGGAGAACGTGAAAACTCAGACCCTGAATTACACAAATATTCCCCTTCAAATCAAAATATCTGTCTGTAAATTAGAAAGTTGTCCGGCTCTAAGAGAACAATATATGTATGGGGACACATGAAATGTCTACAAATGTATGTCCTCAGAAACACACACACACACACACACACACACACACACACACACACACACACACACACACAGAGAGAGAGAGACAGAGAGAGAGAGAGAGAGAGAGAGAGAGAGAGAGAGAGAGAGAGAGAGAGAGAGAGAGAGACAGAGAGAGAGAGAGAGAGAGAGAGAGAGAGAGAGAGAGAGAGAGAGAGAGACAGAGAGAGAGAGAGAGAGACAGAGAGATAGACAGAGAGAGAGAGAGAGAGAGAGAGAGAGAGAGAGAGAGAGAGAGAGACAGAGAGAGAGAGAGAGAGAGAGAGAGAGAGAGAGAGAGAGAGAGAGAGAGAGAGAGAGGAGAGAGAGAGAGAGAGACAGGGTATCTGCAGGTTTCACCAAGTCAAATTTAAGACTTTTTAAGACCTTTTCAAGACCATTATGAATTAAATTTAAGACCTATATCACGCAATTTAAAAAAAAAAACGTACAAAAGGAAATGCAGAATCACAAAATTACTTGCAAAGCAAATTAATTTATTCAAATTGAACAAAGTATTAGTAATCTTGCACTTCCTCATAGCTCAATCCCACCAGGATTAATATACAAACACACTACCGGTCTAAAGTCTGAGAACGGTAAGATTTTTAAATGTTTTTTACATTCTGCTCACCAATGCTGCATTATGTTATTAAAAATACAAAAAGCTGTAATATTGTGACAGTTCTGTTGTGACTGTTTTCTATGTGAATATATAGTAAAGTGTCATTTATTCCTGTGATCAAAGCTGAATTTAACATCATTACTCCAGTCTTCAGTGTCACATGACCCTTCACTAAATCACTAATCATTCTCATATGAGGATCTGATGATCAACAAACATTTATGTTTATTATCAGTGTTGAACACAGTTGTGTAAAACATTTTTTTTGGATTCTTTGATGGATAAAAAAAAGTAAAAAAAAAAAAAAAAAAAAGATTTCTGAAGGATTATGGTGACTCTAAAGTCTGGAGCAATGATGCTGAAAATTCAGCTTTGAATCACAGAAATAAATTCTATTTAAGATATATATTGAAATATAGTTATTTTAAATAAAAAAAAATAAAAAAACATATTCACAATAATACTGTCTTTGCTGTATTTTGGATCAAATAAATGCAGCCTCGGTGAGCAGGAGAGACTTCTTTAAAAAACATTTTAAAAATCGAACCGTTCTCAAACTTTTGACCGGTAGTGTGTGTGTATGTATATAAATTTTTTTGTGAGATCAAAATTACTGATTTTGTGATGGTCATTTTCAGAAATGTGCATGTTTCTTTTTTTTTTTCATAATTAGGATGCCACATTTACCATATCATTATATTAGATGCACAAATAGTCACACATGGCAATAAAACAAACAAAATGCATGAATCTTGTTTGACAATAGGACAAATAAATACAACTTAAATATACAGATACAAACAGTGCTTTAAGTTTAGGGCTACTGTTTGTTTTTCCCCGTTGTTGTTGTTTGATTAATACTAACGACACAGGCAGGAGGGGGTATAGGCTCGGCTATATTGGGTTGCTTTCACTTTAAGACCTACAGTAATGATGAGCCCATAGATATGGATATGTATGAATATGCCTAGATTCGGTTCACTCGCGCGAGCGCTGACGGCGGCAAACGCCTGCAGAATCCGCGGCCAGTCTGACATCAGTCCCGTGTGTCAGTAGCGAATGAGTTCGGGGTTTTCACCGTTTTTTAAACTCTTTGTTTAGTGCTATCGGGCATATCAAACTTTTATTTGGTCATTATACGAGATGGCAGGTGAGAAAGATTCACCTTTGCTATCACGATCGCGTGAACTGGAAGAACTGGAGAACTGAAGCTGAAGAATAAAAATCCGTTTGATGCGTCTGTGGTATAATCAGAAAGAGCCTCGCGCCAATAACATGAAAGCTGATTGGCTGCTATATAAGATGCATGTTGGTCTCTCACTAGCGAAAAAACGAACTAAGAACACACACACACACTCTCTCTCTCTCTCTCTCTCTCTCTCTCTCTCTCTCTCTCTAAAACATTGCGGGAGCATTTCAATGAGCAATGGAGTAGCGTTACATGGACTTTTGATTTTGAATTTAAAGACATTTAAGACTTTTTAATATCCCGCGGGGACCCTGGAGAGAGAGAGAGAGAGAGAGAGAGAGAGAGAGAGAGAGAGAGAAACGAGCTTTTTTTTTTCCTGCTTCAAAACTAACACAATGCTGCCATCTTGTGTTCATTGAGGGAAGGGCATCAAGGAATCAAGGAATTATTCAAAGAAATATTTATAAAAAATATATATATTCATCTGAAAAATAGTATAGTAATTTTAAATTATTCTAAGTTCAATTACCAAACATACAATCTTAATTTAATTGAAATCAAAATATGATTTTACAAGATATTAGACAATTTCTGTTCCCCTTTTTTGTCCTCATTTAATCCCTCGCCATGGCAACACCCGTTTGAGATATCCAATATTCGTTCGCATTTTAGCATCTTCCGTATCTTTGTTTCATGTTGACCAAGTTTGGTGGAGATTGAATAAATTGCCTACGAGGAGAACGTAAAAACTCAGACCCTGAATTACACAAATATTCACCTTCAAACCAAAATATCTGACTTCCTGTTGGTCGGAGCTAATGACTGTAAATTCGAAAGTTGTCCGGCTCGAAGAGAACAATATATGTACCAAGTTTGGTGACTGAAGATAAAACTAACCCCCCCACTTTTGCCAAAAGGTGGCGCTATAGAGCCCCTCATCCCCGCCCGTTTCTGAGGCTTTGCCCTTGTGTACTGACTGACATCTCTGATGTGTGTGTTAAGTTTCAAGCAGTTTCAAGCATGCTAAGAGTCTCAAAAACAGCCAAAAACATTATTAAACTTTGACACGTTGCCATGGCAACAGTACTTCAAATTTCAGGAATCCATTTCATATGTCTCTATCTGTCATGTTTTCACATTATACTGATGAAGTTTGAAGTCAATCGGGTGTAAATAAGACTGTGATTTAAAGCATTTTTGAAAGTGACACACTTCCTGCTGCCCAGTTGGTGGCGCTATAACTTTGACTCACAAAAGTCATATCCATGTGATCGGCCTCTTACAACGAACCACACAGCTGAAGTTTCATCCAAATCATTCAATGTTTGCACAAGTTATAACACACTTCCTCTTTCCCTTTTCTCGCCATAAATTCGTTGCTTCGCCACGGCCAAACCGTTTGAGATATCAAAAATCCGCTCGCAATTTAGCATCCTGAATATGTTCACTTCATGCTGACCGAGTTTGGCAATGATCGAAACAATGGCCTCGGAGGAGTATATTAAATTCCAGAGCATGGGTTTTTCGAACAACCCATTATAGCTCACTTCCTGTTGGGCTGACACGTAACTTAGAGCACGAAAGTTGTTCGGCCCGATGAGGTCTATATGTGTACCGAGTTTCATACATGTACGTGCAAGTGTGTTTGATATATAGACCAAATTTTAATAGGGGGCGCTGTTGAGCCCCCCTGCCACGCCCGGGTATCAGCTTCAGCCCGGCCCTGATGGCCGCAGATTCTGACGTATCTGCAAAGTTTCAAGAGTTTTTGAGCATGGTAAGGGCCCCAAAAGTGCCCATTTAGTCGCTAAAAAAAATAATAATAATAATAATAATTAAAGCTGCGAGCAGCGATGACGGGCTCAAGCCGGTGGCACCGCCACGCCGGTGGCATCAGCTTAACTGTGCATGGCAGGCAATATGCATTTAAACAGGAGAGCATTTTAAAAATCACTCGAATATGCCACATTTACTGCAGCAGCTGGTGCCATTATGACCATAAGCCACACCCATGATGTAATTTAAATATAGATGAATTGTAATGTCATAGGATCACATATAGGACCACATCTATGAGATCAATTACATTTAAATTAATTTCATGTCAGATGATGTCAAAGGTCAAATCATAATGAGTTCAGAATACCATACAATCTTAATTTAATTGAAATCAAAATATGATTTTACAAGATATGAGAGAATTTCTGTTCCCCTTTTTTGTCCTTATTTAATCCCTCGCCATGGCAACACCGTTTGAGATATCCAATATTCGTTCGCATTTTAGCATCTTCCATATCTTTGTTTCATGTTGACCGAGTTTGGTGGAGATTGAATAAATCGCCTACGAGGAGAACGTAAAAACTCAGACCCTGAATTATACAAATATTCCCCATCAAATCAAAATATCTGACTTCCTGTTGGTCGGAGCTAATGACTGTAAATTAGAAAGTTGTCCGGCTCGATATCCAATATTCGTTCGAATTTTAGCATCTTCCATATCTTTGTTTCATGTTGACCGAGTTTGGTGGAGATTGAATAAATCGCCTACGAGGAGAACGTAAAAACTCAGACCCTGAATTACACAAATATTCACCTTCAAACCAAAATATCTGACTTCCTGTTGGTCAGAGCTAATTACTGTAAATTAGAAAGTTGTCCGGCTCGATATCCAATATTCGTTCGAATTTTAGCATCTTCCATATCTTTGTTTCATGTTGACCGAGTTTGGTGGAGATTGAATAAATCGCCTACGAGGAGAACGTAAAAACAGAGAGAGAGAGACAGAGAGATAGACAGAGAGAGACAGACAAAGAGAGAGAGAGAGAGAGACAGACAAAGAGAGAGAGAGAGAGAGAGAGAGAGAGAGAGAGAGAGAGAGAGAGAGAGAGAGAGAGAGAGAGAGAGAGAGAGAGAGAGAGAGACAGGGTATCTGCAGGTTTCACCAAGTCAAATTTAAGACTTTTTAAGACCTTTTCAATACCATTATGAATTAAATTTAAGACCTATATCACGCAATTTTAAAAAAAAAACGTACAAAAGGAAATGCAGAATCACAAAATTACTTGCAAAGCAAATTAATTTATTCAAATTGAACAAAGTATTAGTAATCTTGCACTTCCTCATAGCTCAATCCCACCAGGATTAATATACAAACACACTACCGGTCTAAAGTCTGAGAACGGTAAGATTTTTAAATGTTTTTACATTCTGCTCACCAATGCTGCATTTATGTTATTAAAAATACAAAAAGCTGTAATATTGTGACAGTTCTGTTGTGACTGTTTTCTATGTGAATATATAGTAAAGTGTCATTTATTCCTGTGATCAAAGCTGAATTTAACATCATTACTCCAGTCTTCAGTGTCACATGATCCTTCACTAAATCACTAATCATTCTCATATGAGGATCTGATGATCAACAAACATTTATGTTTATTATCAGTGTTGAACACAGTTGTGTAAAACATTTTTTTTTGGATTCTTTGATGGATAAAAAAAAGTAAAAAAAAAAAAAAAAAAGATTTCTGAAGGATTATGTGACTCTAAAGTCTGGAGCAATGATGCTGAAAATTCAGCTTTGAATCACAGAAATAAATTCTATTTAAGATATATATTGAAATATAGTTATTTTAAATAAAAAAATAAAAAAACATATTCACAATAATACTGTCTTTGCTGTATTTTGGATCAAATAAATGCAGCCTCGGTGAGCAGGAGAGACTTCTTTAAAAAACATTTTAAAAATCGAACCGTTCTCAAACTTTTGACCGGTAGTGTGTGTGTATGTATATACATTTTTTGTGAGATCAAAATTACTGATTTTGTGAAGTTATTTTCAGAAATGTGCATGTTTCTTTTTTTTTTCATAATTAGGATGCCACATTTACCATATCATTATATTAGATGCACAATAGTCACACATGGCAATAAAACAAACAAAATGCATGAATCTTGTTTGACAATAGGACAAATAAATACAACTTAAATATACAGATACAAACAGTGCTTTAAGTTTAGGGCTACTGTTTGTTTTCCCCCGTTGTTGTTGTTTGATTAATACTAACGACACAGGCAGGAGGGGGTATAGGCTCGGCTATATTGGGTTGCTTTCACTTTAAGACCTACAGTAATGATGAGCCCATAGATATGGATATGTATGAATATGCCTAGATTCGGTTCACTCGCGCGAGCGCTGACCGGCGGCAAACGCCTGCAGAATCCGCGGCCAGTCTGACATCAGTCCGTGTGTCAGTAGCGAATGAGTTCGGGGTTTTCACCGCTTTTTAAACTCTTTGTTTAGTGCTATCGGGCATATCAAACTTTTATTTGGTCATTATACGAGATGGCAGGTGAGAAAGATTCGCCTTTGCTATCACGATCGCGTGAACTGGAAGAACTGGAGAACTGAAGCTGAAGAGGGGGATTGACGGAAGTGGGCGTGTGTGTACTTTTATTTACTTTTGTTTTATACAAAATATTCAATCAACTATCACAAACTATACATCATTTGAAAGCTAAAACACTCAAGATTCATGTTCTGAACTTGTTTTTGCAATAAATAAACCAGAGAGGAAAGGGTTAAATGAAACGCTAAAGGACCGGCCATGTAAACATTAGCATAATATTAGCGATACTCATCGTTCATCTCCTGTCGTTCAGATCAGATCGGACGAATCCAATAAACACCCGCATACATCTCTGTGTAAGAGTCCACTCTTCAAAATGCATCCCACTTTTTAATCCAAAACAACGAAAAAATAGGGAAAAAACAAAAAATCCTTCGTTGTTTGCAAGGAAGTTTTGAGTTAGCGTAATCAATCATGTCCATTTTCAATGAAATATCGATTCTAATCCTTTTCTGGCAAACTCCCCCTGCTAGAATAGTCTCTCCCACGTATTATAAACCATCCCTCGTTTCTCTCCTCCAATCAGAGACTCTACTGGGATGCATCATAAAGAGGAAGCGCCTTACAGGCTTGGTGAGCTGTCAATCATTGCGCCCATGGTTTTCGTTGGATAAAGGCACTCGGTGCCCAGCCAATGCCTTTCCAACAAAGGTTTGATTGATGGACTTAGTAACCAATCAAAAGGCATTATCTTGCGCAGTTTACGTAAGTGGGCTTTGGTGAATACTGTTTGTGCGCAGTCTGCGCGTTCTCAATGGCGCAACTGCAGTGGAGCGCGCAGACTCTTACTGACGCTTCCCATCAGCTAAATGAGTTTTTTTACACTTTGTAATCTCTGTAAATAGTTGCTTTAGTTTTTCAGTAACTGTTTATCCATTATAATTAGCAGTTTATTGCAGATTTATTTGAATGAAAAACTACTCTTTACAATTACACATTTTTCTGAAATAAATGGCCTTTTTGAAATTCGCCTAGACTTTTCTTGACATAAAAGCTCACAGAAGCTCCATTACTGAGAGAATCATCCTCATATTTGAATCATGACATGATTAGACATTCAGTTTTATATTTAAGTTATTTTCAGGCTCTTAACATTAAATTATAATATTTTTTTCCCTAAGTAAAAAAAAAAAAAAAAAAAACGTGAGTCACTTACATGTATATTTACATGTATATTACTCTGTTCCCATATTACTTTGAGTTATTATGACTCTTGGGTAGCAACATTTCAAGTGTCTAGTTTAAAATAAGACCAGATTTATGAATATAGACCATAGGGTTTAAGAGCTGCAGACATTTTCATTTGGGTATGTCGTTTTCAAAGAATTCTCAAAAAATGGGGCACATGTTAAGAGGTTAAAGACAATTAAGACTTTTTAATATCCCGCGGGGACCCTGGAGAGAGAGAGAGAGAGAGAGAGAAACAAGGTTTTTTCTATCCTGCTTCAAAACTAACACAATGCTGCCATCTTCTGTTCATTGAGGGGAGGGCACACTGGCACATTAGATTATTTAAAGAAATTGTTTATAAAAAATATATATATTCATCTGAAAAATAGTATAGTAATTTTAAATAATCTAAGTTCAATTACCAAACATACAATCTTAATTTAATTGAAATCAAAATATGATTTTACAAGATATTAGACAATTTCTGTTCCCCTTTTTTGTCCTTATTTAATCCCTCGCCATGGCAACACCGTTTGAGATATCCAATATTCGTTTGCATTTTAGCATCTTCCGTATCTTTGTTTCATGTTGACCGAGTTTGGTGGAGATTGAATAAATCGCCTACGAGGAGAACGTAAAAACTCAGACCCTGAATTACACAAAAATTCACCTTCAAACCAAAATATCTGACTTCCTGTTGGTTGGAGCTAATGACTGTAAATTAGAAAGTTGTCCGGCTCGATGAGGTCTATATATATACTGAGTTTGGTGATTGTAGATGAAACGAAGCCCTTCACTTTTGTCAAAAGGTGGCGCTATAGAGCCCCTCATCCCCACTCGTTTCTGAGGCTTTGCCAATGTGTACTGACTGACATGTCTGATGTGTGTGTTGAGTTTCAAGCAGTTTCAAGCAATTTCAAGGATGCTAAGAGCCTCAGAACAGCCAAAAGATTATTAAACTTTGACACGTTGCCATGGCAACATTATTTAAAATTTTAGGAATCCATTCATATGTGTATATCTGCCATGTTTTCACATTATACTGATGAAGTTTGAAGTCACTCAGGTGAAAATAAGACCGTGATTTAAAGCATTTTTGAAAGTGACACACTTCCTGCTGCCAGTTGGTGGCGCTATCACTTTGACTCACAAAAGTCATATCCATGCGATCGGCTTCTTACAACGAACACACAGCTGAAGTTTCATCCAAATCAGTCAATGTTTGCACAAGTTATAACACACTTCCTGTTTCCCTTTTCTCGCCATAAATTCGTTGCTTCGCCACGGCCAAACCGTTTGAGATATCAAAAATCCGCTCGCAATTTAGCATCCTGAATATGTTCACTTCATGCTGACCGAGTTTGGCGATGATCGAAACAATGGCCTCGGAGGAGTATATTAAATTCCAGAGCATGGGTTTTCCGAACAACCCATTATAGCTCACTTCCTGTTGGGCTGACACGTAACTTAGAGCACGAAAGTTGTTCGGCCCGATGAGGTCTATATGTGTACCGAGTTTCATATATGTACGTGCAAGTGTGTTTCATATATGGACCAAGTTTTCAGACCCCACCTTAGGGGGCGCTGTCGAGCCCCCCTGCCACGCCCGGGTACCAGCTTCAGCCCGGCTCTGATGGCCGCGCATTCCGACGTGTGTGCAAAGTTTCAAGAGTTTTCGAGCATGTTAAGTGCCCCAAAAGTACCCGAGAAGTCGAAAAAAAAAAAAAAAAAAAAAAAATAAATAAATAATCCTTAGGGGAACAATAGGGCTCTGCGCCCTTTCAGGCTTGAGCCCTAATAATAATAATCCTAAGGAAAACAATAGGGCTCTGCGCCCTTTCAGGCTTGAGCCCTAATTAAAGCTGCGAGCAGCGATGACGGGCTCAAGCCGGTGGCACCGCCACGCCGGTGGCATCAGCTTAACTGTGCACGGCAGGCAATAGGCATTTAAAATGGGAAAACATAAAAGGACTATGTCAATGTCATCTGAATTCACCACATTAACTGCAGCAGTTGGTGCTGCTATGACCACAAACCACAACAGGCACATCTATGAGATCAATTTAATTTAAATGAATTTCATGTCAGATGATGTCAAAGGTCAAATCGTAATGAGTTCAGAATACCATTCAAATGCTGATGTTGTATTATCCTAACACTTCTATTCATGTGTTTTTTGAGCTACCTTAGCTACCATTTGTGCAACAATCTTATACACCATAAAGCGTGCTTTCATTTTAATATGGGTGGTCCAATAAAAAAAATTTAATAAAAAAATGTATAAATGGAGCCAAATCACAGAAACTGCAAAGATGATTTTAATATCAGTGTCAGGTAAGAGTAAGATGCGTGTCTACATTTTATGGAAGTTTATTATAAATAGCCACTTTTATAAAATCATGTGAAATTTATGTTTTAATACATTTATATTATATCAGTAAATAATTCATTTAAAGACATGTGCATCATACGTGATCTTAGCAAACACATCACATGATGTTTTTATTTCAAGTGATAGTTATTTGTGATAGCCTATATGAAAGGGTTAAATTATCATCATCAAGAGAGAAAGTCTCACACACACACACACACACACACACACACAATGATAGAGTGAGAGTGAGGGGGGAGGGGAAGGACTGAGAGAAAGGCACACACACATAAACTCACAGGGTGAGAGAGAGACCCCCCCCCCCCCCACACACACACACACACACACACACACACACACACACACAGAGAGAGTGATAGAGAGGGGGAAGGGGAAAGGCAGGCAGAGGGCATTCCATAGACTTAATGGTTTTTATACTGTACAAACTGTACATTCTATCCCCCTACACTACCCCTAAGCCTACATATCGCACACACAGACACACACACACACACACACACACACTACCCCTAAACCTACCATCACAGAAAACATTCTGCATTTTTACATTTTTATTAAAACATTGTTAAAACATCCCCGCCCGTTTCTGATGCTTTGCCCATGTGTACTGACTGACATCTCTGATGTGTGTGTTGAGATTCAAACTGCGTGTCGCGTTTGGTTACAGTCAGTCAGCTGCTCGGTAAAGCTCACTCCAAGATGATATATTCCCGTTATAATACTTGATATGTAGATAAAATAATTTATCTTCCTGGAGTTTATCTAGCGGTTTCTGAACGATGTTGTGCTCCCTACCCGGGTGACAACACAAGGCATCACACGCACAATAACCGGAATTTAAAACTGTGAAGAAACCGACCGATATACATAGTAGACTAGGATTTGTGCGCTCAACGCTCATCGTCTCTTTATGCCGTGAACTTTTTAATGTGCACTCGCGGTGCACTGCGCCCTCTGACTCCATGTTGCTTTAAGCGCATCATTCTGCACCCGGGATGCGCATAAGCGCATTGTGCCACGCTTTCATATATTTTCATAGTTTTGTGCACTTAAAGATGATTAAAAAAAATCTTGTTCTCACGTATCTATCATATATTTGTTGCCCCTTTACAGAGCTGCACATTACGTTTACAATAAACTATAAATCTTGAAATGTTATATTATTTGTGTAGGCCCATATAATTATTTACATTCATATATAAATTAAATATAAATTGTTTTTTTTATCAATGTATTTAATAAGAACACAAAGTAATTTGTACCTTTTCATTAACATTTTTAGATTTTATAAAATTAGTCCAGAGATGTTTTTTAAAGAATTACTTTTTGTAATTGCAATTTTTTTTAACTATCCACTCACCTAATTTAATATATATTTTTGTCATAGCTTATGATTATATATTTTTATTTTATTGCTCAACAGTAGTTCTCATCGCCGATGAGGTCTTTAAATATTTTGAGAAGGTCTTAAAAAAGTCTTAAAAAGGTATTAAAATTTGCTTCAGGATTCCTGCATATACCCTGCAATATGCATCATACGTGATCTTGGCAAACACAGCACATGACGTTTTTATTAAAAATAAGAAAGTTTTAAATTAGTTAAATTAGATTAGTTAAATTAGAAATTTGTCCGGCTCGAGGAGAACAATATATGAGAAAGAGAGAGAGAGAGAGAGAGCGAGAGAGAGAGAGAGAGAGAGAGAGAGAAACCAGTTTTTTTTATATCCTGCTTCAAAACTAATACAATGCTGCCATCTTGTGTTCATTGAGGGGCACACACACAGAGACAGAATAGGTTATTGATAGAAATATTTTAAATAAATAAATATATTGATCTGAAAAATAGTACAGTCATTTTAAATTAATCTAAGTTCAATTACCAAACATACAATCTTAATTTAATTTAAATAAAAATATGATTTTACAAGATATGAGAGAATTTCTGTTCCCCTTTTTTGTCCTTATTTAATCCCTTGGCATGGGAACACCGTTTGAGATATCCAATATCCGTTCGCATTTTAGCATCTTCCGTATCTTTGTTTCATGTTGACCGAGTTTGGTGGAGATTGAATAAATCGCCTACGAGGAGAACGTGAAAACTCAGACCCTGAATTACACAAATATTCACCTTCAAACCAAAATATCTGACTTCCTGTTAGTCGAAGCTAATAACTGTAAATTAGAAAGTTGTCCGGCTCGAAGAGAACAATATATGTACCGAGTTTGGGGACTGAAGATAAAACTAACCCCCCCACTTTTGTCAAAAGGTGGCGCTATAGAGCCCCTCATCCCCGCCCGTTTCTGAGGCTTTGCCCATGTGTACTGACTGACATCTCTGATGTGTGTGTTGAGTTTCAAGCAGTTTCAAGCATGCTAAAAGTCTCAAAAACAGCCAAAAACATTATTAAACTTTGACACGTTGCCATGGCAACAGTACTTCAAATTTCAGGAATCCATTTCATATGTCTCTATCTGTCATGTTTTCACATTATACTGATGAAGTTTGAAGTCAATCGGGTGTAAATAAGACTGTGATTTAAAGCATTTTTGAAAGTGACACACTTCCTGCTGCCAGTTGGTGGCGCTATAACTTTGACTCACAAAAGTCATATCCATGTGATCGGCCTCTTACAACGAATACACATCTGAAGTTTCATCCAAATCATTCAGTGTTTGCACAAGTTATAACACACTTCCTGTTTCCCTTTTCTCGCCATAAATTCGTTGCTTCGCCACGGCCAAACCGTTTGAGATATCAAAAATCCGCTCGCAATTTAGCATCCTGAATATGTTCACTTCATGCTGACCGAGTTTGGCAATGATCGAAACAATGGCCTCGGAGGAGTATATTAAATTCCAGAGCATGGGTTTTCCGAACAACCCATTATAGCTCACTTCCTGTTGGGCTGACGCATAACTATGAGCACGAAAGTTGTTCGGCCCGATGAGGTCTATATGTGTACCGAGTTTCATATATGTACGTGCAAGTGTGTTTGATATATGGACCAAGTTTCAGAACGCATTCTAGGGGGCGCTGTCGAGCCCCCCTGCCACGCCCAGGTACCAGCTTCAGCCCGGCTCTGATGGCCGCGCATTCCGACGTGTGTGCAAATTTTCAAGAGTTTTTGAGCATGGTAAGGGCCCCAAAAGTGCCCGAGAAGTCGATAAAATAATAATAATAATAATAATTAAAGCTGCGAGCAGCGATGACGGGCTCAAGCCGGTGGCACCGCCACGCCGGTGGCATCAGCTTAACTGTGCACTGCAGGTAATAGGCATTTAAAATGGGAAAACATAAAAGGACTATGTCAAAGTCATCTGAATTCACCACATTAACTGCAGTAGTTGGTGCTGCTATGACCACAAACCACATCTATGAGATCAATTAAATTTATATGAATTTCATGTCAGACTATGTCAAAGGTCAAATTGGAATGAGTTCAGAATACCATTTGAATGCTGATGTTGTTTTATTCTAACACTTCTCTTCATGTGTTTTTGAGCTAGCTTAGCTACCGTTTGTGCACCAATCTTATGCACCATAAAGCGTGCTTTCATTTCAATATGGGTGGTCCAATAAAAAAAATTTAATAAAAAAATGTGTAAATGGAGCCAAATCACAGAAACTGCAAAGATGATTTTAATATCAGTGTCAGGTAAGAGTAAGATGCGTGTCTACATTTTATGGAAGTTTATTATAAATAGCCACTTTTATAAAATCATGTGAAATTTATGTTTTAATACATTTATATTATATCAGTAAATAATTCATTTAAAGACATGTGCATCATACGTGATCTTAGCAAACACATCACATGACGTTTTTATTTCAAGTGATAGTTATTTGTGATAGCCTATATGAAAGGGTTAAATTATCTTCATCAAGAGAGAAAGTCACACACACATACACACACAGAGTGATAGAGTGAGGGGGGAGGGGAAGGACAGGCAGAGGGCATTCCATAGACTTAATGGTTTTTATACTAATCCCTCACCATGGCAACACCGTTTGAGATATCCAATATCCGTTCACATTTTAGCATCTTCCGTATCTTTGTTTCATTTTGACAGAGTTTGGTGGAGATTGAATAAATCGCCTACGAGGAGAACGTGAAAACTCAGACCCTGAATTACACAAATATTCCCCTTCAAATCAAAATATCTGACTTCCTGTTGGTCGGAGCTAATGACTGTAAATTAGAAAGTTGTCCGGCTCGAAGAGAACAATATATGTATGGGGACACATGAAATGTCTACAAATGTATGTCCTCAGAAACGCACACACACACACACACACACACACAGAGAGAGAGAGACAGAGAGATAGACAGAGAGAGACAGACAGAGAGAGAGAGAGAGAGAGAGAGAGAGAGAGAGACAGGGTATCTGCAGGTTTCACCAAGTCAAATTTAAGACTTTTTAAGACCTTTTCAAGACCATTATGAATTAAATTTAAGACCTATATCACGCAATTTAAAAAAAAAAAAAACGTACAAAAGGAAATGCAGAATCACAAAATTACTTGCAAAGCAAATTAATTTATTCAAATTGAACAAAGTATTAGTAATCTTGCACTTCCTCATAGCTCAATCCCACCAGGATTAATATACAAACACACTACCGGTCTAAAGTCTGAGAACGGTAAGATTTTTAAATGTTTTTACATTCTGCTCACCAATGCTGCATTTATGTTATTAAAAATACAAAAAGCTGTAATATTGTGACAGTTCTGTTGACAGTTGTGACTGTTTTCTATGTGAATATATAGTAAAGTGTCATTTATTCCTGTGATCAAAGCTGAATTTAACATCATTACTCCAGTCTTCAGTGTCACATGATCCTTCACTAAATCACTAATCATTCTCATATGAGGATCTGATGATCAACAAACATTTATGTTTATTATCAGTGTTGAACACAGTTGTGTAAAACATTTTTTTTGGATTCTTTGATGGATAAAAAAAAGTAAAAAAAAAAAAAAAAAGATTTCTGAAGGATTATGTGACTCTAAAGTCTGGAGCAATGATGCTGAAAATTCAGCTTTGAATCACAGAAATAAATTCTATTTAAGATATATATTGAAATATAGTTATTTTAAATAAAAAAATAAAAAAACATATTCACAATAATACTGTCTTTGCTGTATTTTGGATCAAATAAATGCAGCCTCGGTGAGCAGGAGAGACTTCTTTAAAAAACATTTTAAAAATCGAACCGTTCTCAAACTTTTGACCGGTAGTGTGTGTGTATGTATATACATTTTTTGTGAGATCAAAATTACTGATTTTGTGATGGTCATTTTCAGAAATGTGCATGTTTCTTTTTTTTTTTCATAATTAGGATGCCACATTTACCATATCATTATATTAGATGCACAATAGTCACACATGGCAATAAAACAAACAAAATGCATGAATCTTGTTTGACAATAGGACAAATAAATACAACTTAAATATACAGATACAAACAGTGCTTTAAGTTTAGGGCTACTGTTTGTTTTTCCCCGTTGTTGTTGTTTGATTAATACTAACGACACAGTAGGGTTGCCACCTGTCCCGGTTTTACCGGGATTGTCCTTCTTTTTAATAACCTGTCCCGGGAAATTTATCCACTCTCCCGGGACACTGAATGTCCCGGTTTTCGAAAGACTACGTGAATATGTATGTTCAATTTAGTATTTTCTCACTTGAAATAGCCTATGCATTGTGCACAGAGTGGTCGGTGTCTCTCATCGGGGTGTCTCTTGTGTGTAGAATGCGCTATCATTGGCTCTGGGACGGGTCGGGTGTGTCGTGTGACGTGACGTGACGTGACGTAGGCACGTCATCTAGCGCATCTATCTTGGCAGCTAGCCAGTTACTACAGGCGGCAAATTGAAGCAGTGAAGAAGATTGTACGTCGTTAACATCATATGGAGGAAGTTTGGTCCGATAAAAGAAACAGACTGTCAGTTGCAATGGTGAAGTCTGAGCTTCAGGTCAGATTGAATTTCAAATTGTCATGCACTGAATTCAAGACATTCATTGAAGAACAGAAACCACTGATAGCTGCAGCAAAGGGAAACGCCAAGTATAGATGGAAGACTAGGTAAGCTAAGGCCTATTTATGTATGATTTTGTTATTCCAATGTCTGATTGAGACATACTAAATAAAAGTGGCTAAGGTATGGCAAATGCAAATCTAATCAGGTCATCCCTCTACTTATTTCTTTAGCAAAGAGGAAGCAAAAGCAAGCACAAGCACCAGTATCTAAGCAATCAGGTAAGCTATAAGTTAAGTAAGATAAGTGAGAATACTTGAGATGTTTAAAATATTCACGAGTCACGACTATGCACAATCTTACTGCACAAAGGCCAATTTTGTCTTATGGGTCTAATGTCTAATGGACATTTTCACTTGTGAGCAAAGCGGTCAGTCAGGTCATTGGGTCCAGGTTTTTTATCAGACATAGGTGGCAACCCTACGACACAGGCAGGAGGGGGTATAGGCTCGGCTATATTGGGTTGCTTTCACTTTAAGATCTACAGTAATGATGAGCCCATAGATATGGATATGTATGAATATGCCTAGATTCGGTTCACTCGCGCGAGCGCTGACCGGCGGCAAACGCCTGCAGAATCCGCGGCCAGTCTGACATCAGTCCGTGTGTCAGTAGCGAATGAGTTCGGGGTTTTCACCGCTTTTTAAACTCTTTGTTTAGTGCTATCGGGCATATCAAACTTTTATTTGGTCATTATACGAGATGGCAGGTGAGAAAGATTCGCCTTTGCTATCACGATCGCGTGAACTGGAAGAACTGGAGAACTGAAGCTGAAGAGGGGGATTGACGGAAGTGGGCGTGTGTGTACTTTTATTTACTTTTGTTTTATACAAAATATTCAATCAACTATCACAAACTATACATCATTTGAAAGCTAAAACACTCAAGATTCATGTTCTGAACTTGTTTTTGCAATAAATAAACCAGAGAGGAAAGGGTTAAATGAAACGCTAAAGGACCGGCCATGTAAACATTAGCATAATATTAGCGATACTCATCGTTCATCTCCTGTCGTTCAGATCAGATCGGACGAATCCAATAAACACCCGCATACATCTCTGTGTAAGAGTCCACTCTTCAAAATGCATCCCACTTTTTAATCCAAAACAACGAAAAAATAGGGAAAACACAAAAAATCCTTCGTTGTTTGCAAGGGAGTTTTGAGTTAGCGTAATCAATCATGTCCATTTTCAATGAAATATCGATTCTAATCCTTTTCTGGCAAACTCCCCCTGCTAGAATAGTCTCTCCCACGTATTATAAACCATCCCTCGTTTCTCTCCTCCAATCAGAGACTCTACTGGGATGCATCATAAAGAGGAAGCGCCTTACAGGCTTGGTGAGCTGTCAATCATTGCGCCCATGGTTTTCGTTGGATAAAGGCACTCGGTGCCCAGCCAATGCCTTTCCAACAAAGGTTTGATTGATGGACTTAGTAACCAATCAAAAGGCATTATCTTGCGCAGTTTACGTAAGTAGGCTTTGGTGAATACTGTTTGTGCGCAGTCTGCGCGTTCTCAATGGCGCAACTGCAGTGGAGCGCGCAGACTCTTACTGACGCTTCCCATCAGCTAAATGAGTTTTTTTACACTTTGTAATCTCTGTAAATAGTTGCTTTAGTTTTTCAGTAACTGTTTATCCATTATAATTAGCAGTTTATTGCAGATTTATTTGAATGAAAAACTACTCTTTACAATTACACATTTTTCTGAAATAAATGGCCTTTTTGAAATTCGCCTAGACTTTTCCTGACATAAAAGCTCACAGAAGCTCCATTACTGAGAGAATCATCCTCATATTTGAATCATGACATGATTAGACATTCAGTTTTATATTTAAGTTATTTTCAGGCTCTTAACATTAAATTATAATATTTTTTTCCCTAAGTAAAAAAAAAAAAAAAAAAAAAACGTGAGTCACTTACATGTATATTTACATGTATATTACTCTGTTCCCATATTACTTTGAGTTATTATGACTCTTGGGTAGCAACATTTCAAGTGTCTAGTTTAAAATAAGACCAGATTTATGAATATAGACCATAGGGTTTAAGAGCTGCAGACATTTTCATTTGGGTATGTCGTTTTCAAAGAATTCTCAAAAAATGGGGCACATGTTAAGAGGTTAAAGACAATTAAGACTTTTTAATATCCCGCGGGGACCCTGGAGAGAGAGAGAGAGAGAGAGAGAAACAAGGTTTTTTCTATCCTGCTTCAAAACTAACACAATGCTGCCATCTTCTGTTCATTGAGGGGAGGGCACACTGGCACATTAGATTATTTTAATAAATATTTATAAAAAATATATATATTCATCTGAAAAATAGTATAGTAATTTTAAATAATCTAAGTTCAATTACCAAACATACAATCTTAATTTAATTGAAATCAAAATATGATTTTACAAGATATTAGACAATTTCTGTTCCCCTTTTTTGTCCTTATTTAATCCCTCGCCATGGCAACACCGTTTGAGATATCCAATATTCGTTTGCATTTTAGCATCTTCCGTATCTTTGTTTCATGTTGACCGAGTTTGGTGGAGATTGAATAAATCGCCTACGAGGAGAACGTAAAAACTCAGACCCTGAATTACACAAAAATTCACCTTCAAACCAAAATATCTGACTTCCTGTTGGTTGGAGCTAATGACTGTAAATTAGAAAGTTGTCCGGCTCGATGAGGTCAATATATATACTGAGTTTGGTGATTGTAGATGAAACGAAGCCCTTCACTTTTGTCAAAAGGTGGCGCTATAGAGCCCCTCATCCCCACTCGTTTCTGAGGCTTTGCCAATGTGTACTGACTGACATGTCTGATGTGTGTGTTGAGTTTCAAGCAGTTTCAAGCAATTTCAAGGATGCCAAGAGCCTCAGAACAGCCAAAAGATTATTAAACTTTGACACGTTGCCATGGCAACATTATTTAAAATTTTAGGAATCCATTCATATGTGTATATCTGCCATGTTTTCACATTATACTGATGAAGTTTGAAGTCACTCAGGTGAAAATAAGACCGTGATTTAAAGCATTTTTGAAAGTGACACACTTCCTGCTGCCAGTTGGTGGCGCTATCACTTTGACTCACAAAAGTCATATCCATGCGATCAGCTTCTTACAACGAACACACAGCTGAAGTTTCATCCAAATCAGTCAATGTTTGCACAAGTTATAACACACTTCCTGTTTCCCTTTTCTCGCCATAAATTCGTTGCTTCGCCACGGCCAAACCATTTGAGATATCAAAAATCCGCTCGCAATTTAGCATCCTGAATATGTTCACTTCATGCTGACCGAGTTTGGCGATGATCGAAACAATGGCCTCGGAGGAGTATATTAAATTCCAGAGCATGGGTTTTCCGAACAACCCATTATAGCTCACTTCCTGTTGGGCTGACACGTAACTTAGAGCACGAAAGTTGTTCGGCCCGATGAGGTCTATATGTGTACCGAGTTTCATATATGTACGTGCAAGTGTGTTTCATATATGGACCAAGTTTTCAGACCCCACCTTAGGGGGCGCTGTCGAGCCCCCCTGCCACGCCCGGGTACCAGCTTCAGCCCGGCTCTGATGGCCGCGCATTCCGACGTGTGTGCAAAGTTTCAAGAGTTTTCGAGCATGTTAAGTGCCCCAAAAGTACCCGAGAAGTCGAAAAAAAAAATAAAAAAAAAAAAAAAAATAATAATAATCCTTAGGGGAACAATAGGGCTCTGCGCCCTTTCAGGCTTGAGCCCTAATAAGAAACCGAGGAAGAACAATAGGGCTCTGCGCCCTTTCAGGCTTGAGCCCTAATAAGAAACCGAGGAAGAACAATAGGGCTCTGCGCCCTTTCAGGCTTGAGCCCTAATGATGGTGTCAAAGAAATGGTCCCTATGAGAATAACAGCGAAGAAGAAAAAAGAAATAGAGTTAGGAGACATGCTGGAGATGTTTCAAGATCAATTAACCCATTTGAAACGGCATGTATTCAACATCAAAAGTCAATTTTCACATTACCGTGAATTGAGGCTAAATATGTGCAACAACGAATGCTTAATTCACGTGGATTTTTCGGAAAACTATTCATGTAAGCTTTCATCTGAAATGCAAGCAATGCACTTCAACCAGAAACAAGCTACCCTCCACACAGGAGTTCTTTAGGTTGAGGGGACAGCAGAGCACATGTGCTTTGGCACAATTTCTTCATCAAAAGAAAAGGGCCCTCCTGCCATATGGGCACATCTGTCCCCCATTCTCGATTAAGTTAAGGCCTCGCATCCTTCTATTGAGGTGGTGCATTTCTTTAGTGATGGCCCTACAACACAATATAGGCAGAAGGGAAATTTCTACCTCTTGACCACAGAGCTGGTGAACTGTGGCTTCAAAAGGGGAACATGGAATTTTTTTGAAGCGAGCCACGAGAAAGGTGCTCCCGATGGAGTGGGAGGCCTCCTGAAACGGATGGCTGACAGGCTTGTAAGCCAGGGGCATGATATCGGATCAGCAGAGGACTTATACAGTGCTTTGGTTGATAGTGGTACTGTACGAGTGTTCTACATCTCTCAAAATCTTATGAATGAATTCCTCAAGAAGATGGCAAGTTCTCTGACAGCAGTGCCTTCAACCATGAGAATACATCAGGTGGTCACAGGGTCCTTGGGAAAGCCTCTCTATCGAGATGTAAGTTGCCCTTGTACCACCAGGCAAATGTTTGAGTGCCAGTGTGAAGACACGCATGCCTTCAGCTTTGAGGTTCAGCCATCGACCCCTGCACTGCCTCTAGTACACTCAAACAAGGACAATGAAATTCCGTGGAGTCCTCAATTGATTGGACAGTGGTGTGTTGTGACCTATGAGGAGACAATTTACCCTGGCACCATTCAGGAAATCACAGAGACTCATGTGCAGGTGAAGTGCATGAGTAAAGTTGGACGTGCAGAGAACCGCTTTTTCTGGTCCCTGAGAGAATGATGTGCTCTGGTACTTGTTTGAAGATGTTTCGCGAATTATTCCTCCTCTAAAGCCAGTAAATTCCCGCCATGTTGAAATTGATCAAGATATCTGGTCAAATTTGTCAAAGATCTAACTTAGTGTTCATTTAGAGTCATTTAGAGGCATTCTCTCTGAAATTATATGTTATGTGTCCAGTGTTTCACCGTTGCATACTGAATACAAAAAAATAAGTTTGAATAGCATTGTTTTTTAAAGAACTCTGTTGCATCAGCATACTATTCTGTTGAAGAGTTTTTTTTGGAATTGTTAAATTACTTGAATTGAGCTGAGAAATGAATTACTAAGAGTATGGTGTATTTTATCAGTGCATTCTGAATGCATAAAAACACTTCAAAAGGATTTGTTTGGGATTATATAATTACTATTACTATGAGCAATCCCTATTATGTCAAATATTGACTAGTTAGTGTTGACTTGGAGGTTCTCCATGAAATTATATGTAGATGTTTGTATTTTGTCACTGCATTCTGAATGCATAATTGAGAAGTTAATTCCATAAGAATTAGCTTGTTTTATTGATTGATTGAATATTGATTGTAGGCTTTGTGGGGACATTTTAAAGCTATTTCCTGTTCACTCTATATTCAATTTCCCATGAATTTATGTGTGTAGTGTTTGATCATTTCAGATTTTTGAATGCATAAAGGATGATTTTACGTCACTGTCTTTGTGAATTGAAAGTTTTGTTAGTGTGCATTTCAATGTTTTCTCTGTGGAATTATGTGCATTTCTGTACTGTTTAATAATTCTACATTTAAAATAAAAGAGGTTTTCACCAAAAGCAACTTTAATATTGCCCATGGTTAACAATATGTCCAGTCAACTAGGTTACTAGTGTCAACCGTGTGAATTTAATCGTCAACTAGGTTACACTTAGAATTTTAAAAGTTAAAATAGCCAATATTGATGTTGCTGACATTTTTAAGCATTCTACTTATTTGCATAGGTTGGAGTTTACTATAACATCTTTTTTTAATGATCAAAAATAACTTTAATGGAGATTTATGATCAAAAACATCCTTGTCCATAAGGACAGTTATAAATGCATTGCATGTTCATCTTTAAAAAAAGGTTGATTATGAAAATAATTTTAAATAACAATTGTATGTGTGGCAGAAAAAGACTCAATAGCCTTCTAAATTGTATTTAATTTCAAGTGCAAGATTGAATTTAATGGTTTTTATAACACTCTGTTTGTCCGTAACATAGTTGACAAACTCTGAAGTAAAAACGTTTTTAATAATAAAAAAAAAAAAACAGTTCATGTTTAAGCTCTGCAGATAACAGATATGTAACACTGAATTAATAGACTATATTGAGACGCTTAATGTTCCACTGAGAAAGGACAGTGCTCTTGTGCTTTTTTGCTGACATGAAATGTACCCTAAATTAGAGAATGACCCAACAAAGATTAACTAATGCTGAACAGAGGTGTTGTTCATGGTTATTCATGTTAACTAATGCATTTACTAATGTTAACTAATGCAACCTTATTGTAAAGTGTTAACGAGAGGTGTGTAAAAGCTCTCCAAGTAGTCTTAAATTCAGGGTTTTCGCTTCTTATCAATCAGATCAAAAGTAACTAGTAACTAACTACTTGAGTAGTTTTTTCATCGAATACTTCCTTACTCTTACTCAAGTAACTATTACAATTGTTACTTTTACTTTTACTTGAGTAAATATTTCTGTAAGTACTTATACTTTTACTTGAGTACAGATTTTGGCTACTCTACCCACCTCTGGTAGTGTTCACCCTGATCCTTCCAGTCCAGCAGCTGGATTATCTGGGAACTCTGGGGCATTCATTTGCACGGATTAAAAGAGCGACCTCCAATGGAAGCGGTTCGGGAGAGCAGGGCTAAAAGCAATTTTGTATGATGGTTAGACGGAGGAGGTTTTCCAAATATTGAAAACAGTGACAAAGGGAATAAAACGTTGAAAGCACAGTCTACTTACAATGCTGATATATTCTAAATGCTCTGTTTTTTGGGCAATTTTCACTGCCACCTGATCAACAAAGGAAAGATAAGGAATGTGTACAAATGTAACATGATGGTCAACAAACATGTAAAGGTTGCATGAACTGAAAAACATGTAGAGTATATTTGGTTAATGTTACAGTTTAAAGAGGTCTATTGTTCTATACTGTATAGTCCTATGCTATAGGACTTGCAACAGATATCAAAAGGATGAAGATAATAAATTACTAGCTGAGTATTGAAAAAAAGAAACCTCAAGGCCATCCTTCAGACGCCTTCCTTCGTATACGGCTCCAAATCTCCCTTGACCCAGCAAATTGCCGACTTCATAGTAGGAAAATGTCTATAAAAGACGAATAAGGTTATTTGACATAAGTCAAGCAGTGACATCCTATAGAGTGACATGCTCCATCTATCTATTTATTTATTTAAAAAGGGACAGTGTACATCAATCAACATTCATGAATGTAAATGTACCCAAATTAGCCCAAAGGCTAGATTTCATTGGTAGTCCCTTTGCCAGATGTTATTAGGCCTAAAACTAGAGAAAAGAAATAAGAGAGAACAACAATAACAACAGTAGTAAAACCAGAACTTGTAAACAACACTGGAAGAATACAATTAAACAAAACAAAAAACACAAAACAAAACAAAATCTATGATCTAAAACCATCATATTATTTATCAACTACCCAGTAGAAGTATAAACCTTCAAAGTGCTACCTGAGCAAGGATGGAATAAGGACGTAGTGTGGTCGAAGGTCATACTCACTCCAATCACACTTACTGCAGGCTCTAGTTTGAAGGTCGTCCTCACTCCAGTCACACTTAAAGCGGGCTGGAGCTTGCAGGGCGTCCGCTCTCCAGTCAGATTCAATGCGGACTGGAGCTTGCAGGGCGTCCGCACTCCAGTCAGATTTGGTATGAAGAGGTCTTTACCGTTGCACAAAAATATAACTTTTTTGTTATAAAAACAAAACAAAAAAAAGCCCAGCCCAGGTGAGAAAAAGTAACGCAAAAGTAACGTAACACATTACTTTTCTTAAAAAGTAACTAAGTAACTAAATTAGTTACTTTTTAAGGGAATAACGCAATATTATAATGCATTACTTTTCAAAGTTACTTTCCCCAACACTGTCTGTGTGTATTTTTTACCAGCTCTTCTAATCAGTCCTGCACGGGTCCGGTTTTGTAAATCCACACCCGCCCGTACCCGCAGTGCTTAAAACCGCATCCAACCCATTTTCCGACAACAGCACTAAATAAAATCAGCACCTGACCCGACCCGTACCCGCAATAAAATCAGTTTAGCATATCACATTATAGACACACTTACAAAAATGTTTATTGCCAGCATACAGAAGTTATTACACGACCATTAACACAAGGACAACTTCAGCCGGGACATTCTAAAACGCTTAACATGAAAAACGCTTAACGTGGCTTACAGGTTTTCTCCATTGGTTAGGCTCATTTCTTGAAACAGAAATTACATTCTCAAAACAACATGGACAAATCTCCAAACCACTTGGCAATTGTTCACAACAGAATAGCATTTCTCATTCATTTCATCAATTTGCAAATGTCTAAGTACATGTCTCAATGTCTCAGTACATCTTTGCAAATGATTAAGTACAGGTAGTCTACATTTAGCACAATTTCCAAGTGAATAGATCTTGTTGATCTAAACTGATTGTTTGATTCTCAGTCTAATAGTTGTTCGCTCCAAAACGTATCAGCGTCATTTCTTTGTATAAGTCATCACATGCACAATAGTCTGTTCAATTGTCAAAATTAGTCAAGAACATAATACCATGAATACCATAATCCCTTGGAACATTTTGATAAATGTATAACAGCAATTGACAGTCAGGGGAAACTAGAACTTGACTAACGAAGGAGGACTTTCACACATCTCAGATGAGTCAAAATCAAACAGTATGTTTAGTTACCTGACAGGTGCTGTCAATGACTGTGAACGCTGCCAAACATGTATGTAAAGAGCATGACCATGCAGGACCAGTACAATTTATGTACATGGAAGCACCTGGCCAAGTAAATGAACAAGGGCAACTGCCTGCTCGAGGAAGAGGAAGAGTGAGTGCTATTTTCGTGGCACTGGCTATTTATATGGGAAAGGAATTTAGTTCTGAAGCATGAGTGAACAGTTTTGGGAGAGATTTTCAAGTGAGCTATAGTGTTGTGCTGAACTGTAAGACTGTTTTGCCAAATGATCTTACAATTTTGAGAATGTAATTTCTGTTTCAAGAAATGAGCCAAACTAATGGAGAAAAACTGTAAGAGACCAAACTCAGTAAACATAATACTAATAACGTATACTATGTACAAAAAATCAGATGAGCCCATGAACGCCACGCGTTTAATTACACGTTAATCTTAACGTGGCTTAATGTACTAAGACAGCGTTGAGACCAAACTCAGGAAACATAACAATACTGTTTGATAGAACTGCTTGTGCTTGGTTTGTTACCACAGTTATCTGCGTGCTTCCTCAGTGATGAAGTTCCACATTTGCGGCTATCTGTTCTTCAGCTCCTCATGATCCACCTTGACGACTGCAGTACAGGCAGATCACGCGCGGAGGTAAACTGATATGGATTTTTTAAAATTATTTTATCAACTTGAAATACAGGCAAGGCATATTTTTGTGTATGCATATTTTAGGAACACATCTACAATATACAATATACATTTATATATAGGCCTATATTCGTTTGCACGTGACTGTTTAAAACCCGTGTTTAGACCAGTGTTTCTCCCTTGTCCGACCCGACCCGCAACCGTATCCGACACAGTAGGATGTTTTTCACCCGTTTCATCAATATTCACTCGTGCAGGACGCTTCTAATACCAAAACGTACCGGCCAAGCCCTCTGTCTTTTTACATTTCTTCTCCACTACTCTTCATTTTGCCCTATCCACATCCACATCAGAAGCCAGATGGTGTTGGAGTGTGACTTTTACACTGGAAATCTGATCTCAAAAAGAATGACTTCAACCAAAATTATTATGAATAAATTAAATATGACATCCTCTTTCTTATTAGTGCCTACTTATATTAGGCTACTACAGCTATAAATTATGAAATGATTCTTCTATCCATCTTATTTTTCAATGTGGAAGTAAGCTATTTTCTGTGAATGTTCGAGGCTTCCAATTAATCTGTTGCTATAAATAAATAAAAGACAAGTGACAATTATCTGCCTCACAAATGATAAATTAACACTTTATACCACTTTATAAAAATGCTAAAAACTCAAACCAAGATGATAAAACTTTACTAAAAATATTTTATAATGTCTACATGTGTATGCATAGCCTACTGAAGAAAAACTGATTTAAGGACTCGGTGAAGCAGCTCAATTGCTCCATATAGCGCTATAAGGCCATCTAGTGGCGAAAGTCATGAAATATCATGTTCATGTACTTTTTTCCATAAGAGCTCAGGCACCCAATGTCAGATAGTTTGAGCTGAATTAAAAGGGTTATGTATGAAATTTTGTGTGTGTGTGTGTGTGTGTGTGTGTGTGTGTGTGTGTGTGTGTGTGTGTGTGTGTGTGTGTGTGTGTGTGTGTGTGTGTGTGTGTGTGTGTGTGTGTGTGTGTGTGTGTGTGTGTGTGTGTGTGTGTGTGTGTGTGTGTGTGTGTGTGTGTGTGTGAATAAAAAATAACCGACAAAATATGATAAAAATTAATTCAGTGTAAATAAAGTGTATTAATCCAGGTCAGATTTTCAATGTCTCCTTGTTCAAATATAATTTGTATTTTGACACAATAATGTGTCCCTCATTTTTTGACAATATTTTTCATTACAAATGTCCAAAACTAAAAAGTAAGTACAGAGCCATGGACAGAACAAACAAATGCATTTCATATGCTCAAAATGGTCTTGTAACTCATTATCAGATTTTATGCTTGATTGATATGCATTTTTTTTATCTTTAAGATACTTTTAGTCATAATTGAATTAATTTAAGGACAGGCAATTTGTTCAGTACACTTGTCCACTGTCTAATACAAATAAATAAAAGGCAATTTTATATTTAGTTTTCTCTCATTATGTAAAATATGTGAAAAATAATGTCAAATTAAGTTTTACTTTAAAGTAAATCCATTAAAAAAAAATTGTATTAATCATTTTTCATGCTTCAAAGATGCAGACTTATTTTGATGTGTTGACTAACATACTAAAGCACATTTAAAACATGTGATTATAATTTTCACTGTAGTGTATTATTTGATATTACATTTTAAGTTAATATATTTTAAATATACTAACCTAGGTTTAAATAACCTAACCCTAATTGCAAATTCATCATTACAGATGTGTAATTACAAGTATATTTAAATACATGACATATAATATGTTTAGAATTAAATTACATATATTGGTTTACCATAAATGTTTGTCAGTACAGTTGGCAATACACTCTAACCATATTTCAAAGTCAATAGAAGTAATTGTGAAATTACATTTAAAGATGTACTTCAGTTGGTCAAAAAGCACTACAGCTAATTGCATTAATATACATTTAAACTATAATACATTTTAATTTAATTGTCATTGAGTTCGCCCTTAAGTATATTATTTTAAATTATATTATTTCTGTAATTAGTACTAAAAATATGCTAAAGTGTACCTCTTTTTCACAAGGACATGCAACCAGAAACAAGCATATTTTAGTCCTGTTGTTTGTTTATCGATGTAGTGACACTAAAACCACACTATAATCATTTAAGTGTGTTTCTGTTATACAAGCCAGTATGAAGACAGTTGGAAAAATTAGCTGGCACAGTCCATGGCACAGCGTAAGTTTTATGAATTGCCAGTTAACCATGCAGTAAACCACTCTTGTGCAGACTGATTGATTGTATGTGTGTCTGTTTATGTGTGCGTGGTTTTGTGAAATTGTCTGCACAAACTGGAGCAACTGTGTGTGAATATAGAGGATCGTATTGCCGTTTATGTCATATCCAATAAATGTGGGTTTGCACAATAATGACCTCATCATCTTCTGTTTGCGGTTCCCAGTGCCACACAGACCTTGCAGGAGGCGTACAATGGCAAAGTCCACCTATCCAACAGTAATTGCCCCCGTCATAATGTACCACTGTAGACCTAGTCCAGACTGCAGGCAGGCCATTACCCTGCTTTACTTGTTTCCATGCAATTTGAGTTAACCAAGAAATGAGGTAACGGCATTGCTAATGGGGGTAAATGATGAGCATTGTAACTAGGCTTGTCTAGAAGGTCTGATTACCACATTTGACTATAGATTATTCATAAGGAGACAAAAGAAGGCTTGGAGAGAGCACTGGACTTTGAGCACGTCTCTGTTTTGGGTCCCTAACTGCCCTGCAGTTCCACACAGGGCATTGTTAACCACAACCCACTCTGTGTGTGTGGACGTCAAGTCCTTGGCACTTTTATTTGAGTTCCTGTCCAAAGTTCTAGTGCTGTGGGTGACGCCAGCCTTGCCTTGGTCACACGGGTGTTCATGAGTTGCTCATTTACGCTCTGTGTGAAAAATTATACTGGACTGTGTGTATAACATCAAGGCTTGACTTTGTTGAGTTGTGTACCCAGCATGGTAAAATGATTATAAACTCATTCTTGAGTAGTTGGACAAACAAACGGAAACATTTCAAGGAATACTTTTGCTTTAACCTAGTCAACATATTCAAATGAATTCCATTGTTTGTGTGCATCCCCTGCATCTTTCATTTCTCAGTGAGTGAGTGAGTGAGTGAGTGAGTGAGTGAGTGAGTGAGTGAGTGAGTGAGTGAGTGAGTGAGTGAGTGAGTGAGTGAGTGAGTGAGTGAGTGAGTGAGTGAGTGAGTGAATTGAGTGAATTGAGACTACAGGATAGTTTCAAACGGATTTTCAGATAGATAGATAGATAGATAGATAGATAGATAGATAGATAGATAGATAGATAGATAGATAGATAGATAGATAGATAGATAGACAGACAGACAGACAGACAGACAGACAGACAGACAGACAGACAGACAGACAGACAGACAGACAGACAGACAGACAGACAGACAGACAGACAGACAGACAGACAGATAGATAGATAGATAGATAGATAGATAGATAGATAGAAAGATAGATAGATAGATAGATAGATAGATAGATAGATAGATAGATAGATAGATAGATAGATAGATAGATAGATAGATAGATAGATAGATAGATAGATAGATAGATAGATAGATAGATAGATAGATAGATAGATAGATAGATAAACAGATAGTCAGACAGGCAGATAGATGATAGATAGACAGATGGACGGCCAATAGACGGCCAATAAAGATACAACAGTTCAATAAACAAAAAAATAATTGTGTTAAATTTTAGATGCAATATTGTCAATATTGTCTTTGCTCAATTTCGCCAATGAAAATTGATCCAACAAAGCCACTGCAGAACTGTTGTGCATCTCCGAGCAACACACAGCAGTATTTGGTCATTGAATAAATATATTTTTCAATGATTCAGTGATCCACTCATAAAGTCTCACTTCATTCCTGATTGAAGCAGCCATTTCAATGAATCGGTTGAATGAATGACTGATGACTCGCTCATTAAAACTGTGACTTGCCGTCACCTATTGCCGGTTTTAGTTTCTTATTTAGAGTATCATCAGTGTCAGTGAATGGTGAATGATGAGACCAGACAGTGAGATGCATGAACGGTTGAGTATTTATCAGAGTCCTTAATGAGTGTGGCCAGGCTGTGGAGGAAGACACAAGAGTTAAGGCTTCAGGAGGGATATATGAAAGGTGGGTGAAATTATGTACTGTGGGTGCAATTTTTGTACTGTGATGTTGATTTGTCATTGTATGGTGAATGGCCCAATGTAGCAGGGCAGGCGGAGGTGGATGTCCCTGGTTGAGAGCCAGACCTTCTGTCCCAGTTGGTATGAGGGTGATGATGCTCTGCGGAGGTTGGCCTGGCTTTTGTGCCTCCGCACTGCCCTTTGCAGTTGGATATGAGCTGTGTCCCACACCCTTTCGCTCCCCTGGAACCAGTGATTGACAGGAACCTCTGATGGCTCTCCTGACCAGGGAAATAGGAGGTTGGAAAGCGAGTACGCATTGGAAAGGTGTTAGAGTTTTGAGTGTACTCAGCCCACAGGATGTAACAGCTCCAGCTGTGCTGATGGTGGTGGCAGTATGACCTCAGGAAGCGCCCAATCTACTGGATTTTCTGCTCAGCTTTCCAATTGGACTGAGGCTTGTACCTTGATGATAAGCTCACTAAAACACCTTCCATACCCTTGAAATGAACTGGGGTCCATGATCTGGGGTGGGGAATGCAGGGTGGCTGGTTCGCTAATGGATCGTTGGGTGAGATTTTCAAGATCCATGGAATTGTCATAAATAGCCAACTGCATGATGAAGTGGCTGAATCTATGACAGGTGTGGGTGATGTAACGCTGAGGCAGGGGTGAGGCGGAGAGAGAATTCACATGCAAGCACTACTTTACTAACAATAAAAAAAACACACAGGGAATCCAGGGCAAATTATTAAATCACAGGACAGGAGCATGTTACAGCAAACAACGAATGACATTTGTATTGATTATTTGATTATTGATACAGTCAGCCATCTTTTGCTCTTCCATCAGATGCTTTGTTTTCTACAGATAACACAATTGCACATACCGGATGCTACAGCACGATTAAAGGGATAGTTCACCCAAAAATGAAAATTAGCCCATGATTTACTCACCCTCAGGTCACTCGAGGTGTATATGACATTCTTCTTTCAGACGAATAAAATCTGAGTTATATTAAAAATGTTCTGGCTAATCAAAGTATTATAATAGCAGTAAAAGTTGCTCTGTCTTTGAAGTCCATAAACAATGCATCTGTCCATCAAATAACGTGTCCACGCGGCTCCAGGGTGTTAATAAAGGCCTTCTGAAGCAAATCGATGCATTTGTGTAAGAAAAAAAATCCATATTTAAAAATGTATTTCATTTTTTTCTATGGCTCTGCATCAGCCGTCCCCGTGCCATCACTTCCGGCAAATAAGGTCAAAATACATGCAAAATACCGGCGCGATCATAGATATATACATAGATTCCTCATTACTGCCTGCCCTGATCGGTCAAATGAGGCATCTACGTAAATATATATCTTTGATCACGCCTGTATTTTGACCTTATTCCCCGGAAGTTATGGCGCTTGGAAAACTAGATGACATTCATCTGATAATAGGTAAAATAACATAAATAATGTTCGGTTTCACGAAAAAAGACATCAATGTGTCGCCACGAGCCGCATGGTTTAATAAGGATTCGTATGTCTATGTGTTTTTACTCTCATTGCTCTCATACTCTAAAATATCCCCATTGACATGCATTATACAAGTTAAAAATCTTCATTTGTGTTCTACTGAAGAAACAAAGACACCTTCATCTTGGATGCCCTGGGGGTAAGCAGATAAACATTTTTTAAAACATTTAAAAAAAGTTTTTGGGTGAACTATCCCTTTAATGCCTATCCAAAAACTCCTTAAACGGATTTAATTAATTAAAAATCCTTTACCTAGATGTTCAACTCAGCTATTGTCAATTTTGTAATATGATGTTTTCTGGGAATAATTGTAGGATGTTTGAATAGACTACAAAGAGAAGAGCTGCCAAGTCTATAAAGTAGATAAATTGGGGAAACAGGTTTGAACATGAATTGAAAGTGTTAAGTAACCAGTTGTCATCTTACAATGAATTGTACAACCATGACCCATTTCTCTACAGTGATGGTGCGCTTAAGGTGGGAGGAAGACTCGGCAGCTCTTCTCTTTGTAGTCTAAAAATGTAGAAGTTTGACTATGAGGCTCTCGCTCTTTCTCTTTCCTCAAATGTAGAACGTCCACTTGATTTATCCTTATGAATTTGTTGTTGAATGCATGCTTTCCATCATGCAACAGTGAGACCTCATGAAACATAATCTGCATAAATTGCCCTTTTTTCGAACATACCTCCATTGCTGTGGAACTGTATGAATCTTCTGGACTCTGTTGGCAAGAATGTATGAAATCGTCTGGCTTCATTATTGATATATATCTCAGAACAACCCTGGAGTCAGTCCAGAAGAACTCTGTGATGTCAGTATTTCGAAGCTCTTTTTTAAGGATTTTACTGACATTCACTGAAACGACTGCAGCAATCAACTCCAATCTCGGAATGTTCTGTAGGAGGAACACTTTCCAGGACCGCTTTATCATTAGACACAAATTTGTGGAGTCTAAGGCCACCAATGGCACAAAGTTCTCTGGCTTCTCGAACTAGTACACTTGTAGCACCGTCATCTACATAGAAATCTGTACAAACATCCCAGAGATGAAGACGCTCCAAACAGATGAACTGTCATTCTGTACTGTCAAGGTTGTTTTTTAAAGTCTCCATTCTTCCAACACAACAAACACAGAAATTATCTTGTCTGCTTCACGCACATGTAACTGATGAAACATTTTCTCAACATCACATTAAAGCAACAGGTTGCTGGTGAAATCTGAGAAAAACACTGGTCAAATTGTTCAAATCAGGTCCTTGAAAGAGATGATCATTTAAACGTATTCCATCATACCTCGGAGAACAATCAAACACAACCCACAGCTTGTCTGGTTTCTTGGAATGATAAACAGTGATATGGAACATACCATTTTTTGCATTCACACCCTCCATTCTTTAACTTCTACCAGAAAGACTCGGGAGGCCAGATGATATACGATAAAATAGCAAGTTTATTAACAGACCAGCAAGTATTATAATTATAGGTTCTTTGGCATAGGCCCCGTCCGTAGCTCTCATCTAGAGGGTAACGGACTCTGCATTTCCTGCCTGAAGATGAAGGCAGGGGTGCAGCCGACCCCCTGGCAGGTATAGACAGGGACCAGGTGGTGGGGAGGATGGAGGTAATGTTGGCATCTGCATCTGCGAACTCAGATGTGAGAGTACCGATCTTTTATACTCTGAGAAATAGAATATGATTGGTTAGGTCTGGATGTAATGAGTGACGTAACATTGAATCTTCCTGGCAGAACTTGCGCTAGAGCTTCATTTCTCCTGCCTAGCTTTTTTATTCAATGACCTCCTCCATACATTTCACATCATGGAGGTCCTTCACCTTAAAATTTACCTTAATTTGGTACTTTAACAATTTTCTCTTTAAATGTTTAAGTCTCTCAAAAGTATAAAAAAGATAAACGTAGTCTGTTATCTGGCAAATTAGGTATTTTTAGTGGTATTTCATAGTGTTCATAACTATTTATCCTCATACCATCTCTTAATTTGTTAAAAAATATTGATGTCATCCTGGGAAAAAGATTTGTTGTCATCCTTAGCATCTTTAAAATCATATTCTAAAATGTGTATGGGATCTGTTGGAGTCAATGGGGGAATTTCCTTAACAGAAAGTCTGTGACAGAAACTAGTGACTGCTGAAGAGTCAAGCCTAGGTAGTGCAGGTCCAACTATGCTCCAACCTAAATCAGTTTTGACAGCACAAGGTTAATCATTCTCTCCTAAAATCACTTTATTTGGTGCCAGTGCTCTAGAACAATTGTTGCCAATCAAAAGACCGGATTCACAGTCCTTCATAGAGGGGTTCTCATCAGCAATTTACCTATCGGTACCTATGGTTTACAGATCTCAGTGCAAACGGGAGAAGCCTCATGTTACGGACGTCACGATCGCAAATGACAACATCCAAACATTTCACCAGTTTAATATGGAGAGGCACTGAAATGTAGACCTTTGGGTTTTTGACCTACACTGGTACATGACGTGAGAACAGTTACTTATTTCGGTTTGTATGTTAGCAGGGACTTTAATCGTAACTTAATGAGAGTATGACACACAGAAAATCCTCTCAGGATACCTGGAATCAGTGTTACAGTACCTCAGGCACGACGTTTTACCATTTTTGTTGTATAAACACAATCAAACCGATGACAGCTTCGGCTTTTCCAAGGTTTCTCTATGGCGCTGAAGCCCTAGGATGTCCGAGTTCTGGTCCCAGCGCAACTGATACTCAACTGCCATTGGCTCATCTGTGTTCAAGGGGCAAGGCTTACCGATAGGTCAATTGAAGAAAGATGATTCCAAAGTTTAGCTCTCTCACAAGTAGGTATGTGTGCATGGTTGACTGGAGTACAATCTTTAGTTTAGATAGGAGGGAGTTCAATATAAGTGGCAGAACTATAACCCCTTACACAAAGTCCTGAAATCCTTTCACTCTTCACTATACTGTGGTATCCTTTCCGGTCATGGTGGTCAATTTTAGCATGACAGGAAATGTATCTGCCTGCAAGACATTGCTCACTTCTTGGTAAATAAAGGTTGTATATCTTTGTGAATAAAGTAAGGCATAAACTAATATTTTCATACTTGCATTGTTGTTTGATAAACATACTGGCACAACCATCAATGCATAAGATGATCCCTTTCCGACCACACTCATGATAAGAGCAGCTGTTGAGTCATTTTCTGACTTTAAAACAGACAGTGTTAGAGGAACTAGCCTTTCTCTTTTCATATAGTTATAGAAGTGAAGGCAAGTAGGATGTTTCCCTTTATATATGTTGCAGTAAAAAAGATGACGACAGTCTATTGAACAATGGCCAGTTTTCAAACACGTATAACAGAGATTATTTTCCTTTATAAATGTCCATAGTTCTGCTTATGTCTGCTTATGTCAGTTTGGAACAATCATTGAGCTGATGTTTAGGACAAAATATACAGATAAATTTGGCATTTTTATTTGTTAACCCTAAGACGGTCTGAGTATTAAGGCCATTAGCCTTATTTCCCTTAGTTTCCTATATTTCATTTCTCAGCAGATGCTAAAATGAGAGTATTAGAAGACATGACTGGGTTACAAACAATCTCTGCCTTCAGTGAAACAAACGCTGCAAAGGCCTTGAAGTCTGAACAATACTTATTGTCTCTCAAGGTTTGCATAACCTGCTGATTTCAACATGAATCAGTCCATTCAGGTAGCTTTTGAACCATACCTTTGATCTAATTTACTCCAAGCGTTCTTATAAGCTTCGTCGTCACTCATGTTGAAGGTGCCATCCAAGGTTTTATGTACCTATCCACCCACATACCTTTTTAGATAATAAAGTTTATCAGCAGCAGATATGCTCTTTCTATCAATCAATGACATAAAGGCACAATGACATAAAATCCACTCAACATACTGAATGGGGTTACCATGAAATACAAAGGGGTCTGGAGTTGGCAGTCTGTTCAAGTTTATGCTGTTTTGCAGGGCTTGCAAAAGAGAAAGCAGTTCGTTTTGAGATGGAGATGTTCCATTAGTAGAAAAGTTTGGAGGCAGGCAATGTTGCTCTCTGATAATAGTTTGTTGAAGGATAATTCTTGCGCTGCTATCAGATTATAGGCCTCAAACCTTATGAGCTACTTTTAAATCCTTTTTTCGCCTGTAACTGCTCTAGTTCACGTTTTTAAGTATCTAGGTCCTGAATTTCTGTATCCTTCACAAAGCATGCATGCATACACATAGCAAAAATGGCACACACTTTATACAATCATATTGGTGTGTGTTAAGAAGACCATATCAAAATAAAAGTCTTTCAAAATAGCTCAACACAAATAAATAAATACAGACTTTATAAATTCTATTTGACAGATTAGCAGTCATACAGTAACTGCATGGTCATTTTTATAGTGATGCTGCTGTGTGAATTGAAAAGCTAATTACTGTTGTTTACAGTTGACCTCGACACTTTAGTGTACATGGAGCTATTCGATTTGGTTTCAGGTTCACCACAGAGCCTTTAATGTTCACATATCATGTTGCGCTTGTGTCGAATTCAAATTAATCAAGTGCCCTTTGTTCCCTGTTGTCTCTGATACGACCACGGAGGCTGATTATGAACTCTCTGAGCTTCTTGTCACGGTTACAGAAACCGATTTTTAACGCCTTGAGTTCCCGGTTACGGCCATTGAGGCCATCATGGTTCATTGTTCCAACATGGTTCATTGTTCCAACTTGGTCTTCAGGACCATCATGGGGGTATTCTTCTCCACAGTGTTGGACTTCAGTCCCATCTGCCCTGCTGTGATGGTCTTCTGCTCCACCAAGGGGATCTTCAGTCCTGTCTGCCCTGCTGTGGTCTTCTACATTCCATCCATCCATCCCATATTTAAACCCGCAGTCATCGTCTGTTCATTGTCTTGTCTTAACGTTTTGTGCTGGCCTTTCTCATTATTGTTCCTTGTGTTTATTAAATCTGATTTCATCATTCATTTGCATCAAGACTCTTGAATCTGAATCAGGGATGGGCAGCTGGCAGCCCGCAATATCTCCCGTTGAACCCTGTTATACTCGAATTAATTTTAATACATTTGCATCATCATTCTGTCAGAAGCCACGAAACAGCCTGCCCTGATAAAACTGGCTGTGCCCTGGGAAGACCGCCTGGAAGAAGCATTCGAGAGGAAGAATGCCAAGTACCAGGATCTGGTGGAAGAATGCCGGAGGCAGGGGTGGAAAGCACACTGCCACCCAGTAGAAGTAGGATACAGAGGCTTTGCTGGATGCTCTCTCTATAGAGCCTATGCCTGGCTGGGCATGAGCGGGCTGTTGAAGAAAACTGTGGCTGTGATTAAAGAGGGGAGATCCGTGGCCTAATACTACTGGGACACAAGGGTGAGATGTTGTGAGACCCGAAACACCCAATGAACCCAGAATACATCGCTGATGATGCGTCCCAGCGCATCCGTATGATGTATTATTCACCACGCAAAGTGAGTCATGTAAAGATTGCTTTCAGATTAGGATGTTAATTCTAACCCCAACCAGGAGAGGTTGCTAGTTCCTGCCGATAACCATAGTAATTACAGAGTGAATGTACTAGGATTTGCACGCTAACGTGAACGTTCACCAAAGTAAAATAAAAAATTGTGTTTTCCGGTCAAGATGGGGAACAGATTATCTTTATAACAAGTTCAAGGGGCACCCATGTATTTGGTTGGTTTAGAAACAAAACATGTAATAATAGATTTTACTAAATCACAATTACACCACTTCTCACAAAGAAATGTATGAAAGATACACAGGTGATGCCAGAGTTGCTCTCATCTCAGATATAAAAGGTAAAATACAAAATCAGCCACATTTTTTTTGTCTATTGTGCACCAGCAGGAGAGGCCACAAGTCTTTTCGATTGTGAAGGGGGTGCTCAAGTATGGAAAGGTATGCACTGAATTGTTGTATTATATTCAGTTATTGTTAAAAATACCTAGTTCTGGCATGAAACTCTAGATGGCACAAGCTAATAGGTCCTTAACTCATTTGGCAGCGATCACATCATTATTTACATAGCGCAGCTGATGGTCGCCGTTCATCAGCGCCCAATGACCTGTGGCTCAACATTCAAATACTGGTAATTTGCAGTTAGCAGTCTGTAGTGCGCTTTCAGAAAGCATTGTCCTATCTCGTCCTGTCTATGTTCATTCATATGTGCAGATGTATATCTGCCTATGCTGCAGCTTGTTTTCTCATTCAGCAGCACGCATATTTGTTTGTATAGTCTATTTCATAACATACATTAGCATTGCCATATCCATTACCATTCTCTATTACCATGCCTCTCTATTACAATTTCTCAGAGAGTTGTCATGAACTTATTTGGTAGTGATCACTTCATCTACATAGCGCAGCTGATTGGTCGCCATTGCATCAGCGGCCAATGCGGCTCAACATTCAAATACTGGTTGTTTGCAGTCTGCAGTGTGCTTTTAGAAAACCTCCACTTTCCCCAGCTCCACCTGTATAGATCCGCTACTGTTCTTAAAAATTCTGTTCTAATTTTAAGAATTTCACCTACTGTTGCACTTGTGCATATGGTAGAGTGACAAATAAAGTGATTTGATTTGATTTTAGTGATGGCAATTTCAAAACACTGCTTCATGAAAGTTCGAAGCTTTAGGAATCTTCTGTTTCAAATCAATTGGTTCGGAGCATGTATCAAACTGCCAAAGTCATGTGATTTCAGTTAACAAGGCTTTTTTGTTACGTCATCCCTTTTTCGAACAGTTTCGAAACACTTTGAAATGTCAATGGTTCACTGCTAGAGGGGGATGATCTCTGTGAACCCATGAATCATGAGCAGTCGCTCAGAACCATTGAAGTGTCTGTGGGTTTTACCTGATCTCTGATCAGTTTTATACATCTGTAGACATTTTAATTAGACATTAGTATAATTAAAATGAATAATGGTGGTTACTAATTGGCCTGTTAAGATGAGACATCCATGGATCAATCAAAACAAGCCCTGACAATTGATAAAAGAACATAAGACACTTAATATTTATTTTATTAGATTAGATTGCATTTGAAAGATTGTATTTTCAATTAAACATTTGCAATAGATTTGTGAAAGGTGTTTTTATGCATGTTTGGCCTGGGTTTTTGTTGCATTTCCACTGTTCTGACCAGCAGGGGTCCCTGTGGAGACGGGTGTCAGATTGATTCGAAGCCTCGACACAATACGGCATAGTTGCTTCAAATGTTTCAGTGTTTCACGAAGCCTCGGTCTGCCCATCACTACCGCAGCGTTGCAGATCTATTCCGCCAAGGCCAAGGCCAAACACATTAACATTGCCATGCCAATCTTTCTTAGCCTGGTCCTACCAGACTCTCATACATTTCATTTGTACAGAGAGTCTGGCCACTCTCCATTGACAAGCGTTTACTTCCTTGAAGGCGGGTACTCTGTTGAAGTTTAAAACTATTGGATCTGCCAAGAGCCACTCTGGATCTGCCATAACCAATCGCTAACGTTTGGTCGTGATGTATGTCATACGCCGTTCGCCTCTGTTTCTCACATGGAAATCCGTAAAAATAACTGTGCAGATTGTGCAGCCACCTCATTGATAAAACCTTGTGCATTCGGATTGTGATTTATTCACAGTGGAGGGGAGAGTTTTGTGATCGGGAACGCGCTTGCTCACATGGTCAATAACATGATTGTATGCTGTAAATAAAATATCATATGCTTGGTATGATAATATTATATGATGCCGTAAATAATGGCCCAATTCAAATGTTTACATGCTTTTCTTCCTTTTATTTTTTGAGCGTGATGAAATATATTGCTCTTGAAAATACTTGCCAGCGTTTAAAGAAATACAAGTCTAGAAATGCATCCAAATTACAGCGCAACCTTGGGTCAAAAAGGACAGTGAATTTTGAAGTGATATATTCTTGAAAACTCAGAGATGTGGATTCGGACAGCAATTAAATTACCACACGATCTTGGTGTTTGTCTAAAACAGTAGATAATTCGGCCGGGGATATTTACGCAGGTGGTGGGAGACGGACAGCAATAAAATCACTGACTAGCCCCTGTAAATGATGACAATGCCTTCCGACCGCACAAGAAACAATTACCGGGGCTTCAGCCAACTCCTTCATCACTAACGGAACGAGCTGGAAAATCAAACTTTTCCTGGGACACAACATCATGGCCACCAAAAAAACTCAGCAAAGATTGTTCTTGCCCCGGCTTTAACTTCTGGATATTCAGCAGCAGTGCCACAACGGAATGAATGGCTTTGCTCGCATCTTTCTCCGCCGCCATTACTGAACTACAACTCAAACTAGCGCACGACATCAACATCATCGTTCTCAACCACTCCCTCTGTTAGCTGATTGGAACGGTAAAAAAATTTCCGGAGAAAACCTAAGACCATACCGCAGTCCCAGACGGAGTACTGAAGGAAAGTTAAAATTGAGTGGAAATACGTAGGAGGGCGGAGCCAGGCTAAATCTTTCTGAGATAGAACAGAAATAATGTTATATTATTTTTATTCATAGTAATATGTGGATCTTGGTTATAACATTTGGAATCACTTTTTTTTTGTTGAATAAGCACTTTTTAAATGTTATTTGAGGGTGGCTCTGTTAACCTTGTCTGATAGCTGCTCAAACTTGATTGTCCTCCGCTGGCCATGTTTTTTGAGATACACAAATGTCCCCAAAAGCCCCGTTTCCACCTAAATTACCCGGAACAATTTGTGCCAGGAACTTTTTTTACAGGAACTTTTTCCCCAGACCTGTGTAAGATTACAAATTTAAGAAAGTACATTGTATTTAGCATTTAAGGTCAAAATTATGATATTAGATTAATTAGTCTGCTATTTAAATCTTCCAGGCCAGTTCCTGTTCTCTTCATTGTAAGTAAAATGAGCACCATTTGTCTTTAATGGCTCTTGGAACCCCTGAGTGATTGAATTATCCTCTATGCATTTTAATGACACTGTTATGCTGATTGAATTAGGACGGGTGACACTGTTATGTCTGAGGTGTGTCCTTTTACCTATACAATTACCTATACAACGTTTGCATTCCTTTGTTTGAATGTCTCCTCCCCTGCTGTATAATCCCGCCCCCTGAAATGTAGATAAAATACAATGTACAACTCCTTTAGTTAGACTTGTTGGAAGACTTGTTGGATGACCTCAGCGGAAGAACAGCACGGTTGTCAATAAAGAGTAACGTCTGCTTCAAAGATATGCCAACATCTCCTGGTCTCTTCTTCAAACGAGGAAAAGGAAGTTCACAACACCTGCTACTGTCTGCGTTTCCACTGCGGTCTAAAGTACTGTGAAGATTAGGCAAATTATTCCGGTGATGTAGCACTACACACAACTGAGATTCAAGCTGTGCTGCTTTTGCTGGTTATGTATTGGTTTACTAAAGAGTTAATTAACAAAACTGCGGAAAAGAGTCGAGCACTGATACTAAAGCGTATTCTGAAAGCTCGTAAAGCTAGATTTAAAATAAGACAACATAAGTTATCAGCTATTACGCACATTGACCAAGAGATTTCTCAGACGAACGCGCGCCATCAGACAGAAAGAGCAAGACTGATATTTACTGAACGCAGAACGATCCTCGCAAAAGACTTTTAAAAATGCCGGTTGAAATAAAATGCTGCGCCGTGAGCTCAACCAATCAGCATGTTCAGTGCCCAAGTCCCACCCCTGACAGTTCCTGAACTTTGAAAAAGTACTACCTCGCAAGCAGGGACTTTCGGAGGGGGAAAATGCGGCTGATGGCAGTCTTGGCATCTTGGATAAATACACTGCATGCCAATTTTCAAGTCAATCAGTTTTATTGTCAACATTTTATGTTTTTTACATGTTATAGCACAGTAATTGCAGCATGCTTTTTTACACAACCACAAAATGAACTAAATTAACTTATTACATATGTGCACCAAGTTTGGTGTAAATATCTCATTCAGTTCATGAGTTATAGCCATTGTAGTAAAAGAGGCCGTACAGCCACTCCGTAGAAAACGGTGATGTCATCAGCTCATTTCAATTATCATACAGTGACAATGTGGGCAGATCAGTAATTTAGTTTATATGGTTAATTTAGTTTACTAATTAGGTTTATTTGGATATTAAGTTGAAAATTTAGTGTTTTATTTTTCAGACCTACTGTATGGATATGAATGGTATTGCCTCATTCCATATCGTTTAAAAAAATATATCAATATATCGTACAAACTTGATATATAATATTTCATCAAAGTATTGGTACTTTTACTTGATTACAATATTTTAGTACTTTTTCCATCTCTGCAACTCATTTTAATTATGCACCACTCTTCCCCCTTTTCTTACTGTCCTTGTTTTGTTTTAAACTAAAGAAAAACCCAGATGATTTTTTTTAAGCTGTGTGAATTTGGGTCACGAGTTCTGGGTGGCCTCGAAAATTTTGTGAAAATTTTGCTGGTTTGGTCTGCCCGATCACTTTTAGGGGAGAATGCTGATCCTTGGAAATTTTAACAATTACAATAGGGAACCCCTAGAATAGAGCTTATGTGAACTTAACACAGGTAACAATAAGTCAAGAAACTGTGGTTATCATAGTAACATTTCCAATTCTATGGAAAACAAGACATTTAGACATATTTTTTAAGTAAGAGAACAGGATTCAATGATGTGTGGTGACTGATTGTGCCAAAAACAACCAGTATTAAGTATGCCAAATTCATTTGTCTAATAATAAACATTGAGGCTGATGGCAAGCGCTGTGTGAGGTGAGTGCTGTGGAGTCATCGGGCAGTTTTGGGGTAGCACGTCCTGTACAGTAAAGTGTTGACCTCGTAGGGATCCACAGGGGAGCTAGTGTCCCTGGATCCAGCACTTCTCCCTAATGCAGCCTGACAGCATGAGAGCAGGGCTTGTGCTCCCTGTGCCGAACTTTCTAATTGCCACTGCAACAGAAGGGGCAGCACAGAGTGCGTCTGTGTTCCCAGCAGGTCAGGCATGCTGGAGACGCTCTGCCGAAGACAGAATCATCACTCAGGTAGTGCAGGCCAGGCCTAGGCCACATTCAACGGCCCCACATAGAGCACAGCATTCATCAACTCTTGGCTTCTGTGGAGGAGGAGTAAGAGGAGGAGACTCAATGTGATGCCTGTACGTCGAAAGCCAGAAAACACCAAACAGACTTTTAAGTGTCTAAAGGTTGCACATGCAACCACATTTTCTTCATCAGTGAAGAAAGTATGTTTGACACTTTCTTCAGTGCTTATGCTTGTGAGAGTGATAAGGCACCAGAGGCACGTGCCCTGTCAGATCTTTGACAATTAAGCATGATTTTTGTAGGTTTCTAAATGTGGTCACTCAAGTCAGATCATTTGCTCAATTTGACATCATATTCTCTCTCTCTCTCTCTCTCTCTCTCTCTCTCTCTCTCTCTCTCTCTCTCTCTCTCTCTCTCTCTCTCTCTCTCTCTCTCTCTCTCTCTCTCTCTCTCTCATGTCATTACAAATCACATTTTTACCTTTCAAATAAAAAATAAAGAGACTCTTTTTTTGTGTAATGGTCACACCGTCACCCCCAAATGGGTGTATCATAGAGGTATTGTATTCTATGTAAAAAATTGTTGTTTTGGGGTACATAGTTGGTGGTTTCCCAAAAAAAACACTTGTTAAAGTGGTTCGCCACCTGAAAAAAAATTGAGAACCACTGCATTTCAAGGGGTAATTCAACACTGGCAAAATGGGCTTTCAATAAAACTTGGCTGCCTATGTGGTAGAAAGGCAAAACATGGTTGAAAATGGTGCAACCTGACAATAGAAAGAGAAAAGGGGCTGTTGTCTTTCCTTTTTTTCCAAATAGGTAGGAAAACTTCAACACCCATAATGCACTGGGCATGTTGCTCTCCAAGGCCATTCCCAGTCTGCTCCTATTGGATAAGCGTGGTCAAAGTCAAATACCACCTTACTTTAGCAGGAAATACTTCTTCGCAAACAAACTTTTAGTCACAATGGCGTCGACTTGTATTGTTCCCGGGTTCAAGAAATCAAAGAGTAAACGTTTAGCAGAAGCAAGTTTTATTCAGTTTCCAGTGATGGATCCAAAGCTTTGTAGGGAGTGGCTAAAGGTTGCAAAGAATCGTAAAAATGGGGAAAATGTCACAAAGGAAAACATGAAAAATCTCTAGTCAACATTTCAAACTGGTTGACCACGAACACAGTGTTTTAGGTCAAACGCAGGGGATAAAACTGAAAGAAATTTCCATTCCATCAATTAATTAGGAAGGGAAAGAACAGTGAGAACCTTCTGCCTGACCCAAAACACAGTTGAGTACCAGAAAGTAAGCTGTTGCCATAGTGTTATGCCACAATGCTGTTTATAGAGTAGACAAAGTGCGATACAATTTTCAATGATAAACCTACTCTTACAATAATTGTTTTTGTTAACTGTTTTGTTAATAACTATCCGCCGATCTGACTGTCTGTGGGCAGGCATATGCAGTGAATGGTTCAGTCCAGGCTCCCCTCACAGTTTGTGTAGTTGGTACGTTCCACAGATATAGAGGGTATGCACATGACGTCACAGTCGGCCACTGAGTGGCAAAAAGACTGAGTGGCACCTTTGGTTTTCAGCGTGAATTCCACAAAAAAACAGGAAAGAGCAGGAAAGAATAGATTTGACGAGAAATCTGAGGTATATTTTTACAGACTGCCGAAAGATACAGAAAAGAATCGCTGCAGTATTGACATCAATTAAATATTTACGATCTTATATTCTGCATAATTGGATGTTTTTAAACCCTGAAAAAAACTATACAAGATTTAGGGCGATATGACGATATATATAAGATTGATATAAGTGATCACCCGGATTTATAACTACCTATAATGTATTTATACAAAGCGTTCAAATTTTCTTGATGTATTTCTCCGGCATCAAAATCAGAAATAAATGTCAGGAAACACGATTCCTGGCTGCATGTCAGTATCCATGGATCACTGGATCTTTGGTAAGTTGTAAGTAACACTATACTGAGTCCAACCTTTAGTTTAAACTGATAATCATTTGTTTTACTTGTGTTTTCGAGACAATTAACAATTTCTGACAATTAAATAGGAAATTCTTGGTCCAGGTACCCTGCTGAAAAATCCATCTTAAACCAGCCTAAGGTGGTCAGGCTGGTTTTGGCTGGTCTCCCAGCCTGGTCATAGCTGGTTTATCAGACTGGTTTTAGAGGGGTTTTGACATTTTTTTTAGCTGGTCAGGCTGGTCTTAGCTGGTCAAACTGGTCTTAGCTGGATATTGTTGGTCTTAGCTGGTCAGGCTGGTCTTAGCGGGTAATTGCTGGTTTTAGCTGGTCAGGCTGGTCTTAGCTGGTAATTGTTGGTCTTTGATGGTTTTAGCTGGTCTTCGCTGATTTTAGCTGGTCAGGCTGGTCTTAGCTGGTCAGGCTGGCTGACTGTCCCTATTTTTTCTGCCACTGGGTGTTTAGACAAATAATTTATATCTGTATATGGACCATGTAATCTGATTGTAATTAGGTAAAATGTTCATCAGATAAGTTAGGCTGGGAGACCAGCTAAAACCAGCTAAAACCAGCTAAACCAGGCTGGAAGGCCAGCTTGACCAGATAAGCCAGGGTGGGAGACCAGCTAAAAGCAGCTGGCCACCAACTTGTCCAGACTGGAAGACCAACTTAACCAGCTAAGTCAGGCTGGGAAACCATCTAAAACCAGCTTGACCAGCTAAATCAGGCTGGGAGACCATCTAAAACCAGCTTGACCAGCTAAATCAGGCTGGGAGACCATCTAAAACCAGCTTGAGCAGCTAAATCAGGCTGGAAAACCATCTAAAATCAGCTTGACCAGCTAAATCAGGCTGGGAGACCAGTTTAGCCAGGCTGCTAAAACCAGCTACTTCCAGCTTAAACCAGCTAAGACCAGTCAACCATCTTAGGCTGGTTTTAGCTGGATTTTCAGCAGGGTAACACAGAAAAAGAGTCAACATTGTTCATTAACATATACTACCAACAATAAAAAGTGGGTTGAAAATCAGCAAATTTACACTTTATATTCCATTGTAAACTTGAAGAAACTTGAAAGTCTTTTTTTAATTTTTTTTTTTAGGTATCTTACAGTATCTTGCTTAACCAAATGAGCCAGAACCGTCACTGTTGCCCCTTCAAAAAATATGTGGCAGAACACATCCAAGTGTGTTGTTGTTTCATAGTGATCTTTATGTTCCAGTGCCCAAGGGAACAGAGCGCCGGGCCCATGGCAAAAGGTGTCCTCCAAATCCTCCAAGTTATGAAATCCTCTGCTTCTGCCTGGGTGTAAAATCTCTCCTGTTGACAGACGGACAACGCATTCCTCTGGCCTGAGCTGCGCGCCACCCCAGTGTTTGGAGGAGAGTCTTGCGTTTTTGCACATACATGCCTCATTTCTGTGAGTGGCCACTGAACACGTACACCTACTTAAGGGCTGTTTCGCTTCCAGAGGCAGAGCGTAGACTTCACTGCAGCGAGCGGAGAATCAGGCTATGTGAAATATGCCCAGCAGGGACATGGATTGATTGCTGCAGGCTGAAGGGTGTTGAATCCTCACCTTTCCGCCATACACAACATTCTCCACAGCCAAGCGAGTGAAATGCCAGCCTGACAGTCCTGATCCCGTAATGGCCTCAGAGTGACCAGTTGTTCATGCGCTAACTAGGTCATACACACTCACTGTCACATGCCTGTCCTGTCTTGTGTAGCACATGTGGTGGTTTGTTATTTTCCTGTCTTTGTCTAGTTTCCACCCTCCTTGTTATCTTGTTATTGGTTTAATTTGCCCCACCTGTGCTCCCTCATTACCTGCCTCATTTGTCCCCTTTAAATAGTTCCCTTGTGTTCACAGTCCTTGTCGATACGTTGTGATGTCTATGTCTCCCTTCTGTGATCCGCTCCTTCCCCTTTTGGTATGTTTGTGTTTCAGTTATTACACACACATTTTCTTTTATATCACATGGGTGGCTGTGTGTGCGCGTTGCTTACCTGGCGAACACATGGCCCCAGGATGCACTATGGGAAAAAGGCAAGCCGGCGGAGACAGTGTGATGCTTTGGGCAATGTTCTGCTGGGAAACCTTGGGTTCTGCCATCCATGAGGATGTTCATCCACCTACATAAGCATGGTTGCAGACCATGTAAGGTAGACCGAGTACAGTTGGTACACCTTTTGCTTTTTCAGTTACCACACCAAAACTGAGGACTGAAAAGAAGTGATTTTTCATATGACATTTCCTTTACTTGTCTACTAAAATATGAATAATTATTACCATCCATAAATAGGTCATATTTAACACAATTAGCTTATAAACACAAGAAGCTTTTTCGTTCCAACTGTACCCATGTCGGGTACAGTTGGACCAATACTGAGTACAGTTGAGACACCCATCCGTAATGCTGTAAAGCTGCCTAACCGATTAATTGAATTTGTAAAATACCTTTAAAATGAGAATTCAACAGTTTTTATTTCCATTCAGTATTTTATTTGATTATTTGTTAAGTTAAAAATAGTTAATTAGTAAAACATTGAACAGTAATGGTAAACAGAGATACAATATTTAATTTCAGTTTATCATTTTAATAGTAGGCTAGGCTTCAGTTGGGTTGAGTGACAGTAAAGCACATTGAACAATTGCAAACAATCAAATGCACAAAAATAACATATTCAACATAATAAGAGTAAATATCGTGCAACTAAACTGCATGGGCCGCAATAGGATTCTAGTGCGGGTACAATTGATACACTGCGTCTCAACTGTACCCACCTGACCACCTCGCACATTTCTCTAGATTTGACGATGGCCTTGCATGACACACATTCATTCAATATGCTAGTTTTCAGAGCACAGATTAAGGTTTACGAAAATGTAAGTTAACTTTAAAAGTCATGTAAGGATGAGAAGCTATTCAATGTGGAAGGGAGGTGGTGAAATGAAAAATGTACCTTAGAAAAACACTTTCACCCATATCTTCGGACAGGAGAAACACACGTACTTCAAATTTCCCACGATCGAAGAGGGCGCTAATACGCATGTGCGAAGCAAGTATCACAGATCAGACTTGTTGAGCACTCAAGTTATTTGAGGTGTCTCAAATGTACCCCTGTACCAACTGTACTCGGTTTACCCTACACCTTTTCATGGAAACGGTATTCCCTGGTGGCTGTGGTCTCTTTCGGCAGGATAATGCACCCTGCCACAAAGCAAGAATGGTTTGAGGAGCACAACAACGAGTTTGAGGTGTTGACTTGGTCTCAAAAAATCCCCAGATCTCAATCCAATCGAGCATCTGTGGGATGTGCAAACAAGTCTGATCCAACTTACAGGACTTAAAAGATTTGCTGCTAACATCTTGGTGCCAGATACAACAGCACACCAGGGATCTAGTGGAGTCCATGCCTTGGCGGGTCAGGGCTGTTTTGGCAGCAAAAGGGGAACAACACAATCATAATGTCATAATGTTATGCCTGATATGTGTAGATTTACATGTATGATTTAACTCTGTAAAGCCTGACATATTGTTTATTAAACCTTTGGACAATTTTTTTTTCCAATTTCATATTTGATACATCAGGTTTTAATGGCTAACATAGTATGATATATTATAGGAGAATATCCCTCAGAGAAAAAAACACCTTATTTTATTCAGAGGCCCAAACTGAGCAAAAATATGCAATATGGTGAAGTTCCTGTTTTCACCATAAAAACAGTTTATGCAATACAATGATGATTGAGAGATGAACAAATAAATTTTCCTCAAAAGCCTGTTGTATCATATTTGATACTCGCAGTTTAACATTCTAAATAATTATTGTAGAGTCAGCCAGTATCCGCTGAGAGGCTGTAATAGGAATCCATGACGCATTTCAATTGTCATGACTGCAAATGCAGGAGGTTTTATTAACAATATTAAAAAGTAAAATGAAATTAAACGAAACGGTCAACAGAAAGTGAGTGTCCCAGCTACTCACCCCCTTCCTTTATGCCATGCACAGAAAAAACTTACTATAATATGTAAATATACACCTATGCCCAAGTGACATGTCAATAAACCAGAAGTGACCATTTCAAAATAAAAGTCATTGAACCTTTCCTGCACCTTTAATTATGTATGGATAACCAAGTTAACTTAAGTTACTTTAGTCCAGTAAGTGTTTATCTTAAAATATTACTTACAATATAAAAGTTATCCTTACGTTTACTTTATAAAAATCAGTTAGGTTTTTACAGAAAAAAACACACGCGCACCATGACCTGAAGGTGAACGTTTTTACAATTATGCTCAAAGGTCTTTTACTTGTTAAAAAGCATAAAATATAAATCAGATAACAGACGGTATGTTGTAGATTCTGTTCAACAGCAAAGCTTTAATCATGTTGATAATTTAGAGGCAAATCAAATATGATTCAGTAGGATTTCTTGGATTAAAGTATATAGTTCACCCCAAAATGTGAATTACCCCATCATTTACTCACCCTCAAGCCATCCTAGTGTGTATATGACTATCTTCTTTCAGACGAACATAATTGGGAGATGTATTTAAAAATATCATTGCTCTTACAAGCTTTATAATGGTAGTGAATGGGGGTCGCGATTTTGAAGCCCAAAAAAAGGCACTATAAAACAAATACACACATGGATGTGTTCTGCCACATATGTTTTGAAAGGGCAACAGCGGCAGTTCTGGCTCACTTGGTTAAGCAGGGTCGTCAAAAGAGTAACCCTTGACATGATGTATGACATAGCGTAGGCTTTGACGCCTCTCGCGGTTCAAACTAATATGGGCTAGGCAACAAACTCAAGCTCCTCTTCTCTTACATCGAAATCCTTTTTTCTATAAAATGTGTTGTTTCAGACTTCTAATTTGTGACCGGTGTTTTGCTCTGTCCTCTGTGCAGTCCACTGGCTGTTTTGATGCCCTAAGCGTGATCACTTTATGATGGCCGTGGCGTTCGCGAGGGGGGGGGGATCAATATTTTTTTCACCACAAACCAATGCGTACAGTCATCTACCAGAAGCTATTATAGTTTATAATATAAGTAATAAATATGGATATTTTTCTTACAAAAACACATCGCTTCGCTTCAGAAGGACTGTATTAACCCCCTGGAGTTGTATGGACAGTTTAAACACAAAAACTATTGAGGATAATAAACTAAATTGATAATGAATCTGCTAAGAAAAACTACAAAATATTAATTACACGGATTTGCCATTGGATTCTAGTGCCGTATGTATTTTGATATACTGTTGGGGGGTCTCTGCAGTGTGTGGTTTTCTGGCCGATTGAGAACTTATCCATGATTGTGTGATGCTGCAATTACGAAGGTCAGAGGTCATGACTGCACTGACAGAGAGGTCCCTGTGTGTATGGAGCTAATCGGTTCCTCTCCGCTCTGAGATCATGGCATTATATGTGAAAACACAGTTCACAGACAATAGGTATAATTAGGGGACAATGAGGCAGAGAGCAGTATATGCACATATTCTCCATCTAGGGCCCCGCACAAAACCATTGTACGGAAGAGACTGGAAAAAAGACAGCAAGCAAAACGATGACAAAAGACAAACAAACAAGCAAAAAAAGAGGACCCTAAGACACAGTGTCCTCATTTGATAATGATTTCCCATGTGTAAAAACCTTGGGCTTGAGAATGGGGGTTTTGTGTAATGGCACAAAGCAAGCACGTGGACCGGTGGAGGAAGTTGGAGAAGAGAGAGAGTGAGTTGTGGTAAACCTCACTGTTTGGTGTGAGAGAGCATGGGAAATGCGTGGGCCCAAACACGGTCATGGTAAGTGGTTCTGGCCTGTCACTTTGGGGCTCGTCCAAATCTGACACAGAATGGGAACCAAAGTCCAGCAGAGCATTCTCCGATCGGTCTGAACAGCCACTCATGTTCTTCGCTAGCCCAAAGCAAAGACAGTCTTTGACATTTATTGCTTTTCATCCCATAATTCATAGGCATGAATGTTTCTCAAAAATGTTTGAAATGGAGCATGGCTTCCTGTATCCCATCTGATTCCCGCCCTGCAAGGTAACTCACACCACCCACTGTCGTAGACAATAAAATGTCTTCCCCTAGGCAGAGGAAGCACTCATACTGTAATGATCGCTTACAACTCAAGCCAAACCTTGACCAAGGTCATTTATAAGATTTCATGTTGAAAGTGGCAATGGCATGTTCAATGTTCACTCTAAAGAAATGCCAGAAGGAACGAGCGTTTTCCTTTAAAAAAAGAGCAAGACAGGCGCTGACAGGTTTGACACACCTGGAAAAGTCACTAAACATCTAAAAGGCTTTAATTTGCTGCATCATTATAGCTCAAACATTGATCCAGTGTAACGGCAACACTAAATTAATTATTATCATAATTAATGAATGCTTTCTTATACTCTTAACAGTCCACAGGAGAATGAAAGCTTGTATGGGACTTCAACAAAGAGATGGTTTTAAGGAAGAGTGTGTGACGAGGCAAATGGTTTAAATGTAGCCACCAGGGGGCAAAATTATTTCAGTTACAATTAACTACTACATTTCAAGCCTTCGTAATCTACCCAGTGTAACTTGCAGTGCACTCTGCCTTTTAAATATACAAGAACAATACATTCGAAGTGCAAATGCCTTGACAGATAACCAAAAAGTTCTACCTAACGGCAAGATGAGTCCCAAAACATGTCTGTTTATACTGAAAACTAGGAATTTTCCTCAAAAGAGTTTCAATCAACATCAAATCATAAAACAACATTTCAACACTTTCAGTATTGGGAATTAATGGCACACACAAAAAAGTGGACTGACATTAAATACCATTATAGTGTCACCACAGATAATGAGGCCTCAAAAAAGAGATTTGATTGTTTTGGTTTGTTTTATCTCAATGGGACCTTCCTGGTAAAATAACGCATAAATACATTTCATTAATTCAGCAACTGGACTATTACTTGTCATTCATTTGCCCCATCGACTGTAGCTATTTCGCATTCTTCTCACCCCCTGAAGTATTTTGTTATCCTATGTGATAATGACACTGAAGATTACTGGTGGTGAAGCCAAACCATTAGAATTCAAGCTGGTTGCAATGAGTTATGGCAAGCCATTAACAAAACATGAAGCGCTTTCTGGAGTATAAATAGATCTCTCAAAGCACAACAACCGAATGCTTCATCAGAAATGTTTGGCATTACATCACTGCCTGTGTGAGAGAGACTCTGGAGTTACCCGTCGCTCTCTGAGCCAGCTATTATGGTTTGTACTAATGTTCTGGTTTTAAAATCCAAACATTCTCAAAGCTGTTATTTGCTCTCCCTTTTTCCTTTTACTCAGAAATTCTGTCTCTCTTTCAGCAAAGTGCCTCTGTCTATGGTGAGAAGAGACAGATTTCACAAGGCCTGCTACTGTGTTTAAGGCTCATGGGACTGTTTTGTGGCAGAAATTGGCGTAATGTTCCTCGCGTGCATGAGGCTGGACGAACGTACTTACATGCGCAGCACAATAACCGAGTGCGCATAAAATGATATTTATGGAAATATTACATCTTGTCTGGCTTTAGGATGGACTGTCAAGTGGACATGGAGCCAAAAAACGTCAATTCAACATCAATTCCCTCTATTTATTTCGTACAGTGAAGACCTGTGTGATATGGATTGTTTAAAAAAATTTGACATGATGATACAAAATTGAATAGGAATCTGCTAAAAAACTACAACAAAAAGCCTTTGTATCCTGACACATATACTTACGTCACTCTTGAAACAAAGGGCAACTTACCATTAATATACAGCTGTGATCGTCAACACTAGCAGGCACATCGGCACATCTGAAGACTGTAGCAAAACACAGACCATCTGATTAAGCTCTAAATAAAGCTTTGATCCCAGTCCTTGCACTTAAGTGCCCAGACTTCAAATGGAATGAGTGTTTCTTATGCACGGTATTGACATATATTAAAGCTGAGATTGTATGTCCTCATTACCACACACATGCACATGCCCAAATACTTATTCATGAGCCCTATCATCACTGCATCACATCTGAATCTATAAACTCACCTGATAAACAAGCCTCAGTTAAATGCAATGTCACCATGAGCAAACAATATTTACTTTCCTATTTATCTGTCATTCGAGATAAATATAGATTTGAATAAACACAGAAATTCTACGCATGCGAAGTGAATTAACAATATATTGAAGTACGCTTCAAAAAGAAATGTCCTTTAGGAAATTCCAGAGCTAAAAGAACTGGTTGAAATATCTCAGAACTGTATTATTATCAAGTTATTACACGACTCAATATTTGTGTTTTTGTCAGTTAAAAGCACTGTAATTTACTTTCTAAGGGACTAATGAAATCACAGCTAGAAAAAATACATGACTATATTTTACATATTTTTAAGGCTAAAATCATTTTCTACATCTGAACTTTGACCTTTTTTAGGGCGCAGCCATTTATAACTGACTTTGTCCTATTAGGGTAAATTATTTTTGGCAAATTGTCTGAAACTTCACACACATTTAAATGTGTTATATCTGAAAAGTAGTGAAAAGGTCTTAGTGTTTCAAAAAACATTAAAACGTTTTATTAACATACCAATTCATCTGGCGCTACTATTTCATTTGGAACTCACATGTGAAAATGTCAAAAACTTGACACAAATTCAGATGCAACTTCACTGCTTGGAAAGTAGTGAAACCACGTTTTAGTGTTTCGCAAAAAAATCTTTAATATCGTTTCTTGCTTGGAATTCCGAATAAATGATTGTAGCACAAGTTAAAATCAACAATACTCTTCTTTTTCAGTGTACCCCACACTTTCGACACATAAATAATAATGCACCCAAATGCCTGACTTATATTCTTCATCTCTACCCTCACCCTCACTGCTTCTATCCTCCTTAACTTCTTCCTTTCTTACTATATGACCTTATTTTCTGATGTACTGCCATCATTAATACTTTCTGGAAAAGATACAGCTTTTCCGTCTTCTATAAAACGTACTAACATCAACCTAACACAGACAAAAAGGCTACTACACTGCCTGCCAGTAATGAACAAGAGTGAGCTACACTGAAATTATGTATGCCCTAAAAGGACTGTCATTTAAGCATAACGCACACATTTGTTGGTCTTTGAGTTATTGATTTTACAAAATGTGCATTAAAAATGACCCCAAACTTTCAAGCACCTGTATTGGCTGAATGGGATGTCATATGATCATTCTAAAATGTCATATTTTTGGTTGAATATTATTATTATTGTATTTTTAATGCAATTTTTTGTGTCATTTATAAATAAGGATGCTCCATAGAGGGTTAAGATTTTGTTGGTTGATTCTTATAAGGCAGCAGTTCAAAAGATGATTTGATGCAATTTGAGAGGACATTCTGATATTTTGTGTTTTGTTCTGTCCTAAAAACCACAAATTGAGCACTGGAAACTAACAACTGTGTTACCATCATATAATTGCCACCAATGTCCTTGTGTTTAACTGCACTTTAACATAATTACCGAATATAGAATGAAACAGAAAAGAACACTGTGTAAATGTAATGACCTTGGTATTTCAAACCATTCAAAGGTAATACAAAGAAAAACAAATAGCACAGTTTCTTAAAAAGATGCCATATTTAATTTTGCGAATGAAGTCGCTTCAATAGATTCCATATTAAAGGGTTAGTTCACCAAAAAATCATTTTCTCACGTCGTTCCAAACTTTCTTTCTTCAGCAGAACGTAAAATAAGATATTTTGAAGAATGTTGGTAACCAAACAGTATTGTGTCAAAATGTCTTCTGTGTGCCAAATCGAAAGCAAGTGACAATTTATTTAATTTCCGATGTCATCTCAATTCTACTCTGCTATTTTTAGGACAAGTTAAATATATGCTGGAATTAGCCTTCGCATTTCTCATGGCGAGCCAACCACATGCATGTGGGAAATCAAACATTATTACAGCAATTCAGACAGAGCAGAGCGAGAGAGAGAGAGAGAGAGAGAGAGAGAGAGAGAGAGAGAGAGAGAGAGAGAGAGAGAGAGAGAGAGAGAGAGAGAGAGAGAGAGAGAGAGAGAGGACACTTGAGCTGTCATTCCACGTGCTGGGGATTCAGTGCAAACATTCCCGCGCGGCAGGAGATAAGGAGCGCCTAGCTAGCTCTGTTGGCACACTGCCGCAATGCCTGTTGAATACCAGTCATTTCTAAAGCTCCTGGCCGAGCTCGGGTGTTTATGCACGGGTGACTGTGGAACCGGCAAACGTCCCGGTTAGCTCCATCCAAAACCATCTCGCCTGTGCACATCTGCCTCCGTAGCCGCTGAAAGTTTGAAGCCTGTGTCTAATTACGTAGTTTTGAACTCGAAACATCACATCTAATTATGGCCGACGAGTCTTAAGCAGAAGAAGCCCCGATGAGAGACAGAGCTTTCCGTGAGCCGAGAGCTCCAGTCCTGCACGACAGGTCCAGACCTCAGTCAGTCCCAGCACGAGTGGCTTGCGTGGGACGAACAGCAGTTGTTTATGGTTTATTCTGTTTTCCTCAAAGCACATGTGTCACGCTCGATGGAAAAAGAGCAGAATCTATAGACAGGCACACACACACGTACTGGACACTTGGCTTTGGCCAAATATAGCTACAAACCTCAAAAAGCAAAGGCATGTAGCTAATGGAACAGAAAATGGGTTTATCTATCTTGGGTCTTAAATGTGTTTGCCATATTAAACTAATCAACTGACAGTAAATGACCAAAGGCATAAACCTAAGAGCTCATGGAAAGATATACAAGATATAAAGCAGGTTGTAAACTTTGTGACACAGGGTTTGTCTTTAACCCAGTCAACCAACTTCTCCATCACAGTTGTTTTCATGATCTAAATGTATTTTTTTGTTTGTTTGTCTAAAGCAATCTGAAGAAACTGGTCATAGATGGAAATGCATTCCTTGTTTACTCACCCTTATGTAATCCATACGTGGAACACAAAAGGAGTTATTTAGCATAATGACCTGGCTGCTCTATATTTCACGCAGTGAAAGTGAGTGGAGATGAATATTGACAAACCTCAAATGAATAAAATGACACAAAGCTATGGCTTCAGAAGCCTTTGAATATAGTGAGTTGAGTGGATAATACTTTGACCGAAGGTGTAAACTTAAACAAATCTATACACAAATCTAGTTTCACCTAAGCATATCAGTCACAAGCACTATTCAGTTTAGACACTGAAATGTGTCTTGTTTAGATATGAATCCATTGCAAAATACAGCCTCATAAGCTCTCACACGTAACGATTTTGTGGTAAAACTGAGCTGTAAAGTAGCCTTTTATGGTTTAATGGTGATATCAAAAGTTTATTCAGCTCTATTACAGTTTGTTGCAGTAGGGACCTGTCTGTCATTAAAATGTCTTACCCTCAGGGTATTTCCAGAAATCGTCCTCATTCCAAGCTGATACTAAAGCACTTCTCTAAGTGAGACAAAAACCTCAACGTTCAACAACCAGAGCTGTCCTTTTTAAATATCTTATGATGTGTACTAACTTGAATCTAAGATCCAATGCTGTTACCTTCAACCTTATAGGGAAAATTAACCCAAATTTAAAATGCTATCATAATTTACCCTGGTGTGGAAAATAAAAATAATTTTGAAAAATTGATTTTTCAAATCGTAGAATTTGCCATGTTTAGAACAACATGAGGGTGAGTAAACCATTTTATGAATTTTAATTAAAAATGTTTAGGGATGAATATGCCTAATTAAAATTATAAGTCAACTGTAACTATAGATGCGTCTCAACCAGCTCCCTAGCTTCCCTACGGATGCTCTGGTCATGAATCAGTATATCGTGTTCACCAATTCAGGCATTGGTGAGGACAGTAAGGATCCTGGCTCACTACACAGGACACTGATGGCTCTATTTCAGATGGTATGACAATGTCCTCATTGTACAACATCACTACTGGTATTTATAAACAACAGCAAGAACTGATATCTCGCTGACATTATATTTTAATGATATTTACATTATGATAAATACTTAGCTTGTTACATATACAGGCAACATTTCAGCCATAAATAAATTATAAATGTTAGCTAGATTATCTTAATTACCTGCCTAGCGACAAACGTTTAACAAACTTTAATCAAATAAACAAACAAACTGAAAGTAAAAGCAAACACATACCAAAGCGTAAACAAAATACAACCAGGCCAGGTCCTCTCTAGTCCTTCACTGTCGTCGCTCCTCCTTTTATGCGACCAATTCCTCCGTGAGACACAAGGCCAGTGTGGTGCGCAGCTGGCGCTCATTATCACTCACGACCGGTCTTGTCTCGCTCTCACAGTCCCTCTAACTCGCTGCTTGCCACAAACCCTCATCACCCCTCGCAGGCCGGGGGGTACACCCGAAACTGCGCTCTACTCCCCCCACTCCCTCCGGCAGCCAAAAAAAAAAAAGTAGAAAGAGAAGGGGAAAAAAATCTTGGTCCGGTTCCCAGACACACTGCTGCTCGGACCTCAGCCAGCCGAGAGGCTCTTCCTCGCGGTGCCATACGACGGTACTGGACGCTCGGTGGACAACTCGATCTTCCTCTGCCCCCCTGGCGGCCGGTGGTGGCTCCTCCTGTAGAGGGCAGCCGGCAGCGAGTCCCGTGCTCCCTGCTCCTCCCCGTCATGACGGATGGTAGCAGGCTCCAGCCCACGGCGAACGCCAGAGATTCCTCTGCTCCCTCTAGGATGGCAGCCACCCCACCTTGACCCAGGGTCACAGCAGCTAGCTCTCCGTCCCACCAGTCTGCACTCGCTCCAGCACCACCGCCTCGCGGTCTTCTTTCTTCCACGCTGCCCAACCTCCTCAGAACCGCGATCCCCCTCAGGGCTTTCTGACAGCATATTCCTCCTTCCTACCAGGTTTTCGGCACCGATGTAACGGACGACTTCCGCACACACACATCACAAAACGTAAATAAAATACAACGTAAAATCCAGGCCTGGTCCTTTTTTGTCCTTCACTGTTGTCGCTCCTCCTTTTATGCGACCAAGCTCCTCCATAAGACAAGAGGCCAGTGCGGCGCGCAGCTGGCACTCATTCCTTGACCCGCTCTCCCGGTCCCTCGGCCTCGCTGCTTGCCACAGTTTGTAATTATAACAAACAAACAAAAAAACATTTATTGCATGTCATTATGTGTAGTGAGTTGCTCATGTGATTTATGTGCCATACTTTGGAACTTCCGTTAAGGGATCTTGGGCCCTGTGTACACCTTGTATTAAGATGCATTTTGGTTGATTGGATCACAAGTGGACGATGCTAAATACAGATGTAAATGGGGTCTAAAAGGTTTTGAGATTGTCCACCTTTGACCATTTCCACTTTCATAGTATAGACGCTTATGTGGTCGAACAGTCACAAAAGACTGCCTACTGACTTTGGGCCAGATTTACTAACAACTTGTGCAAGCGCAAATGCTCTTTTGGCATTAAAAAAACTACTGTCAGGATTTACAAAATTCAGGCAGTGAAAAATTAGCGTTGAAAAGGTGTGGACATAGTTATTTTTGTGGCTGACCTTATTGCATATGCAATTGTAGGAGTTTCCCTTTCAGACGCAAAATTTATGCGAGGAGAGTCTTTAAATGAATCATGCAAGTTGATTTACAAAGGTTTGTGCTCAATAATTTACTGGTGTTTGCGCCATTATTTACCATCCAAAAAAAAAAATGCCTTAAACCAGATGCTAATTGCGCTGCTCTTGGTAGATTGCGTAGATGGAAATTATCCAGCTGTGTCTGTGTGCGTGAAAAAACGGTGTACGCACATTTCAATGCCTTTTTAGAGTCAAGCCCCTGGTCCTCTGTCGTTCATCACTGCACTCCTCCTTTTATTCTTCCAGAGCTCCTCTGTGGGACTCGAGGCAAGCATTACCACTCATGCCACCAGCCTCGCTCCATTCCCACAGCTCTCGGTGTGCCCTGCTCCCCTCATCACCTAAAAGCCAATTCACCAGATTCTCGCATGGTCAGAATAAAATTCCAATGGATGGCATTGGCTTTTCATTCTCAATTTGCTTCTGATTTTTTTTTTAAATGCAATACCTTCACTTAAACATCTAAACAGAACTCTGCATTGTAGAAACATTGTAATTTCAATTTGCTGGTCTAAATCGTTACACAAAATGCAGGTATTTTAGGTAAACTGTTTTATTATTTTTAACATACTAATTGCAAGGCAAATTCCCTTAATTGTAAACCCAGACTCTGAAATAAACAATGCCGAAAAATGTAACCCACAATTATGGTTTTCAAAGTCCTGATGTGGTATTTGTGAAGCGTTTGCCAAGTCTGTTTTCATGTTCTTCTCAAGTTACTGCCTAACATAGCTTCCCTGAATCATTCATCAGCACACAGCCCTTAATGAATATGAGTCTAAAACACTCCGTTAAGAGATATGTGCATTGAATTTGGCCTCCACAATTCATACCTGCTTCAATAGAATGTTCCAAATATAATGATGTCCTTAATAAATCAACCACTGATGAATTATCCCTAAAACGAACTGGCCCATGCTATAAGCATTCATTCGCTTCCAAGCAATACTATGCAAGTGCTTTATTTTTTTCATCAAGCTATATCAGGTCACATGCTGAAATGCCGTCTATACTTTAGCTATCAGAGATAGCAATGCTGTCACACAACACCAATCGCAGTCACCCTGGGAGAGTTGCTGGTCAACGCACTGCATGCTGTGCGCAATGGGACCAGTAGTGAGTCATGACTTCTCTCAAGAAAGTTTCCTTAGTCCAAGTGTGGTAAAGGACACTGGGAGAAAGGTGTGCTTTGAATATGCATACAGTATAAATGCAAGCACATGCACACACACTAAGAAAAATGTGCTGGCACTTTGCATTAAACATAATACTAGCTGGCTGATAAAAAATATCAACCACAGGAGACTGAAGAAAACAGGCCCCAGCCTAATTGCATGCAAAATAAACATGAAATTAGAGGCACTTTTCCAAGGCTGTCACGACATTGGCACTACTTCAGTGGCATACTTGTAGTCTGCTTCATTTAGTGTCAACACTGACATTAGCTTCTAAAAAACGATATCATACAGCAACAGACCCAAGTCACAGATTGCAAAGCAAAGATTTGTTGATAAGGTTTCAATTTATTACATGCAGCTCAAATAGTATCAACTAAACTAAAGACAGGTCAGGTCTGGGTAACCCAGAATTATAGGAATTCTTCACACAAAAATGATAATACTGTCATAATTTCTTGCAAGTAATGTGGCTTAATGTTATAACGTTTTTTCATGTTGGCATATTTGATTTTTGCTCTTTATACATGGGTTGAATAATCACCCTCAAATTCATCATTTGAAGTATTGCTTAAGAACTTAATAAACCACTGAGTTTTGTGGATTACTTTTACATTACATGTATGTCCTTTTTGGACCACAATGACTTTCAATGTATGGACAAAAACAGCTGCAAATATCTTCTTTTGTGTCCCGCAGAAGAAAACAACATCATAAGGGCGAGTAAATGATGACAGAATATTCATTTTTGGAACAAGTATCCCAAAGTTAGACAAATAGTACTTGCAATGTTAAAACGTCACAAACACAAGCTATTTCTGTCCAATCGAATTTACAAATACGTCACAAGATGTCTTACTCTCTTGATTCCTGCTAAAATTTCAGCAAACGGTTGCATATAATACAGTCTGTGTGATCAGTTTACAGCACCCGTGGGTTTGAAGTACCTGCAACCTTTCCCAGTGTACCCTCAGGGCCAGGTTCCTTCACGATCGCCAAGGCTGCTCTGGATGTGTGTCAGCACAGCAAACGGGGTGGGCATGCCGCCAGTGTTGTGTTTGGCCAGATGCATTGAATGCTCTTGGGTTAGCAGAACACCCACTTTTTTGAAGAGTGCTGGCAAGCATCTGCCAGGGTTGTCACATAGAGGGGTAATGATTTAGAGGCCCAAATTAGGCTTAACACTGTACTTCATTTGTTCGTCCATGTTTATAGATCATTTGCAACCACCATTCCCACTTCTGCAGGGTCTCCGCACCCTCCTAATAGACCAACGATCTTCCTAGTCCAAACCATCAAGTTCTCTCCTGACCAGCACAGAGACAGAACAGTGCTGTAGATTACTGCACACAGGCCATCTGTGGGAGGTACATGATAAAATGAACAGCATTTACAGACCCAAAAGTTAGATACATCTGTGGTAAAAAAGAAAATTCTGTCATCATTTACTTGCCGTCATGTCGTTCCAAACCTGTATGACTATCGAGATATTTTGAAGAATATTTCACACTTCAAAAAGTGATTTTCTCACTTAGATTTTTGTCTTGTTTTCCAGTACAGATATCTGAATATACTTAAATCTATAGATACATTTACTTGAGAAGCGTAAGTCTAATTTTCTTTCTAGTTTATGCATAAAACAAGAAAAAATGGAATATAAGGAAAATACTTAATTCAAAGGAAAATTAAGATTATTTATCTGACCCCATTGGTGATCCCATTTATGTCAGTAATTACCATAGACTGTCTGAAACCATGGACATAGTGTCCGTGACGTCAACTGAAGGATTCTGAAGAGCATTTTTGAAGCCCAAAGTGGGCGGACACAGCCGTCAAACATCATGGCAGCAAGTCACTCCCAGATAACCGAAAATGGGCAAAGAGGCAGGACGTGGGTGGAGCTGGGGTGCCTGGATGCTGAAACCACATCCACCTAGCTCGACCATAGTATCAATCCACCTGTTACTCAAGTGGCCACGCCCTTAATTATGCAGAACTTTAAGGCTTCATACAATTTTAACGGATGAGTTATAAAAAAATTCACCCCCTCACCGTCGTCATGAAGGGCAAACTTAGCTATATAGACCAAAATCACTTTTTGTACCAGGTTTCATCCTGCTGTAAAGTTGGGAATTTTAACATCGGGGGTCTATGGGACGCTTTTAGAGTCAACTTTTTACTTTGTACAGTCTACTTTTTATTTCTAACACAAAAAAAACATTTGGGATTAGCATTCAGTAGTAGTACATTCTGTGCTTATAAATTAACAAATATTTAATTCCAGAGTTGAAAATTCTCACCAACGGATCCATTTTGTGAGCTGATCCACCTCATCTGGCGTTACCTCAGGTAACCCCTATCCTCTCGCCCTCTCCTATTCAAATGCTATACTGGAGACTGACATAAAACTCAGATTTCCTACTCAGCACTGGACAAAGTTCATTTTAGGAGAGATATTTTAATGAGTTCGCACTGATCTGCATAAGCCAGCGGGATCGGGCTCTCTGCAGGGTTCCTGAGTTCCAGCGACTGTTTCTCAATCTCCACTTGAGGCGAATCATTAGATATTAAACAAATCCTCTGTGCTTCCAGCTCTTTTAAATTTCTAATGAAAATGAAACTTTGTAGCGCAGTGCACTTGCTGTGTTGGTTGCGTAATATGAGATGAGGAGATTGTTGTGGCATGGGAATGCACAATGAGAACACTATTAGACCCAATGTGCATAACACTTCACACTGAAAAGTTAGCAATAATAACTTCAGTAATAGATTAAGTGTTAGACGTTGTTGGCAGCAGATGTTGTGTTATTCTCCCTCTGTGCTATTTTCATTCATTATCATGCATCTTTTTCAAGTGTGTATATAGTTTTTACAGTATTTTTAAAGGGATAGTTCACCCAAAAAAATCATCATTTACTCTCCCTCAAGTTGTTCCAAACCTGTATGAGTTTCTTTCTTCTGTTCAACACAAGATATCTTCTTTTCTGTTCAACAGAAGAAAGAAACTCGTACAGGTTAGGAACAACATGAGGGTGAGTAAGTGATGATACAAATTAGATTTTTGGGTGAACTATTCCTTTAACACAAAAGCATTGAAGGCAGTAGTATTAAAGGTTGCAATAGTTGGAGAGTAATACTAGAAGTTGTTATAGCTCCAGCAAAGGAAAATATAAAACTAGCACTATTAAAAATAAACATAGAGGTTGTAGTAATAGTATTAGTAATGGTAGTAAAAGTAGAAGGAGTAGTATCACAAGTAGTAGTTGTAGCAGTATAAATAGCAGCAGTGGCTGTTGTGGTTATGCTGTTGTTAGTGGTCACAGGGCTAAGGCCACTGGTACCAGACCAATGTGGTGAGCTGAAACACAGTACAAGAATTTGAGGCTTAAATGTGGGCGAGACGCTGCAAAAAAAAAACCCCTCTGAAAACGTTTTAGTATTTTGAAGCTGTTCTTGGCCACCGTATACCGACGAGCACCTTTACGGCCACTGATGAATTATTTTTTCTGTGACAGCCAGGTTTACCAGACATCAACAACCCAGGAGCTTTGAGTTACATCACATAAAACTGAGTCACTGGATAAGTTTAGTGCTGGAACGATGTTTCTGCTCTCTGGTTACAAACGTCTTTATTTTAACTGCAAATTCTCCATAATCTCAGTAATTCCTTCATTTTAGTTTCACGCTCTCCTTACCTCTGATCCTTTGATTTGGGGTAGTTCAGATAATGAATGCTAGCCAGAAAATGCCTGCTTTGTCCTCCACTTATCCACTCAGTCAGATGCTTATATCTTGGCCTGGATATGCAGACAGTATGTGGAGCTGGGCTCCTCTTTGCCACTATCTTCTGGCACCGACTCCCTCGTGACTGAACGTGAGCCATCTGAGCCTCTACTTTGTTGCACATAAGCTGATTTTTGGAGCCTTGGGCCAGTCCTGCGGTTGGCAAAAGAAAGCCATTAATATCAACTTTGGTCTCAACGTAAAGTGAAAAATGTAGCCTGTCTATGTATGCAAAAACCTGATGGAATGAAAAGACTCACCACGAAAGGATTACACTTGGCCTAACACCCTTAAATGCCATTCATGCAAAAACATTTTGACAGCAAAAACCAAATTCCACAAGGATTTGGTTTCTACTCCTCTCCATTGTCACTCCCAGGTTTTTAATCACTCTTTCACTACCCTGTAGTCGAGCCTCTGGAGAGCGGTGGTAGAAGTAGCCACTGAGCTCTCAACAGTTTGTTGCGAGCAAAGATAGAGCAAAGAAGTGTTTTAACAAATTAACTAAATCATGGTCTGATACGTAACAGCAGGGCCGTATAATCACAGAGGTCGCAAATGTGAGGTAGCTATAGGGGGTACGGGGGCATGTTCCCCCAAGAAACATATGATTTTTCTGATACATGTGCATTTCAAGATGTTTGAAAGCCCAAAAAATTGGATAACAATAGCTTTAAAACCATGTCAGTGGCCAGTAGAAGAGAAGATCTCAGAAGAGAAGATCTTTGTGCTGTGCTATATTCTTGCAGCACTAAAGTAGTGTTAATACTACATTAGGCACTTATTTTACATTGCCTTATTGGCATATTATTTGCTTCTATTGAATAATAAAAAAATACAGAGGTCTTGACCTGCGTAACAGTACATGTGTGCAGTCTATGCAGTGTGTTCTGCTATCTTGTCCTACTTACTTTTCTAAACCAACGTTCCAAAATATCATATTTTCGACAGTCTTCTACAGCGTCTCCTGTCCACGTCCAGAGTCCAGCGGCATCTCCTGTGCACGTCCAGAGTCCAGCGGCATCTCCTGAGATGGCTCCAGCCACTGACCAGAGTCCAGAGATGGCTCCAGCCACTGACCAGCATCCAGAGATGGCTCCACCCCCTGACCAGCATCCAGAGAAGGCTCCAGCCACTGACCAGCGGCCAGAGAGGGCCCCAGTCACTGATCAGTGTCCATAGACAGCTTTCATGACCCCATAGCTCTGCCCACTAATTTTTTTTTCAATAGGTACCTGGCTAAGACCATGGAGGCTGTGCCTCTCTAGCCCCCTGAACTGCCTGTACCGCCATGGTCCCCTGAACTGTCTGCACCGCCATGGCTCCCTGAACCACTCCACAGCCCAGGTCCGCCCACACTCCTTGGCCCAGGTCCCTCCACGCTCCACGGCCCAGGTCCGCCCACGCTCCAGGTCCGCCCACTCTCCGCGGCCCAGGTCCAGCCATGCTCCCAGGCCCGTCTCTGCATTGCCAGGGTCCATGTCCTGTCCCCCTGCACGGGCCTGGCCCATCTTCCCTCCCCTGTCATTGGTTCATTGTCTTGATTGTTCACAGGTGTGTCTTGTTTAATCATTAGTCTTTGTATATTTAAGCCCTCATGTTTGCCTTGTTCCCTTGTCGAGTATTGTTACCTGTAACCACTGTTGGTGAGTTCTGTTCCAAGTCAAGTCTGTTCAAGTCAAGATCATCGTTTGTTTTGTATCTGTTCATGGTGTGCTCACTTTTGATTTATAATAAACTGCACTTGGGTTCGTAAAGCTTGCCTCCAGTGGACTAATGTTACAAGTTCCTGGGGAAAGTTCCAAATATGACCGATGGAGGACAAAATCCAGCTGAAACTGGAAAGTCGCACGCAGTCCTAATGTCACCTGACTAATTTGTCTAATCTTAATGGTACTTTAGACCACGATGGAAACACAGATAGCAACAGGTCAGGTGGAAAAAAAGTTCCTGAGACAAATTGTTCCGGGTAATTTCAGTGGAAATGCGACTTATGTTCTCCACGGTCCATTTCTGTATATAAAAAAGAGTAAAAACTATATAATCACATCTTTGTATGATTTAAAAGTGTAATTTGGCTATTTCTCTCACAAAAAAATCCTGTCGTCACAAGCGAGCAAAGAATTTTGGGGTAGGCAAGGCTGCGAAGGATTCGTATGTTGTATCCATCATTTCACAGGAAATGAAGGCCATATTTGAAGGAGCCTTCGAATTAGGACAGCCTTCATTGTGTCGTTGTGATGCAATCCGCCTTCAAAGGATGAATTGGGACCATAGACTGTAATAAAATATGGACGATGCGACTTTATTGGCTTCGGCTGAAGTAACTGAAGCCTCCGGAGGTCCGAATATGGCGAATATCACACTCTCTCAGATGCAGAACAATTAATTATGTTGGTGTGTCCCATGAACAGTTATGGAAATGTAGAAATTAAAGCTAAAGCTCCAATCTTGTCCCAAAAATCCAGAAAAAGTCAGTTAGTGACTCAGTGACAACTTCACTCAGAAAAGCCGTCAATCTCAGCTGTCAATCATGACACCCCCCGTTTTTACAGCATCAAATAACTAACTAAAACTAAACTTATTTTAAAAAGAACACTTGAAATGAAATCATCGTGATAAAAACTGCCTACAATGACAGAAACCAACTTTTGGAAAAAATAATTTGAAGTGTAATTTGATTGTTTAGTTTGTCTCCTGTCCATTAGAAAACACGGAGGGGTGGTGGTTAGGACCTATACTGGGACCAACCACCTGGGGGCGATCGAGGCGCGGAGGTTTCAGTTTCTGAGAGGAGTGCTACAGGCTTGATTGGGATGCAGCAGGTGAGTCATTCATTGAATCATTCATTCAAAATGTTTTTTTTATTTTTTATTATTCATTCAGAATAATAATTTTTTTTAAATAGACTGCATACACTAACATTTAGTCAAAACCTCTAGTAAATGATTTTGTTTAGTTATCTGTTAAGAATCGTGTGAGAATCTGTTTGAAACAACAACAACAACAACAACAACAATTGTGATTCTCAATTTATCCAGAATTGTGCAGCTCTAACAACTCCCTTCTATGGCAGCATTTTAACCATCATCTAACCTCATAAGTGAGTGACTTAGAACACTCTGCATAGACAACAACTCATGCAAATTGATTACATTAGAGTTTGTTGATAACATGTTGACACAATAAAAATATATGGCACACACACAATAAACCTTTAACCAGTTTACATTTCTATCGCTTCATTCAGCATCTGGGATTGTTTTTATCATGAAGGATACATGTGCTGTAACATTGTTTAGATGGAAAAAGAGTTTCTTGTGCTCTCTCTCTGTTATGAAAACAAGGTTTTTAGAGCTGAACTAGTGCGTTTGTGGAAATAAATCACTTCTCATTGGTTTGACAGGTTACGGTAGTACAACACCCAGAATTTATGTGATCAGATCAAATGTGTCTCCTCAGTCATCTGGACTCACGTCAAAGCTATAAATACGTGCTACAGTAGGCAAAAATGCATATCTTAACGACAACATTAAATCAAGATTTATTGACCATTCAGCTGTTTTTGTAGTTTATTTTTATTTGTGTTTTCCTATTGCCAATTTCAATAAAAAGAGTTTTCTTCTCAAATGTAAGTTAAATCCTAACTCAACACTCAAAAGGTGATTATGTGTGGTTAAATTATATGTGATTATGGTTTAGTGGTGAAGAGCAGGAGTTCCTCAAACTTCAGATGGAGCAGGACATGGCATCAGTAAGAAGATGCAGGGTGTCACGAGAGGCAGGAGAATAACCGTCAGCAGCTGTGACACGTACAAAACTTCAATGACCCAGAGATGTAAGTGTGACTAAAAATACCAAGAGGAATAAAAGAACTATTAATAACTTAGCCGTGAGAGGAAGGAGTGAATTACTGCAACAATGAGCCATGAGACACACACATGCACTTGGACCTTGAAGCGACTGGGGTACAAAAATTGGTACCAGCTGTCTAGCCAGAAAATATGTTGCTGTGGAAAGGCAAAAGTGTCCAAATGTGAGGAATTAATCATTTACCCATAAAATCTGGCCACTTAAGAAACCTCAGGCACTCCATGTATTTGCTTCCATTTATGTGTGGTGGTTCTGGCTCTTCTCTTCCTGCATCCACTTTGCAGTCCAGTTTAGCATGGGAATGCTGAGCAGAGGCGTGGACGTGAGAGCTGTACCACCTAAATTCCAGGTGACACAAGATGCAACCAGAGGATGCCGTCTTTTGTACCTATACCATTGAGTTCACTGAAGAGAATCATGTATTGGTCGGACGTTCTGGTCAGTTATTAAACTGCATGCAAATGAGCTTTTAATCCCACCAAATAATGCTGATGGATAATACAAGTCATTAATAATTGTGGAAAAATTGACCCCTTTTCATTTTTTAATTGACTCCTTTAAAGGGGTCATGACATGAGAAATCAAATTGTCCTTGATCTTTTGGCATATAAGGGGTCTTTGTGTCAGTACAACACATTGAAATGCTGTTTCATGCATGGGTTTTTTACACTGTCAAAGACCTGGATTCCCATGCTAAACATGGACAAAGTTTCAAAAAAAAAAAGTTGGACGTTTGATGGAGTATTTCTGTGGCAAAAATACTACTTCCAGTTTCTCATAAGTTTCGGAAAGTTTTTTCAGAGTATGGGCCAAAGTGATGTCAACAAGGGCAGAATGTCCTTATACAGGCCGTACGGGCTCTTCTTTAGGGAAGCGGCTGTGCGCTGCAGTCACTGGACTTCACGAAATCAACAATATCACCAAAGAAGTGGTTGTCAGGGCAAGACAACCCTGTACAGCTTTCCAAAGAACCCAGCATTAATGGGACAGTGGATGGAATTTGTTTTTCCGGAGCAGCAACGGAGTTGTGCAAGTTTATTTGTTTGTTCCCTGAATTTCGCCGACGACGGTTTATAAACAAGCCCCATTTCAACTCTGGATTTGTAGCTCGTCTAATGCTGAAAGATGGAGCAGTCCCAGCAATTAGGGTTGGAAGTAGGCGGTGAGTAAAACTTCTTCAAATGTCTTTGTGTTGTTAGCTGTCGACTCGTTCATTCAAATGCGCTACTATTCCATTGTTTTTCTATGTAAACCCGCACTAGTCTGACGTGCAAAACCGTTACGCTTGCTACTGCTAACATTAAATCACATATAATAGTCCATAAACCAAATCATGTCCTCATAAACCACGAGTAAACACACAAAAATGTTGTAAAACTTGCGCATGACAAGCCGCTAAGTCACAGTTACAGTACATACCATTGAGATGTCCTGCTTTAGTCGTCGTTGCTACTTCTCCTGTTCAATTTCAGCCTCTAGATCTGATTCTGGATCATATATGTATGGCTAAATCTGATAGATCTCCATGGTTTATTTAGGATAATGTTTTTTCCCATGTTTAAGGATGTCATGTTTAAGGATGTCACAGCTTCCAGACGCTCTCAACGCATTAGCTGCACACGTTCGTGATTCTTTAGCTCCGCCCCCACACGAAACGCATTCGGCATATCTTTCTTTTATAAATATAATAAAACTAAAGACTTTTCGGAGATGTGAAGGATGCAATATTACTTTATAGGCACTCAAGATTGACATGAGATTGACTGAAACTGAGTGTTTCACCCCCCCTTTAATGAAATTTCACCATTTTGAATTGAAAATATAACATTATTTATGTAAATCATAATCAATCCAAATTATTTGCAAATAGTTTACTTCATAACTACAATAGAACTGGAACTTTTACCGTTCTTATTTATTTTTCTTTATTTCATTAAATCCCTTTTAATTCCTTTAAATCAATCAATAAGACCAATACACCCCAATGTCTAAGACATGGTTACGGCCTTGAAGCTGTCGATCACTTATCAGGACACTTGCCAAAACGCCCGTCATAGTGACGCTCTTACACTATACAATGAATCTCTTATTGTATTTATATTGTGTTTGCATTGTTGGTTATGGTGAAAGTACTCGTGAGAGCGCATAAAATGCGTTGCAATGACCAGATCATCACTGCAACATTCCATTGGATAGGAATAGATCTAAATATAATGCAATAATCAACCCTTTACACAATTCGTTAAATTCGACAGCTGTAACAGTAACAATGTAGTAAAAGTTTTAGAGAGGGTTCCACATGTAATACTTACAGTATTTCATATGCAAAGATGTCAGCCAATCACAGCAGTGGGCGTATACACTTAAATCTCACAGCAGACACGCCCCTTCAAACAGAGCGTTCCGATCATCAGAGGGATAAAATCAGCATAGAAAATATCCATTTAATAAAAAAAAATTTATGTAAAAATCCTATTAACATTATAAGTGCACCTCAAGAAACATTATAAAACAATCCAGTTCCTTTTAAATGTAGAAAGTATGGTTTATACTACATGTAAACTATATTTTAGAAAAAGTATGGTTAACATTGTTAATTTTTGTAAAGGTCCACTTTGTAAAAACATAAGGCTGACCTAAAAAAATGTCCAGTTTCATTCTTTTCTGATAATTTCTGCTAAATTACAGTGAAACCAATTAAACCTAAATTTGAATTCAAAGAAAAAGTTTAAAGTATCTCTAAGTACAGTATTCGACTGAATGCCTTTCTTTGTAGTCTGAATTATAACGACTCGCTGTGACTCAATGGATTCCTGTCCCAAGAGTCAAGCTCTACAAATGACTCAGAAATTATAAAACAAGAGCTTTTCTCCTGTGTCATATGCAGAGTTGACCGATGTCTTTCATTTCACAGCCTCTGGCTTGGATGACTTTTCATATCAAAATACTTCACTCACTGAGATGGTATGAATAAGTCGAATTTTACATGAATGACGATACAGTATATCATATAGAAGTCATTCTGAGTTGGCCTATTTGGATCAGAGATGAGTAGCTATGGTGAACTGATGCCTAATCTAAGAACCTGGCAGCCAGTGCATTTAAATCACTTACTCCCAAACATTCCTGGAAAAGCAGACCTGACTTCGAAGAAGAATGTGTCACACGTCTCTGTTTAACACAGTGAAGGGTGACATGATCTCAACGCTAACTCTGGTGACTCAGCTTTCACTGAAAAAAAAAGACCACTCTCTCGTATACGCACACATACAAACACAACATAGCATCTGTGAGCCTTTGGTTTATGGGTCTAGAGCCTCTCTGCCGCCTGAGAGGACTCTGTTGACATGACTGTTTCATAAGTCAATAAAATATCATTCAGAATCACTGGGCTCTTGTATAACTTGAAAAGCCACATCTGTGGACCGTTGATCTCTCATATGAGACCGTGGGGAATAGGTTCAAATATACTATAGGCTGCATAGTCACCCATAACTTACATCTAAGAAATCTGCCCTTTCTAATTAAACCATCTGTTACTCAAACACAGCTGAGGTTTGAAAGCAGCCCTGCAAAAAATTCAGTGTTCGTAGAAGAAAAATGATACACTACACCAGTACGTCTGTGCAGTACTCTTGTAAATAGCCACTGATGTTGATCATCTTTTCAACTGCACTGATCTGATCTAAAAAATATATATATTTTTTTTAATTCGTAACTCATAACTTTTGCATTTGGATGGCGGTTATAGGGTAATTTATAAAATGGGCGTGGCAAAATACATTAAAAAGCCTATAAATCCTAAATGAAAATTGGTGAGCATATGTGACATATCATTAATAACCATGCAAAACTTTATGGAGATCGGACCATAGGTGGTGCTATAACTGTTAAAAAGCTTTAAAACCATATGTTTCCTATGGTAAATTGCCTGTATTGGCTGTAAATGGACTTTTCCATCTATTATTTCAGTGGTTAAAAGCTTTCTAAATAAATCTTAATGTCTTAAATGCTTAAATGCCTTAAAGGCCTTAACTGCTTGAACCCCGATAAATGCTGCTTGCAGCTTTAATTATTATTATTATTCTTTTCCTAAATGATTGCATTTTGAGGGCCTAAACATGCTCGAAAATTCAAGAAACTTTGCAAACGTGTCAGAACTGGTGAAAATGTTGAGAAAGTTGCCGTAACTCAGGCAAACAATGTCCAATCTGCCCCACACTTCACACATTTGATAAGACTCCTGTCCTGAACACATGTCCACCATACCCATATTCAGTTATAGGCTACGTTCACACTGTCAGTTTTTGGGAGTGATTTTTGGGAACCGCATTTAGTTACAGAAGTGAGTTTCGAAATGTTCAATTCACACAGCAGCTTAGAGTAGCGTCTCGAATACTGCCTGTATGAACATGCAACGAGAGTCAAGCCTGTATTCTCTTATCAGTAACCATAGCGACAGTGACCGATTTATATTAAAGATGGCAACGTCCATAAAAATGAAAAGTCTTATCATTTTTGACATGACATGAGTCAAATGAAGCTGCAAGTTTATCCGTCAAATCTTCTTTAACCGACAAAAGCTTCAATGTAAACATGCTAGCCAGACCCTTTAACCGTGTCTCTCACATGATACTCTACTGTGTAAATAACCGTAAATAACCACACTGTGTGTGAATGCAACTATATTAAGGACTCAAATACAGTTCTGACAAACGTATTCTGCTGCTGTGTGAACATGGCCATAGTCATAGTGTCACCTACTGGCAACAGGAGGTGAATGTTGAATGTTTAAATTGTTAAATGTTTAACTATGGCCCTGTCCCAAATGGCACACTTCATGTGCACTTTCGGTCTTGTGGACTTACAATGGCCGCTGCGTGCGTGTGTCCATTAAGTGGAGACCGCAGGGTGTCCCATTTGTCATTTTAGGTCTCAGAAGGGTGCTCGCGAGCGCCCCCCTTTGAGGTCGATATGCGCCCTCGATGCGCACTTCTGCCGAGCCCGCACTGGTGGACTTCTTCCCCGCAGTCAAAACGGCATTACGTCATGAAAGTGTAGACTCAGAGGAAGACCACAAGGGTTGAGGGAAAAGGAAATGATGCACAAATTAGAAATAAGAAGCACCCAACATGTTTGATAAGAGTCCTGCCCTGAACACATGTCCATGCCCATATTCAGTTATAGAAAAGACTATATATAGAAAGACGGTGCATTTGTATTACCATGAATGGGAGTAAGTGCAACGCGCAATATGGCGGTATAAGTCCCTGCAGCTGCCGTTAGAAGCTCCAGTTCCTATACAAACAGTCAGAGCTCTGAGATGCACACTGAAGACTGTGCATGCATTCGCTTGATCCAGCCTCAAAAATGCAGTTTGTCATGATTCAAGCATTTAGAGACAAAATGTATAAGACAGTTGTTGTCAGATTTTATTGGTTTCAAATGTGAAATTTAATCGTAATCGTGGTGAACAGTCTTGGAGAATTTGATGTTTCCCCATTCAAAGAGATAGGAGCTGCACTTGCATGCCCGAGAGGCGTTTCAAAGATGGCCACTGAGTGAACTGACTTGTCCAAACGGGGTCCTATTATGCCCTTTTATGAAGTCTTGAGTTTGTTTTGGGCGTGTACTAGAATATGTTTTCATGTCTGATTGTTAAGAAAAACGCATTATTTTTCACATATTTTACATTATTACAGCACCTCTCTCCCCATTCTGAATCAAACACAGCGATTTCAATGAAGCCCCTCCTTCCGAAATACGAAATGCTGTGACTGGTTAGCTGGCCCAGTGTGTTGTGATTGGCAATGCTTAGCACGTGTTCGGTTATGGTCCCTCCATAACTGTGAGTTCTTCTCTAGTGAAATATGAATAAGGATGCCGCCAATTTCAAACCAATTCGAACCAGATTCAGACCCTGACTATGTTAACGAACAAGAGGATTATCCAGAATGGATTTCATGCACAGACTTTGCAAGCACAGTTCCCTTTCGTTCAGTCACTACGACGTAACGTTAGTGACTAACGAATGGGGGTTTCGCTTAGTAGCCTATCATCTTCGAGATCTTAGAAAACGCCCAATGGCGTGCCAATGCCACGGGCATGCGGAATTTGCATACGTAACTCCGCCTCACCGTGTGAGTATAAAAGGAAGTACGTGGCAATATTGCATTACGTTTCTGCTTCGGAGCCAAGAGTACTTACCTCTTCACTCCTCACAAGCCTTCTGAGACTCTGTCAGCTTCTTCGAGACGAGCAGCTTTCCAGTCGGTGTTGGTGTGACCGCGCGTTCCAGTGATCGCATACTTCCTACCTGCTGATCTGTGCAGTGGTCTGCATCCAGCTGGTGTGTGTTTCCCTGGGCACTTCGGCATCGACTGCGAGGCTTCCTCTCACAAAATAGCTTACACGTGGCACGTCCTTTTCAGGATGTCTCGCCCGTGTACTTCTGGGTGCAGTCGGTTTCTCTAGCCCTCTGATGGGCACGAGTGCTGTGTGACGGCACTTTGGCTGGTGGCCAGGGTGACCTGAGGGTGACAGTGTGGAAGCAAGCTCAGATGCTCATGCCTCGGCCCCTTTCATGCACCGAACCCGCAGAGCGTTCATGCGTATACATCGGGGCCGGCTCCTACTGTCCCGACTGTCGCGTTTGGCGCTGCGGAGGACGAGGAAATGTCGATCACCGCATCACAAGTTGGGTTGGAGTCATCTGAGGATGATGATTCGGCTGTGCTGCATTGCCCGAGTCAGACCCAGAATTGACAGCCATGCTCTCCCGGGCAGCCACGACGCTTGGGTTGGAGTGGAACCCTCCGCCCCGACCTGAGTGCTCACGGTTGGACGATTGGTTTTTGGGGGCGGCGCGTTCGGACACCCGTCCGGCCACCCGTCCAGCCACCCGTCCGACCACCCCTCCAATTCCTTTCTTCCTGGAAGTGCATGAGGAGATTGTGCGGTCCTGGAAGAACCCGTTGTCTTCCCGCGACCCTTCTGCGACCTCCTCCGCCTTCTCCGCCCATCTGGAGCTGCGGCTAAAGGGTACACTGGGGTCCCCCCAGTCGAACGCTCTGTTGCGATGCAACTGTGTCCGCAGAGTGCTTCGACCTAGCGCGGTGACCCAAAGCACCCCTCCAAAGCCTGTAGGTTTTCGTCATCTCTGGTGGCGAAGACCTATAGAGCTGCAGGGCAGGCCGCCACTTCTTTGCACGCCATGGCAACTCTTCAGGCCTACCAGGCCAAGTTGCTGTGTGACCTGCACGAGGGTGGAGCTGATCCAGGACAACAGTTCTCAGCCGCCCAGAAGCACACTGAGGCCATAAAACATATACTGCCCCGGCGGTCAGCTGCTGCTTCCACCCAGCCGCCAGCGCAGTTGCCTCAGCCTGCTCGCCACCAAGGGCGCCCTCCCGCGGTTCCCTCAACCTCTGCGCCACCCAAGCAGCAGCCTCCACCCGGGCCGCGCAGAGGTAACCGCAGGAAGGCACCCCAGTCCGCTCCAGCCCCGCAGCCCGCAAAAAAATGCCAGGCCAAGCGGCGCTCCTGACGCGGACAGCTCAGGGATGGGCAGTTCTTTCCAGGAGATGGCAGCTGGGCCACTCAGAATCTTTTGTTCAGCTGCTGGCCCCCGGGTCAGCAGCACCCCAATGTGGTTAAATAAAGAACTGACAATCCCATCCCTGAGCACCCAGAGACCGGCGATGACCCCCGGGTCCCCCAACTTGCATCCCTCTCTGTCGCCAGCCTCCTCTCAGAGCAGACCCCAGTGGAACGCACGTCCTTCCCTGGTCTCCTCTGTCAGGACGCAGCTGTTAACCGTGCCCCCACACTGGGACGCCCAAACGCCTCCCATGTCCGGGCTGGTAACGCTGCCTCGCTGCCCCCCCCTGGGTACGTCTGTGGTCCGATTGACCCCGCTGGTGCAGTTCCTGGGAGCGAAATGAAGTCCGGGTTCTACAGCCCCTACTTCATTGTACCCAAGAAAACCGGTGGGTTACGACCAATCCTGGACCTTCGCATCTTGAACCGATCCCTTGACAGGCTTCCGTTCAAGATTTTGACTGCGAAACGCCTTTTCGAATGCATTCGTCCAGCCGATTGGTTTGCAGCGATCGACCTGAAGGACGCCTACTTCCACGTCTCCATCCTTCCTCGACACAGACCGTTCCTACGGTTTATATATATATATATATATATATATATATATATATATATATATATATATATATATATATATATATATATATATATATATATATATATATATGGTTGTTACTATAAACAGAATTTACAGGTGAATATGTAAAGTAAATAAATATACAGATGGCTATTACTATAAACAGAATTTACAGGTGAATATGTACAATGAATATAATATAATATACCAATGGCTATTACATTAAACAGAATTTTACAGATAGAGGTATGCAATGATATGTTAGGCTAAGATGAGGAAAAGCAGTGGATTAAGGTAGTGCAATAAAGCATGGACAGAAACTATCCGAAAAAAGTGGAAAAGTGCAGTGGAAAGTGATTGCATATTACAGTTAGAAGTACGGTGCAAAATGCATATGTAAACAGTTGTTACTGTAATAAACAGTCGGTAGAGCAAATTGACATTCCAGTAGTGCAAATAACAAGTGAAGGCAGATGTGAGGTAGGAGAGTTAGCAGTATATGAGGGAACTGGATCAACGGGGTTCGAGTTTCAATAAAGAGACAGCTCTGGGGAAAAAACTGTTCTTTAGTCTGCTGGTCCTGGTCCGCAGGCACCTGAAACGCCTGCCGGAGGGCAGGAGCGGCAACAGTCTGTGGGCTGGGTGAGAGGAGTCCTTGAGGATGCTGCGAGCTCGATGCAGACAGTGTTTCCTCTGGATGTGCTCGATGGCAGGCAGGAGTCCCTGTGATGCGCTGGGCAGTTTTCACCACCCGCTGCAGTGCCTTGTGCTCCGCAACAGAGCAGCTCCCATAACATACTGCTACACAGTTGGTCAGGATGCTTTCTATTGCGCAGCGATAGAAGTTCACCAGGATAGCCGAGGAGAGCTGATTCTTCCTCAGTGTCCTAAGGAAGAAAAGGCGCTGGTGAGCCTTCTTGACCAGGCTGGAAGTCCGCTGTAATAATTTCACTTTTGGGCCCAAACAAGGGACGCCAATTATGTAGTGATTTTACCTTCGTCCATCCAAGGACGTTAAGTAAGGTAGTGATTGGTACTCATGTCACCGCAGACGTTGTGACTTTTGGATCACACATCACTTAAGGTGTGGTTATGAGTACATCAGATGACCACCTTGCCCCTCTCTTAGTTTGGGACACTAATCAAGGTCTTTTACCTTGGCTCTATGAGAACGCTCCAAACGGGAAGCGGTTCAATCATTTTATATTGAATGTAAAGTGGGGAGAGTTGGTCAGCTGATTTATCTGAAAGATTGGTGAGATTTCTAACTTAGAAAAACTAAGGTGAAGAACTCGAATCTCCTTCATTTTGTTCACTAGCGACCGTACATTGGCAAGGAAAATGCTAGGTAAAGAGAGCCGGTGTGGTGTTAGCCTTAGCTTAGCTCTTAGTCCTCCGCACTTCCCCCGCCTTTGTTTTACGATCTCGACGCCGCCTGCGAGCAATAACTCTCTAACTCTCACGTGATCCTGAGACCCCGGCCTGGATATGTGCCCAAGGTTCCCACCACTCCGTTCAGAGACCAGGTGGTGAACCTGCAAGCGCTGCCCATGGAGGGGGCAGACCCAGCCTTGGCATTGCTCTGTCCAGTACGGGCTCTCCGCGCTTACGTAGACAGGACGCAATGTTTCAGGACCTCAGACCAGCTCTTTGTCTGTTATGGTGGAGAGCGGAAGGGAAGAGCTCTCTCAAAGCAAAAGCTGTCTCACTGGATAGTGGACACCATTGTTTTGGCTTACCAGCAGCAAGGTCGACCATGTCCCCTTGGGGTCAGGGCCCACTCCCCTCGGAGTGTGGCCTCCTCTTGGGCTTTAGCGCATGGCACCGCGCTAACAGACATCTGCAGAGCTGCAGGCTGGGCGACACCTAACACATTCGCCAGATTCTACAATCTCCGAGTGGAGCCAGTGTCCGACTATGTACTCGCCTCTACTAGCGGCCGGTAATGGACCAGGCTCAGGTGTCTTTGCTTGCTCGCCATTCCACTCCACAGATTGGATACGTGCAATATTTTTCCTCAGGTGAGCTTCCCGAAAGCCCTGAGTCCCTCCAGCACTGTCAACGCCGACACCAGTAAGTCTGCCCTCTAGCGAGCCCAGACCCTCGTGTCCGGCCAGGTGCCCCGTGAGCATGGTTCCCCTCCGGCGACCCCCACACGTGTATTTCCACTGTAAGCCTCCTCAGTGAGCAGGTGTCTTTCCCTTGGCAAGTCCCTGCCACCCCTGGGGTTAAAAATCCACCTTCGGCTGGTACCCTAGAGTTTTCCCATATGCAGCCCTTAGCGGGTCATATGTGTACACTCTAAGTCCTCCCTATGGGTAGGCATCTTTGCATATCGCGACTGGAATATGCTTCCCAGTGTACCTTGGTTTCCCTGTGATAAGTGGGAGTCCTTCGTGCGTACTAGTCTTACGACAGGGTACTCACACTTACGCAGGGCACTGGAAGACAGCCGAGTGGCGTGATTATATTGGGACCCCCATTCGTTAGTCACTAACGCTACGTCGAAAGGGAACATCTCAGTTACGTATGTAACCCTCGTTTGCTGAGGAGGGAACGGAGATGTAACGTCCCTTTGCCACATCCGCTGTACTGCTGGAGTTCAGTCTTGGCTCCTCAGCAGGTAACGTAATGCGATATTGCCACGTACTTCCTTTTATACTCATGCGGTGAGGTGGAGTTACGTATGCAAATTCCGCATGCCCATGGCATTGGCACGCCATTGGGCGTTTTCTAAGATCTCGAAGATGATAGGCTTCTAAGTGAAACCCCCATTCGTTAGTCACTAACGTTGCGTCTCCGTTCCCTCCTCAGGGAACGAGGGTTACATCCGTAACCGAGACGATTTTACAGGACATTTCAGAGTGCTATCGTTTTTTGTAATTTCCTTATACATTATAGATACAATGTTATCCACCATTAAATCGTGATATTTGTCGGAAAACTAATACACACAATAAAATCAGCCTTAGGAAGGTCAAACAAATGAGTTTTGGAAACGGAGTGGAAAAAACGGTGTCTCTTTGACATAGCGATAACACTGTCTTGTCCCCTTTTAGGCATACGGTAATCCATGGGTGGGGATTATATAAATGAGTAACATTATGACTTCATAAGATGGGGATTCTGTTAAACAAGATATCTCCCTTTGGAGTGGATGTTGAGCTTTGTAACCTTATGCTCAAACAGCAATTACAATTGAAAAAGGGAAAAAGCATTATAGGAGCCATTTAAAGGGACTTTGGTTATAGTCATAGCGCCACCTGCTGGCAAAAGGAAAGTGGCATGTTTAACACTGTGATGCACTCCTTGCAATATTAAATGTTCCCCAAACTTAAAGGAATACGCCAACTTTTTTGGACGTTGGCTTGTTAACTGTATACCATTATCATATCCGTGCGTGCCATAACTCTGTTGGTTGCAACCTGATCTCACAGAATTCTGTGAAATGAACACAGGCCCCTTAACTCAAAATCCGTGGCAGTTTCACGGAATCGCCGAAAATTCTGTGATGGGTCCACGGAAGTGATGCCTATGTAAGTCAATGAGTATACAGACGCGTTGGTCATGGTTATCATCATGAAACTATAATTTTTACATTATGACATGGAGGGCCCTATTTTAACGATCTGAAACGCACGTGTCAAAGCGCAAAGCGCAAGTAACTTTGTGGGCGGGTCTCGGCGCTGTGGCTATTTTCCCGGCGGGATAAATGGCTCTTGCGCCCGGTGCAAATCTAAAATGGGTTGGTCTGAAGTAGCTTCATTATTCATAGGTGTGGTTTGGGCGTAACGTGAATAAACCAATCAGAGCGTCATCCAACATTCCCTTTAAAAGCAGGTGCGCAAGTTCCATTATGGATTGCTATTATTATGGCGTATTTACCAGGCGCACGCCAGGAGCGGTTCACAGCCGAGGAGACTGATGTTCTTGTAAGAGCAGTGAAAGACAGAGAAGTTGTGTTGTATGGGGATGGGAGAAACCCACCCAAAATAGCGTCGGTTAAATAAATAATTAGCCTGAATAATTTGTAAGCTAGATTTATGCCTATTTTTTCACATCTTCGTGGCACACCACAATGATTTCCGTCATCTCATGTGTTAATATTTTTTTAGTGTAACAATTTATGATTTGCAAAAATAACTGTTGCATCTGTGTAGATTACATGAGCAAAGTGTATGCGCGTTGTGCACGCTATGGTCAAGCATGCGCCCTTAAAATAGCATAATGAACAACGCGCAACGCGCCACTGACTTTAGACTAGGTTTTTTCTGGTCAGTGGCGCAATTGCTTAATGGAACAGCAAAATAGCACCAGGGATTGTTTGCGCCGGAACACGCCTCCTTTTTTGCGCTGAACCGCCCAGGGAGCGCAAGTTCATTCACTAGTTTAGCGACGTGCTTCTGTGGAGGGAAAAGCGCGCTTTGCGCGGGTGCAAAATAGGAATGACACATGCGTCGGTGTACAAAGTCAATTGCGCTGGGTGCAAGATAGGGCCCATTGTGTGATTCTCGATTTAATCAGCCAGCATAATTTTATTTATGATTTTTTTCATTTTTTTTATTTACAGTATTTAGACACGTTTTGAACACCTAACCCAATCCCTTCCCTAAACCTACCCATGTGTGTATTATAAAAAACAGGATATAACAGACAGATACGACTGCAGGCACAATTTATTCAAAAAGTACAAATATTCCAAGTGTTCCGAGGCCAAACGATTAATTTGTGTGAAGAAAATCCCCAAAAGCGATCAGCAGCGTCGAGTCCATCTGCCAAAGATCAAAAACGCATTTCAAATTTTACCGCTGGAAGAAACGTTACGTCAGCTTTGACAGCATTGGCTGACATATGTCTTGTGACCAATTGCGTCATTACGTCGGCTTTGATTGTAAAATGCCATTGGCTCTCGTGTGTCTCTTAACAGATTGCGTCATGCAAAAGAGTTGTGTGTATTATTTGAATGAGATATGAATGAGTATGTTGTGTTCATGGAGCAGCGGGATCATCATTTTAGAGATTAAAACATTAAGATCAACTCTGTTCTTTACATGAAGACATTGTGTAACTTCAGAAGACTTGGAATGCAACACGAGTTAATACTTTTATACAGTTTTTGGTCAGTTTTTGCAATAAATACCTGTGACTGTACTTGTATTTGCCAGTTATGTGTTTTATATTGTTGAGAGTGGGTAGGTTTAGGGTAGGAGTGGAATTAGTTGCTCCAAAATATAAAAGTAGCCTATAAATATTCATAAAATCATGTCTACTTTTTACTGTCATTGACTTGCATAGGAATCACTTCCGTGGACCCATCACAGAATTTTCGGCGATTCCGTGAAACTGCCACCGATTTTGAGTAAAGTATTTCACGGAATTCTGTGAGACCAGGTTACTCTGAGGATATAAATCCAAACACACCTGTAGCCATCATCAAGCACCATTTGCTCTGAACATTTCACAGAAAATGGAATTTGCCACACGGACCATGAAATGTGTGCTGAAGGATACGGCCATCCCATCGATAGTACAGACGGGACAAACTCCCCAGAAGTAGAGCTGTGCTGCGCCTTCTGAGAATATAGAACCGCCCTGATAAGCATTACTTTGCAAAAGTGCAACAGCACTCAACAACTGCATAGCAGCTAGATTTAAAAAACACCCTAGTAAAACAAGTATGCAGGCAGGTATGCACTTAGTATGTTGACGTCATATTTCCTCCAGCCAAAATACAGTGCATGGAAACCACCAAGAACCCTTGAGGAGCAATGCATGAACGCACAAGCTCAATCTGTGCTCAATCTGAACTTTAAAGACACTCGTTAGCCTTCAATTTCTTCCAGAATCAGTCTGCATGGATATTATCACTCACCATAAGCTTTTGATAGTCAAGTCACATTGTTTGGACCAAAATGCCACCAAGACTCACTTGAGCGTTGCGTGCTGATTTTGAAGGTGTCCTGTCATTCATGTTGTGAAGGGATCATTTGTTGCAGCTCTTGTAAGTGAATGAAACTCTGGAAAATCATCCAAGCTACAAAGGAAGGAGAGGAAAAACAGTGAAAAAAAAAGAAGAGAAGCAAGTCAGAAGACAATCTTGGTCAAAGCTGAGGTCTGTTCACTATCACACTCATGGACCCCTCATTTTACACACCACCAGCGCCGGTCAGATGCTTTTGCCCACACCACCGTCCTCCAGCCAACTTGAACCCCAACTACTGTCCTCTCTCAGCCAGCTTCCCAGCACCAAGAATGTGGGAGCAGTAAATAGCTGGAGGGGAAGAGATGACAGATGGCCATCTTGAAGATAATAATTACCACATATTTCTCACTGCTATGCATGTCTCTGATGTGTCTCCTTCCACAGCACAATGGACTCCCACAGAGAATGAGAAAAGAGAGATAGATGGATGTACACAGGAAGAGACAACACAACAAGAAACATAAGTTTTTTTTTATTTTTTAAAGGGATTTACTTGAGTTAAGGACGATAACTATATTGATAATGACGCAGATTTATTTTTTAAAAACATTCTAAATTTAAAGGAATAGCAGCATCCATACCACAACTGTAATGACAGGGCACAGAGAAAAAAATATTGTTAGAATCACTTTCAAAACTATTTTTTCCCAGCAGCCAGTCAGAATCCATCCTGCTTTAACCCTTAAATGCATTCCTCGGGTCTTTAGTGACCCGGGACGTCATTCTCCACCCTCCTTCTCATTCTTTTTTTAAAGTTAGACATCAACCTTCCAAGTATTCCTCAATTAATTCATTATAATTAATATAATAAGACTTTTTTTATAAAAGAATGCCTGGTTTTCCCAATTTTTTTTTTTTTTTTTTACAAATATTATAGGGTCACTAATGACCCGAGGTGTGTAACAGTGTAAGTATGTGTATGTTTTCTGCAGAACAATAATTTAATCTTTGATGACTGAATAAGTGCAATTCACCTTTATTCCACAAGGTGGCAATGTCTGATACACAAGGATGAAGTGAAGTTTCACTCATAGTTACCGCAGGAAGAAAACAAAAGAATAGGAAGTATCAGCAAAACTTGAAATGGATCAGCGATTTACTGCAGAACACTGAACGCAATGCAGTGCTGAACGCAATCAAATATTAGTGTCACTGTCACCTGATGGTGGATCTGGTGAAAAAGAAGATTTTGATGATAGTTTTGATAATATGTTTAAAATTGTGAATATAAGCCAGATGTCACAGGTATCCACTGAAGAAAGATGAGGAAACAGGATACAGTAAAAATAGAGTTTACTGTAGACTCACATGAACAGCATGACATCAAACAATAACAGGAGTATAAATACACAGGGTGAATGAGGGAACTAAACAGGCACAGGTGGAGAAGGATTAACTAAACAGAGGACGCCGTAGGAGTGCAGAGTGAAGGCACAGCCCGAATCCCGGAAGGGATCTGACCTGGAGGGACGAGGGAGCCCAGTGGAGTTTCCTGGCAGACGGGCCACGGAGGCGATGAAGGAGTGGTGAGTCTAGGCGATGGTGACGGGCTGACAAGCTGAGGTGGAGATATGGGCCTGAAGGCACGAGGTGTAGTCAGGGACTCTGCCTCTAGCTGAGCTGGTGGCAGGGAAGCCCGAGGCACGGATGATGAGCCGCATGGAGCAAGCAGCAGGTGTATAGCCGAGGAGCTGGACAACACCAGTGGTGCCGACGGTTCCAGGGGACTGGCCGTGACCAGCAATGGAGACAGGACCAGGAAGACAGGCAGAGATTCCAACAGAAGATCTCCGGACGGGACCGGCGAAGATGATGGGGACTCGAGGCTGGGCACCTGGGTGGGAATTGGATCCGTGGACCACATATCGATCAGGTTACAGTACACTCCTGGCTCAAAGAAGCGCTGACCCGCCTGCGCCAACTACGGGACCTACGGCACCCTCCAGCTCTGGAATGACCTCGGTGGGCGCCTCTGGCTCGCTGGTTGTAGGGAACAGGCCACTGTTCCGGATCATCCAGACCAGGTATCCCAGATACGGCCGGAAGACGGAGAAGCAGGTGCAGTGTGGGTGCCTCGGGCTCGCTGGCTGTGGAAAGAAGGACATTTTTCCCTAGCATCCAGGCCTGGTATCCCAGGTACGGCCAGCTCTCTGGAAGGAGAAGGAGTTGCAGTGTGGGTGAGCCCATCTTCTGTTACTCGTTTTGAGGGTCAGTTATTCTGTTACTGATATCCAATGAAGAAAAATTAGGAAACAGGATATGGTCAAAATAGTGTTTACTCTAGACTCACATGAACATCAAACAATAACTGACAAAGGAATGACCAGAACAGGGAGTATAAATACACAGGGTGAATGAGGGAACTAAACAGGCACAAGTGGAGAAGGAAGCCCGAGGCACGGATCATGAACCGCACGGAGCAAGCGACAGGGGTAGAGGCAAGCGAATTCGGACTGAATGCAATGATTAGATATTTTTGGTCTTCCACAGAAGATATATGTACATGTTTTAATATTTAGACCACTTCTACTGATTGCTATCAGTATGTGAAAATAGTTTCAACCAGTATAAAAAAATAAAATGTTTCTAAAACAAATTTCCTATACCCTACCTTTTAAACAAAGTAGTTACTGATTGTTTGTTAAAATAATATGCAGTAGTTTTGTTATATAATATTGGATTGTATTTATAGGCTGTAAAAAAGTCATTAAAAAGGACCTTTTGCAAGAATTGTTTTAAATGTATTCATGAAAGTATTTAATTTTTTCTTTTAATTATTAATTATTATTAATATAAAACTCAACACTTGACAATAGAATTGCATTCCATTCCCAAAATATGTATTGTATAAAATTACCAAGAGTCAATAATGGAACGTAATGTCCATTAATATCTTAAAACTGACATAGCTTGAATAAGCTTGTTTCACAAGGCCATGCTATTGTGAGAATGAATGTGTAGTCCAGTGATCCGCTCATGGCAGGTTAAGACCTCCAATGTAAGCTTTCCTCAGGATGATAGATGATGAACTTTCACCTCTAGGTCAGGAAGCCAAGTGACTCTGGCATGTCAGTACTCGCTCTGCTTGATTCATGTGGCATCTGATATCAGAGTTGTCCTTCATCATGACTTCTCTTTTAGAAAGATGTGTCATGTTCATAGTAGTGGGACAATTGTTAGTAACTACTGCACAATGCATTGTGAAAGAGGAGTCTGTCTTGATTTTTCAGAATTACTAATAGAAGATTTCACACATAGACAACTTTTTCTCCTACTGGCATATTCATGGCTGTATGACATGAGGGGGAAAATGAAGAAGAGAGAAGTGTCAGAAGCACCTTGGATGCCATAATTATGAGGTAGCTTTTGGAATTCCTCTGGAGGCTCGTCTCTCTGGGATCTATCACAAAGTCCAAGCTTGCTGCCTTCAGAACAGTTCAACATGTGCCAACAGACAATGGGAGAAAAGATAAACAAAGGTCCAGGAGATCAAGATTATTATCAGTTTCCTCAAGCAGTATCACCACCATTGAAGCAACGATGCCATAGTTTTTATAGAGCTGTTATATTATTAGAGTGTCTTGCGATGCATTTCTGAGTCAGGTTGAAATGAATGGCCTATCATTACAGAACCAGTCTGAACCCTTATCAGGACATTTCATCCATCACAAATTGGCACAATTGATACATTCTTGTCCATTATGAAATTGCAAGTCTGTGTGGAAAACATTTTTGCAAACCTTCAAATCTGAAAGCTGATGTGAAATGTAATTGTGCCAGCATAAAATAGGGTAGAAGCAGGACAAGTAATATACACTGTTCACTCAGTATTTTTTTCAAGCTTTTGTAAAATAATGTGACTTTATTAAATCTAAATGTGTTACGTATGTGATACATTTAATTGGAAACGTGTGGAATTGGCTTAAAATAAGTCATGATTTACGCAATGTTTCAGTAGTTTTCTTTGGTTACAGGCCTGCTTTTACTCATTTTTCAAATGATAAAGCCAGGCAAATGAAAAACAGAATTTATTAACAAGGAGGCAAACAAGGGTATGTTTGTTCTGAAAGTGAAAAAAAAAAGTCAGGTTTTGGATTTCTGGGATGCAATTACGAAATGTTACTTCGCAGAAACAAAAATAGACCTGAACAGTACATCACTTTACCTTGATTAGAATTAAATTACAACACTTATTTTACAGTGTCCTTGTTACATGTTACATGTACTTACCATATTAATAAGAGTAAATTATGCATAATTACATGCAACTAACCCTGAACCAAACCCTAATCCTTAACCTTATAGTAAGTACATGTAGTTAATTAATATTACTCAGTACTTAAACATATAATTACACTGTAACAATGACACCTTAAAATAAAGGGTTACACTTTATTTTAAGGTGTCCGTGTTACAGTGTAATTAGGCATTTATAGTTATTACTACTACATGTAACGTGTAACAAGGACACTGTAAAATAAAGTGTTACCAAATAAAGTGTAATCTATAATCATTTTCATCTTTAATTGGTCAAAGTATGCGACTGACAATGTACTTTCACATACACTTCCACTTCCTATTGTCTGTTGCTATACACAATTAAAGGAACAATGTTCATAATCCATTTTGGTTGCCATCTCTATTGTATGTTAAAAAAAAAAATCTTAGCTCTTCTTCCAGCATTTACAAGATTTTACGTCATTTATAACTGACAAATTTTTCTGCAATCCATGTTTCCACTGTTATATCCATGTATGGGCACTGTTATACGGTATGGGCGCTGTTACTGAAATAGTACACAATTTTCTCAGCCCCCCCACACCCCGACTTATCCACACTCTGGCCGGCATCTTTGCTGTCAGAGAAAGAGTTCAAATATCTTCTTTTGTGTTCCACAGAAGAAAGAAACTCATACAGGTTTGGAACAACATGAGGGTGAGTAAATGATGGTAGAATTTTCATTTCTGGGTGAACTGTACCTTTAATTGCAGCAAATATGGTGTAAAGACAAAAAACACATCTTTCCTTCTGTTGTTAATAGTCAAATATTTTCCTATCTTCGTCTAACAGTAATTTACCTGCTGGTGAGGTACAGCTAAGCCATGTTTACTTAAAGTGTGCTATTAGATTAACATAAACCCTTTTGAACAGAGATGGCAGATCAATCATTGATGTTTACAGAAGAATTGTGAGCGGGGGAAGGTATGGGAGAGAGCACTGCTACTCAACAAAAGGCCTATAAGCTGATTGAGCCCCCTGTTAAGCCTCCTCCCCAAAGATCCAGGCGGGAAGTTGAGTAAAGTGGGTGTCTGCTGCTGCCCTTCCTCTGCCTCAGGCAGGGTCAGAAAGACCCCCTCCCTCGGGCTTCATGCGATCGCATGCTCCCAGTCACATAGGCAATGGCTGCAGAGGAGGCGTTCATTTGTCTGCTTACACACACTCAAATGGGCAAATGGGCCATTGCCACAAGTCAAAGAAATGGTAGGGTGCAATTATTTCTTCAAACTACCTCTGGAATGATCTCTTTATAGTCATTTTGTGAAACTGCAATTGAATCATAACAACTCTCGAAAATAGTTTTAACATGTTAATATGACAATGTTAATGTGTTTGGCATTGCCAGACTATATCTATTATGCTGCAGAGCAATATGGATTTCTATCACCAACAGCCGGGTTTCCATTACAGATTTGCTCAAAACTTTTGTGATATTTCAACCCGATCTCACGGCAATATCTACGTATTTTACGAGGTGGCTAATTGCCAATTTTTACGTATTTGACGAATAAAACCTAATCATCACTGCAGTATAGACCAATCATACAAATTCATACAAACTCTCTCAGGTGTTGCAGGACCTCAGCAAAGTGTTGGTGATGTTCGGCCATACTCTGGGAGTACACGAGGATGTCATCAAAGTAGACGAGAACAGAATGGTGGAGGAACTCCCGGAGTACCTCATGCATAAAGTCCTGGAATACGGAGTCCATAGGGCATGACGAGTTATTAATAATGGCCTGTAGGGATCATAAACGCCTTCTTCCACTCGCCCCCCTCACATATCCAGATGAGGTTATAGGCGCTGTGGAGGTCCAACTTGGTGAAAACAGAGGTTCTGCTGAGATGTTCTGCCGCTGGGATGAGGGGGAAGTAGGTAATGGAACTTGACGGTCATCTTGTTCAGTGAGCGGTAGTCAATACAAGGCTGCAAGCCTCCGTCCTTCTTGGCCACAAAGAAAAAACTTGAAGCTGCAGGGGACATAGAAGGGCGGATATAGCCTTGTTAGGGTGCCTCTTCTACATACTCTTCTGCTCGGGAAGAGACAGTGGGTATATCTTCCTGCGGAGGCACTGGCTCACCCGGAATCAAATCAATGGTGCAGTCCCATGGCCGGTGTGGAAGCAGCATAGAGGCTTTCTTGGGATAGAAGACGTCATTGAAGGGGGCGTAGCAGGTTGGCATGTCGACTGATGTTTCTCTACGGGGCTTTCGATAGAGGTAGAGCTGATAGGAAGAGCCATGGAACTGTGGGAACCAACCTGTGACTTGGATGGGAAGCACTTCAGAGAACAGCCCTTACCTCACTTCAGGATCTCACCCATCTTCCAAGAGATCACAGGCTCATACTACACAAGCCACGGATACCCTAGGATCACATCAGCGGTGGAGTGCTCCAGAACTGGGAGATGAAGAGTTTCCAAGTGATGTCAACCCACTTGCAGTTGTAAGGGACCAACACTGTAACAAACTTGTCTCTTGCTCAGGGGTCTTCCCATTATGGATTAGACTTGGTAGCTGGTTGGGGTGGTGGTCTTTGGAAACTTGAGCTGACGACAGAGGGTCCCAGAGATAAAATTCTGAATGACCCAGAATCGAGGAGGGTATGGACTGGAATGGAAATATTGGCTGCAGTAAGAATAACTTCGGTGGTGAGAGGCAGCAACAGGCAATATCAACAGGTGAGTAGACACTCAATGGAGACTTGATATCCAGTAGATGTGAGAGTGATGGAAAGTCTTTGTCTTACAGGTGCAGGGACTCAGAGATTCATGGAAGAGGAGACGAGGTTGGATGCACACACCTCGACCTCTGACAGATGATCATGGAGAATGAAGGTAACTCTTGGAGGTAAACGCTGGAGAATAGTACTCAGGAGAAATCGCTGGAGATACAGGTACAGTAAGTAGTCCGTGTAGCATGACAAGACCGGACAAATAACTGAGGTGCGGTGTGTGCTTATAAAGCCAGTTGATGAGGGTGCAAATAAGGTGCAGGTTTGCGCAATTAATACTCAGGTTGCTGGGTGTGCTGTGGTTGACTGGTGAGAGAGCCTGGCAGATCTGTCACAGAAGTAGGTTTACATTATCCCAGCCACTGCACTAGCCATTATTTTTAATCGAAGGACACGCAGGTGTGCTATTCAAGCATTGATGGAAAGAAAGCCCCTTACTTGGGAGCGGCTACATATGAAGTTTTTCTGGGTGTTTCTCCCTCCTATCTGCTTTGAGGTCTTGATAAATTGTGGCATTTATTTGTTGCTTAGAATCCAGTTTTCCTGTAAATATTTTGTCTTTTAATAAAGAACTCTGTCTCGTCTTCTGTCCAAACATAACGCAGCATCTAAGCCAGGTGACCTGTAAATGTGAAAAAACTGTTTCCATTGCATTTTTGCTAAATATTCCTTTTTCGAATTGCCTGAAAAACTACCTCATGTGAGCGTAAAAACATTTTTGCGAAATTGCGTGTCTCCATGGGCGTATTTTCAATTCACAATTTCAATTTGCGCAATTTGAAGGGTAAATGACGCAGCTTGTGAGCATTTATGCTGCTGCATGAATAGGCATACATAAGTCCCATAGCAGATCTAGGCAGGAGGAGCTGGGGGAGGTGGAGGGTTTCAGAGGAACTTTGATAGCGCGCTGAAGAACTAGCCTACAGCCAACACCAAGCCAGGCTATTTAAATGTTGAGAAACAATCTCATTGGCTGAGGCCAATCAGTTTGTGTCGTGTAGTAAATTATGTAATGACTGAACTTGAAATATGTATTTTTGTTATTCACCTTATTTTTAATGTAAGAGTGGACACAGATATGTGTAATTTGAATGTGCAAGGTTTTATGTGTCATCTGCTTCCAGTCTAGTTATGTACCTATACATTAAAATAAAAAAATGTTTTATTTACAACTTTGAAAATCATCAATTGTCCCATTTTCGTGTCCAAAAATAATGTGGAAAAGGGGGCTGCAGTAAATCATGTTTGGTAAAAAACGAAAAAGACTTATAGCATATGTTAACCCGTTAAGTATTCAAACATTCATTCCTATTGGAATTCATGTCAGCAGGCGAATGTGAACAAAGCAAAGAGAAAGAGATATAGAGTGAGAAACTCTTCAGTCTTCCATGCTCTTTCCTGAGCATTGTCAATTACTTCCCTATCCAATGGCTCTACACAGACGCGAATGTGGGTCACGAGGCACACAATCTTCTCCTGATTGACAACTAGTAAATACAGCATTGAGAAAAGGTTTTAATGATCCTCCGAGATCTCAGACCAACCACAATGTGCTATTCATCTCTAATGAGGAGTAAGTGTGTCACAGAGCGTTGGCTTGTTGTCCTTGGACCTCCACAGTGATAAATTTAGCATCCTTTGGAGGCAGCGTTGTGGGATCACACTGAAATCCAAGTCTTGCCTTACATAACAAAAGCCTTTCCGTAATTCATGACACAGACCCAAATTGCTCCATCTCATTTTCCAGGTTCCCATTGTTTACGGCCTCATCGTTGTCCCGCCTCCCACACCGAGAGTGTGTCCGTCCTGGAGCATTCCAAAAGCGAATGACATCAACCCCTCTCCTGATCGACAGTGCAAGCAAGGTAAAGGGTCACATGGCAGCATCACTGAGTCTATTGTGCTGCAGTGGGAAAGCCACACGGACTGTAATGAGCTGGAGGGCTTGGTTGTAATCTGCCAACACTGCTGCAATATAAATCACAGCATAAAAAACACTCTATAATAGCACATTGTTCGAGGCCAGTAAAAGCTGGGGTCTAAGGCACTATTTTCACATGTTTGGAATGAAAGTGCATTTTTGATGCATTGTACTGAGCTTGTAAAAGTGCTCTTTTCACGAGTCAGGTGAGTTTACGCAGCAGAGTACGCTTTCATGTTGCACAGACACAGTGAGTCTTTCCAGCATAGTAGGGAGAGCTTTATGCTGATGCTGATCCACACGTATCTTTTTCTCCACCGTCACGGTTCCTGGAAGAAGCTCGGACATTCCTGGTCTCCTTCGTGCCGAGCACCCTTCTCTGCTTCCAACTCACCAGGCATCCTGGGTGCTCTCCATTTCACCTGGGATCACAGTCTGAGCCCCCTGGAATGTGGGATTGATGGCCCTGTACATAGTGCAAGCCGTTTGAGATATCCGAGAAGACTCGCGCTCTCCTATCAGTAACACCCAATCATCGTGATGCTAGTGGTCAGGGGCACATTAGGAAGTAGATTTAAGACATTTCTGATTAAAAATGCACCACCAAGTCAGAAGATGGAGCCTTTCATTTGGTAGAAGTAACACTAGTCCAAAATGATGATGATAGACTGATGGGATTAGCAAGCTAAGCAAAACAGAAATTGATGCATTTCAGTATGATAGCTCACATTTTAACAGACCGTCACTGCCAAGAGGGAATTAATAAGCACTCTTGCTGACAGCCTCATGCAATCTGTGAGCAAGGCTGACATTTTCCAGCAACACAGTGAACGAACGCAAGACATAAATTACAGCATGATTAAAGGACCCTCCTGAGAGATGTTTATGTATTTTATGCATGGTTTTGGTCTGCTTCATCCCCGTTTATGCGGATGTGATTGCCTTTAATTATTGAGAGGCATCTGATAATGCCAGATGACTGCACCTCTTCTTTTAAATTATGATGTAGATGTCACGTTGAAACTGCATTAAAATAAATATAGGCTATCTTTTAGTTCGGTAATAGCACATTTCAGGCTGCCGCGGTGCGCTCTCTCTTTTAGGCATCTCAAAAGTACAAAATACACGGGTAAACCATCTACTCTTTTCGCTGCTCCAGTTGTCTGTGGTGACACGCGTCATTACGAGGTTGCGGTCTGTTTCCGCACGCTGATTGGTGGACACCGAGGGTGTGCGCGCATCATGGGCTGGCTTTACAGACCCTGAATCCCTGATACAGTCCATGCTGCGAGGTAGGCACAACCTAAACCACGGCTCCAAACAGGTACAGTAACACACGAGTCTCTCCTAAATGCCATATATTCCCCATACAGCTGAGTACGGGCACTTTGTGCACCCCTTGAAGCCACACAATCATTCGCTCTTTCATTTCCTGGAAAGCAAAGCTTAGACAACTGAAATACCAGATTCTAATTTATAGCCTTTCTGTTGTGAAGAACCATGCCAATAGCATTTGAAATGCTTAATAGGCTATAAAAGCTTCGACAGTCTAACCATGTTTTATTCTCCTCTCAGCCCGAGAGTATGTTGACCAAATATTTGTCTGCAGCTTCGCTGTCCATCTATTTTTCTCCTACGAGTAGAAGCGCAAGAAACGTTTCAATTCTCAGTATGGCGAACCGTTTTGACATGTATTGCTTAAAACGAATATGTTAATACTTACGTTATTACTTATTTATTGCATAATGTATTTCTTTGTTAGGCTAGGCCTAGCCAATAGGGACCCGCGTCTATAGAAACTATAGGGCTAAATTGTTGGTCTTAGATGTTTAATCATAATATTTTAGTCATTTTAATTGAAATATTGAAATATAAAGTAGCCATTCTCACTAGTCATTATATGAGGAGCGAAATGCAATTGTAACTAGTGAGATAAGAAGTAACATGTAATAATTTGCTTTTATTTAATAATTATTTTACAACTATATATAGGCTACTATATATATATATATATATATATATATATATATATATATATATATATATATATATATATATATATATATATATATATATGAACAATCCCAACACATTATAACATATTATATAAAAATATATATAAAAGAAAAACAACATAAAAGCATGACCTAAAATGGTAGGTTTATCTAATAAATAGTTAATAGTGAAATTTAAATAGATAGGCTATTGGATTACATAACTCTATTAAAACATAAGTATTAGGAACATACAATTACCATATTCACAATTTCTTAGTAGTCCCACATTCATGAGAATGGCCTGCATCTGATTTGAGACATATTTCTCATTTATAATGGATTTGCACGACTTGCAGTGGATCCCATTAGAGTATGACCATAAACCATAATTCTCAAAATGTTATAATTAGAAGAATTGGTGATTTATCACTAGCGAAAACATGTATTGCATGGACTTGCATTCAATATAAAATGAGTAAAATGAGGCTTAATAAAAACTAAGCCTTGATTCAGATGTGTCTGTGTGTGTGTGTATGTCAGAGTCAGATATGCACACATGTCTATATGCCTTTTGTGTTTCTTTGTGTAAGTATGGCTGCTGCCTAGAGGGGGTGGTTTGAATGATGCAATCCCTGCCATCCATTAGCAAATTTGTCCCATTTTCTGCACTGTGTGGAGTTGGCACATTGTGACAGCGGGACTATATAATTAGCTCTGAGTTTTCAAAAACCATGCAATGTAAAAAGTCACATTATCATTATGTTTTTTTTTTTCATGTTCATTTGCTGGGTCACAAATATACCAGCAGCAAGCAGAACAGAATGTGCCATTCCCTGTCAATGCCATATTTTATTTTTTAGACTCACTCCTTTATACATCTCCTTGATGTAGGCTACTAAAGATCACTGAGCATTTTGTGTATATTGTCATATAATGTTTACTTATTCCAAATGTTTTTACTATATTCCATAGCAATATCTATCCAAGTAATCTATAAAGAGTTGATCAAGATTATTTAGTTGCAATCTAGTTAATGCTCATGCAGCATGAAAGTCTTAAGATCAAATATTAAATATTAAAGTGTAATCGTATAAAAAGCTTTATAGTCACAGCAATGATAAACACATTTTTTATTTCTATTTTGTTATATTAAGGTAAGGTAAGGTAAGGAATAGTACTTATGAGACATCAGACTGTTGTAAGGACAAGAGCACGCAAGTCTATCATTATAAATATTGATATAGAGGATATTGCTCATATTTATTAAATGCTGCTTTCATGCTGCATGAGCATTAAATATATTGCTAAATAATATAATATTGCATAAATATAACTAAATAATCTCAATAAATTCTTTATAGATTATTTGGATAGATATAAAGCTATAATAGAACACATACATGGAATATAGTAAAAAAGCATTTGGAATAAGTAAACATTATATGACAATGTACAGAAAATGCTCAGTGATCTTTATAGTACAATCAAGGATACACTCTAAAAAAAAGGTTCTATATGGCACCAAAAATGGTTCTTGGCTCGCAATCATAGGGGAACCTTTTTAAGTGCTATATAGCACCAATTTTGGTGTTTCAGTGGTTCTTCAGCGGTTCTTCAGAGGTTCTTCACCGGTTCTTTGACTAAGGTGCTATATAGCACCGCTACCATATACAGAACATGTTAAGATATGGTGCTATATAGCACCAAAAGTGGTTCCCCTATGATTACGACGAAGAACCATTTTTGGTGCTATATAGAACCTTTTTTTTTTTGAGTGTATCTATAAAGGAGGGAGTCTTAAAAAATATGGCACACATGTTGTGTGCATACCATTGCATAGCCTGTCCTATCACAGACACGTTACACTTGTATGACTTAATTTCTTCGAAATTCATGGATTGTAAATGCAACATTTAATAAACATTGTCTTTTCTATCTGAGCAATATCCTCTCCCGATCAATTACCGTATCAATATCTATAATGATAGTCTGAAGACTCGCGTGCTCTTGTCCTTACACCAGTCTGATGTATCATAAGCACTTGTAGAGTAAATACCCACCCCCTCTTACACATTTTACAAGCTTAGTTTATGGCAAGTAGAGACAACTTTCGCCAGACACACCCCTAAAACTTGGACGTGGTGGTCTGCGTCTCTGATTGGTCGGGAAGCACGACTGACAACACCTGCTTAACTCCTTCATCCAAATTGACACCCGGACTCTAGGAAATATATCCAGCATCCATCCCTTTTCCACTCTCACACGCTCTCTGTGTCATCTCGACCAGTATCCACACCAGATCCCAGGCTGACAGCCTGTCATTATTTATCGAGAAAACTGAGTGTAGAAATGTTGATCAGATTTGCACTAGCCCTGCTACTTGTCTCCGTCTTGGGGGAAGTGGTAGGGACGGATAATGTTGATGTTCACGAGAGTCACCCCGAGAAACCGGCCAGTCAGAAGGGACGTCTCTCCTTACAGAATACAGGTAAGATAATGCAAGTGTTGTGAACCTTCGAGGCGTCTCGTGAAGCCCGAAGTGAGTCTTGTGTGTGCGGGCACGTGCGCGATTTAAGCGCAAAATGCACATCTCATCACGCGCTGCGCTTTCCGATTACGCCGTAAATCCAATATCTTCGTAAACTATTAATAGCATGGCTCAATGTATGCGAAGATATTCGGTGACATAGCTGTCAGGTTCGCGTGTGTGTCTTATTTTCGAGCGCAGAGTGGATTTGTGTTGACATACGACATCCTCTGCTTATATTATATTATCATTAAGTGGCGATTCAAAGTGCTCGCGCGATCACTAGAGAGAGCATCAAGACGTGCGCAACTTTTGTTGCATTGCGCGGACAAGCAAGTTAAACCTGTAATGTGGATCTGAGTGATGCAATGGTTCTACGTGTTGCACTAGAGGTGGGTCAAATTGAACGTTTCTCACGGTAGCAGGGCGATCCAATCCTGTGCATACATGACAATGAACCAAGGCAGTCAAATCAGGGATCAGTGGGTGATAACTTTTGCACGGGACTGACTGGTTCATTTCATATGTCACAAATCCCACACAAACGCCGGTCAACAGCTCAATTTACCTGTGCACCTCCATAAACACACTGCAATGCATTTAGACTGGATGCGAAAGCTGTATAAGACTAAAACATGTCATATACTGTTTTGTCCAACTGATATACTTTAGGAATACTGAATATAAATCTTTAGGTGAAATATTTTGGAATACTCTTTAAATTAGGATATTTAGGTATACTGTAAGTTATTATTTTTTTTAGAAATACTATTTCATTTAGAATATACTCTGTGAATTTGAATCTTTCTCTGAAAATACTGCCCACTCATATCTGTAACATTAACACAATATTATGTTAGTATTCACGAAAAGGAAGAAAACCATGATGTCTCACTGCCTTCAACTTTGTTGTGTTAATGTGTTTGGCAGTCAGATTTTGGCTCACGTAATGTAATGAGAGAAAGACAAACAATCAAGTCTGTATTTCAATTGAGGGTCGAAGATCCATAGAAATAACATTTTAAAATAGTGCAATTTGTAATGTGATTTCTGCATGAACTGTTTGCCTTTAGCTACTGACACAATGGGTTTAAATGTTACATTAAGTTGACTTGACTTTTTTCCTTGCATTAGAATACATATTGTTTTCCTATTACAGCACAGAATTTGTTCATTTTAAAATAAAAGTCTTTAAATTGGCAATATATGTCATCTTTTTTACCCCCTGGTTGCCGTAGTAAAACTAAAATGTTTTCATTTCATTTTTCATCAGTGTAATTCAATGCAGGACAAACAGGCAGCATTTCTCTTACTGCTGACACGGCTAACAGACACATCTCAAGCCATTTTATAAAAACTGCTGATGTGGTCATGAAAATACAATATAAAAATACAAAGGATTTCTGTCTTTATGAGTTGATCTAATGCATCTTACATGCACACTCTCTAAACCAGCAAGTACACTTCCCTTTGAATATCAGTACAGTTATTGGTGAATCAGAACCGACTTTATCAGTTCTGATTAAAAATCAAAAGACGGTTAATGCTGCCCTTTAATTGTGTGTTACAGATATAAGTGGAATTGGTGAGAGAGTGACTAATTCATAATCATATTTCCATATGCTATTTGCTAGTCTCTATTGTCCAGGTTATTTCCTAAATCTCCACAGCAAGGTAAAGCAATCTTGTCCTGCCCTATATACGGTTAACCTTGTTTTCCCACATCACATTCCCACAGATGCCTCCCAGTTTGATGGACTTTAATAGCATACCTTAATTACCACAGCGCTCTCTCTGCTAAATTTGTCCCCTAAATACAGTTCTTCAATTTTCACAGCAGAAACAAAGCCAGAAAATAGGCCTCAGCATTCATGTGTGTGCATGATGTAAAAGGTTGTCAAGTACATTTCTAAAGCAACTTTATTTCTTATATAAATATAGACCTATTGTTTTGGAATATGATGTCCAGAATCGAGTTCTAATCTGCGTTGCATTCATTTAAATTCTTTATTTAGCTCTAAGTGACATGCATTCTCTTTCTAATCTCTACAGCTGAGATCCAGCATTGTCTTGTGAGCGCAGGAGACGTGGGCTGCGGTGTGTTCGAGTGTTTCGAGAACAACTCTTGTGAAATCCGCGGCCTCCAGGAAATCTGCATGACCTTCCTGCACAATGCTGGCAAGTTTGACTCGCAGGTAAGCACATGGCTGCCCCAGTCTCCCATGGGTTTCATGTCTTCTCGGGTCCTAAAATCTGTACCCGACTCGAATCGGCCCTAATCACTTCTTACCTGAACCGTGTATAAATTAATTATTTTCAAATAAAAAACCCGAACCGAGATAAAATTTGTTTAGATTAAATAAAAAATTATTTTCGAACCCGACTGGACCCAAATGTAAACAGCATTGATGTGTGCACACAGCCCGCAGTCAGTCAGGAAAAATCTAGGTGTCCTGCTGACTGATTTGGCCATCATTTCATTTATTTACTTATTTATTATTACTTTATATTATTGCCTGCCTGATGGATGCAAGTTATTTCTGAGTTCGGCTTTCAGTTGTGACCAGTGGATTGGAAAAATAAACGCTTGTTAGCTTGAGAATACATATCCTCGAAGTTGTCGACATAACTCGAAACATTCGATTTAAAGTTTTCTCCTTACTAGAGGGTGTGAGAGATGCCACTTCCATTGACATTGTTCACCGTAATCCGTAAAAGATCTTGCAAGCAGCGAGTCTAATATCTAGGCTGACGGTGCTCGTTGAAACGGTGGTCAAAAATGTGTCTAAATTCTAAGGGTCCATTGCACGTAGAAGCACGGATTCAGAGAGGACTTCTAAAAAAGTGAGATAATAATGTTGTCATAGGCCCTGTTTACACCTGGTATTAAAGGGATAGTTCACCTAAAAATGAAAATTACCCCATGATTTACTCACCCTCAAGCCATCCTAGATGAATACAATCAGAGTTATATTAAAAAATGTCCTGGCTAATCCAAGCTTTATAACGGCAGCGAATATCAGCCCAAAATTTTAAGCTAAAAAAAGTGCATCCATCCATTATAAAAGTAATCCACACGGCTTTGAGGGGTTAATAAAGGCCTTCTGAAGCGACAAATGAATCAGACAAGTGAAAAGACAAATATCCATATTTAAAACTTTATAAAGTAAATTACTTTTATAATGGATGGATGCATTTTTTTGCGCTTCAAACTTTGGGCTCCCAATAAAGCTTGGAAAAGACAGGATATATATTTTTTATATAACTCCTATTGCATTCGTCTGAAAGAAGAACGTAATATACACCTAGGATGGCTTGAGGGTGAGTAAATCATGGGCTAATTTTCATTTTTGGGTGAACTAACCATTTAAGATGCGTTTTTGGTCGATCGGATCACAAGTAGAAGAGAGAGATGCATTATTAGCGTTTACACTTCGAAAGCAATCCGGTCTAATGTATTTTTGATTACCTCTGGAAGTGGTAGAAAGTAGACAAGCTCAAAACGTTTTAGACCCCGTTTACACCTGTATTTAGCGCCGTCCACTTGTGATCCAATAGACTAAAAATGCATTTTAACCATTTCCCTCACCATTCATTAAAAAAAAAAACATTTTGAGCAAAAAGCTGAGAAAATCACGTTTTTGTCAAAGACTACATCTGGATCAGATTCAGAAAGATAATCAAAACACAGATGGTGTAGATCGAGTCCATCAACACCCCCAAAGCTTCACTATCGCTCATCCTGGTTCGACATTTCATTCAGTAACATTAGGCAGTTTTGATTTATATGCTGTTTAATGTTGATGATTGCGTTATTTTACAAATGCATGTGATTACATGTGAGATTGCTTGTTTCTGCAACTTCATTGCATGTGTTTTGATCAGGAGATTCAGTACTCTTTTAGAAGAAAAAGCGCCCCCTAGCTTATAACAGTGAAAACACAGACGGGGAAAGAGTTAATGCCAGGTGTAAACTGGGCCATAGAATTGATTTAAATAATAATGTTTCGTTAAATGCCCGACATATTTAAAAAAATGCAGGTCTTCTCAGGTCCATTCAGAAAAAGCACATTTATTTAAAATTTACCCAAGACCCAAGGCCACTAATACTGAACCCGACCCGTGTCCAAGGCGCTCGTCGAAGTTTTGGACCCAAAGCTGCTCGGGTATTGGGTCAGACCTCAGGTTTACAGATCCAAGTGGACCCGTGAAGACCTCTACCTCAGACACATCCACAGGATGACCCTGCAGCCGGCCCGGCCAGCTGGCTCTGCCTCTAATATGGCTCGTGTTTCACAAGGTGCAGGTGGATTTGAAGCAGAGGGTTTCAAGCTTGTAATGCTCAAGATGTGTGTCTGTACAGAGACTTGCCCTATTAGAACAGAGAAAGAAAGGCTGTTTATGACTGCAGATCTGATAAGACTTTGTCTTAAATGCTCACAGGGCAAGTCCTTCATCAAGGATGCTCTAAAGTGCATGGCTCACGGTTTAAGGCACAAGTTCAGCTGCATCAGCCGAAAATGCCTGGCCATAAAGGAGATGGTCTTCCAGCTTCAACGGGAATGCTACATGAAACACAACCTCTGCTCAGCTGCTAAAGACAATGTCAATGTCATGGTGGAGATGATACATTTCCAAGACTTATTTCCCAAAGGGTAGGTATCACGCTCAGCATATCAGTTTTCTGTATCTCCCTGCTCTTGTTTGCACATACTATATGTTTCCCATTTGTGTGCTTCAGTATTGTTTGAGGTTTTGTGACGATGAGAAAAACTGAATAAAATTGTTAATGTCACAGTGTTTACAGTGTAATTCTAATACATTTTTTTTTATATTTTACTTTAAATCATATTATAAAATAGGTCCATATGATTTATTCCTATGTTGTACAATTAATAATATAATATAATTAATATAATATATCCAAAAGCCTTCATTTCGTATGAAGGCCTAACTTTGTTTGTACATTGGGCCTCATTCATGAAACACGAGCAGAACGAATTTGTGTGTAAATCATTCGTAAGGCCATTCTGACGTAAAATTTCAGATTCATGGAAAGTTTGTGTTTTCAAAATGTTAGTTGGTACGAAAGAAATTTACACCTGATCCCTACCGTGTGTAAATGGCGCGTAAAACATTTGTATGTCTGTGTTCTAATTTAGGCATTTTGCACTGTGTACCATAATAATATTTCACTAGTTGATTTTTCTGTTCTTTTCTGGTTTTTTTTTTGTTGTTGTTTTTTTTACGGTTCAACTTTGGGTAATAGGCAGCGCTCCTCAAGATCACTTTTTGTCCAATCACAGTGGAGGAGGTGCGGGACAAATTCTGCACAGACCAATCATCCTACTTGTACAACGACTGAAGAACAATGGCGAAGTTAATATTGCTGGTTACTTCATTTTTATATTCAGTTATATTCTTCAAAATTAGATACTATTAACACATTACTGCCATGGATATTCTGTATCAGCAATCAAAGCATCTTAGCTGGAAAAACGCTGCTTGCAAAGTGATTTCAAGCGCCACCAGCTGGCCATTTTCAGAAGAGCACCAGACATTTTTAGCTGGCTAAAAATGCTTTGGTGGACACACGATAATTTAATATTTATTGCTAGGCATATGGCCAATTGTTCTCTTTAGCATTTATTTACGAATGTTTGGAATTAATTAATATACACAGGTTTAACTACCGAATCCGTGGTATGCGATTTGTGAATCCGGATGAGAGTTTTCTTAAAGGTCCGTTTTATGCGCAATATATATCGAATAATTTCATTTCATGAATGAGGCCCATTGTGTGTAAATCTTTTTTTTACTCCCCTGCTTCTCCTTACTTCCCAGAAAAACGGATGCCATATCACACTTTTGATGGCATTTCATTAAGTGTTGACCACTTCTGATGGCATTTCATTCCAAAACTGTCTGATTTACATTTAATTTTAAAGAATGTTGGTAACCAAACCGTTCCTGTTCCCATTGACTTTCATAGAATTTTTGACCATACACAAAATATAATGGAAGTCATTATGAAAGTCAATAGCCTCTTTTCACAGTAATCCCAGAAAATTACCAGAATGACCAACCTGATCTAACCGCAATTCGTAAATTTGTTTTATGAGGTGGCTAATTTGTATGATTTTTCAAAAAGTCTTATCAGGAAGGACCACTCCTAACCCCACCCCTAAACCTACCCATCCCTGGGGTGTAGACAAATCGTACGAAAATGTTGAGTGACCAATTAGCCACCTCCTTAAAATACGTACAAATTGCTGTGAGATTGCTTTGGAATGACTACCTAACCTAACCAGTAAATACACAAATATGCTGTTCACACTGCTCTGGCTTTTTACCGGTAAGGGACCATTCACACATCAGCACCAAAATACCGGTAAATTAAATCAGAAATTATCTTTAAACATGCTTCTGCATGAGGAGAAGAGCTTTAGTTTCACTATCCAACTGCAGAGCCTCAGCGCTGATGAATGTAAAAGAATGGGTCTTAAGCATGACGCGTTGAAAAAGCGAGACCTGCCACAATGGTCAAAGATGTCCATCTAGTGCATATTTACATAGAAAAACAGTGCCGAGTAATTGCGTCTTCTCCATAACTTAATTATTGGCCCAAAGCAGACTTTTTACGTCAGCGCATTCGGCCCTCATACATGCTCATACCGGTAATCTTCATTCTTTGTACACACACAGCATTATACTGGTTATTTACTGGTAATGTTGCAATTTCTCATATTGGTAAATTGCCAGAACTGATTTACCAGTATTTTTGAAAAGGTCCTGTTCACACAGGACGCCAGATTTACAAACAGCTTGTGCCAGCGCAAACCCTTTTTTTGGCATTAAAAAAACTACTATCAGCATTTATTAAAGACACAAAGTGAAAAATTTGCGCTGAAAAGGCGTGGATAGGGTTAAATTTGTGGCCGAACTTATTGCATATGCATTAGTAGGAATTTCCCTTTAAGATGCACAATTAATGGGAGGAGAGTCTTTAAATGAATCATGCAAGATGATTTACTAAGGTTTGTGCTTGTCAATTTACTGGTGCTTGCGACATTATTTACTGCCCAAAAAAAGCAGAAGCAGACCCAGATGCTTATATCGGCTGCATCTGTGTTCTTTTCCACGTTGTCAGTAGATCACGCGCATAACTTTTCACTCCCATCGGCGCTTTTTTGGAATTGCGCTCTCATGCTAATATGCCCTGTTTAGTAAATCTAGCCCTTAACTGTAATTTACCGCTGATTTACCAATAAAGACTGTATGTGTGAAGGGGCCGAAAATGGTACCAGCATTCTTCAAAATTTGGATGGCAAAATGTGATAAAAAAAAAAAAGATTGTTACAGTTCATCTTTATCTCAAATAATTGTGATTAGATTGAATAACCACAATCAGACTATTAATCAATAATCGCGACGAGCTTATTTGCGAGTCAGGGAGCTTGTTTATTAAATAAATGCTGTTTGATGACATCAAATTCAAGTGTGTTATTTTCGGTTAGCAGCATGTTTCCAGGCAATTCATGTACTTTTCCATTTAAAAATACATGTGGGTGCTGCATGAAGTTCTGTAAACGCAGTTCATTTATTTATTCGGTCTGAGGGCCTTGAGGACCAGCTGTTAAACGTCTCTGAACATTCTCATGAAATGTCGGTGTATGGTGACATGACCTGTCATTGCAGTGTCTTGCACCTTTTTTCCAGTGCTGGCCTTTGATGCACGCAATGTAAAAAACTCTAGACATTTCCGTTAGCTTTTTAAAGTAGAGCAGTGATTGCGGCAAGTCACTTTTTTACAAAGACTGACCGCTGTCATCCCGCTTTCTTAGGCCGTACGTTGAGCTGGTGAACATCTTGCTCGGCTGTGGAGAGGAGGTGAAGGAAGCCATTACCCGGAGCGTGCGTCTGCAGTGCGAGCAGAACTGGGGCGCTCTGTGCGACAGCCTGAGCTTCTGCACATCCATCACCGCTGCTCCAGCGCCAGGCGGCCTTGAGCGACGTCCAGCGGTTTCCTCTCATTCAGAGGGGGAGCACCACAAGGGTGCTCGACAAGGAGACAGGGACAAACCTGGCAAGGTCGGGTTCAGTTCCCACACGAGAAGTCGGAGCCAAGGCCCACGGCGCGCTAGTTCAGACGCCGCCGCCGTCGCCGAGCAGGAAGAGTCGAAAATCAGTGACATTCGGAGGTGAAATGGCAGGATCACCTAAATTGACCATGACACCCCAACCCCCAACTTAACAGACTCAGCAGACCTCCTAATTCAACCCATCCACCCTCACGTCCCACACACTCATTCCAGCACTCCCAAACTGTAAATTTTTGCAAGGGTAAATGTGGTACATCTTTTTTGATACTCCAGATTATAGGACAGATTAATTTTGTAGAATTCGGTGCTTTTATTTTAGTTCTAATACAGCATATCGACATATCCTCCTTAAGATTCAATCACTTTGATTTATTTATTTCATGCTTTATGCAATGTTGGAATATAAACCATGTACATATAAATGTATGTATATCTATATTTATATAAACATGTCTAAATATAGCCTCCATATTCGGTAATGATATACTATATGTAATATAGTGCAAAGAATGCTTGCTGTTGTATTAGTTACATTATTGCACCAATTACGCATCTGACTGTAGATATGTAAGATATGTTTGTTTGTCTCGGAAATGTATGTGTAACTGTTATTTGAAATACTTGATTAAATACAAGCTGTACAGGATTGAAGTCCAGGTCTAGCACATACAACACTCTGATTTTTAGAAAGAAAAGTCATTTCACACAAAAAAACATGTCCAGCAACAAGCTTATTGTGCCTTGAGAATATCGCCCCAAAAGAAACTGTGGAACCCAAGCAGATGCATTATAGGAAAATGCCCAAATATAACATTCAGATGTATGTCTCAAAGAAGCGCCCTGATTTTATCACTTAAGTCTATGTATGCTGCATTTCTAGGCTTTGCCCAAACGGATTAGTTCAACACAGGAACAACTTCAGCTTACAGTGTCTCATGGAAAGCAGGCCTGCCTGTATTCTGGCCAAATCCACAGCCAGCCACTAGTGTTTCCAAGTAAAAAATAGCAGTTTTCTCCCAGAGCCACTGAGAAGAGCCAGAAGCTGGAACTGTAGTTGGCTGGCATTAGACCCAGAAACTAGGTTAAGTCTACACAAGAAGTTCAGGACATTACTGGCAATAATATCGAAATTATTGTTTACTATAGTTTTGGGCCCTTGCCACGTGATTGGTTAATAAAATGTTTGAATTGTTGGTTTAAGAATAAGCAGCAGGCTTGTATAGATCTGCAATTCATCAGCCTAAAGATTACAGTAGTTACTTTGACCAATCATATTTTTAATTCGCTCAGGTATTCCAGTGAACATGAGGGCAAAAAATCATCAACTTTGGTTTTAACCCTGGAAAACAGAAACATCTGTGTACAACAATCACATGAAATGATGGGTTCCTTATCACTACAGATAGCATGTGTTCGAATTGTTTTAGAAAAATAAATACTAAAGCTAATTTCTTTTGGATGTGTCCTGGATTTTTTTAATTCACTTACAGTTTTTCATTAAATTATTTTTATTATAGGAGGTCATGAATGAGTAATGTATAATGTAATATATTATTTTATATTAATATAATTTATAGGAAAATATTTATATATATATATATATATATATATATATATATATATATATATATATATATATATATATATAAACTTTTTTTATATATATATATTTTTTATATATATATATAAACTTTAATTGTGGCTATGCTACTAGTCTGTTTAAAAAAAAAAATTGTGTGTCTTATATGAATTAATATTATAAGTAGGACTATAGGTCAAAATTTCTGGGTTAATAATTAAAGCTCAAATACATATTTTGCTAGTTATACTGTATGTTAGCTATGTATATGATAGTGCATTTATATATATACATTTTATAAAACATGCAATAATCATATACAAATCTAACAGGGATGCATAATTTATATATATATATATTTTTAATTTTTTTTATTTGACAGTTTATTTATGTGATATTTAAATACAATTATATTTAGTGCCATTAAAATATACACCGATCAGGCATAACATTATGACCTAATAATGTGTTGGTCCCCCTTTTGCTGCCAAAACAGCCCTGACCTGTCGAGGCATGGACTCCACTATGGGCCCCTGAAGGTGTGCTGTGGTATCTGGCACCAAGATGTTAGCAGCAGATCCTTTAAGTCCTGTAAGTTGCGAGGTGGGGCCTCCGTGGATCGGACTTGTTTGGTCAGTACATACCACAGATGCTCGATTGGATTGAGATCTGGGAAATTTGGAGGCAAAGTCAACACCTCAAACTCTTTGTTGTGCTCCTCAAACCATTCCTGAACCATTTTTGCTTTGTGGCAGGGTGCATTATCCTGCTGAAAGAGGCCACAGCCACCAGGGAATACCGTTTCCATGAAAGGGTGTACATGGTCTGGAACAATACTTAGGTAGGTGGTACGTGTCAAAGTATCATCCACATGGATGGCAGGACCCAAGCTTTTCCAGCAGAAAATTACCCAAAGCAACACACTGCCTCTGTCGGCCTGCCTTCTTCCCATAGTGCATCCTGGGGCCATGTGTTGCCCAGGTAAGCAACGCATACGCACCCGTCCATCCACGTGATGTAAAAGAAAACATGATTCATCAGAACCAGGCCACCTTCTTCCATTGCTCCATGGTCCAATTCTGATGCTCACATGCCCATTGTTGGTGCTTTCGGTCTGCGGCTATGCAGTCCCATACGCAACAAACTGTGATGTGCTGTGTATTCTGACACCTTTCTATCAAAACCAGCTTTAACTTCTTGAGCAATTTGAGCTACAGTAGCTCGTCTGTTTGATCGGACCACACAGGCCAGCCTTCGCTCTCCACGTGAATCAATGAGCCTTGGCCGCCCATGACCTTGTCGCCGGTCCACCACTGTTCCTTCCTTGGACCACTTTTGATAGAGACTGAACACTGCAGACCGAGAACACCCCACCAGAGCTGCAGTTTTGGAGATGCTCTGACCCAGTCGTCTAGCCATCACAATTTAGCCCTTGTCAAACTCGCTCAAATCTTTACGCTTGCCTATTTGTCCTGCTTCTGTCACATCAACTTTGAGGACAAAATGTTCACTTGCTGTCTAATATATCCCACCCACTAACAGATGCCGTGATGAAGAGATGATATATATATTGTAGTTATATGCATCATGCATTAAATCATCGAATTACTTTTAAGATATATGTATGGATGGATGGATGGTATTTATTTAACAGCTTTGGGCACCATTAAATTAATTAGGCTATATTTTTACCATAGTAAAATAGTTGTATGTGTATTTCAGCTGTAATAATTGTCACAAACAAGCACAATCAGTCTCTTGATTTCCACAGTGAGGGTGATGAGTCCACCGACATTAATCACAGCAAAACTCAATCCAAATGTCCCTGAGTTTCTAAGAATCTGGTTTCTGTAAGGGGAAAAGGCGCACTGATGTTGGTTGTCTGAAGCCAGCGCTGATGATCTAAAGAGCGTTCCTCTTGACTGGCACATAAAGCTGTCAGGGCGTGTGGCACAGGGTTGGCGCCAGGCTGAACTGCAGCTGCATCAGGCACCTCCACCAGCCTCCTGCAGAAGCACTCAGCTCATCGCAGCAGTAGAGAAAAAACGCCAGAGTGGAATGAGACCACCGCACCGTAAACAGGCTCTCCTACACTCTGGTTTGGGCTCTCCTGTCATAGGGCTGTAGATCTATAAACAGGCTTTATGAGGCTCTGGTGGCTGTGGTCGAGCAGCAAGCGAACTGGTTCTCAGACTGGGGCGCTGCAGTTAATATATGACATGCCAGCACCACAACAAAGTGGCCATTCTGAATGCTGATGAATTTACTGAGCTGAAGGTGTGGGTGATCTGGTCAAGTGGTCAAAGACATGTATAGTCAGTCTCTCAAAGATGCAGGCCTTAGTTAAGCATAGCCACCAATCAAGACTTGTGTATGTTTTCCAAGACATTTTATATTTAATATGTTGTGTATTATCTGCTAAAGGATTGCTTTATCAGTGATGACTTCAAAACTGCATAGCATTCATGATACCTCAAACGTGCACTGCAGTAAGGAGGCAGAGTAGTTGACAGACTTCACATCAGACACCATATTTTCACATCTTAACAACTGTAGGGACTGAAGAGCAAGGCCAAAAAATAAAATAAAAATCAATATTCTATTCTGTGTCTGCATGAATGTGACAAATCACAGTCAGGCTTCTCTTGGATGACCTCTATCTTCGATGTAAAGCACTGCGTTTCTGCCCTCTAGCGGTCATTTATTTACAATGCCGTTGGAAATAAACGTCTTTCGTTGTGCTTTTCAACATTTAAATGGTAATAAATGAAAGGATTTTGGTGTTGAAAAAACAGTGACAATTAAATAAATTATACACCATGTGTTCAAATGTCCAGACTTTTCATGTTATTAAATTTTTAACAAACATCACATTTAAAATAAAATACCAAGGTGGGGTAAATTGCCCCCACTCTGAAAAAAAGCAATTTGCTAAGCAATATACACAGTAGCGTACCGTGGGGGTTTTAGTCAGGTCCTTCACTAACCATCAACACACCCCACGCCGTTGCCATAACAACACCACACACAGTACCTGGGTCGCAAGGGCTGTGCCCAGTGCCGATCCTGACCTCCCTGGGGCCCTAAGCAAAATTCTGCTAAGGGGCCCTCTAACTGACCCGTGACGCCGTGAGCTATGTAAACCATTTGCCATTGCCACACAGTCACACCTGACACTTCAGTGATCCCAATACAATCCTCCCTCCTTTAAACAAAACAGTCGCAATACAGAATGAGGTTCATACAAACAATATTTATTGAATAGAGTATTTCCTATAGAATATTAAGATAAGTGAATATTATTAAGTAAGTGAATATTAACGTAAACATAAATAAGAAGAAAATAATAAATTATAACTCTGAGCTTTGGCTTTTGGGATTAACTTAGGTTCTCTCTACAGCCTGGGCATTTTCGGCATCAGTATGGGCAACACCAGTCTATTTGGACTGTCTGGAAGAAACTGAGAAGAATATCACATAGTTAGTTAAACAGTCATTTACACAATCTTACATGTTACTCGTTACATGTTACAAATGCGTAAACATTTGAATGTTTGAATTCAAATCTTACCATCAAAATATTCCTTTTCTGCACTTTCTTGAGGCTCTTGTAATATTTAACTAGTGAACTAGTTATGCAGATATCAATAATCCCTGTGAGTGATGACATCATTGATATCAAGAATGAACTTTTTTACAAGTTAACATGTAATTCCTGATATCAAAAATAGACATTGGTAGATAAAAATGTAACTAAGTATTACTATTAGCTATTAGCATTAATATTATTAGTATTAGCTATTATTGACTAACTATTAGTAAAAATAATCAAGAATTCACATTGCAAATAGTAAAAAAATGTAATGCTTGATATCAAAAATGCATAAACTGTGAATGAATAAAAGCTAAAATGGCTTGCCATAGCATGTTAAAGTTTTTTTTAATTTTTGTAATACATATGGTGAAGCAATTCTTGATTTATGGTTATTATTAACTGAGGGATGTGCATCCACACATTGACCAGTATGTCCAGCTAATCAACATTTTAAATTCAATATAGCCTATAAATCAAGTCAATCACTGTCAAATTATAAATACATTGCTTTCAATCTTGCATAATTAGTGAAGTGCAGTTGTATAGAGTTTTTAACTACACATTGACTGAGACTAGATAATCAGTGTCTTGTTTTAAAAGTATGTATGTATAATGTGCACTTTTGATGAGGAGTGCCATCATTCACGCCCATATATTGTACAGTCTGTCTGGTCTCCACATACATTTCTGCTTGAAAAATGTGCATTTCATTTCGTGCATATGAATGAACGCATTATAACACACGCGACGCGGTTATCTTTTCCGAGCTGCAGTAAACAAACACCGTTGCACTTTGTCGTTTATCAAAAACAAACGTAATAAATAATTGTATTTTACTCTCACTTTTGTCAGGCACAAAGTGATGCAAGAGATGCACTGCCTGCCTGCCCAGCTAGGTTAGCAAGACCGAAAAAACACAACAGAAATGCACATAAACTTTACTTTGCTGACATCAAACTTAGAGAGAAGACAAGTTTACCTGATTGTTGTTCCCGCAGTTCACTTTCATGGTTTTTTTTCTCCTCTTTTCATGACCAGAAGGATAGTTTCGCTTCATTTTGTCATGGATGTTGTAAACATTAATTGACGGTGACGTGACGCGCTATGACACGAGGAGGAGGCGGGGCCTTGAGTAATTTGCGGGGCCCTACGCAGCTTGCGTAGTGGGCGTATAGGGCTGATCGGCTCTGGCTGTGCCAAGTGTGCGACCGCACAGGGCCTCGCGCCTCTAGAGGGCCTCGCGCCTGGCCTGCATTTTATGAAGTTTATGTCTACTTTATCTTTTTAGTGTTGAATGAGTAAATCTGTTTGTTAGAATGATTAAAAAGTTTTAGTCTAGTCTGCTTCACCGTTCTAGCAGCGCTAATCAGTGACAGAATGAGTGAGTGGCCAATCAGATCAGAGAAGGCGGGTCTTGCTGTCAGTCATAACAACAACGCAACGAGAGCTCGTGGAGAGATGCTTGTGCTGTACAGCTGAGCTGACAACTGTTTTACGATAGAAATGTTCAGCGACCAACAGTAATAGACTATCTAGTGATGCAAACTACTCAACTTTCTATGAAATTTAGCCGTCTTGAAATTAAATTATGCGTTATAAGTCATGTAAATCATAAATGAATGTGACAAGAAACGTTTGCGTTTTCACTATTAGACGAATAAGAGTGAATGTTTGCACGTTTCTTCATACCGTTCTTATTTAGACTAGTTATTCCCTTAGATCGCTTCTAATCCTTTAATTGCTTTATTATTATTGTTGTTGTTGTTCTTAGGTTATCATTATGCAGTAGATCTTACAATTGTTATGAGCGTGTGAGTGACCGTGCATGCTGCATGTCAGTGAGCACAATAGCCTATCACGTCAAGATTGCATTTAGATTATGAAAATACAGCTCAGCCTCACAAAAAATAACCACATTCTTTCTGGAAATATAATTTTAACATACTGAAATAGTCAGTAATTGAATTTAGAGATGTTCAGACACACATTAATTTAATTATGAAAAAATATATATATTTTTGATTTTGACTGGGCCCTGATGGCCCTGACAGCCCACCACTGTTTATACATTTACAGCAAAATCAGAGTACAAGCAGTTTTAGCTTAAAATGAAAAAGACAAGCCAAAATAACAGTCGATAAATATGAATATTTATTAATGAACCATGCTGAAAATCAGCCTATTTGAAAAATATTGTTAGCTGATGCTAACTGGCTAGCTAACTAGCTAGCTGATGCTAACTTGAGGTATTTTTTATATATTAAGTCCAAATATTTTTATTCAAACACCTAGTTAGATTACATTTGATGGAAAAACAAACATTGTGATGTTCAGAACATGGCAAGTGATTATGATGGGGAATTCTAATTTAGAATTGTCATTCTAAAAATATTATTATATTTTCCTTAAATAACATGTACTCCCTAACAACCAAAAGTGGTTTGACCTATTTCAGATGCTGCAATTAGAATTTAAAATGGACTGAGTAAAACTATACAATCTTGACGTGATAGGCTATTGTGCTCACTGACATGCAGCATGCATGGTCACTCACACGCTCATAACAATTGTAAGATCTACTGCATAATGATAACCTAAGAACAACAACAACAATAATAATAAAGCAATTAAAGGATTAGAAGCGATCTAAGGGAATAACTAGTCTAAATAAGAACGGTATGAAGAAACGTGCAAACATTCACTCTTATTCGTCTAATAGTGAAAACGCAAACGTTTCTTGTCACATTAATTTATGACTTACATGACTTATAACGCATAATTGATGACGACATCGAGGTCTACGCTGATAGCGTAACGTGTTTCATCAGGAAGTGCGTAGAAGACGTTGTTCCGACCAAAACAATTCGGCTGTACCCAAACCAGAAGCCGTGGCTAAATGGGGATGTTCGCGCGGCACTCAATGCGCGGACCTCCACTTTTAACTCCGGTAATGCGGAGGAGCATAAACAAGCAAGTTATGCCCTCCGGAAAACCATCAGAGCAGCAAAACGCCAGTACAGGGACAAGATTGAAGGACAGTTCAACACCACCGACTCCAGAAGCATGTGGCGGGGAATTAACACCATCACGGACTATAAAGGGAACACAAACTCCACCGTCAACACCGCTGCCTCTCTCCCGGACGAGCTCAACACCTTTTATGCTCGCTTTGAGGGAACTAACACCGCCCTCGCGGAGAGAGAGCTCGTGGCTGAAGATGCAGAGGTTAGTTCACTCTCTGTATCTGTAGCGGATGTAACCCGATCCTTCCGGCGGGTGAACATCCGTAAAGCCGCGGGTCCAGACGGCATTCCGGGCTGCGTCATCAGAGCGTGCGCGAACCAACTGGCTGGAGTTTTCACGGACATTTTTAACCTGTCCCTCTCCCTGTCCGTGGTCCCCACATGCTTCAAAACGTCCACCATTGTGCCTGTACCTAAGCAGTCAAAAACCACCTGCTTAAACGACTGGTGTCCTGTTGCTCTGACCCCCATCATCAGCAAATGCTTTGAGAGAATAATCAGAAACCACATCTGCTCTGTTCTCCCCCCCTCATTGGACCCACTGCAGTTTGCATACCGCAAAAACCGCTCCACTGATGATGCCATTTCATCCACTATACACACTGCTCTCTCCCACCTGGAAAAGAGGAACACATATGTGAGAATGCTGTTTGTAGACTACAGCTCAGCATTCAACACCATTGTGCCCTCCATACTTGACATTAAACTCCGGGCTCTAGGCTTAAACAGCTTGTTATGCAGATGGATCCTGGACTTCCTGTCAAACAGACGCCAGGTGGTCAGAATGGGCAGCAACATCTCATCACTGACTCTCAACACTGGAGCCCCTCAGGGCTGTGTTCTCAGCCCACTCCTGTACTCCTTGTACACACATGACTGTGTGGCAACCCACAGCTCCAACACCATCATCAAGTTTGCTGACGATACGACAGTGGTAGGTCTCATCACTGACAATGATGAAACGGCCTACAGAGAGGAGGTGCACACTCTGACACGGTGGTGTCAGGAGCACAACCTCTCCCTCAACGTCAGCAAGACCAAGGAGCTGGTGGTCGACTTCAGGAGGAATGAGAGAGAACACCGCCCCATCACCATCAATGGAGCACCGGTGGAGAGAGTCAGCAGCTTTTCCTCGGTGTCCACATCACAGAGGAACTCTCATGGTCCGTCCACACTGAGGCCGTTGTGAAGAAGGCTCATCAGCGCCTTTTCTTCTTACGACGACTGAGGAGGTTTGGAATGAACCGCCACATCCTCACACGCTTCTACAGCAGCACCATCGAGAGCCTGCTGACTGGCTGCATCACCACCTGGTACGGCAACAGTACCGCCCGCAGCCGCAAGGCCCTGCAAAGGGTAGTGCGCACGGCCAGCTGCATCATCGGAGGTGAGCTTCCCTCCCTCCAGGACATTTACGCCAGGCGGTGTGTGAAGAGAGCTCAGAGGATCATCAGAGACTCTAGCCACCCGAGCCATGGGCTGCTCTCACTGCTGCCGTCAGGCAGACGGTACCGCAGCATCAGAACACGCACCAGCCGACTCCAGAACAGCTTCTTCCCACAAGCAATTAGACTACTTAACTCCTGATCCATCAGGATCATAACACACACTGGACAGAATATCACTCAGCACAAACCACTGGAGATACACACACATTATATACACATTTATTTATCATATAGCACCTATTGTACATTGGATCTCTACTGTGAATAATATTGTATACTGTACATTGTATATTATTATTATATCTTAATGTATATTGTTTAATGTATGTTTAGTGTATATTATTGTAAGTATGTGTATATTGTTTAAAGCTGTGAGAACTACACTCACATTGTGTAAATTATTTATTGTTTATTGTAGTGTATACTGTGCTGTGAGTAATTGTGTGCGCATCAGATGTGTAATCTGATGTTGCTTTAAATGTTGTACATGTCATGTCATGACTGCTATGTTGCTCGGACTGCACCTAAGAATTTCACCTACTGTTGCACTTGTGTATATGGTTGTGTGACAATAAAGTGATTTGATTTGATAATTTAATTTCAAGACGGCTAAATTTCATAGAAAGTTGAGTAGTTTGCATCACTAGATAGTCTATTACTGTTGGTCGCTGAACATTTCTATCGTAAAACAGTCAGCTCAGCTGTACAGTACAAGCATCTCTCCACGAACTCTCGTTGCGTTGTGGTTATGACTGACAGCAAGACCCGCCTTCTCTGATGTGATTGGCCACTCACTCATTCTGTCACTGATGAGCGCTGTTAGAACGGTGAAGCAGACTAGACTAAAACTTTTTAATCATTCTAACAAACAGATTTACTCATTCAACACTAAAATGATAAAATTGGACAACAATTACTGTTTAATCGTGTCTACCGTAATATCGCTCACCCCATAAACCGGATTATATATATATATATATATATATATATATATATATATATATATATATATATATATATATATATATATATATATATATATATATATAGTTTTAGTCCACGACCACTTGTTATATTTATGCCTTGAACTTCATCTTGTTGTTGCAACCCGGCAGCCTGATTAGTCTTCGTGATTGTGTTGGTTGTGCTGCTTGTAGTCGCAATATTGGCATTGACAAATTTATCCAGCGATCCTCTCAGTGACTTCTGAAATTCTTCTTTCTTTTTAATTCTTTTCCTTTTCTCACCACCCGTGTTTATGAAATCGGTCGCGCTCTCGTGCAGCACCCGACATGTTTTCCTCAGAGTGAGCGGCTCACAGTGGTGCCGGCGCGACCACGCAGAATGTCATATCGAAATTTAAAAAAATAACAATAATTTGCTGATTTTTTTTTCACGTGGCATTGATTATGCATTATTGAGAGACAGTAGGAATTGTATCTATTATCGATGTTGGGTGGAAAAACTATAATAAAAAGTAGACATAAACTTCATAAAATGCAGACCAGGCGCGAGGCCCTCTAGAGGCGCGAGGCCCTGTGCGGTCGCACACTTGGCACAGCCCTTGCGACGGTACTGTCTATAGCTTTTTACTTCTGGCGACTACATTTAGGCTTCAAAATCTGTGAAAATTATCTTGATGGACAAAACGTAAATATCAAAAACGTTTGTAGATCAGCTTGTTTCTTTGCGATAATTCAAAAGCCTATGGAAAAAATCCCACTGGGTGTTTGTCGAGGGAATCAGTGTGATGCTACCTGCCAGATTGCCTACAAAGTGACATGATCATAACTTCCGTTTCACGCCGACTTTAAACTTTAGTTTTTCAGCTTTTCCCTGAGCTGTATTGCCAAATGTGTGATCTTTAAAGCCTAAACTGCCAAACAGACATTTGTTAATATGTTTTTGTATAGAGAAACGTTTTACCTTGTCGGCTCTGTTGGCTGTGTGTGATAGGCCAGGCCTGCATGAATGAAACAGTGACACTGCTATGTTCAAATCTGCCACCAGGAGGCGGATTAAGCAACACTACAGGACAGAAAAATATCTAGATTAGCAAACGAGGCACACATTATATAGGCCAAGTTTAATTTCACAGTTTAATAAAATATCATTATATATTGTAAAATAAAGTGATATAAATCAAATAAGGAATAGGCTATATGGTCTCCACCTTAACAAGGAATGTTGCCTGGAAGACAGTCACTTGTCCAAGAGTGTAAACTCCACATCCAGTTGCATTCCATGAACTCGGCAGCCGGATGGTCTGTGAAATCATACGGGAGCGGGAACCAGCTGCAAAAGCCCGTTTTCATTATGATTAATATAGTTACAAAGCCTTTTTGAAATGTGAGCATATGAACATGTTTCAGTGCGAGCGAGTAGTCAAAACTATTCTGAGCCATCCAAAGCAGAGCAGGTCATCTGACTCCCTCAGGGAGCAATCAAGTTACTGTCTGCCCCGACTAATCCACTGCCAAAGCTCTGAACATGAGCTATAAAGAAAATTGTTATTGCCCGAGAAATGGAAGACAAATCATCTGATGACAACACGTGCAGCTTTACAATAAGCGTAATGATTTTCTTCTTCTCTTCTTCATTCTCATTCGATATATATTTCAGATTATACCGGCCAAAAGTTTGGAAACATTAAGGTTTTATAATGTTTTTGAAAGTAGCCTTACCAAGGCTGCGTTTATTTGATAAATAAAAAATAGGCTAGTAAAAACATGTGAAATATTATTACAAATTAAATTAACTAGTTTCTGTTGTAATATATTGTCAAATGGAATGGAATTTACTCCTGTGATGCAAAGCTGAATTTCAGCATAATTTACTCCAGTCAGTGTCACGTGATCACCAGAAATCATACTAATAGTTGATGGTCAAGAAACACTTATCAATGTTAAAGTTGTGCTGCTTAATATTTTTGTGGAAACTGGGATTAAAAGTGTATCATGATTTCCACAAAAAAGCAGCAAAAACGGTTTTCAACATTTATTACAATAACTGAAGACTGGAGTAATGATGCTGAAAAATCAGCTTTAACATCACAGGAATACATTTTAAAATAGATTTAAATAGAAAACAGTTATTTTAAAATTGAATAATAATGTTAATGTTAAAACTGTGTCCAGGACTATTAATAATTTAAATGACAGATGTCCCAAAAAACTATTGGATAAACCCACGAACAAACAACTGGGGAAAAGTGACCTTGGTTTTATTGGAAAAAAATTATAAATGTTATTGCATAAACATGATAAACAAATGAATAAAGAATATTGAATTCAATAATTTAATACATAATAAAATGTTACATGTAACATAAAAAATACATTTGATTCAAAAAGACATTTCAAAATAAACGTCACAATCACAAGTAATGGAAACGTGTGTGTGTGTGTGTGTGTGTGTGTGTGTGTGTGTGTGTGTGTGTGTGTGTGTGTGTGTGTGTGTGCGCGCGTGCGTGCGTGCGTGCGTGTGTGTGTGTGTGTGTGTGTTAAATTATATTTAATAAAAACTCTCTTGGTAGCATCTTAATAATCTAAAGAGCTTTTTCCATGAAACATTTTTTTTCATGTGCATTTTTAAATATTTTTAAGAGTGCAGGTCAAAAAGCCCCGAAGTAGCTACTGCCTCCTCGTGTCGAATAAAAAGTATTAAAGATCCCCAGCAGCAGGCAGGTCTTCTGGCATGAGCTTCCTTCAGGAGGTGTTCAATTTGGAAGTGATTGACAGGGATGAAGAGCGGCGGAAAGAGTCTGTGCTCTCATCACTGCAGCAGACTCATTTAGATAACACCCATCTCACCCCTCTGCCCCATCATTTCCTAAACAGGTCGGCCTACAGGAAGTTTTCAAGGACGTTATCCAACTCTTTATCTGCTCCAAATGCGCTGTTGAAAGACAAACCTTCAGACGAAGTTGCTTTGTGGGAGTTTGTGCCTCTTCTTCTCTTAACCATGTAGTCTGTCATAATATTTATTTCAGAAATGCATCAAACAAGACGAATTATTCGAGCAACCCCTGTCTCAGAAAATCGTGGTAAACTCTCGGAAACATTTGCAAGTTTTCAGCTCCATCCGTCACGAGGACTGTCACTAACTGCAGTAGAGGAGATGCTCAATAAATCATCGTGATATAAAGCAGTTTCCATAAGCTGCGGAGTCAGTTTACTTTATTTCACCAATTATTGCAGAGATGGATAAGGGAGTGTTGATTCGCTCATAGAGAAAAGTGCTTGCGTCCATTTATCAGAAACGCCTGTCCGAGACGCAGACGCAGATTATCTATAGTGCACGGGCTACACCATTTACTCTACACAGCTTTAACCGTTAGAGATCGAATCAACGATAATACTGTCTGTCTCCTCTGCACACAAACTCATGACTATCCAGAGGAACGGTAGTCCTTCCCTTCTGCAAAAACCCGGATTACATTTATAGTTGCTCATGTTGCAGCGCAATCACATAGGCCTATTTAATGAATATTACTAATGTAATAAGCTACTTAATATGCAATTGCATAGAGTAGCTTATGGTAGGATAGATACGTGTTATAGGCTAATGTCCAAAACTACTTTATTAAATAAAAGTAAAAGAAATGCATATACATTAAAAGTTACAATAAACGGTAACACTTTATTTTAAGGTGACGTATTAAACGTTACTACATGTACTTACCATGCAATAACAGTAAATTATGCATAACTAACCCTAAACCTAAACCCTAAACCATAAAGTACTATGTAACTACGTCACCTTAAAATTAAGTGTAACAAAATAAAGATATCATTACAATTCATATAGCATGATCAAAATTAATAGCGGTAACACTTTATTTTACAGTGTCCTTTTGACATGTTACATAACAGTAAATTATGCATAATTACATGCAACTAACCTTAAACCAAACCCCAATCCTGTAGTAAGTGCATGTAGTTACTTAACGTTACTCAGTACTTATAATTACACTGTACCAAAGACACCTTAAGATTAAGTGCAACCTCAATAGCCTATAAAATAGTATCTGTGTACAATACAACCAAAATATTTTTGGGTAACACTTTATTTTACAGTGTCCTTGTTACACGTTGTTGTATTAATAACTATAAATTATGCATAATTACACTCTTACGCAGACTCCTTAAAATAAAGGGTTACACTTTAAGGTGTCGTTACAGTGTAATTATATATTTAATATTAATATATTTAAATATTAATTATATATTGATATTGGTTGATGGTTAGTTGCATGTGATTATGCATAAATTACTGTTATTATATGGTAAGTACATATGTAACTGTTAATAAAGTGTAACCTATTTATGATATCTAAAACAGGCCTAAATAAAATACAAAAAATAACATGAATATATATATACAGAGGTTCTTCACCGGTTCTTTGACTAAGGTACCTCTGAAGAACCACTGAAGCACCAAAATTGGTGCTATATAGCACTTAAAAAGGTTCCCCTATGATTACGAGCCAAGAACCTTTTTTGGTGCCATATAGAACCTTTTTTTTAAAGAGTGTATATATATATAAATACAGACTAATTAAAAAATACATTAAATAATTTTGTCTAAACCAGTAGATATGCACACTGTAAAAATTAGTTCAGTTTACTTAATTCAATTGTGCAAACTTGTTGCCTTAATTCAGTTAAGTAAGCATTATGCCATTTTAAGTTTTGTCAACTTAATTCTATCTGGGATCTGAGGAAGTGTACTCCCAGAGTGCATTGTGGCATGAATAAATTAATTGCTTTGTTACTATTTTTGGCTTTATTTTACTATTGGTCTTTTGCCAGTATAACCCCAATAATGACAGCAAGTAAAATAGTAAAGGTCGTATTAATAATACAAATATAAAATAAAATAAACAAATCCTTGTTCCCATTGTTGTGTTTCGCATGCTGAATGTTGAAGTCTGTGTTAAAAGATCATTATTTGACATGAAATATAGATATGTTATATATCATTAATGGACAAAATTATATATATATATATATTGCTTCCCTTCTTTTGAAATCATACAACTATGATTTCTTGTTGCATTGCTGCATTAATAGGAAGTTAATTACTATAATGAAGTTCCAAGTGTCCAACCAAAGGGAACACTAATCACAATTATGGTGCAGAGGAAGTGGAGGAAATGAGTGATAAGTCTATAAAAAAAATTGCCCCACCTCAAAAACACTTTGCCCACGCGCCCGTCCACCTGCTTGTTTTTTTGCTTTGGCAAAATGGTACTCAAACCAGTCAAGTAATGTTTACTTGAGTTTTCTAAGTAACGAAAGCATAGTATGCAAATAGTTCAGATTACTTAATTGTTCTAAGTAAATTCAACAAATTATTGGACATTAAGTAAAGTTTACTAAAAAAAGTCTTAGTAAGAACAACTGTTGGTTTTTACACTGCACAGCGTAAAGTGTTAGCATATTTTTTAAAGTACAATCAGCTTGGATGTTTAAGTCATTTCAACTTAAATTACATTAAACTGACTTGATTTTTTTTATTTTATTTTTTATCTTGTGTAACTTATACAGGACACTATCAATCACAGATGTCCAAAAGTCTGCTTTGGACCAATTTCACACCCATTTCCGCCACACAGGTCTATATTTTCTATGACTTGACATGTGTTTGCTCTTCTGCTGCATGCGGCTGTTCGGCGTGGGTGGGTTTCTGGTTTGTTGTCATCTGTTATCACGTCTTGATAACAAACCCAGTGGCACCAGAATCTTTCAGTGGTAGACAGTTGGGTTTGTCATTGCAGGTTTCAGGTTCCTGCAATGGCGGTGTCCGATCCCTTGGAGGAAACTCCTCTCTGGCCTCTTTCCTCTGGATTAAGCAATTAAGAAGAAAACAAACAAACCGAGGTGCCAGTTCCATGCAAAAGGCCTATTTACCGCGTCATAGGCCAAATAAAACGGATCATCACTGACAGACTTCACTTTGTCACCATGAAAAAGCATCGACCTGAATTGCTATACCTATATAAATAAATATATATAAATGTATATATAAATGCCAATAAAAATAGGCAACACACGTGATTTAGACCATTAAAAGACATGTGATTTGTTTGTTAGTAAAGTTGTTACAATTGTTGGAAATTGTTTCTTATGCACATACACAAGTATGGAAAGTCATTTTAATATCGTCCGTCATTGACCAATAAAAAGCTGTAAAATATTGAACGCGCAGCTAACCCCGCCCTCAGCCTCACCACAGTCGACTATGCCGTTATTTCGACTTACCTTACACCCCGAAAGTGTGTTATGAGGGGTCTATTAGAAAGATGAACGTGCTTAGACCTCTAAACACAACAGATTAACCCTATTCATTAAACGAGGCACCCCTGATGCCCAAGAGGACCGTCACTCCATGGCAATGTTCTCCAGCCAGATGACTTCCACTCCTTTCTCAGTGCGGGACATTCTGAACCTGGAGCAGAACCAGGAGGACTTGGTCTCTCTGGACATGTCTCAGCGGCTGGACAGTGCCCTTATTCCGACCTCATCCTGCATGCTGTCCACTTTCAAACAAGAGCAGTTCATGGAAATGCCATCCGGAGCCTCTCTCTTTAGCGAAGACCTGCAGGACGACAAAGGCAACAAAAGCAGCTCTCTGAACTTCGGTACTGCTGCCTTTTATGGGAAGAATTTCCTAGAGATGGACTATGTTAAAGACGCAAAGACGGATGACACGTTTGAAGACAAAGAGAAAAAAGGTGAGAGGTCTGGACATTTATTGGAAACTACGTTTTTCCTGTTTATTTCAAATCTCAACTGGAAAAGAAACCTGCTAACACTTTACAACGAGGGTTCTTTAGTTAAAATTAGTTAAGAATGAACAGTATTACACAGCATTTATTGATATAAATGAATGTTAATTTCAACATTTACTAATAAATTATTCAAATCAAAAGTTGTTTGTTAACTAGTTAAAGCACTGTGAACTAACATGAACAAACAATGAACAGCTGTATTTATATTAACATTAACGATTAATAAATACTACAACATGTTATGTTAATTTTTAATGTTAGATAATACATTAACTAATACTAACTATGTTATATTTTTAGATGTGAATGTCCACGTGTCTCAATCAATTAACCTAATATGCTAATTCATTACTAGGATAAATAAATATCTTTTTTTTCATGAAATCAATCATTTTCATAAATTCATAAATCAATTTTTCATTGTGATTTTTAATTATTTATTCAGCTTTTGAAATGAATGATCGTTTAGCCATATAGTACACAAAATTCACTGTATACAAATAAACATTTTAAGTACAATAAAAATAAATTAAGTACAATAAACTTGGATGTTTAAGCCATTAAACTTAAATAACATTAAACTGACTTATAATAAGTTTTTTTTTAATTATTATTAAAAAAAGTTCAATCTTGTATAACTTGGGCCTATAAAAAAGTTGAAAATTCAAAAAAAGTTCAAAAGTTACAGCATGCAGTGAAAGGTCACTGCACTTTTTAGTCCATAATAATAATAATAATAATAATAATAATAATAATAATAATAATAATAATACATCAGGCAGCCAAGAAATTGTAAATTAAATCGTTTAACTTCTATGGATTGAAAGAGAGTTTAAAGTAGGCCATACCCCACTAAATGATATCAGTTAAATAAATAACGATTAATGAACGACTATTTTCAGACGTCAGCTGTTCTCAGGAAGATCCGAGTGAAGATCTGAAGCTGGATGATGCGGATCGACCCAAACAGAGGAAGAGGAGGAAGCCTCGCGTTCTCTTCTCTCAGGCGCAGGTGTACGAGCTGGAGCGCCGCTTCAAACAGCAGAAATACCTCTCTGCGCCTGAGAGAGATCATTTAGCCAACGTGCTCAAACTCACCTCCACACAGGTGAAGATCTGGTTCCAGAACAGACGCTACAAGTGCAAGCGGCAGCGTCAGGATCAGACCCTGGAGATGGTGGGCATCGCCCCGCCGAGACGCATCTCCGTGCCGGTTTTGGTTCGGGATGGGAAACCGTGCCTGGGAGACACGTCCACTTATAACGCCTCATATAATGTGGGGATCAATCACTTCACCTACAACACCTACCCTGCGTTTAGTAATTTCCCGAGTCCAGGCAACACGAACTACTCATGCAACTATCCATCGAGCATGTCCAGCATCCAGCCGTCACAGTCCAACGGCAGCTACATGAACTTTGGTGTCGGAGATCTAAATAACGTCCAGGCTTCTTTTCAGTCCAGCAGTGCGGTCCCCTCACTACACGGCATCCGAGCTTGGTGAAGAAAACCCGAAATTTACTGCATGAGTTATTTCTATGGACTTTTACACTCAAACGACATTTTCATAATTGAGTATTATTTGAATAGGCAGAATCCGGACCGGGATGGTTTTACTCTGTCAGATACAAGAAACGTCCATTGGCTTTAATAGAGTTTTTTTTTTAACTGACTGAATAATTTACTTGCACTTGCGTTAAATGATGAGAGATTAACCACATGTGGAATATATAATTTATAATTTTCACCATAGCCTATTATGAGAGCCTCTCGTGCGAAATTACCAAGGTTTCTTTCTTTCTTTCTTTCTTTCTTTCTTTCTTTCTTTCTTTCTTTCTTTCTTTCTTTCTTTCTTTCTTTCTTTCTTTCTTTCTTTCTTTCTTTCTTTCTTTCTTTCTTTCTTTCTTTCTTTCTTTCTTTCTTTCTTTCTTTAATTTTACGTGGATAGACCAATGATGGACAACCAATATATAAAAGGACATCAATTAATAATTATTCTTTTCTTTGTCTAGAAAGTACCGCACGAATTATTAAGGTTTGTTATTATTGCCTGTGTAAGTTTGAAATGTAAACTTTTCGAAAGAAAATAATAAAGGCTTTTCAAGAATGTATGCAATTATTATTTGGTTTGTGTAGGATAACAATTAAAATATCAACACAACAAAAACGATAGGCGTAGGCCTACTAATAATGAACATTGGTTGTAGGCCTAATTAATTATACGTGAATTCCTGTTTGAGAATTATATATAAAAAACTTTATTATTATTATTATTAGCCTATTATTATTACTGAACCCAGCGTTTAACAATTCTTATTCCTATTCGTATTTTAGTTATTTAGTTTTGTCTCAATTATGAGACCAACATTTTATAATTTGGTAGCCTACACAAAATTAAGTTTAGACACTTTAAAATAAATGTTCTGAGGTGAGTTAATTCATACAAAAAAGGTACAGAAGCGGTCTCTGGGGCGGTACCTTTTCAAAATGTAGCTACCTTTGTACCTAAAGAGTGCATATTAGTCCCTCGAAGGTTCATATTGGTTCCACAAGTGTACATATTAGTACCTAAATGGTACATATTAGAACCTTTTTGAAGGGTAGGCCTACCCTCCCAATGTTTCTCATATGTGTTTCGGAGAGGATATGCCTATTACCTGCGCTATTCACGTCTAGAAATAATCCCAAATTGCAAATGCTTCAGAGGACATTCTTCTGTTTAGCGTGTCATGTGATTTGATTTGACACTTCAGAATAAAACGCTTTGACCCGATTAACGAGTTTCGGGTGAGATGTTTGTTAATTGCGATGATCAAACCAGTTCGACACCAGCTGAGATTAATGTTAAACTATCACTCTTAGACAAAAAAGTTTCGGAAACACTTTATCTTACAGTGTCTTTGTTACATATGGTAGGCTACATGTAGGCTACTTACCATAGTAGGCTAATAACAGTTAATTGTGCATTATTACAAGTAACAACCATAAACCAAACACTACCATAACCCTATAAGTAGCCTACATGTGGTTCATCAATATTAGTCAGTACTTAAATATAATTACATGGTATGATACCTTAAAATAAAGTGTAACCAAAGGTTATATATAGAACAGAAAATTCTGACATGGTGCTTCACACATAAGCTTCCCATCATGTGATCATTTCTGGGGTGAGACTGGGTTGATTTATTGGTTATAATAAAGAAAGTTCTTAGCTTATAAAAGATGTTGTATATAGGAATACAAAGGTTAATATTATATAATTTATTGAACAATAATTCTAAAGTGAGAACAGCTTCATTAGAAAACATAAAGAAAGAAGAATTTCGTTTTTTCCCCCCTCTACATCAATGTTCCACACTCCAGGTGGATGAAATGCACTAAAACCTCTGTTAAATTCAAAAGAAGAAGATGAACATGAATTGAAAACATGAAACAAGAACAAAAGGTGACGTTACAGCAAAAATGTTGCAAGAGAAATTAATTATCAATAAAATCCAGTAAAAAACAGAACTTACAAATGTTGTCAATGGATTAGAAAGCCTGAAGTAAAATATGTGTAAGCAAAAATCGCACGGCTCAGGAAATACAACAAAAAGCAGTCTTTAATGAACAAATCCAACTGCAGGAGATATAACACACAACCAGGTTAAATGCAAATTACATAGAACAATGAACAGACAACTAAAGGTCAAAATAGTTTGAGTTTAATATCCATCTATTTAGTAACACATTTTCTACAGACCATTCAAAAGTAAGATTCACAAATTTATCTGATAAAACAAAACACCAAAAACAGTAATATTGTAAAAAAATATGCAGTTATATATATATGTCATTTATTCCTTTGCAAAGCTGAAATACAGCATCATTACTCCTTAGTCTTTTTTAAGAATGTAAACTCTATAATCACATCCACCCACAGAATAGATTTGTTGATAGCAACACATAGCCAAACCTATCATTTGCTATTCTCTTTTTATGTGTGTGTTATTATTGTAAAGGCTGGTGTCCCCCTTGATTGACAACACCAAAGTGCTCTGCTTAGTGTGCAGAATGGCACAATTTGCTTGACATAGAGAGGTAAGGGTGCGTGGCTGCGCATGCAAAGACTTAGATGGAGGAGGGAAGGAGATCCACATTAGCTGGCACTTCAAATGAGTAATAGATGGTTCTTGTGCATCTCTCTGGCCTCTCCACACATATCAGTAAACACAATTCCCCCTCTCCGCACATCTACAACTGAGCCAGCATCTACTTACAGATGAAATACAATAGAAAGCATATACTGTGGAAATGATCATTTCGAGTCAAATATGGGGCCACTGAGAGGTTAAAGAGAAAGGTCACACAGTTACAATAGTGGCCCACTCTTCAGAGGCGTTGAAAAGAACAAGTCAGATAACATGGACGCACATCTCTAAAAATAACAGACCTTGTCCTCCGGCCACAATGGAAGGAGAATGACAGAGAGAGGGAGAGAGAGAGCACGCGAGAAAGAGACCAGGGATAGAATAATCAGCTTTTCCGGGTCTTATCGGAGGAAAGACAGAGTTGCATGCCTCTTTATCAGCGGAGCTCTGATTATGGCCATAGCTTTTCTGAGCTACCCCCCCATATTCCAGTTCTATCCTGCCCAGCATAACAGCTGCTGGTTCATCGCTGCCCAGGATGTGAGTTTAACTCAACTAAATTGCCTGTCATACCATAGGTGTCCATGTGACAGCCTCCAGCGTCTAGCATGGGTTAAGATGGAGACATCAACTAAGAAACTGAGGGCTAGTTAGACCCTAAATGAAGCCTTATTTTACAAAATGGTGTCGTTTTTGTTTAAAAAAAATTCTTAAATTAGGTTTATCCTAAGAAAATTCTGAAGGATCACGTGACACTGAAGACTAAGGAGTAATGATGCTGTATTTCAGCTTTGCAAAGGAATAAATGACATATATATATATAACTGTATATTTTTTTTACAATATTACTGTTTTTGGTGTTTTGTTTTATCAGATAAATTTGTGAATCTTACTTTTGAATGGTCTGTAGAAAATGTGTTACTAAATAGATGGATATTAAACTCAAACTATTTTGACCTTTAGTTGTCTGTTCATTGTTCTATGTAATTTGCATTTAACCTGGTTGTGTGTTATATCTCCTGCAGTTGGATTTGTTCATTAAAGACTGCTTTTTGTTGTATTTCCTGAGCCGTGCGATTTTTGCTTACAAATATTTTACTTCAGGCTTTCTAATCCATTGACAACATTTGTAAGTTCTGTTTTTTACTGGATTTTATTGATAATTAATTTCTTTTGCAGCATTTTTGCTGTAACGTCACCTTTTGTTCTTGTTTCATGTTTTCAATTCATGTTAATCTTCTTCTTTTGAATTTAACAGAGGTTTTAGTGCATTTCATCCACCTGGAGTGTGGAACATTGATGTAGAGGGGGGAAAAAACGAAATTCTTCTTTCTTTATGTTTTCTAATGAAGCTGTTCTCACTTTAGAATTATTGTTCAATAAATTATATAATATTAACCTTTGTATTCCTATATACAACATCTTTTATAAGCTAAGAACTTTCTTTATTATAACCAACACATTTTAGAAAAAAAAAAATAGACTCTTTCTGGTAATGCACATTTGCTGCTTTTATTCCCAAATGTTGAATTGTGAACAAGGTCTGAAGGGTTTCTACTGTATGTGAATATCCCGTATTGAGTCCAATTTTCCTTTCCTTCGTTTTTTAAGCTTATGAGGCTTGAAGAAGAATCAGCACAAATAACCACTTTAAGCGAATTCACCTCTTCCGCCCATTGAACTGCTATCAATTAAGTAAACAGTTCAAATGATTATGTTATTTTACCTATAGTAGTGCAGCTGTATGACCAGTTTTAGGATCTTTTGAGCCAGGTACAATACTTCTTCGAGTACAATAATGATAACTCTTGATCTACAGTGGTGCTTGAAAGTTTGTGAACCCCTTACAGAAACCCCTTTAACAAAATAAGAGGGATCATACAAAATGCATGTTATTATTTAGTACTTATAAACATATTTATATGTTTTATTTAGTACTGTCCTGAATAAGATATTTTACATAAAAGATGTTTACATAGACCACAAGACAAAAAAATAGCTGAATTTATAAAAATGACTCCAGCCAGTTTAAACCCTCAAGTCCCTCAGTTGTCCTCAGTGTGAAAAGATGGATCTCAAAATCATTCTCTCATTGCATGGAAAGGGTTTAAATATGCAAAAGATGCTGGAAAACTGAAGCATTTTTGGGACCTGGAGGATTTTTCCGAAGAACATTGGGCAGTTTAAATTGCTCAGGACAAACAAGAGACTCATGAACAGCCATCACAAAACAAAAACAGACGTGGATCATCCAGGGAACAACACACAGTATTTAGAATCAATAGTTCATAAACTTTTGATCGGGGTAATTTTTATAAATTCAGCTCGTGTCTTTGTCTTGTGGACTATATGTAAACATATTTTATGTAAAATATCTTATCCAGGACTGTACTAAATAAAAAAATAACGTGTTTTGAATGATCCCTCTTATTTTGTTGAAATAATTCACATTTTCACGCACCACTGTATATATTGTTCAACAAACAAATAACTATGGAGGTAAAGATGATACTGCAATAGTCAGATTTATTTCATAATAAAAACAAATGTCATTCTTTGTGCCTCATTATTTTCATACCATCTAAAACCGGCTAATTGTGAAGATCCATATTACCAGCAGTTCTTAAGAACATCTTTTACAGGGGGACTGTTCTTGCATCCTTTCACTAATATCCAATAAAACCAATTTACCAAAGGCATTTCTCCCACTTGTAACTATCCCCGAACACTTTTTATTGCTTCCGCATACGTCAAGACCTCTAAAACTTTTATGGCAACCACTGTACCCAGCGCTATATATGAGGCTAATTCTCGTACAACCTTAGCGTTTCCTATTTTAGCTTCCTTCAGTGCTTCTAGTTGTTACTTTGATGGATTTAGCTTGTTCATTGATTCAGTCAGAAATGTCATTATTACCTTTTATTCATTCTTTCTTCCTTGTCTTTTACTTTGTATTTCCTGGTTCATGTCATGTTATTCATGTTACCCTCATGTGATCCTGCCATATGGCCCTTTGGTTCTTGTGTCATGTTTTCATTTGTTTATTGTCTTGTCAGGCGATTATCAGTTCTGTCTTGTCATTGGTTCCTTCATTCTCTTCATTACTTTTAGGTGTGTCTTGTTTAGTCATTAGTCCTTGTGTAGGCCTATATATAGCCCTCGTGAGTCCATTGTCTCTTGTCTAACTTTGTGTAAGAGTGTTTTTTGGTCATGTAAAGTTCAGATCTGTTAAAGGTAGGGAAAACAATTTTGGAGAGGCTAGCAATAACAAGCTTTAAAAGCATGAGATCCAACCCTCCCTTCAGAGTGTCTCCAAAGCCATTTTTTGGTCCTGAGACTTTCACTGAAGATATGTGCATTTTATTTATTTTATATGGATGTCAAGAGCGTTTAAACCAGAATAATAAAAAGTATTTATGAAAGAAAAAAACCTACCTTAAGTCATTGTTTGGTTCGGTTTATTTTGTGTTTTTCAATAAAACGGCACTTGGGTTTGTTCAACTTGCCTTCAGTGGACTTTATGTAACAGTAAGCTTGACCAAAATCTACAGGGAGTGCAGAATTATTAGGCAAGTTGTATTTTTGAGGATTAATTTTACAACATTAATAATTAAACAACAACCATGTTGTCAATGAACACAAAAAAACTCATTAATATCAAAGCTGAATATTTTTGGAAGTGGTTTTTAGTTTGAGCTATTTTAGGGGGATATCTGTGTGTGCAGGTGACTATTACTGTGCATAATTATTAGGCAACTTAACAAAAAACAAATTTATACCCATTTCAATTATTTATTTTTACCAGTGAAACCAATATAACATCTCAACATTCACACATATACATTTCTGACATTCAAAAACCAAACAAAAACAAATCAGTGACCAATATAGCCACCTTTCTTTGCAAGGACACTCAAAAGCCTGCCATCCATGGATTCTGTCAGTGTTTTGATCTGTTCACCATCAACATTGCGTGCAGCAGCAACCACAGCCTCCCAGACACTGTTCAGAGAGGTGTACTGTTTTCCCTCCTTGTAAATCGCACATTTGATGATGGACCACAGGTTCTCAATGGGGTTCAGATCAGGTGAACAAGGAGGCCATATCATTAGATTTTCTTCTTTTATACCCTTTCTTGCCAGCCACGCTGTGGAGTACTTGGACGTGTGTGATGGAGCATTGTCCTGCATGAAAATCATGTTTTTCTTGAAGGATGCAGACTTCTTCCTGTACCACTGCTTGAAGAAGGTGTCTTCCAGAAACTGGCAGTAGGACTGGGAGTTGAGCTTGACTCCATCCTCAACCCGAAAAGGCCCCACAAGCTCATCTTTGATGATACCAGCCCAAACCAGTACTCCACCTCCACCTTGCTGGCGTCTGAGTCGGACTGGAGCTCTCTGCCCTTTACCAATCCAGCCACGGGCCCATCCATCTGGCCCATCAAGACTCACTCTCATTTCATCAGTCCATAAAACCTTAGAAAAATCAGTCTTGAGATATTTCTTGGCCCAGTCTTGACGTTTCAGCTTGTGTGTCTTGTTCAGTGGTGGTCGACTTTCTGCCTTTCTTACCTTGGCCATGTCTCTGAGTATTGCACACCTTGTGCTTTTGGGCACTCCAGTGATGTTGCAGCTCTGAAATATGGCCAAACTGGTGGCAAGTGGCATCTTGGCAGCTGCACGCTTGACTTTTCTCAGTTCACGGGCAGTTATTTTGCGCCTTGGTTTTTCCACACGCTTCTTGCGACCCTGTTGACTATTTTGAATGAAACGCTTGATTGTTCGATGATCACGCTTCAGAAGCTTGGCTATTTTAAGACTGCTGCATCCCTCTGCAATATATCTCACTATTTTTGACTTTTCTGAGCCTGTCAAGTCCTTCTTTTGACCCATTTTGCCAAAGGAAAGGAAGTTGCCTAATAATTATGCACACCTGATATAGGGTGTTGATGTCATTAGACCACACCCCTTCTCATTACAGAGATGCACATCACCTAATATGCTTAATTGGTAGTAGGCTTTCCAGCCTATACAGCTTGGAGTAAGACAACATGCATAACGAGGATGATGTGGTCAAAATACTCATTTGCCTAATAATTCTGCACTCCCTGTAGACAGATGTGACACAACAGGACTAACTACTCCAGCAACAATTATACATTTCAATTCTTAATATATTTCTTATAATATTTCCCTTTATAACTGTACTCTTAAAAATGTTATCATCAATATATGAAATGTTATAGCAAAAAAAGTCGGCAACACTTTATTTTACATTGTCCTTGTTACATATGTTACATGTACTTACCATAGTAATAACAGTAAATTAGGTATAATTGCATGCAACTAACCCTCAACTAAACCCTAAACCTAACCCTATAGTAGTTAATTAATATTACTCAGTACTTAAATATATAATTACACTCTAACAATGACACCTAAAAATAAAGTGTAACCCAAAATGTGTTATGGTTGTGGTTACAGAAATTAGTTACAGCTTTACTTCTAGTTTGCTCAGTCAACACACAACATATGCTTATGCATATGCTCGTTTCATGAAAATATATATGACAATTAGCAGTTTCCCAAGAATAGGAAAAAGGTTTTATGGTTTGTATAAGTGCATTTCTCTTCTTTTTAGAACAATGTTGACATTTATCCATCATATTCCTTGCACATATTTTGGTCTGAACTCAAAAGTAAGGAAAAATTCTTCTCTTCAGAAGGAAAGCAAAGAACAGAACGAGAGCAAGAAAATTCCCGTGAATTTGGCCCTCCTGGTCAAGCAATGTGCACAGTGCACTACTTGCCGGTCTTAACTGGCTCTCAACAACTAACAGAAACACTTCTCTTGCTCCATCCTGAGATCCAGAAGGGCCTGATCCTTCGTCCTGTTTAGGTCTTAACAACTGCATAGCAACACCCTAGCAACCACCTAGCAACACTTTAACAATTACCCAGGAAAACATAGCAAATGCCTAGAATTGTCCATGTTTTCTAAAGACAAAATGTTATAAGGTGTAAACCTAAAACACACATTGTGCACTTTAAATTTATTCCCAAATTTTTTTTTTTACAACTTTTAATTTTTCTACTGTGATGTAGATAAGTGATGTGCAACAGTCACTGATCTACAATATAAACAGTGCCGACAAATATGCAACTTTTTTTGTTGCCATTTTTATGAAAGTTGAATCTTGTGGGCAAAAAATATTTTGCACACAAATAATGTTGACTTCTTTTTTGTTTTTTTAATTTCTTCACATTTCACATGTCTGATCTTTCATCGCAATCATTCTAAAATGTTTCCAAGTTAAGACCTTGCTTACTCCAAACAAACAAACAAACAAACAAACAAACAAACAAACAAACATATGCAGTCTAGTCAATAGAATAACAGTTTTTTGAATCAATGAACTGAAATAATAGACTGCCAAGAGTGACCAGAAGACATTTCTTGTTATTTAGCGCCCCCTGCTGTTGGCAATTGAGCAAAGAAGAAATGTAGAAATTATGTTATCTGTACATGGGACAGTAAAGTGGTTCCATCAGTTTTAATTCTCAGGACGGTTAATGAATTAACATGTGAGGTGCACATGGCACAAAAGAAAAAAAAAAAAACATAATAAAAATATTTGCATGCCACTGGCCAAATTATGAAAGAGAAGAAAGGTGGGATCTGGTGCATTCAGTCCCAAGGTGTTTGTTTTGGAAGTGAGGAGTGTCAGCAGTTGTCCAGCTTCAGAGTTTGTCTGATTGTTCAGCTCAGTGAATATTTCTGTGCTGGAGAGTTCAGAGCAAGAGACACTTGGAGAACAACAGATATGAGATTATTCAACATTTCTACAGCAGGTGAGCTTTCCTTTATGGATTTTATATAAGTGAAGAATTACAGAAAAACCTGAAACCCTTCATTTTGTTTTAGATTAAAGTTGTTTATAAAAAGCTGTACTTTTACAAGTTGAAAATATATCTTTCTAGGCAAAATTATGTTTTTTAGGGACTTTTTGACTGTGTGTATAGGCTACATTTATGTATTTTATTTATAATTAATCATTTATTTTATGGTTAACTTTAAAGGTAAAACAATTATGAAACAAAATAATTCATGAAATAATTCATGAATCAACTTTTTTCAAAATTTTAATTCAGAAGAGAAAAAAAATATTCAAATAATTTAAAATGAATCTGGTTTAAAACATGAAAAACCACTGCTAATATGAATTTTGCCTCAAGACCATTAATGAGATCCTCGTTAAAGGTTTTGAGGCAAAAATCCTATGTTTAGCAGTGGTTTTTGTGACAAGTAGGCCTATCTAGTCCTGTGTGACCATCTTCCCCATTTTAGCCTAAAATAATTTTCACCTTCATATCACGTTGTTCTTGACGCATTCTTGATACATGTGCAGTGTTGGGGGTACACATTACAATTAACATGAGTTACGTAATTAGATTACTTTTTTCATGTAACTAGTAAAGTAACGGATTACTTTAGTTTACGACAGATTATGTTACTTTTTTTTTGAGAAATCGTGAGTAAGTGCAGAGGTGTTGTGTGCGCCATGTAAACATGATTTTTACTGTAGTTCTAGACTAAATGTGAGCATGCATTTACTCTTATCTCACTTGCACAAAAACAGATTCAGTATTCCTCAAAATGAAAGAATGCAAACAGAGTATTACGGAAACCTGCAATAATTAATTATGTTAAATAACACAAATATTGGCTACTTTATGTATTTAACTTCACATTAACCGATGTTTTTGCTGCTGACCTTCGATGATCCCGTCCAACCATACTAATAAGCAAAAAATAATTTTAGATAGCTAAATATCACATTTGTGTGTTTTTTTTTTTTTTTTGTATTGATTTTATTGCTGAAGTAAGAGTGTTGAACTTTCTTCTCCTGCATACTATTCTTCTGTAATCCAGAAAGGCAGCACATCTGGAAGCAGTGGTTCCTAACCCTGGTCCTGGGGTGCATCTTAATCAGCTCCCTAGTTCAGTAGTCAGGGCATGGCACTGATCAGGGAGTCGGCCATTTTAAGGGCTGTCTCAATAGCAAAATCCTTCCAGTGCACTGGAATGTTAGCCCCCTAAAAAATCCCACAATGCACTGCAAAAACCAGGGAGCTCATTTTACTCCCTTACCGGAAATTGCATCACATGAAGCACCAAACATAAAACGCAAAAGCAACGTATTATTACAGTAAATGCTAGCATAAATATCTACACATTACTAGACAGGTAGAGAACACATCTAGTTTACATTTATAATTTATATTCGGCTGTAATGTTGTAAGGATTTGTAACAGAATTGAGTTTAATGCAGCATAAAAAGATATAGGTACTGCCTGTTGTTGATTAATACAAATAGTAACATTCTACAACGCTGTATGGTGTCATTGTATGTAGTCATGTTAAATTTTGGTATGAAAGGGCCTTTATTTATCAAATATATATTCACTCACCTAAAGGATTATTAGGAACACCTGTTCAATTTCTAATTAATGCAATTATCTAATCAACCAATCACATGGCGGTTGCTTCAATGCATTTAGGGGTGTGGTCCTGGTCAAGACAATCTCCTGAACTCCAAACTGAATGTCAGAATGGGAAAGAAAGGTGATTTAAGCAATTTTGAGCGTGGCATGGTTGTTGGTGCCAGACGGGCCGGTCTGAGTATTTCACAATCTGCTCAGTTACTGGGATTTTCACAAACAACCATTTCTAGGGTTTACAAAGAATGGTGTGAAAAGGGAAAAACATCCAGTATGCGGCAGTCCTGTGGGCGAAAATGCCTTGTTGATGCTAGAGGTCAGAGGAGAATGGGCCGACTGATTCAAGCTGATAGAAGAGCAACTTTGACTGAAATAACCACTCGTTACAACCGAGGTATGCAGCAAAGCAATTGTGAAGCCACAACACGCACAACCTTGAGGCAGATGGGTTACAACAGCAGAAGACCCCACCGGTTAATACTCATCTCCACTACAAATAGGAAAAAGAGGCTACAATTCGCACAAGCTCACCAAAATTGGACAGTTGAAGACTGGAAAAATGTTGCCTGATCTGATGAGTCTCGATTTCTGTTGAGACATTCAGATGGTAGAGTCAGAATTTGGCGTAAACAAAATGAGAACATGGATCCATCATGCCTTGTTACCACTGTGCAGGCTGCTGGTGGTGGTGTAATGGTGTGGGGGATGTTTTCTTGGCACACTTTAGGCCCCTTAGTGCCAATTGGGCATCGTTTAAATGCCACGGCCTTCCTGAGCATTGTTTCTGACCATGTCCATCCCTTTATGACCACCATGGACCCATCCTCTGATGGCTACTTCCAGCAGGATAATGCACCATGTCACAAAGCTCAAATCATTTCAAATTGGTTTCTTGAACATGACAATGAGTTCACTGTACTAAAATGTCCCCCACAGTCACCAGATCTCAACCCAATAGAGCGTCTTTGGGATGTGGTGGAACGGGAGAAAAATGTGCATCCCACAAATCTCCATCAACTGCAAGATGCTATCCTATCAATATGGGCCAACATTTCTAAAGAATGCTTTCAGCACCTTGTTGAATCAATGCCATGTAGAATTAAGGCAGTTCTGAAGGCAAAAGGGAGTCAAACACAGTATTAGTATGATGTTCCCAATAATCCTTTAGGTGAGTGTATATATATATATATATATATATATATATATATATATATATATATATATATATATATATATATATATATATATATATATATATAGTCAAACCCCAAAATTATTCAGACGCGGGTGGGTGCTGGACATTATAGTTCATTTATGTAAGTGGATAGCAAAATAAAGTAAACTGTGACATACACCTAAAAAGTCTTCATACAGTGGCCAGTAAAATTGATACAAAATTGGGAACAAAATTATTCAGACACATTGACCTGACCATGTTTTTCTTAAATGTTTTTTTTTATTTTTTATTGCTAATGTGACCTTTTAACACAGACTGAACTAAATTAAGCATTGCTTGGTCATTGGATGACCTAAATTGGTATTATCTAATTGTGTACTTAAATTGAACAGCTGACAGCTGATTGTAATCCATTACATATCTTTCTATCACCATTATCTGACATTATCTAGATGAATTTGTTCTGACACAGTTTAACTCTGAGTTCTTGTCATATTTTATAACCATTTTCTAAACTATAGCGAATAAACTGTGATAATGTGAGAAAATGTTGAAGGTGTCTGAATACATTTTGGTTTGACTTCATTAAAAGTAACTAGTAGTTGGCGATGTGGGCAGCACAGTTCAAGAGTTCAAGTCCCGGCTAGTGGACCTTTCCCTAACACCACCCCCCCCCCTCCCCCACCCCCACATCCCATGACCTCGCTTCCTGTCCACTCTTTGCTATCCTGTCACAATAAAGGCAAAATTGGCAAAAATATATATTTATTAATTGAAATAAGTATATAAAATTTGTCAATTGGTTGTTGCAATAAGACTTGTAAGATTGGCTTTGGAAAATGACTAGAATAACTAGCTAATCTATAAGATTTTGGAATAAATGTGGAAGTTCATTCTAAAAGTAAATAATAATTTAAACTGATTAAAACGGGAAAGACATATGGGCTACACTGACCCATTTTCCACACTTGTTTCATTGATCTCCATGTTCTTCATTGCTGAGGGTGGAGTGAGCATCCCATTTTTTGAGTGATGATTTTTCATTCAAAGGAACCTGTCTAACGGGATTAACTACAGCATTCGGAAGAAGGATCTGCATCCGTGGACTAGAAAGTGCTGTTTGTCAAGTACTTAAAGTCTTTTGTATTGCAAGTGACATTAGTAGGCCGAAATATATTAATGGTGTTCTATAGTAACCCCAGAAGCCTCCTAAAGCCACTGTCTTTCATATTCATTCACTTGAATGCTAACTTCAACAGACTGACTCCTATGCGGCTAACTCTTATTGTCCTGTAAAAACATTTAAGGTTAAATAACAGTTTACTCTCATTTAGCAGATGCTTATATACACAGTGACTTACAGTACACAGTGTGTTTGCAATACAACTACTTATAATGTTATGCCTTAGTTGCTATAGCACAAGTAAATTAAATACACATGAAGGGATGATTTCACGATGATGATATTGACTTTGCAGGGCTGGCTAGCGTGTGTTTCAGGCTGGCCATCAATAAACAGGCTAACATGAACAAATACTCCCTTGCTTTTGTAACTAATCAGAGTTACGTTCTTATTAAGGGCAATGGTGGCTGTTTTGTGTGTGTATGTGTGTATTTTATTGTTGGAGTCATAATGACCAATCAAACTTTGTTGGAAACTTCTTAGCAATTTATATACTTTTAGTTCCTATTCTTATAATCATCATCACCACTGTAAAAAGTTTTTTTTTTTAAATCATAGTAAACTGGCCTTGATAAGATAAAGGCATTTAATAAGTAATGCGATTAATATATTTAACAATGCAATACACTGATTTAAATACAGCTCATTCTATCATATTTTCTGAAAGTCACTGAACATGCGGAGAAAGAACAATTATAAACCAAAGTAATATATTCAACAGTAAATGACGAATTAACAAAAATAATTATTATACCAAAATTACATAAAAATGTGAAAAATATAAATTATTAAACATGACTCTTACATTTCCGGCCCCTAATTGACAAGCAGGCAGGCTGACTTTGCCTTTTCAACAAAAACAGAGGAGTCATACTGATATAATATTTACATTATGCATCACTTTAAAAACCTTAAGTGTACATTATCTATATTCTGCAATGTCCATATTCTTTGTATGGCAGAGAAACACTCTTTGATATTTGAGGAGTAGTTAACAGTCCATTCCACAGATAAGGCTTATCAACAGGCCTTTCCAAGGTATTGGTCTTAGTTTTAACTAACATGCTTTACCAGTCCTTTTTTATATCTGAAAACATTTTCATGTTTCTTCTAAAGACCCATGAATTTCTTGGGGAAGAGTTGTCTATTATCAGGACGACATCTCCAACTGAACGATTTTTCTTTACTTGAGTAAATTTTTGACGCTCGTGAAGCAAAGGTAAATATTCCCACCGCTTCCAGAATAGGTCTCGCTTTCAGTACAGCAATATACTGAATGTGCTTCCATTTAAGACGTGCATGTACACTTTTTTTTGCCAATTTATCAAAGTATTGGGACATCCCTCCAAATCATTGAATTCAAATGCTTCTACAAACATTTGTGAAAGAATGGGTCGCTTTCAGGAGCTCAGTGAATTCAAGAGTGGTACTATGATTTTGCCACCTGTGCAAGTCCATTCGTGAAATTTCCTCACTACTAAATATTTAACGATCAGCTGTTAGTGGTATTATTACAAAGTGGAAGCAATTGGGAACAACAGCAACTCAGCCACGAAGTGGTACACCACGTACAATCACAGAGAGGGGTCCAGCGCATGCTGAGGCACACAGTGTGGACAGATTAGCTCAGGAACAGTGCATAGAAAGTTTCATGGAATGGATTTCCATGGCTGAGCAGCTGCATCCAAGCCTTACATTACCAAGTGCAATACAAAGCGTCCGATGCAGTGGTGTAAAGCCACTGGACTCTAGAGCAGTGGAGATGTGTTCTATGGAGTGACCAATCACGCTTCACGCTGGAAATCCGATGGATGAGCCAGAAGAACATTACTTGCCTGACTGCATTGTGCCAAGTGTAAGGTTTGGTGGAGGAGGGATTATGGTGTGGGGTTGTCTTTCAGGGGTTGGACTTGGCCCCTTAGTTCTAGTGAAAGGAACTCTTAATGCTTCAGCATACCGAGACATTTTGTGCTCCCATCTTTGTGTGAACAGTTTGGGGATAGCCCCTTTCTGTTCTAACATGACTGGCTGCGCACCAGTGCACAAAGCAAGGTCCATAAAAACACGGATGAGCGAGTTTAGTGTGGAGGAATTTGACTGGCCTGCACAGAGTCCTGACCTCAACCCGATAGAACACCTTTGGGATGAATTAGAGCGGAGACTGCAAGCCAGGCCTTCTCATCCAACATCAGTGACTGACCTCACAAATGCGCTTCTAGAAGAATGGTCAAAAATTCCCATAAACACACTCCTAAACCTTGTGGAAAGCCTTCTCAGAAGAGTTGAAGCTGTTAAAGGGTGGGCCAACTCCATATTAATCCATACGGATTAAGAATAGGATGTCATTAAAGTTTATGTGCATGTAAAGGCAGGTGTCCCAAAATTTTTTGCAATATACATTCTAAAAAAAAAGGTTCTATATGGCACCAAAAATGGTTCTTGGCTCGTAATCATAGGGGAACCTTTTTTAGTACTATATAGCACCAATTTTGGTTCTTCAGAGGTTCTTCACCGGTTCTTTGACTAAGGTGGTATGTAGCACCTCTGAAGAACCGCTGAAGAACCACTTTTTAAGTGGTTTTAAGATGAAATCCTCTGCTTGCACAAAGTTTTGTGAGATCATTGTACAAGGCAATTGCTTGAGCATGCATGGCTTGAAACAGACTTTAAACAGTCGTCTACGTAAAAGTTATTGAGAACTATGTTGACTGCTTCAACAGATGACTTACTGCGATTTTCTTCTGCCGTCTTCCTAAGGGCGAAATTAGCTACACTTGGAGATGACTTTGCTCCAAAGAGATGGACAACCATCTTGTACTCTTCCAAGTTCTGATTTACATCTCCATCTGGCCACCATAGGAAGCAGGGCATGTCACTGTCTTTTTCAGGAACTCTCATCTGGTAGTACATAGCTTCAATATCCTCCATCATGGCAACCGACTCTTGTCTGAAGCGAGTGAGCACTCCAATGAGTGAATTTGTCATGTCTAGACCCTGTAGGAGTTCACTATTCAAAGATATTCCTTGGAAACTGGCAGCACAGTCAAACACCACTCTCAGTTTCTTCTTCTGAGGATGGTACACCCCATGGTGAGGTATATACCAAACTTGACCATCCTGATGACTTAAGTGTGATAAAGGCACCTTGACTTTGCATAGCATGTCATTCATGAAGTTTGTATACTCTTCATGAAAAGAGATTTAGTGCTCGCTGGACAGCTGCACTTCGATTGTTAGGCCTTTGGAGAACCATTTTCTTCATTGGAAGTTCAATGTAGTAGTCACCATTGGACAACTGTACTGAATTGGATACAGACTCCAAATACTGGTGATCCATCTGTGACAATTCAGCTTTGTCATCACAGTTTCTTTCAGAAAAACCGTGGTTGTACTGTTGTATCAGCAGTATCAGCATGTTTCACACCTCTGTGGAGATTCTGTTGACTGTAATACTTGTTTGTGCATTGCCATGCATGCTGTCTTCAACAGTTTCTCTAAGAGGTCCGTTCAAAATCCATCCAAAGGCAGTCTTAACTGCATATGACCCATTGTGCTGAATTTTTTTTACTCTCCATGGTTCCAGAAGCTTGAACTTCTTGCTTCCTATGAGGATCTCCACTCAAGCATCAATGTGAGGCAACTTCACTTCGCTGAGGTAAGGCCATATGTCAACGCTGTGTTGTTGTGGAATGTCTTCCATTGACACTGGTATGCTCTTTTAAGTAAACACTTTAGAAAGTTCAAAGAAGTTGTTCTCTTCCAATCCACTCACTCCGAAGTCATTGAGCACATAACTTTCCACTTGTTTCCTTGAGTTCATGGTGCTTAGTATCATGTACATTTTTCTACCCTGGACATTCAACCATCTTGCTAGTGCCTCAGTACAAAAGGCGGCGGAGCTGCCTGGGTCCATAAAGGCATACACTTCCATGCACTGATCACTATTTATCTTGACAGGTACTATGACAAGAACACAGTTGTCTCTGGCCCTGGTGCAGGCACTTGTCTCATGACTCATGACTCACTGTGGTAAACTGTGTGAAGTGGTAACTTCCAAACCCTTGTCAGTAGGCGCCCCCTTGCTTTCAGACCGCATATTAGCATCATCTTCGTCGGCTTTGTTGTCCTCAATTTGTGAAACTTCAAAATGTGCAAGTTCACTTACGATCAAAGTTTCTCAATTAACATTTCTTGCAAGTGGTAGGATGATCAATCTTTCTTCATTTATATCTCTATTGAACACAATCCTGCACGCCGTTGTTAGTCCACAACAAGCGAGCCATTCTGACGTCGCAAGCACAGTCTTCCATTAACGTGCAGTAAAGTGCGCACTTGCAATAACTCCTCTTAGTTTAAACGATGGAGAAAGCTTTTGACTTACATGTACGGGACATGTGAATGTCTTTTAGTTATTCCACAAGTTTTGACACGCATCCTCTATTTACAACCTGGTCCATAGCTTCCTTTATAATGATTTATTCTTCCAAGTCAATAAAGAATCACAGACCAAAGTAATATATTCAACAGTAAATTACTCATTAATAAAAATAATTATTATACTAAATTTGCCGTATTGCACCCCAGACCAGACTATATTCTGAAAGTTCCTTCTGCGACTGATCAGCCAGTGGTATTGCAGGCTTTCTTGAGACGCTGGAGCAGGAACGCTTGCATCTGTTATGTCTGGTCTTGCCTTGAGGATCTATGTCCACTGCTTAGGGCAGTGGCGTAAATCATCTCACCTTCTCGTTTGCTTTGGTGGCCACAATAGAGGTAATATGGATGCTATCCCCCTCTCCTATGAGATACGCAGTATGGCCACACATCTGGGGTTCAGGGCTCACTACACTAGGAGTATGGCATCTTCCAAAGCATCATTGCATGATGCGGCAGGCTTCATCAGGGTTTTACAGTCTAGATTAAAATTCAACCCCAGGTTCTCATGTACTTCAGGTCTTATCCAAGTTTGAGTTGCACTCAATAGTGGTCTGTGCTGATACACAGCCTTTTGAGCAGGCTCTTTCCCAGGGTGTGGCAGCTTCGACTTAACGTTGAAGTTCGCCTTTGAAAAGGAATGCCTCAGGTTACGTGCCTTTCAGGCGTCTATTAATGGACTCAGTGATGTATTATGTCATGTCACAATGTCTATAAAGCTTTCTAGATTGAGATTGGCTTGTTTTGACACATGCTTCAGACACCAGCTCACACGGAAGCATTAGTGTCATTAGTGACGCAACAACTCTTTCCCTTCTCAGGGAACCGGGTTAAACTGAGACGTTTTCCTCTTTGTATGAAGTTTGTATGAATTAAACATGCAGTATGCCTTTATTCAATCAACAATATTAACTATTTAGAGCAGTGGTAATCAAATGGCGGATCGCGTCCGGTTTCAGACCCGGCTCGGTTCCATAAGTAACCCGCTAAAGACGTAAAGCTCCACATTAATAGCTGCAGATGACACGGTTATTTTAACAACAGTAGCAGAAACATGGTGAGATCATACTATACTAATAGTGCTATTAAAACACATTTTTGGCAAAAAAGAAGTACTCCAAATAAAGTTTAATTATCAGTAAGTCTCAAGTGATATGTCATTAAATATGTTAATATTTGTACTATACTTAGTATGAAATAAATGTTTTTTAAATACATTTTGATATAGTTTTTTTCACTAGGAATGTGAAAAGGAAAAAACGTTGAAATTACAGTTAACTGTTTTGTGCTCATGACGAGAGTTTAGATTATGTACATTGTTTGATTTTAGTAGTTTATTACTTTGAGCAACATAAAAATGGTACATACTTTTCCTCATCTATGCTGACTATTTACTACAGCTGCCCCGATGGAAAACTGTTCCAAAAAAGTATTGTCCGGCCCTCTGCTGGGAAAGAAATATAGAGACCAGACCTCTTGGAACTTTAATGGAATACCACTGATTTAGAGTTTGAAATGTTTTATACATACATAATCTTCCTCTTTTCATGTACACTTTCAATAAATGTATTATTTCAGAGTTTGTATGAATTAAACATGCATTATGTCTTGATTCAACCTACAATATTAACTATTTAGAGTTTGAAATGTCTTATTTGTCTTCACAGAGTAATCAAACATCAGGAATCCCCAAAAAGATGCAATACAAAGCATGCATCAGATTTTTAAAGGACAAAGATAATCTCATCTTTCCTGCCATCTTCAGTTCATGATGAATGTGACCACATGTGCTCTGAATCTCTCCAGTTTAATCAATGGGACAGATGCACCGGTCTCTGGTCCCGTCAGCTGGAGGACAGCAATGATCACTCTTATAACCATTCCACTCTCTCTCATCACCATCATAGGCAATGTCCTGGTCATGATCTCTTTTCGGGTCAACCCACTCCTGAGGACAGTGAGCAACTACTTCCTCTTAAGCTTGGCCGTGGCTGATGTCATTTTGGGCGCCATCTCGATGAACCTCTACACTACCTACATCCTGATTGGCCAGTGGACTTTAGGAAACTTGGCCTGTGATGTGTGGTTGGCTGTGGACTATGTGGCAAGCAATGCCTCTGTTATGAACCTGCTGGCCATTAGTGTCGACCGCTACCTCTCTGTCATGCGACCTCTGACCTATCGAGCCACTAGAACACCCAGAAGAGCTGCGGTGCTGATTACTCTGGCATGGACCGTCTCGTTTGTGCTTTGGGCTCCAGCCATTTTGTTCTGGCAGTATATAGTGGGCGAACGGACAGTTCCAGAATGCCAGTGCTATATCCAGTTCCTGTCTCAGCCTGTGATCACATTTGGAACAGCCATCGCTGCATTTTACTTGCCAGTAAGTGTTATGGTTGCATTGTACTGGCGTGTGTATCGTGAGACAGAGAAACGCTCACAGCAGCTAGCGGGACTGATGGCATCGCAGGGAGGACGCAATGGAAACGCATCTCAGGTGGGTTTACATTAAAGGGATTGTCCATTATTTTAAATTTTAGTGGGTAGGAAGCCCCGCACATGGCATGCGAAAATAAAAACAGATATCGTGGCTAGGAATTAAATAAATTCTCTCTCACAAATTATTAATTAGTGGTCACATTTTATTAATTTGTTCCCTACGGTGTACTGTTTGATTTAACTAAAATTAAGGAATGATATAGTACAACATGGACATGATTTAACTAAAGTGAGAGAAAAAATTAATTAGTTGTAGCAACAAAATCTTAATCCGAGGATATGATATCTTGTTTTTTCTTTTTACTGCATGTCATGCAGGGCTTCGTACTTTAAGGCAAAACCATACAAAACCAAAACAATTAAAGGGGTACTTCAGCGCTGGGAAGATTAAACTGGGTTATTTATGTAGTAGAAATGTGAAATAATTTGTGCATTTGGTGCCTTCTAGACTGAAAAAATGACAGAAAATGTATTTTTGTCTCATGTGGATGAAAGACAACAAATCCCAGAATGCACTTGCTTTGCTGCCCTACGAGGCCACTCCCTACACCGCCCCCAGCGTCGTTTTGATCTTCGTAATAATACAATAATTTTGTTCAGTTAGAGAATAAACACTACAATTAAAAACTGAACGTGTCTTTTCAATAAAGTGTGAGTAAGCCGAACGAAAGTCACAGGATAAACGCAGCAGGAGTCAGATTTCATTCATCACGAGAGCGAAGAGCTGAGCAGAGCTGAGGTAAGCGCAGCAGTCATTCTTTGCGCGTGTCCAGTCTGGCGCGTTTTTAGATCGCATATGGAACCTAAACTTTCATAGGAATTCATTGAAAAGTTGAAACACTCACTTTGCTCCGCACCGCCCCGTTATTAATGCCCAATCTGAGTAATGCCCAGATGTGCATTTATATTCCGTGAGTGAGATCTTTCCCCTATGGGCAGGTTGATAACATGCAGAACAGCTCCCTCTACTGGCTGTAGTTTTTAGCCTCTGGCCAAAAAATCCTCAGATACGCAAAATGACGGGAGGATTTTCTCCAGAAATAAAATGAATAATTATGATATGAGGGGGGAAAGTACTATAATTTGAATACACTATCGGGTTTCTACTGAAACAAAGCTTGATGCTAAATCGCTGATAGTCTGTTGTCGGCGCCGAAACCACGCCCACTCTTGGGAAAGCTGCCGTAGCACACAAGACAACACTCATGTACTGATCACTACCGTCTATGATCACGACGCAACAGATGTCGGCGGGACGGGAGGATGAAGGCCTGGGCGGGGGATAGTCGGTTCTGCAGCGGATTATCAGTGAATCCCAGTTGTCTCCGGTGAAAGTTTGTAAAACGATCCGGTGTAAAGTCACTGCAGAGGCGGGTTTCGGTGGTGATCCTCAGCTCTCCATCAAGTATGCTGTTCACAAAATTAATCCACCTCTTCTTGATCATCATTTTTGTTTTGTAAGCTGTTTTGTAAGTTGTAGGCTGTAGTAACTAACAGTACTGACAGTAACTCGCGATCGAGCGGGTGAACTGATGCGAATGTGCTCTAGTTATGATCGTGTTAGGGGAGGAGCCAGGCTCGGTGGCTCCAGTGCGTCATCGAGCCACCGTTTTAGCCCCGCCCAGAAAATTCTGAACACAGCAACGGTGAAAAACTGTTTAGCGGTCTAACTTCTGAATTCAGTACTACATAGTTCACAGTCTTTGTAATGTGTTTCAGCAATACATTTCTAACATTTATAATGTGTTTAGAAACAAATCTCAGAATTGCCTTTACAGGGACTTTAAGGATGGAACAGTGTGAATATAAAGAGCTAAAGTTTTACATTTTTAATATTATCATAATGATTTCTATTAATTCTATTAATTGATCAAACAGGATGAATATGGCTTTATAAAAATAGTGTTCCTGTGGCTCAGTTTACCTCAGGTTGGGGGGGGGGGGGTAAGTTGATCCGAATCAGTGGGTAAGTTGCACCATCTGGGTGTAAACTGACCATCTAAATGAATCTGATTCAAATGAACTGTGAAATTTTTAAAGATTATTTACCTCTTTTAAAAACAACTTTAATAATCAAATTGCCTTCAAACGAACTTAAACGACATAAAACCATCCAAATGAGGTTTACATTTCAATATCTTTAATTGCTTGCATTTCTGAAACAATATGACTAAACAGAGAGTTTGTTGCGTAAAATTAAATAAAAATTGTGTTACAATGAATAAATAAATGTCAAAAACTAATACCTTGGCTAATAATTTATGTCTCCCAGAGATCTTGTCACAGCAATTCTCGCAGTGTTGAAGATGTCAGACCACAAACAGACCAGAAGCAGCATAGGAAGGGACAAAGGACCATCTGTCCCACCATCACCCATCGAACAGCAGCGTGGTGGAAGAAACGAAAGGAGAGGGATGAGATGTCCAACACATATACTACATACAGCCATCCACAGATGGACACAGACCACATTTCATCAAGAACAGACGACAAGAACAAATACATTCCACTTGTTCGAATGGATAAGACTGCAGTCAATAATGAATCCATGCGGAGCTGTCAGTCAGGAAGTCAGAATTCGCTTAATTCGCCTATGAGTCCTTTAAGCACAAGTGCTGCTCAACCTTCTGCTCTATCACTGACCACAGGCCAGCAGGGCCGGAAAGCCCGGACCTCGTGTCTGATCAGGGAGAAGAAAGCGGCCCGGACCCTCAGTGCCATTCTACTGGCTTTCATTGTAACTTGGACACCCTATAACATCATGGTTCTAGTGTCCACATTTTGTGACGACTGCGTTCCTGAGGGGCTGTGGCAGCTGGGATACTGGCTCTGCTACGTCAACAGCACAGTCAACCCTCTCTGCTATGCACTCTGTAACAAGCACTTCCGGGTCACCTTCAAGGCACTGCTGCTCTGTAGGTGGAAGGAGCACAAGAAAGGGATCAGGTGGACCCCAACAGGAAATGGCTGATTACATCACCACATTTATTAAGAGATGGATTTTCTATTCATGATATTGGTTATTCAGCACTGGTTGACCAGTCATGAGATCAGGGGCAAATACTGATCTACAGTATATTTGGATGCCAGAGAGCATGTGGGCTTGAAAAGATCCAAGAGATCAAGGTTGTGCATCAAATATATGAAGTTCAGATTGTCTGTTTGTGTAATCACGTCTTGGCAGGGCATGTAGCAGTTTTCAGGGTTGAATTGCCTAATCTTGATACATTGAAAATACAAATGTAGCATCTGGGTATGTGTTTATCAAGCATAAACTCTTTAACATAAAACATTGTACTAGGGCTGTAGACTTGAAATTAGTAGTGACAGTAGTGACATGCTAAACTTTTTTCTAATTCTGTGAAAAAATTAGTCATGACATGCACAGTGCCCTACACTAAAATTGGCACCGTTGGCAAATATGAGCAAAGGCGGCTGTGAAAATAAATCTGCATTGTTTATCCTTTTGATCTTTCATTCAAAAATTCACAAAATTCTAACCTTTCATTGAAGCAAAATAATTGAAATTTGGGGGAAAATCTCATTATGAAATAAATGTTTTTCTCTAGTTCACATTGGCACCCAATTATTGCAATGTCTTTTTCCTAAGATAACAGCTCTGTGTCTTCTTCTATAATGCCTGATGAGTTTGGAGAACACCATGAAGCCGGTTTAGCTGGCTAGCCAGATATGTTTAAGCTTAGTTTGTGCTAATCCTGGGGTTTAGGTACCATTAAAATGGTTTGGCTTTTAGCAGTGTTCATCTCCATAGTATCTTACGCTCCACGGCTAACCTGCTCCAGGGCAGGTTATGTTCTGGATAAGAGATCGAACTGAAATTGGACCAATCAGCTGTGAGCAAAGTGACACACCCTTTGATGCAATAAAGTCACTCCCCCTGTTTCTACTCCAAATTAAAGGTCACTACATAGCAAATGGCTATTAAAGACTAAAGTGTCTGGCTTTTAACAATGCTTATTTATAATAATAATAATTTTGAATGATTTAGATATAATTTATGTAATTATTATACCCATAATCAATTACACATGTATCATTTTAGTTTTAGTTAATCAATCATTAATAGGCACTTAGTTGAAATTAATATAAATAGCCTATACAAATGTTATACAAATAAGCTTTAAAATCAATAAATAAAGCTATACAAATGACTACATTACTCAATTCTCTATATATCAACTAAACAAACGTCATAACTTTTACTTGCATTGACGTAGTGAATATTTTCTTTAAGTTGTACTCTTGTATAGACAGCTCTTTTCTTCTTGCTGTGTTAATTTGTTTAAATTCACATCGCCACCTATATGGTGGGTATGCAATCATTTTTTCAATGTCTTCGTTTAATAAGTAATCTTTATTCACTGAGCATAAGGATTATATTGTTTATTTGATGCTAATTAATTGAATGGAGATCCATGTGTGAGATGACAATAAAATAAATAATAAATATATTTGAATTGAATTAACATTTAAACATTACCTTGTTATAATTTGTGTATTCTAATTCTTTAGAATTAATATATCTTGCATATTATATAACTGAAACAAATTTGGTTATATTAATAACTATATTAATTATATAACACACATCTGAATACCTCTTAAGCAAACTAACCCTGGAACATAACCTGCTCCGGAGCAGGTTATGTTCAGAGAGTGAGTTGCTACGGCTATTACTATACCCTGAAAGTTACCTCCGTTTTTGGAACCGAAAGTTGAGGTTTATCTGCTTACTTACTCTTAAACATATCCAGATATGTCACATAACCTGCTTTCTGGAATACCCCCCAGGACCTCCTGTAACAAAATAGGCCCACAACATTAAAGATAAAGTGGTATTTAACCATGGACATGGGGTACTTTTTATCCCTGCTTGCACGAAACACATCTGGTGGGTTTGCTGCCAAAAAGCTCTTTTATAGTTTCATGTGACCACAGAACCAGGTCCCTTCTGAATTTCCAGTCGTGTCTGACAACTGAATATGCTGGAGTTTGTTTTTGGACCAGCGAGGAGGATTTTTCTTAAAAATCTCCCAAACAATTAGTGATTTAGGTGCTGTTTGATATTTTTTTTAGGCTTTCTGACCCCAAGAATCAATTAAAAAGACATAAATATGAAAGAATATTCTTCAGTTATTTTACTCATAAGAATTTGTAGGGATGCCAATAATTGTGGCCAACATGCATTGGAGAAAGATGTATATTTTTTATAATGTAAGTTTCCCCCCACATTCAATTGTTTTACTTCAAAGAAAAGTTAGAATGTTGTCAATTTTTTGAATGAAAGATCAAAGGATAAACAATGCAGATTTATTTTCACAGGCACCTTTGCTCATATTTACCAGGGGTGCCAATATTAGTGGAGGGCACTGTACGTTCTTAAATTATAATTATAAGATGTTTGATCTAAAATATTGCTGTTAAAAACAAAAGGTATTTTTAAAAATATATATTCTTATTGGATGCATATTTCACATGTGAATGTTTACTGGGTCTTTGTGGATCTCAGAGCTGTAGTACTCTATATATACTGATAGATCACAGTGCAGTCTTTATTAACTGTGCTGGTAGTGGTCATACAAAAATACTCAATTAAGATAATTTCTCTGTTACATGTATGTTTATTATGGAAAGGCCAATATGAAAAATGTAAATAAAAAAAAGACAGAAAAATACAGCATTTACATTCAATACCAAATACAAACTGACATGATATACCAAAAATCAAATACAAAACGATACAGTACTCACGATAATTCAATATGGTTAGTCAACAATAATAGATATTGGTTATATCACATACAAAATTCTACTACGAAAGATAACCCGCCTTATGAGAGTGTTTTTGTGGGAATAAAATTGATTAATGAGTGAATCCAGAAAATGCAGCAAAACCATATGATGATATGATAATAAAAATGAAAATGCAGCACCATTTCCTGGTTTTTGAATCTGAACCTTGGCACAATTCTTTCCTGAAAGAACAACTTACAAGAAATTATATGTCAAAAGATAAACAGAGATACGCTCATACAAATTAATATTTAAACCCATAACTTCCTTAAAGGATGAAGCCATAGGTTTGCTCTATATAAACTAATGTATCTTGAGTAATAAGGAAAGAATAATATTTGGCAATGCATAATCAGTTGCTTAATCATCTAAACCATAACATGAAGGAATGTGGAAATACGCCACATAATGCATGAAGTGTATATAATCCATTCCAAATGTGTCCTCTGTGCACTCTTTCAATTCAGACACTGTTCATGATGTGTGTAACAGTCATAGCAAAATAAAAAACAAAAACAATGGCTACGTTAGGGGCAATTATTTCTCTTCCAGCCTCTCCATCACTCTGGAAAGTCTCACAACAGTTTAAATGCGTTTCTGCGTGGACGCCTGGGTTGCACTTTCTTCACGGTGGACTGTTGTCACGGTCCCTCCGTCACTCCATTGCGGGGTTCTGGCTCTGATAAATGGAGGCCTTGTCCTTCAGAAGAGCCAGACACAGGTGGCAACTCCAGCTTCCTGTAAACATGATTAAAGCCAAATACCTGATCACCAGCGGCAATTGCAGAACTAGAACCAATTAAAACCACAATAAATGCATAAACTTTGTGTAACCTTGCCGGTTTGGTGTCAAAGACCTGTCTTCAGAAGACTATTTTGAATATTTTTTTAGTCTGTTCTTCACACAATGCTGTTGTACTGCATCACAAGACTTCACAAAACTAAATCACAAAAGTCACGGGTGTGAGATCAGAGAAGTTCTTAAATTATAATGATATAATCTTATATCATTAAAACAAAAACAAAATGCTATTCTCTTACCTCATGCATATTATTTCAAATGTTTTACTGGGTTTTGTGGATTTCAGAGCTACAGTACTCTATATTAGGGCTGCTCCCTAAAGGTCAACTAAACATTACTTCATGAGAAGAGGCTTGGTTGGTTGGTTGCAGAAAAGTGGTGAAGCCACGCAGTCTGTGACGGACAGACCGTTAACATGCTGGTCCATGTGGTAACTATGTTAGTATATAGATCAATAGCCATGTTTCCATCAACCTGTTTAATTTTGAAGTATTGCATCAGAAACGAGTGATGGAAACTCCAAATTTGTGGCAATAAAATCCCTTAATTCGCTAAAAGTTTTTATGCTCGAAGTGGTTTTAGCCTTGTTATTAAAGTGCCCCTATTATGGTTTTTCGAATAGTCCCTTTCATGCAGTGCGTAATATAGTTGTTTGTGCATGTAAACATTCTGCAGTTGTAAAGTTGTAAAGTCGAAAGTGCACGTTAAATAAAGTTATTGTCTCCCAAAAGAAAGAATCAACTCTGAGAATCGCCAAAACCAGTCATTTGTACTTCAAATCCTAATGCGTGACTTTCACACGTCACTAGAAAATACATTTGCATAATATCCACCTATGTTGCTTGACCCGCCACCAAACGTCATTTTACTGACGGACTGCTTCTCAAATCTCGGAGTTCAGCGCAGAATTCGAAAAATGCTTGCTCTTGAAAGATGAGTTAGTACCCAGTTTATTTGGACCAGTTGCTTCTCAGAATCACAACCTATAAGTAGGAATAATTATTGATGTATATATTTTCTACCAGGTGTTCAAAATACGTAGTTACGTTTTATATTGTGTAGGTGTCTGGCTAACTCTCATTATTACCGTCTTACTGAAATACTTCTGCTAAGCAGCTTTGGGACACTATTACCTAAAACTGTGTCCATTAATGCAGATTGTCTGTCGTTCTTACTACTTTGTAGCCTCGAAATCTAGACGCACCCTAGGGGCAGAACATTTATTTTGCCACGAGTGTAGTCTAGCAACTCTCGGTAGACCTGAGAGCTGGAAAAACCAAACTCTGGTCAGGCCAATCACAGTGTGTGTAGAGTCGGTGGGAGGGCTTAACATAATAACGGCACGTCACGGCAGAGTTGCGGAGGTTCTGCGTGCTACTCGTAAACAAAGAAGCTGACGAACAGCGGTCTTTTGAATCAGCTTTGGCTGTGAAGGCAAACTTTTGACTTTTTCTCTTTGAGAAAAGAACAAAGAATGGCAATGAAGTCATTCTTAAGAAAAGAAGATATGTTCGAAGTTTTGGCTACCGGATACGGCGAAAGTCTATCAACAAACGTTAGCTCGGCTTCACCTTCTTCTTTGCTCTGGTAGGTTGTGGCGGTCATGGCGCTATCCAATTGCATGCAGAGGGAATTTGAAAGACAACCGTTTATCCCGCCCCTCGGATTGAGCCCTGTCAATGGTGAGTTTCCAGACCCAACATCTTGATGTGGGTCTGGCTTGGCAGGCTAACTACTTTGAGGAAAAGGATGGAGCAAGATTTGTTTTACAAACGTTTGTTACATCAGCCATTCGCGCAAGTGCTCGGCTGTTATTGATACAGTTCCTGCATGTGCACTTCAATAAGTTAGAAATATACACATGGGTTTTTTGATGGACGTACACTTGTTAATGCCGATGGTGAGGAACTACAGTTTGCAACATCTCATGATGTACCTCAAAATGAGTAGCATCCCTGAGAAACGTTCTGCTCGTGTCGTCCTTGCGATGGAGGTTTGGGTTGAGTAACTAGTTCTTCCAATGTTTCATCATCGGACTCGCACTCGGATTGATATGGAAAAATTAACATCATCTTTACTGTCTTTACAGTGTGTACAATCGCTAAAGAAGCCTCATAAGCTGAAGTTCAGGTATGGCAATGGTGTTTAATGGTGTTTTAATCACAACAGACAGGGCTGTCTGGCAAATCAGAGAAGAGTAGCTCATGGAAAGGAGGGATTTAGAGAGACTGATTCATCCATCGAGACGTTTGAAAATCATTGAAAAATGTGGTGATGTGCAAAAAGAAAATTAAGATTTTTGACCTTTTATGCATGTAAACCTGTTGTTGGAGTCCTTAAAACAAAATTAGGAGCCTTTAAAATAGCATAATAGGCGCACTTTAATGCGAATGATGGGAGATGGAAACAAATTCTGACATAGCAAACATCAAATCCACGTGACTAATCGGCTGTTTCCACTGGTGGTGTCAATAATGTTGCATAACATTTCAAATGTGCCCTTGACATTCTGAAAAATCTTAATGCAAAGAGTAGCTCCTAGTGACAAAATTCTAAGAAAATTCTTAGAAAGATGGGCATTTCCTCCGAACATTAACAAAAAAAAATCCTAATAAAGTAATTCAGAAAGCATCTTAACCCTTAAAAGGACGTCTCAAGGTCCAAAAGTGTTAGGAGAATGAACAAGGATTTTTAAGAGGATTAAGAGTTTCTTTAGAAAATGGACGAAATGCGAAGAGGGAGAAGAAATGTGTTGCACACAATGCATCACTCATGCATTGTGTGCAACACATTTCTTCTCCCTCTTCTTAAGACACTACACGTTAGATCGTGCAGGGATCATGTTTGTGACGATATTATTAGGAGACACGCTATATTAAGTACAACATTAACAGCATGGTAAATTAAAAATAAAGTATATACATATATATTTTGTCAGAGAGAGACAGAGTACGGTAAAAAAATGACACCCGTAATTTCAAAGTGAAGGTTTACATAGACTCTACTTAAAAGTGCTCTTTTTTCCTTCTTGGACAACCAACCAATCATTGTGTGTCATACGTAGCAATGGGGTTAGCCTCGCCTCCTCACTAAGATAAAAGTTTTTGTATTTTCCCTCGCACAGAGTTGCTCTCAGATCGGTCCTGAATCACTCTTAAGCTAAGACTACTATATAGTAAATTAGGAGCTTTCTGAGAGGATTCTTTAATACGGGCCCTGGTCACATCGACCTCCTAAAAATCCTGCTGACGTTGTCTGTCCCATATGTATGGGGCTCGACGTCGTCGTAAATCCCTTGCTGCTAGTGCCTTCATCAAAAATTCTGCATTTCTCCTTCTCGAACAACTTGATGGAAATGCACCCAATTCGCATTTGTTTTTTTTGAAAAATATTCACTTCACATTTGGATGGAAACCCAGCTATTGAGTGCATTTACATGCACCCACATAATGCAATTATAATGTGATTTTGGCAATATTGCGATTAAACCATGTAAACGCAATACTTCAATCAAATGAATGCGATTAAGCTTATAATTGCAGTAACCATATTTGCATTAAAATGATAAAAGTGATTGCTTGTACCTTCTGGAGGGTCTGACATAGGAGGGCTGAGGCAGTACATGTGGTATCCTCTGTCACAGTCATCACAGAACAGAAGCTGGTCCTGGGAAAGAGGATTTAAACACATTAAGAAATGTGTTCTGTTTATGGGCGTTTGTTTGAGTGATAATGCGAGGAGACTCACGTCATTCTCAGATGTGCCACAAACATTGCAGCACTTGCACTCAATGCACTGCCAGCGGTAAGTCTTCACAGCTGCCATCATCACGGCTGTGAACTGCAGGCACGAAGGATGTCCTTATGAGGGATAAGAGAAAAGGGCAATGAATGAATTACGTGCATTTGAGCGTAGAGGTTTGGAGTTCGTTCTGTGCCTGTGTCATACCTGAACGTCCACAGTCAGAGCAGGACACCAGCTCTTCAGACTGGCCTGTTTTCTGGTTCATGTTGGAGTCACCCAGGCAGAAATCACAATAGTCATTGGGTAATGCCAGGCCATTTGGTCCTTTTTTAGGGGCTGTAATAAAACAGAGCGTCAGATTAACTGTTGTCCTGCTTTCCTAAACGTTTTGACTAGCAGGACTATCCAAATCGAAGCTGCAATCTATGTGGTCTTAACAAACATGGCAAATATTTGTAATGTCATATACGATATCCTTAAGTCACAAGGATCTAACAAAATCTAACTCTTAAATATTGTAAAACGGTGTGGTTTATACTCAAAGAATACATCTCGTATTTGTTCAATCCTTTAAATTGATAATGCACAAGTCATGTGTCAGGACCGCACCAAGTCATTTTTCTCATAGTTTTTACTATAAACTGTGCATATTGTGCAGTCATCATGAATGAACGCTCACTCTTGGGTTCCTCTGGTGGTGCAGGGGTGTGAATCTCAGGTTCTTCTTTGTCTTCTCCCTCCTCATCAGCCAAGTGAGAGTGAGTGTAGTGGTAACTCAAGCCTGGTCTGTTTTTATAGCGTTTCCCACATACTATTAAAAAGAATATAGTGTAAAAAGACATTATGCATTAAGGAAAACAGGATTTTAATCATTTTCTTTCAGCATAAAGGCTTTTAATGTACTATGTAACTTTCACAACCAAAGCTCCCTCTCCAGATGACCAAACCGTTTGATGGAAACTAAACTGCAAACATGAACCACTCAGAATTCAATTGTCATGATACTGACATCAAAACCATGAGCACATCAACATGCGACCGTTCATAGTGAGTGTTTCATGAACAATTTCATGAACAATAGCATGTATAGGACACTGAAGTTAGCCAAAAACTTACATAGACTACTGTTCAAAAGTTTGGGGTCTGTAAAATATTTTAATGTTTTTGAAAGAAGCTGTTTTAGTGAGAAATCTCTTATTTCTACCAAGGCTGCATTTATTTGAAAAGTAATACTGAGAAATTATTACAATGTTTTCTGTTTTAGTGTTGTTCCTGTGATCAGGTAAAAATAATAATAATAATAATAATTTTCAACAGCCATTATTTTCTCTTTAGTGTCACAATCATTCTGATTTGGTGCTCAATAAACATTTCTTATTATTATCAATGTTAATATTTTTGTGGGAACCGAGATACTTTTTTTTTCAGAATTCTCTGATTAATACATTTTTTTAAATTGAAATCTTTGTAACATAGATGTCTTATAGATGTCTTTAGTGTGACTTTTAAACAATTTAATGTGTCCTCACAAAACAAAAATATAAAGGAATAATAAAAGTATTTTTAAGCATTATATTGTCTAATTATATGCACACACACACACACACACACACACATATACATATATATATATATATATATATATGCTCTCCCTCTCGTCTCCCTCCTCCCTCCTCCCCTGCTTGCTTCTCTCGTCTCGTCTAGTCTACTGTCTTAAACTTGAGAGACTCTCCACGCACTGCTCTCGAACTAAAAATTATGGATTTGATCAACTGGTCTCTCAACGCAATTGACACCATCTTCTCGACGAGAAGCTTGGGTTCGGGGGAACCGAACTGCCCTGCCGGAACGTTTGCTGCTGGCTACACGATGGACGCGTGGGAGAGGTGGCATGTTGTGTGTCTGGCGGCTCTTTCCGTAGAGGACATTGAAGACATCTACCTATTCGGAATCATGGTAACAAAACAGGGTTTCTGCTGATTGGATCAGGCATTGCCCTGGTATATCGAGGAATTCAGGAAGCGGTGACAGCTGTTCAAAGCTCCACAAGGCTGCCCGTCATGATTGAAGCAGTGGGCAGAGCGGTCATCTCTCAAACTGGGACAATTAACCGCAATATGGATAACATCATGAAGATGCAATGCAATATGGATATCATCATGGAAAAGCTCACGGCTTTGCAAAACGATCGTTTCAGAGACCAGAACGAACTAAGAGAGCAGTCATAAATTGTGGCTACTCGCTACCAGACCAAACAATTCCAATCTTATCTGCTTTCGGTTCCCTCTACCAGCACTGGCCTTGGCCAAGGCCGCTGTTGGGACAACAACTCCCCCTGAGAGCACTGCAGGAAGACGCTCTTGCATTCATCCCCCAATCACCTGCTGACTCGGACTGGGAGATTATGGTGCCAGGCGTGACTCTCCAGGCCTACATGTTACACAAACATGCACATGAACTCTACAGACACACACACATTTATGCACACACCCATCTCTCACCTTCACCGCTTTGTACCCCCAGTCTGACAAGCGGGACTGTGACCAGCGCCTGAGATGTATGTATGTGTGTATACATTATGATGTATGTATATGTATATATATATATATATATATATATATATGTGTATGTATGTATGTATGTATGTATGTATGTATGTATGTATGTATGTGTGTTATATATATATATATATATATATACATATACATACATACACACACATACATATATACATATATATATACACACATACATATATATTATTAGACATACACACACACACACACACACACACACACCTAAAGGATTATTAGAAACATCTGTTCAATTTCTCATTAATGCAATTATCAACCAATCACATGGCAGTTGCTTCAATGCATTTAGGGGTGTGGTCCTGGTCAAGACAATCTCCTGAACTCCAAACTGAATGTCAGAATGGGAAAGAAAGGTGATTTAAGCAATTTTGAGCGTGGCATGGTTGTTGGTGCCAGACGGGCCGGTCTGAGTATTGCACAATCTGCTCAGTTACTGGGATTTTCACGCACAACCATTTCTAGGGTTTACAAAGAATGGTGTGAAAAGGGAAAAACATCCAGTATGCGTCAGTCCTGTGGGCGAAAATGCCTTGTTGATGCTAGAGGTCAGAGGAGAATAGGCCGACTGATTCAAGCTGATAGAAGAGCAACTTTGACTGAAATAACCACTCGTTACAACCGAGGTATGCAGCAAAGCATTTGTGAAGCCACAACACGCACAACCTTGAGGCAGATGGGTTACAACAGCAGAAGACCCCACCGGGTATCACTCTTCTCCACTACAAATAGGAAAAAGAGGCTACAATTGGCACAAACTCACCAAAATTGGACAGTTGAAGACTGGAAAAATGTTGCCTCCATCATGCCTTGTTACCACTGTGCAGGCTGGTGGTGGTGGTGTAATGGTGTGGGGGATGTTTTCTTGGCAAACTTTAGGCCCCTTAGTGCCAATTGGGCATCGTTTAAATACCTGAGCATTGTTTCTGACCATGTCCATCCCTTTATGACCACCATGTACCCATCCTCTGATGGCTACTTCCAGCAGGATAATGCACCATGTCACAAAGCTTGAATCATTTCAAAATTGTTTCTTGAACATGACAATGAGTTCACTGTACTAAAATGGCCCCCACAGTCACCAGATCTCAACCCAATAGAGCATCTTTGGGATGTGGTGGAACAGGAGCTTCGTGCCCTGGATGTGCATCCCACAAATCTCCATCAACTGCAAGATGCTATCCTATCAATATGGGCCAACATTTCTAAAGAATGCTTTCAACACCTTGTTGAATCAATGCCATGTAGAATTAAGGCAGTTCTGAAAGGGGGTCAAACACAGTATTAGTATGGTGTTCCTAATAATCCTTTAGGTGAGTATATATATATATATATATATATATATATATATATATATATATATATATATATATTAGTGAAAAGGTCACCAAGTTAAATTCTAACTGTTAAAAGAATTTCAGGTAAAAAAATAAAAAAATAAATACCCTAATGCTACTAAAAGGATGAAAAAACCCTCAAAATAAACACATCAAAAACTCACTGTCACAAGCATACGGTTTGTCTCGATCTTCCTGGGCAGCTGCAGCAGCTTCCAATTTCTTCTTTCCATTTCCAACTCCTCGACCCTGGCAGATTAAAATGACATTTTATTAACTCTATTCCCTCAGGCCATCGTATTACCCGTAACACAAGCACCATGACAAGAGGAGATTATAAATGGTTAATACTGTATCAATATTCAATGAATTAAGCAACAGCAGACTAGGCATGTTACCTTAGACTTTCCTTTTCCCCGTCTTTTTGGAGTTTCCTCCTCGAAATCTTCATCGTCCAGATCATCCAAGTATTCTTCGGGCTCAAGGATTCTCTGAGAATGACAGGAATCCTTCAGGCCATGCATTCATATATGAAAATATATGAAAAGCCCAGAGTCTACAGTACATAAGAGGCCATATTGAAAAGCCCTGGTATATACCTTCCTGATGCGTGTGGAGCCGCTGTGGCTGCTGGCTGTGCTGGTTCCAGTGATCTCAGCCAGACTGGTTTCTTCCTCAGGTGGTCTGAGCTCCGTGGTCACTCGTTTATCCAGCGGCTCTCCTTTCAGCAAGGCTTCCAGACTGCTCCCATCCAACGGGCCCAACACATCTTTTTTTAGTCCCAGCTCCAGCTCAGCTTTGGAAAGATGCCTTTCTTTAATCATTTAGTCATGATTTACAAAGTTTAATTTAATACAAAATTTTTTTTTAATTCTGAAGTATAGGCCTTTGTCTCTATGAAATAATAGACTAATATATATATATATATATATATATATATATATATATATATATATATATATATATATATATATATATATATATATATATATATATATATATATAATATATACACACAGACACATATATATATATATATATAAAATGGAATTGTTTGTTGAAACTTTAGAAAAAAACTTGCATGCTTTTCTGTTGAGCATCATATTTGATACATTAGGCTTTTATGGCTCATGTAACATGGGAGAATATGGAGCTCATACTCAAGGAGAAAAAATACCATCATTTTATCCAGACCCAAACCATCACAAATATGCAATTTGGTGCAGTTGCTGTCATTTATATGGCCAAAAGTAAGATGAAATGAGATCTTTATAATCAGTTGTCTCACTATATCTCCCAATAATATGTCTAAGAAATGTTATATTTAAATGCTCCGATTAATGATCAAAGCTCTGTAGTTTCTCTGTAGGCACTCATATTCTAGTATGATTTTTAAGATAAATATTCACCTTGAAATTCAGAAGTTATTTTTACATTTACTTTATAAATATCAGTATAGATTTATAGATTACACAGCAAAAAGACGTGCACCAGGACCTGCATTTATATGATTCTACTGAAAAAAAAACTTTACTTGCTAAAGAAGTATAAAATATCATTCGGAAGATAGGAGGCATGTAGAAGATTGTGTGCAACAGGTTTTTCATCAAGGTTATTCATCAGAATTTGAGGCCTTAGAAATTTTGTACAAAAAAAAAAAAAAATCTACTACTAGTGTTATAACAGAATACCAGATTTAAGTGGAGGAAAAACCAAAGCAGGGTCTTCTGGTGGGTGAGCTCTCCTTTTCTTCCTCCAGCGCCGAGCGGGATATGTGTACAGCTGTCCTGGTGCTGTACCTTAAATAGTAATCATAAAGTCTGTATGTTAGTAACAGTAGGACAGACAGAGAATAGAATCAGTGTAACTGGGCCGATGCCAAACCTGCACTCCTGTGTCTCTTCTCCATCCAAATGTAGCAGTTGCTTTGAGCGACTCCAGTCTGGGAGTCCAGGAAAGGCATGAGGATGCTCCTCTCGGCACACAGCCGGGCGTTATAACTATGACACTGTTCCAATGCATCTTTATAGTACTGTTCTCCAAGTCTTCAGTTCGCACACACACACACACACACACACGAGAGAATACCATCATATATATATTTCTACAAAGCATGTGATTTAGATTTACATATTCAGTTAAATCTTAGTTTTGGGAAGATAAAGGAGAGTATTTTTATATTACATTTCGTGCGTCACAACGTGCTGATGTGCAAACAATGGACATCAATGGACCCCAATGTAATATATTAATTTCTGCCAGTGTTAAAAAAAGAAAGGGCAATTTGATAGACATTTCTTAAAAAGTTGGACAAGGGAACAAAAAAAGCAAACAAAAAACAAACTAATCAGTGACTGGCTAGTGTAACTGATATTGAGAAGTAGACACATGGCTGTAGCGTTCTTTGATGTCACAGAAAACGATGAATGAACGAGGTGCAGATTAGCAAACCAAACACCACCACAATACTTCATCCTGACTTTAGTATATAAAACCATCCCAATTCCGCAATAATTTAAGAATATTATACGGAGATTTATTCAAAGAGTTTACAAACTACATGTACTCACACTTTAACGATATTCTCCACGGCAGTCGCCATTGTTTTGCTGTAGTGGGCTGTTGTTGTCTACACTGCGCATGCGCACTGGATCATTTTTTTTAAATGCGCTACGTTCTCATCTTTAGAGGATGAAAGATTTGATCCGTCATAGCAGATTAAAGCTGACCAGAATGTTTTTTTTTTTATTCGAAAAATTTCACATAATATTTTACCGAAATACAAACGATACTACTAAACCAAAAAAATCTAACTCATTGATCTCATTCTGCGAAGGGCGTGGTTACGTTGAAACGACATCTTCCGTCCGCACCGCCGCCATTTATATCGCACCGCCATTTTACATCAACCCCAGCAGAGATTAGATTACGAAGATGACGGCTCAAATGGAAAACCAACTTTGCAAGCTGTTTGTCGGCGGTCTCAACGTCCAGACCACCGACGATGGGCTGCGACAGCATTTCGAGCAGTACGGGAACCTCACGGACTGCGTGGTGGTGCAGAACCAGCAGCTAAAGCGCTCGCGTTGCTTCGGTTTCGTGACCTACTCGAGCCCGGAGGAGGCAGACGCGGCCATGGCGGCCCGGCCTCATGTTCTGGACGGCAACAACGTCGAGCTGAAGAGAGCCGTTGCACGGGAAGATGCGGGCAAGCCCGAAGCTCTCGCGAAAGTAAAGAAGATATTCATCGGCGGTCTTAAAGACGATATCGAGGAGGATCACCTCCGCGACTGTTTCTCCCAGTTCGGCGCGGTGGAGAAGGCGGAGGTGATCACAGACAAAGAGACCGGCAAGAAGCGCGGCTTCGGCTTTGTGTATTTTGAAGACAACGACTCGGCCGATAAAGCCGTGGTGCTCAAATATCACATTATTAACGGGCATAAAGTGGAAGTGAAGAAAGCCCTGACCAAGCAGGAGATGCAGGCTTCTGGTAGTCGCGGTGGCCGCGGCGGCCGAGGAGGTGGACGGGGGATGGGCAGACCGCAGAACGGCTACGGCGGGCGCGGCGGTGGCTACGGCAACTATGGCGGCGGCTACGGGGGCAACGACGGCTATGGAGGCGGATACGGTGGCGGGTATGGGGGAGGCTACGGTGACCAAATGGAGGGCTACGGCGGTGGTAACGGCTACAATGACTTTGGCAGCGGTTATGGCCAACAGTCCTCTGGCTATGGCCCAATGAAAGGTAATTACTCGGGCAGAAGCAACGCTCCTTACTCCCGAGGTGGTGGTGGTGGTGGTTACGGCAGGGGGGGTTATGGAGGCTCGTATTAGGAGCGCTTATTAGGTCTCATGTTAAGAGCAGCTCCTTCCCCAGCCCACATCACAGTTTTGACCACACATTATCTTCAGCTAAGTAGCCAGATTTTAGCCACCTTAATGTGGCGTGGCATTGACTGAATCACTCTCACTCCATTCAGGAGGTCACAACTTCCAGCCTAGCAAATCATAGGTAGGGTTCACCTATCCAACTTTGCTCAAGATCTGTTACTACTACACATTCTTTTGCTCTCTTCCCTGAAGTACTAGGGAGATTTTTTTCCCCAGCAAGACATAGGACTACTTCTCTGGATCTCTACTTATTATAAGACTGGCCAGTGGTGGCTGGTGCAGGCTACCCGTTTTCACACGGTTTTTTTTGTGGGATTGAGTTAACATTAGTATTTTTGCTTGTTAGAGTTGGCATGTTTTTCTCCTTTTAGTATATGTATTGTATCTTTATTGTGTCATTTGTTTTCTTCTTTTCAAGACCTAATTAAATCTGGTTTTTAATTTAGAGCCAATGGCAGTGAACCCCTGTAGAGATTCAAGATTTCATTGGTTGGCATCATGCACTATCTGCATATCACGTGATCTATAGACCGCAACAGCCTGGTTCTCAAAGTAAAACATTTTTTTTTTGTGGAATTCCTAGTAAAAAAAAAAACCCTTAACCATGATTCTGTAAAAATCTCCAACTATCAGAGAATTGAAACCTTGTGCTTGTAAAAACACTTAGGCATCCATCTAGTCCCATGTAGCATGGCAAATAATCTAATAGTCGCTCTCAAACTACTTAAATATTGTGCGTGTATCTCTAAAAATATTGTTTCTGTATACTCAACAAATATAATTCAATAGTTGTAGGTCATTTTTTAAATTTGATTGTCATTCACAATGCTTCTTGGGATTGTAGTTCTTTCCCTCTTTAAAGCAGTGCACAGTCTTGTCACTTTGTCTGTTTTTCAAATAGGCTATTTTTTCTATCTTTTTTTCTTTTCAATTTAAAGTTTGTAATGATGTGATTCACCCCTGTAGCTGGTTAATGATTTTTCTTTAAAAAAAGGGGGGGGGGGGTATTTCTGGAAAAGTGCACGTTCACTAATGCGCTTGAAGGACTCGCGGAGTCTGTTGCCAACCAATGAAAGATTTAATTAGGCTCGATGGCAACTAGAAGTTGTTCGTCCTAACATAAAAGTGTTGGAATAAACAAACTTCTGTGGCGTCTCAGTAAAAGCCAAGTTAAATGGACTAGTTTCAAATGTTCAGGCTTACTTAAAAAAAACCCAATATTCGTAAATATAGTGACGAACGTGTGTCTCCCTATTAGTGTCATTTGGTAAATAGTTCAAGCAAACTATGAAAATATTGTCATTGGTGTTACAGTGAACCTTTTTGACGGGACTCTGAAGACAGATTTTGAGTTGTTTTTCTACAGTTTAATCATTTAGTAAAGGACTTAAATGTTCTTGTCTCATTGTATTATTGCTTCAACGGAATAACCTATTGAATATTGTTTATTTCAGATACAACTGAACTGTATGTACTTCTGTTAATAAAAACCATTACTCCGTAGCCATTATGGTTCTTGACAAACTGAGCTTTATTGGGTGGCTTTGACGTATATGAGGCCCGTTTAGTGATTTGTCTTTCCAACTAGGTAAGACTAAAATTGGAGGCGCACCTTTTGCCTTTATCAGGCATTGACTCTAGTGCTCCACATGAATTAATTTTTTTTTTTTTTTGCATCAGACATGTGGAGATGTTACTATTTTCCCAACCATATGTTGTCTTTATTCTTAAAATATGTTTAGAGCTTTGTTCCAATACTTTTAGTGATCAAATAAGATGGATCTATACCTTAGCTGTGCCCACTACTACGTCATTGGATTCTCCAGGGGTACTCCAGAGATGTAGAAACCCAGCTGAAAATCCATAGGATAATCGCACCAGGTTTCCAGGTTTGTAGAAATACTTTATACACAAGACATTACATCAGGTGTGTCTTTAACCTACTTTGGGATCCACCTGGACAAAAATCAGGTATTTGAGTCGTTAACGTAAAGCGTGCATGCACAATTTAAGCATTTCCTAAATAATAGCTGTGAATAGCGTTAACTTGCGGAGATCATGTAACACAGAGGAAAAGTGGCAATTAGAACATGCTCTGTAGTTCAATGTGTGTGACGCTGTGGTGATTGTGGTCTATGTAGTTATGTCTTAATCCAATATTTTAGCCGATTTCCAGTTTAAGGTCAAACCGGAGAATGGAGCTTATAGTTCCTGTATACTTGACGCATTAGTTCCAGATATTAATGACATCAAATGCAAAGGAGATCAGCATTTATTAAGCAAGGTTTGTGCTTTCAGTTATTTACTTTACATCTTATCAATCCCCCTCCCCTCCTCATCTCGGTGTTTTGCTCGTGTTTTGTCCTTCTACATTTCTGGGACTCTTTAGAGGACAGTGGATATTGTTGATAATTCAGTGAGACTATTGAAGATCCAACTGTAAAACCTCTTGGCATTGGCTTTTTTTAAAAAGTGAGAACTGCTACTCTCATTCTTAAAGCACAGCTCCTACATAGACTCTCCTTAAAGGCACAGTGTAAATCTGATGGGGTTTGTGTCATAGATTGACAGTAGACAGACATGTTTCAGGACACTGTTTGTTGACTTGACACTTACATGCATCTGCATCTGTCTTCTTTTTCCACAGAGGGTATGCAATGGAAGGATTTAAATAAATTCTCACTTCCAAGTGCGGCCGCTTGATGCGCCTCTGCTGTGGTTGTGAATCCAGTTGCTCTGAAAAATGAAGGAAGAACTCCAGTCATTTTGGTGAGCAAGTTTTGAAGTCTTTATTTTTATATATACATATTAGGGGTGTAATGGTACAAAATGACTTCATTTTATGTACCTTGCTTTTGAAGTCATGGTTTGAGACGGCAGGAGGGAGAAAACTAAACACAAAATGTGCTTTAAAAAAAAAAAGTTCTGTCTTTAAATAAATCTTAAAGATATAAAATCTATATCAGCTAATGCTGTAAACTATATTATAGGTTACAATTAACAACAGAGTCCAAAATATTACATTAGGTTGCTATTGGTTTTTAGATATAATAATAATAATAATAATAATAATAATAATAATTAAAAAAAAACATAAACACAGCTTAATTTTGTATTATTGTGATTTTTATTGGGCTACAAATCTGTATTCATCGTGTACTGAACCGAAAGACATACTGAAAATTCTCGGTACGAATGTGTACTGTTATATATATCTCACTCACACATTAGACAGTCACACCAATTATGTTTACATTTGTTTCCCCCTCTTCTTTTTGCAGTCTAGCAGAGTTCACATATGATCGCATATGATAGATTCCTGTGGACACTTCAAAGAGGCAGGGTGCCTATGGTAAGACTTTGTAGTGTATTGCATTGTAAGTTTCAGTGATTTTACTTTAAGATCAAACTTTATCAAAATGCATTCCGATTATATACTACTTTAAAAAAATGTATTTGATTTGTCAAACATCACTCTATGATCTTTTTGTGGTCTTATCAGTGAGATTTATTTATTAAAGTGCCCCTATTATGCAGTTTTACAGTTTACCTGCAGTAGGTTTACATGAATAAAAACTCTCTTTAATTTTCTCATGATATACATTGCAGCATCACCTCATTTTCTCAGTGTCTGAAACGGTTTGATAAAGGATTCAGTCTCTAAACCCCTCCTTTCTGAGTGTCTTCTGTGCACTGGTCAGATGTCTCAGTCTGTTGAGATGGGGCTACAGCTTGCAGTGCGCGTTGAAAATGAAATGTCCATTACCATATCTGAATTTTAGCTCCAGAGACTTCCTCAGCACTTCAGAGTCTTCTACTCTTAATAGCACAGGAATCGACTCTTGCTTTTCATAAATTTGGTTTTCACTACCTTTTTTTTTTTTTAGGGAGTTAATTCATTTGTAGAATGCACTTGTCACTCCAGTAAAGGACTGAACTTTGTGTGTACAGAACGGGATTAAAAACTGAAAGGTGAACTGGCACCTAATTTAGCTGCCATGTGTAGATTTACACATACATGGCTGTAGATTTATCCTACAGGTAGCTTCTTTACAATAAAATAACAGCCAATTACCCCTGTGCAAAATTACCCGAAACCATTTGTACCAGGAACTTTTTTTTTTTTCCCCCAGACCTGCTGCTTTCTGCGTTTTTCCACTGCGGTCTAAAGTACCGAGACGAATAGGCAAATTAGTCCGGTGACTTAGGACTGTGCGCATGAACATTGCTATTGCGTGCACCATAAAGTAATAGACGGCCAGCAGTGGGACTAGATTATAGTCTATATATTTACTCCAGAAACTTACTCTACAAACATGGAAAACAGTGATAGATGGACAGGAAATCCAACGCAACTTTGAGGGGACCAAGCGAAACAACATGATTTTGTATTTCTGCTAAGATGGTGACATTTGACATCAACCACATGGCGAACGCTAATACTTTTTGCATATACTGTCTACTTTCTTTGTATAACAGTTGTATCTAATAACGTATTAGGCAGGACTGTAAAATTTAAGGACCGTTACTTAAATTAATGAAGATGGAGACTGAGTGCTGTGTGCTCATGCTCTGGCGTTCTCAGCCCCATCAGAATAGGTCACAATAAGCACGGCATGCGTCACTTCAGAGTTCCTACTGGTGGTGCAAATGCGACCAGGAAAATGTTCCAAGGGGAACTTATAGTTCTCCGGGAACCACCCTGGAGGCTAGTTCCTAGAACTACCTGGTGCGAAGTGTTGCGGTTTATGCTGTCAAAAAGCACTGTCCTTCAGATGAAATGACAAACCGAGTTCCTGACTCTGGTTGTTAAAAATCCTGAGTAGGTGTTTAACCCTTGCATCCTGGACAAAATGTATTTATATATATATATATATGTATGTATATGTGTGTGTATAATGTATGCATGTACATATACACTGATTGGATTCATTAGTCTCTGAAGAAAAAGGAAAAAAACTAAGGGTCTAGACCAGGGCTGTTCTCCCAAAAGAAGGTCTCTACGATCTTCTTGGAGTGTGTTCACACTTGGCATGTTTGGTTGGATTAAAACGAACCCTGGTGTGATTTCATTTGAATAAGCGTGAACGCTGTCATCAGAACCCTGGTGCACCCCAAACAAGCAGACGAGACGGCAGAAAATATGGGTCTCGGCCCGCTTCCAAACGAACACTGGCACGGTTCGAATGAAATATGAACGCAATTGATATACACATTTGTGGTGGTTGAGATTTCACCCCTTCCATGTAAAGGGTAATATGGGAAAAAGGCATAATGGGGGCACTTTAAGTCAAGAGGGTGTAGATTGCAACAGAAAACAGTTTCTTCTTTCTAGTAGGGGTGGTGAAAAAAATCGATTATCGATTAATCGCGAGTATGTTATGGACGAGCATGAATCGATCATTACATTTTCAAAAATCGATTTTTTTTATTTATCTAAACCTGACTCTACCACCGTGTGTGTGTGTGTGTTCATTAGATGAATGTAAATCTGTCGTTAATGCTTTAATGCTGAGATGATTCTGAGGGAACACTCTAGAAATCCTCCTGCCTCGCCTCCTTTGGAGCTCAGGCACATTAGCGCGTTAGCACGGCTCAGATTTGCGCACAAACACCGAATAAACGCCTTCAATCCGCAGATTTATGAGCGACACACATCGACGCGCACATTCGCGGGAATTAAGGCGATCCTGAGGACGCGATGAGCGGAACACACACACACACACACACACACACACACACACACACACACACACACACACACACACACACACAGCCGGACTGATGCTGGAAACACCGCCGCTCCGACTCGCGGCTCCCGCTCACGGAACCGAACGGGCCTCGACACTCCTCCGACACGAACCCTTTTCTTCTGTCGTTTTTCCCCCTTTTGTCTTTCTCACGTCAGGAAACGAACGAGAGGAGCTCGATCGTTCCACGCGTCGCGTTCCCGCCCCCCTCACGCGCGCACGCATCCATCACTCTTGACATTTTGTCACTGTGTTCTACAGTACAGTATATAAGCTGAAGCTACAGTAAGTTGTTCAAAAATGTTCATTTTGTCTTCTTAATGATTAAATTGGACAATTTTCTTCTAGAAAGACAAGGTGTTTAGGTGGAGAAAACTTCTTCTTTACCTTGACATGTTTCGACTGCAACCTGCAGTCTTCCTCCACCTGAACACGTTGTCTTTCTAGAAGAAAATTGTCCAATTTCTACAGTATGTTGGTTCTGATCTACTTCCTAAAGGAAATAAGCCTTTCATTTATTTGTTATTGTTTAGTTCAACTTGATGAGTCACAACACAATGTGATGTATTCATTTCTGTGTAACTACACGACACTACACGACAAGTGCTTTGAGTTGTTGTTACTCAATAAAAGAGTTAAGTAATTCAGTAGCTGACTTTTTTTTTATACTGCAATCACTTTGTAGTGTATTTTCGTTTACTGTTGTGAAATGGAAAATCAATAATCGCTAATCGAGAATCGTTAATAATCGAAAATCGACTGTAATCGAATCGGGACTTCAATAATCGTAATCGAATCGAATCGGGAAATCAGACAGATTAACCACCCCTACTTTCTAGTGCATTTACCCCCTTATCTTTGTGTGTTTTTTGTATCTGTTCTCTCTTAGAAATGTCTGGTCTTGTTGTCTTTACAGGCCGGGTGCCAAGATGATGCCATGATGATAGTACCTGGAGGGCGGCTTTGACTGCAGCTGAATCGGATGCGAAGAGTGATTGAAATCATTGTACATGTGCATATTAACCTTGTATTGAATGTCTGTTTTAAATTCAATAATAAAAAAATTAACTGGATATTTTCGGAGTCTGTTATTAAGGTTTAAATGCAACAGGGTTTTACATTTTGGAAGTCAGCTGAACAACTAGGAACATTTACTTGGCTTAAACTAAACCTATGAATGATTAACCTTTTCTGTATTGCTGATGATGAGCACAAATGCATGTTAGTGCACTGGGGTGGCTGTGCCAATGAATGACCTTGGTGACTGTGGAGCGATTGTATCACTGTTGCCAGGCAACGCGCTGATGATGGAGCACCATTACGACGTTCTCGGGTGTAAAGTCAAAGAGCCGAGCGATAGCTGTGAGCTGCTATCCAGTCAGATAAACAACCCCGGCCATCTCATGAGAGGCAGCACTGGCCACGAAACGGACTGATGAAAACATTTCAGCACTCGACTTGAAGCTTTAAACGACCTTACGCCAATAAAAAAAAAACACCTGAGACTCAAAACCTGCACGAAAATAATGTAGCAAGCTAACTTTTAGCCAACTGCCTAGCGCGATACTGCTCAGAAATGGACTGTGACGGGTAAGTGTGTGTTGGAACCGGGGGAAAAAAGAGATGCATTTAACTAAAATGTTTTTGGTACGGAGGAAACCGACGTGATTTGTAACCGATAAAGTTATTTGAACCGTAAAACGAACAAACCCATTTTGTATTGCTGTTACTATTTGTAGCAGCTAAATAGCTAGCGGTATGTTGTGCATTAATATATCTAATGTGAATTAAGCAGCTAACATTATACTTCATGTTTAAGTTTTATATGTAAGATTTTAATTAAACCTCTTCGTAAACGTTTGAAATATTGCTGTGGCAGCAGTCGACGAGACATTCAAACTAACGTTGGTAATCTCGTGCTAATCGTCTCGTGCGGTAACTTGATTCTCGATGCACTGATGTGGTCAATATGCTGGCTTTATCATCCTGTATCATTCAAACGGAATGCGAGGAACTGTGCAGTGAAGCTGTCATACGAAACTATTTTGTATTAAGAGCAAAGGATCCGTTATTTTAGAGTTTAATGGTGGTAGAACATTAGTGTTATTAAACATTAGTTGCAGAGATATTTTTGTTTCATTCATTAGATATGGAGTCCCTTGTCCTCTGCCCAGTTTGGATTCGCAGGAGGAAGACAAAGACCCAGGGTTGCACACCTTCAGTCACATACACATGAGGAAAGCCTTTCGTCTTATGAATGACTTGAGAAGGTTGGTAAACTTACTCAGCACCTTGTGTTATTGGTGACCACCATATACATTGAAGGGACATTTTCAATCAGAGGTTAACTTGTGGATGGATTCTGAACATTAAATTTGGTCCCTCACAAAATTAATTATTTGGTTATGATCTTGAAGTTGTCTTTTTTTAATTTATTTTTTTATTGCAAAATGTAACCATTATCAACCAGCTTTATATATAAAGTTGGATATACTTGTGCCCAACTTTATCCTCATACATGCGGTATACACACGACATGTATATGCCTACTATATAGCATATTTCAACTGTTTGATTGCTTGTATTGTCGCAAAATGTAAACTACATGGAATGAAGATATTCAAATATTATAAACATTTTCTGTAAAGCTTCTATAAAACATTTTGTATTGTGAAAGTGCTAAACATGACTAAACTTGAGTTAATTATCGATTGTGTATGCTGCATTTCCACAAGACATCTCTAAGCTGCATTTCCCAAAAGTATCGTGAGTCTAAAGGTGTGTTCACACTTGGTAGTTTGGTTCGTTTGGTCCAGACCAGTGGTTCCCAACCACGGTCCTGGTGGACCCCTAACAGTGCACATTTTGCATGTCTCCTCAAGCAAACACACCTGATTCAGGTCATCAGCTCATTAGTAGCTACTCCAAGACCTGATGTGGGTGTGTCAGACAAAGGACACATCCAAAATGTGCACTGTTGGGGGTCCACCAGGACCGTGGTTGGGAACCACTGGTCCAGACCAACCTTTTTTTATTCCTGGTGTAACCCCTCCTGTTCGAACCGCCCCGCTCCAAGCGGGACTCGAACCCGGGTCCGCCGGCATGAGAGTCGGACGCTCTAACAAGGAGGCTAAAGGCTGCAACCTCTAGCGTCAGTTGCTAGAGCATCTCTTGAGATCAGAGGAGTGAGGTTTACTCGCACAGCAACTACTAGCTGGCCTCCGTTACACTGGTCCACTTTAGCGTTCACATTGGCATTTTAACACCGAACCTAAAGTAACCAAATCTAAAGGCATAGGGATATGTTCCTAACCCTATTGTTCAGCTTTTTTTTGTATATTTCACGACTGAACTTACCGAACATCTAAAACAATGCTGTGCTCTGGGCTAAATGCGCTTGTTGTATGTGTGTGTATGATGCTATTTTGACCAGCTGAGAACTCAAAAAGAGCTTATAAAATGTGTAAAAGTTTCAAAACAGTGGCAGGAATCGCTCCGTCGCACACACAAACGAAGATCTGCTGTGAGGAGACGTGGTTCTAACATCGTGACTATGACTAGAAAAAACAGGTATGCGTGAGAATTCTGTCCTTTTTACGGTCTTACATGGTCCGTGTTGCATTCATTTGCACCACACCAGAGTTCGCTTGGAAGCGCTCACACTTATTCAAATGAACGGCATTAATAGAGCAATCACACCAGGGTTCATTTTAATCAAACCAAACATGCCAAGTGTGAACACACCCAAAGTAGATTGTTGAGACCATTGACACCACTGGTTCCACAGCCTATGTAGGTTTATGATACTTTTGGGAGAAACAGCCCTTGGTCTAGATCTTCAGTTTTCTTTAATTTTTCTTTATAATTACAGTAGGAGGATGCTTTGTGACGTTCTGCTGGTGGCAGGTGAAGTGGAAGTACCAGCACACAGAGTAGTGTTAGCGTCCTGCAGTCCTTACTTCTGCGCCATGTTCACAGGTACTCTTTATATACACATTATAATGCCTTTCTTACATTGATGGGAGCAACATGTCCCACACTGCTCTCTAATGTTCTCCAATACTATGAAGAATGTTGGTTAACAAAAGTTTTTAGTTCATAGTTAATATCGTCTCTGTTTCCACGGAAGAAAGGAAGTCATACAGGGTTAGAACAACATTGATAGTGAATAAAGGATGATAATTTTCCTCTTTGGGTGAACTAACTCTTTATTGAAGGCAGACACCTAATTGTTTACAAGGTATTTGAGTGACATTGAGTGTCCCTGCTGATGAATTCTTGCTTGTTTAAGTCTCATTTTCAGCATTTTATCTTTTAGATCTTTGATTGAGAGTTTGCTGGATCTATATGTGTAATGCTCATGCTCTCTGATTCTGTGTTGTGATTGATGTGTTTAGGTGACATGAGTGAAAGCAAGGCTCACCATGTTGAGATCAGGGACGTTGATGGACAGACGCTCTTGAAGCTGGTGGATTATATTTACACCGCTGAGATTGAAGTGTCTGAGGATAATGTTCAGGTAAGTCCAGGCACATGAGGCACATAAACCGCAAGGCACATAAACCACAAGGCCTCTGGAGCTCTGGTACTTGAGGCTCTGTTGTGAGTGCTGAGAGGCAGGGCATTTCCTCTCATTATTAGCAGAGGAAATGAGCAGAGCGGCAGAGGAAGTTTTCTGTGATGTGCACTTTGCCCTTTGTGTTGGTGCTCTATTGTCCCAGTGTGTTATGTTGTTTGTGCTTGGGCCTTTTGTTCAGGTGTATAGAATACAGCAGAGGATAACAGATGATCTGAGAAGCTTCATGCCATTTGTGCAGGAGCAGTGTGAAGTGGCCTAGTTTTCGGAGAGGATGGGCAGATGCTCCAGTGGGGGTAGCTGCTGTTTATGGCTTAATTGGTCCATGGAGATTTTAACAATGTCATTCAGTGCAGTGATTCACCCTACGTTAAATTTCCCTATAAGCCATTTCCATTCCTTTTTTTGGGAAGAAAGTGGCCATTGAATTAAAAAAGAGCATCTTCACATTGTAACTCCGTCTTGTTCTTCCCTGTGGCCTTTGCTTTTATGTTAAGTATCTGATGCTGGGTTAGATTAAAGGTCCCGTTCTTCGTGTTTTTTTTTAAGCTTTGATTGTGTTTACAGTGTGCAATATAACATGTGTTCATGTTTCGCGTGTAAAAAACCCCAGTATTTTTAACACAATATACTTATCTGTATACCGCTGTTCACTGTCCTAAAAACGGCTGATGACTTCCTTTATTCTATGAAGTCCCTCCTTCAGAAATACGTAACGAGTTCTGATTGTGCCAGCGGTTCCTGTGTTGTGATTTGACCGCAGCTTAGAGAACGTGGAAAGATCACTCCTCTTAACGGGGAGATGTATGCGCTCAATGATCTCTACAGCGTCCCTGGGAAAGCCAAACAAAGGTGATTTGACTCCGGGATGAAAATAACAGCGTCTCGACGACATGCCGACAAACACACTCAAACGCAGCACTTCCTTTTCTCCACGCGACACGTCCTCTTCTCCATGTGGGACAGCAACAAGACCACGCCCCCTTTTTTCACGTATTCTTGTGGGCGGAGGTTAGTCTGTTCTACTGTTCTACTGACGTAATTTATGAAGGAAGTACCAGGATGTAGTCCAAGCCAGCTGTTCGCTGTAGGCTTTGAAAGGGAACTTCTGTTAAATAAAATATCTCGCTTGGCATTGAACTTTGAGCTTTATAATTTTACAGGTATTATTTATGCTCTAACAGCAACATTACACACTAACTAAAGTTTGAACAATGGGATCACGAAGAACGGGACCTTTAATTTGTTTTCATAATTTCATCGATTTCGTCACTCACGTTTTCCCTGCTTGATGTATGCGATTGAATGCCCCCAAAATCCAAGATACTTGGGCATTTTTTTCCAGATGAGTTTTTGTCTTATATTTATATTATATGATGTAGTTATGACCTATTATATCACACGGGCAAGAGTGCCTTTTCCTAAAATCAGCACGATTGCAAATGTGATATTTATTTGATACATCAGTTAACATAAGTTAACATCGTCAGTTACATTTTGGATGCAATATGTTTGTTTTTCCTCGTTTCGCCAACAAAAATTTCAAAATTAAATCACAGCAGAACAGTCTCCATGCAACACAGCAGTTATTTGTTTTTGAACGAATCCGCTGTTTGAACAAATCGGTTGAATGAATGACAGTGTATTGCTGCCACATACTGGCAGTTTTAATTTAATGTTTAAAGTACCTTTTAATTCAAAAGTTAAAATGCATTGTAAATATATTAATGCCACATCTGATGCCGCTTCTGTGTCACTTCTGCACGGCAAAGTGCAAAGATTAATTTTGTTGATAATGATTTAAAGGATTAGTTCAATTAAAAATGAAAATTAGCCCATGATTTACTCACCCTCAAGCCATCCAAAGTGTATGACTTTCTTCTTTCAGATGAACACAATCAGAGTTATATTAATACATATCCTGGTGTTTCCAAGCTTTATAATGGCAGTGACGGGGTCCATTGTGTTTGAAAAGTGCATCCATCCATTTTAAACGTACTCCTCACAGCTCCGGGGGGTTAATAAAGGCCTTCGAATCGATGGGATTTTGTAAGAAAAATATCCATATTTACATCTTTATAAATTAAAATATTTAGCTTCCGCCAGACCACCTTTCGTATTCAACTTACGCCAAAAGCATAAGATGGATGTGCTTTTTTGAGCTTCAAACTCAATGGACCCCGTCACTGCCATTATAAAGCTTGGAAACACCAGGATATGTATTAATATAACTCTGATTGTGTTCATCAGAAAGAAGAAAGTCATACACCTTGGATGGCTTGAGGGTGAGAAAATCATGGGGTAATTTTCATTTTAAAGGGACTAATCCTTTAATTTGATTGGTAACAGCCCTATACTGTGTCCTTTCTAATTGAATTTAATTTGAATGTGTAAACACCAAAATATATAGTCAAACAGATAATGGTTCATTAAGTTGGAGATGGGTTGTGGGAAAAATTTTTCTTGTGCCTGCCTGGATGTTCTAGTGCACAGAGATCACAAACAGATTGTGGCCTGGTTGAGCGGGGTCCATGATGATGTTACCTGCCCACTTCTTCACTCTGGAGATATACAAGTCCTGGAGGTTGGACAGGTGCACACCAGTTATCCTCTCAGCTGTCCTAACAGTCCGTTGCAATCTACTTACGTCTGATATGGTGACTGACCCAAATCAGACAGTTAAAGAAGTGCACAGACTTATACTGGTTAGTCATCATGAATCCGGTCCACAGGCTGGCTGGTTACTGGTTGCTGTATAGTGTTTGTGGTGCGTTTTCATCTCTTTGTGTTATTCCTGCTGTGTTCAGGTGTTACTCCCAGCTGCCAGCCTGCTGCAGCTGATGGATGTTCGGCAGGTTTGCTGTGACTTCCTGCAGACGCAGCTCCACCCCACCAACTGCCTGGGCATCCGAGCATTCGCTGACCTTCACGCCTGCACAGGACTGCTCAGCCAGGCCCACGCTTATGCTGGTGAGCTCTCTTCTTTCTTGAGGCGATGTGGGATGGTTAACAGCTAGTCGATTTAGCAACCCACCAATGTGTACTTTTATGTTAAGATACAGTTTTTAAACATGTTTGCTTGTTTCAAACAGAGCAGCACTTCACAGATGTCATGGTCGGTGAGGAGTTCATAGCCCTTTCCTTGCAGCAGGTGTGCAGTCTGATATCCAGTGACAAATTGACCGTGTCCACTGAAGAGAAGGTAACGCATTACCCAGTTATTTTACCTAGTTGTTGTGTTTTATAACTGTTCTCATCACAGAGCCCGTTTTTAGCCCTGCGTTATTTGTAGGCAGCAGACAGTTGATGGTTGGTTTTTACATGTATGCTGGTGTGTGACGCTGAAGGAGATGACAAGCCATCTGTCAGTCACACTGCATTAGCTGCTCTCTGGTTTCGAGTAACTTGCGTCTCCAGTCTGCGCTCACACACCCACTTGAAGGCAGCTGTCACCTGTCAGATGCCTCATTGTTATTTGAGCTGCAAGGATAGTGGCCAGGCCTGCTGTGGCTGTGAGCTGCAATCATACAATATGCAGAGAAACATGTAGTTCACTTTATTCTGGTCTGTTACACCCCCAGGTTTTTGAAGCCATGATCACCTGGATAAAGCAGGACAAAGAGGCCCGTTTGGAGCACATGCCTAAGCTCATGGAACATGTTCGACTGCCCTTGCTATCCAGAGATTACCTGGTTCAGGTATGAGGCTCAGGCTCACTGTTTTTATAGCAAGCTTTCTATATTTGTGATTGCATTTCTGGTTGTCTTTAAGCATTATTTTTTAGGATTTAAATGTGTTTGTACAGATTGTAGAGGAGGAACCCTTAATAAAAAACAACAACACTTGTAAGGACTTTCTCATTGAGGCAATGAAGTACCACCTTTTACCTGCAGACCAGCGACACCTTATAAAGACTGACAGAACCAGACCGCGCACACCAGTCAGTCTGCCTAAGGTATTAATATACTAACAAAAAATTCACAAAAATTCACTTCAAAACATACAGTACAGAGGCAAGTTTGGATGTACTTACTAGTTCTTTATAATAGTTTCACTAAGTAATTTAATCTGCTAACCACAAGCAAGCTTGAGGCTGTTCTGTTAAAGACTGTACATGTTCCAAGATGCTGCACTCGTAATTACTATGAATGATGAGAAAGTGCAAAACACAATACAGAATACGTCCCGCTTTCTAAATAACAGAGCCTAATAGTTAAAATAAGTTTTTAATGATATTTGAGCATAAGAAACAATGTTAATGGGACAGTTAATGTCAGAATGTATTGCTGATTTTAAATGTTATTTTAAATGTGAGTTTGGAAAACAGTTTTTCAGATTTAAGCAGGAGTCAATAGTGCTGGGCGGTATACCGGTTCATACTGAATACCGGTATTTATTTTTGTTATGATATGTATTTTTAATATACTGCAATACCGGTGTATGTCGCTTAAACAACGTTCGGAACGCGGAATACCGGTGTATGTCGCTTAAACAACGTTCGGAACGCGGTGCAGCGCGACATTGTTTGAGAGTTTTGCCTTTTCACTGTTGCACTGTAGTGAGGTAACAGCTGAGATCGCATTACAGCGGAGAATTCAAACAACCAGCAGCGCGTCGCATGAGAGCAGTTTTTGCGCGGAGCCCCGCGATGAGTTCAAGTTTAAGTTTTTATGGATATATATTAGGGCTGGGCGATATATCGCATGACATTGTTAAGCGCATCTCGTCAGTAAAGCCGGTTCCTTGATTAGTAGTAAATCGCCATCACCTACTTTCGGATGGAGCGGCATTTACTTTACAGAGCCGTAGTTCACTGACAAGCTGAGCCATATCGCATTAATTATCACAGGCGATACGTCCGTGATAATTAATGCGATATGGCTCTGCTTGTCAGTGAACTACGAAGCTCTGTGTAGTAATGCCGCTCCATCCGAAAGTAGGTGATGGCGATTTACTACTAATTTTACTACTAAGTATTACCAACAGTAACCTTGGAAACGGTGGTCCCAGCTCTTTTCAGGTCATTGACCAGCTCCTCCCGTGTAGTTCTGGGCTGATTTCTCACCTTTCTTAGGATCATTGAGGCCCCACGAGGTGAGATCTTGCATGGAGCCCCAGTCCGAGGGAGATTGACAGTCATGTTTAGCTTCTTCCATTTTCTAATGATTGCTCCAACAGTGGACCTTTTTTCACCAAGCTGCTTGGCAATTTCCCCGTTTCCCTTTCCAGCCTTGTGGAGGTGTACAATTTTGTCTCTAGTGTCTTTGGACAGCTCTTTGGTCTTGGCCATGTTAGTAGTTGGATTCTTACTGATTGTATGGGGTGGACAGGTGTCTTTATGCACCTAACGACCTCAAACAGGTGCATCTAATTTAGGATAATAAATGGAGTGGAGGTGGACATTTTAAAGGCAGACTAACAGGTCTTTGAGGGTCAGAATTCTAGCTGATAGACAGGTGTTCAAATACTTATTTGCAGCTGTATCATACAAATAAATAGTTAAATAATCATATATTGTGATTTCTGGATTTTTTTTTTTTAGATTATGTCTCACAGTAGACATGCACCTACGATGACAATTGAAAAAAAATGAAGTTGAAAGCATTTGTTAACTTCACAATAATAATTGGAAATGGGCTAATTTCCCATTGACTGGAGTGAGACCATAGACGTCTCTCGAGCTGTTGCGATCTTTTTTGGTGCTCTAATTTGGCGTGACATTCACAGATCACTGTAGCGTCTCAGTTCAAACAAACGGCACATGAACTGATCACCTCCGCTTTACAGCAGAAAAGTGTCATGAATGAACACAGGGCTCGACCATAGACTGTGAGGGCTCGACATTAATCTGACTGGACTAGTAGGCCTATCTTAAAATTTAATAAAATAACCAGAAACCTGTGAATGATTCTGATTTTATTACATTTCAATGTAAACGGCGATTGATAAGGGTTAGTGTATTTCTGGTAAAAAAGTCTGCCTGAGAGAGACATTCGTGGAGAAATCAAAACAAATGAACATAACAGCACTATAAACTCACAGAAGAAACATATTGGGGTAAAATAGTTTTATTTATAACTTATGATATTGTTAATAACACGAGTCGACTAAGGGAGCTGTTTTGCTGAATATCATCACAATTGCAAATGTTACATTGAAATTTGTGGTTCAGTAAACAAGTAAGTTAGCCTAAGTTAATATTAAGTTACTTACTTATATTTTAGACACAGACAACATTTACTTTTTTGTTCTATTTCACTGACGGAAATGATTCCAAAGGAAAGCAACACTCAGCGTGGTGCTTTGTTACTGAATGATTCAGTGTTTCAATGAACGACTCAATGACTCACTCATTAAGACGGTCACTTGCTGCCACCTACTGGCGGTTTAGTTTCATGTTTAAAATATCATTGATTGAATATACAAATAAGAAAACATACAATCTCATAACATTTTTCGTTGTAATTTTTCAGTGTAAATGATTTAATTTGATTGGTAACAGCCCTATAGTGTCTTATTATTATAACTGAATGTATTGATCAAATGTAAGAATTTGACATGAAAGATGATGTATACATTTAATAAGGTTAAAAATAGCCTTTATAAAGTAAATAACTCCCTGGGGTAAATATCACAAATATACAGATTTAAGTATGTAGCTAAAAGCTAATATAACACTGAGGAGAATTACACCACAAAAAATCCACACATTGTACAGTACATACAATTTGCTATGTACTGTACCCATGTTAATCAATATCAAATCAAATTTGTAATTTGAAATTCAAATGAAATTTTTTTCAGTGCCCAGCGCTATAGTGTAAATGTTTTTTTTTATTTGAAAGCAAATGTTGTCTTTTCTTTGCACCAGAATGCTTCGTTTACATGTTAAAACCACACGTTCTACTGTAGGGCAATGACCCAGATTAAAGTATTTAATTCGGAAACATGTCACCTTTTTCACCACTTGTGAGTTTGCAGGTATGATAAATGAACACAGTTTCTACATTATGCAAACAAGTACCAATAGTTCCAAAGTTTTTATAGTTCCAAAATGTCTATTAAAACAACAGTAAAAAGTGTTTTGTATTGTCACACATAGGTTGCGTAAGTGCATTTATTGAGCAACCACCATCGCAAACAATATACTCGAGATCCATATTTGGATTTATTACAGTTCATCACTGAGAAGGTTTGATCACAGATTTAATCGCAACAAACAGTTCAAGAGGCTCGTGAAGGAACACAGACTGACTGAACGACACTTACAATTAAGTGAAACATCTCAAATGGAGATTGCAGAACTCCAGCTTACTTGTCTGTCAGTGGTCTCTGTGTTTTCCAATCATCCATGCTTGTAGAGAGAGCGTGTGCGCAAGGTTGCCAGATTGCAAATATTAAGTTAAACTCCAGGCAGAAAATATGCCCTTTTAAAAGAAAAGCTCTTATTAGGATATTTTTTTAGTAACTACATTTGATACCTACATTTTAGTCCGTCTTTTTTGTTCAACCATATTCCATGTTGATATAGGCTAGTCACAGTTATCGTTTAGTGACATTGGTGTTGCCTCGTCGTCTGTCGGTTTTAGTCATGGAAGAAAGGTTGTCAACAAATATTTTTTATCTTAGATTTAGTTAATGAAACACTAGTTTGAGTACTGAGCTAACGCCAACCTCAGGGTTTGAAATGAACTCCCCAGCAAATTTGGCTACTAACTTAAGTCACTGGTCATTCAGAACTTCTAGCCAAAACAAAAATATCAGAAGTAACCTTGATTTAAATAGATATTTTAGTAAATCCGATTCTGAATCATTTAATGTCTTTCACCTTTACAACAGTTAATCATTGTTTGCAGATACCTCTTTTAAAACAACATTTATATCCTTTTTATTTCTAAATATAGCTCACAAAATGAATGTTTAATTAAATCTGCAAGCAGCGATGACGGGCCCAAGCCGGTGGCATCGCCACCCCAGTGGCATCAGCTTAACTGTGCACGGCATTTAAAAAGGAGAGTATTTTAAAATCACTCGAATATGCCACATTTACTGCAGCAGCTGGTGCCATTATGACCATAAGCCACACCCATGATGTAATTTAAATATAGATTCATTTTAATGTCATAGGATCTAATAGGTCACTTTCATTTTTATTTGTGATAGCCTATGATATGAAAGGGTTGAAGTATCACCATCAAGAGAGAAAGTGACACACACACACACACACACACACACACACACACACACACACACACACACACACACACACACACACACACACACACACACACACACACACACACACATACATAGTGGGAGAGAGAGAGGACCCCCCCCCCCCCCCCCACACACACACACACACACAGTGAGCCTGAGAGTGAAGGGGAGGAGAAGGACAGACAGAGAGAGGCACAGTGAAATGCAGAATAAATATTTAAAAAATATATATATTGATCTGAAAAATAGTACATTCATTTTAAATTCATCCAGGTTAAATTACCGAACATACAATCTTAATTTAATTGATTCAATGATTTTACAAAATATGAGACAATTTCTGTTTCCCTTTTTTGTTCTTATTTAATCCCTCGCCATAGCAGCACCGTTTGAGATATTCTATAATCGTTATCAATATAGCATCTTCAGTGTGTTTGTTTCATGCTGACTGAGTTTGGTGTCGATTCCATGCATCTCCTACGAGGAGTTTATAAAAACTGATTATACTTTTTTTTTTTTAAAGAAAATATCTCACTTCCTGTTGGTCGGAGCTAATGACTGTAAATTAGAAAATAGTCCGGCTTGAAGAGTACAATATATATACAGAGTTTGGTGACTGTAGATAAAACTAACCCCCCCACTTTTGCCAAAAGATGGCGCTACTGAGCCCCTCCAGCACGCCCGTTTCTAAGTCTTTGCCCGGCATCTCTGTGTCTATCGAGTTTTGTGCAATTTCAAGCATGCTAGCAGTGTCAAAAACACCCAAAAAGATGATTAAACTTTGACATGTCACCATGGCAACAGTATTTAAAATATCAGGAATCCATTCATATTTCTATATCTGCCATGTTTTGACATTTATACTGATGAAGTTTGAAATGAATCGGGTGAATATAAAACAGTGATTTAAATCATTTTTGAAAGTGACACACTTCCTGCTGCCAGTTGGTGGCACTATAACTTTGAATATTGGCATGTAGATGTCTTCAAGCCAGGACTCTTATCAAACATGTGAAGTTTGGGGCAGATCGGACATTGTATGCCCAAGTTACAACAACTTCCCGTGTCATGGCGAAACATCAAAATTTGTGAGGCCGCCACGGACACGCCCTTCAGCGAAAACCCAAGATCTTCGCAATTTAACTTCGCAAAGGCCTTTAGAAAAGACAGTGCAAATGTGATGTTGATCTGATTAAATCTCTATGAGGAATTTGTTAAAGTACAACGTCTGACAATGGCAAAAAACTGCACCAATTTAGGAAAGAAAATTCAAAATATCTCACTTCCTGTTGGTTTTTCAGATTTGACGGCCAAGGACTTTTTTGTAGGTATTGGGCTGTTGAATGCGTCTATAGAATTTTCATACTCATATATGAAACGTAGCATGAATGGCGCTTAGTTGAAATTTTGTAGGTGGCGCTATAGAGCCATTTTGCCACACCTAATTCTGAAACCCATAACAGATGTAAATTTTCACCGCTTCTGATGTGTGTGCAAAGTTTCATGAGTTTTCAAGCAAGTTTAGGCCCTCAAAAATGTAATTCACTTGGAATAAGAAGAATGATGGGCTGAGCAATTACAATACGGTCCTCACACCTCAGGCCCTAAATATCTGATTTCCTGTTGTTTGGAGCTAATGACTGTAAATTAGAAATTTGTCCAGCTCAAAGAGAACAATATATATACCGAGTTTGGTGACTGTAGATAAAACTAACCCCCCACCTTTTTCAAAAGATGGCGCTACTTTTGTCAAAAGATGGCGCAAATGAGCCCCTGAACCACGCCCGTTTTTAAGTCTTTGCCCATATCTACTGGATAGCATGTCTGATGTGTGTGTCGAGTTTCATGTAATTTGATGCATTGTAAGAGTCTCAAAAGCATCGAAAAAGAAAATTATAGTTTGATGTGTTGCCATGGCAACAATATTTAGATTATCAAGAAGTGCTTACCAGGTTTACATCTGCTATGTTTTGACATCATACTGATGAAGTTTGAAGTAAATCGGGTAAAAATAAGATGATGATTATAAAGCATTTTGAAAATGACACACTTCCTGCTGCCAGTTGGTGGCGCTATAACTGACTCACAATAGTGAGACCCATGTGATTGGCCTCTTATAACGAACACACAGCTGAAGTTTCATCCAAATCAGTCAATGTTTGCAGAATTTATAACACACTTCCTGTTTCACTTTTCTCGCCATAAATTTGTCTCCTCGCCACGGCCAAACCGTTCGAATAACAAAAATCCTCTCGCAATTTAGCATCCTCAATATGTTCACTTCATGCTGACCAAGTTTGGCACTGATTGGGTGAATCTTCTAGGGGGAGTATATAAAATTCCAGAGCATAAGTTTTCCGAACAACCCATAATGGCTCACTTCCTGTTGGGCTGACGTATAACATAGAGCACAAAAGTTGTTCGGCCAGATGAGCTCCATATGTGTACCGAGTTTCATACATGTACGTCCAAGTGTGTTTGATATATGGACCAAGTTTTCAGACCCCACTTAATGGGGCGCTGTCGAGCCCCCCTGCCACGCCCGGGTACCAGCTTTGGTCCGGCCCTGATGGCCGCAGATTCAGATGTGTGTGCAAAGTTTCAAGAGTTTTTGAGCATGGTAAGGGCCCCAGAAGTGCCCGAATAGTCGAAAAAACAAAATTGTCCTTAGAAGAACAATAGGGCTCTGCGCCCTTTCAGGGCTTGGGCCCTAATAAATGGTAAACGCATTGAAGATTAGCGTACAGTCTTTCAATTCATTAAGTGATCAGCTGTTACCTCACAAAAGTCAGCGTACTGAATTCAGATTATTGAAGCCTCTCCTCGATTGACATCCATTAAAAAAGCCATCCCGTTCAAACTGTGAGTGGAAAAAGGGCCTCATCTTCTGGGACTTCAGTCGCACGCTGCGCCTCGGATATCTCACAGGTATCGCACACCGGACTTGTCATTCTGTGCTCACGTTCTCAAGTTCAAGGCAGCAATCCAAAACAATGAATCAAACACCAATCATTTGACACATTTTTGATCTTAGTCACAGTCTGAAGCTCTTGATGAGTTTGACTCTCTTGTGAAGATAGTGAGGTACTGTAGATGGATTGATTTTTCTTTTGAACCTTGCAGGTGATGATGGTCGTAGGAGGTCAGGCACCTAAAGCCATCCGCAGTGTGGAGTGCTATGACTTTCAAGAGGACCGCTGGTACCAGGTGGCTGATTTACCATCCAGACGCTGTCGAGCAGGTTGCTCTCTGTTCTGTTTCTCATCACTCGATGTGTGCTCTTCTCTTGGTCTTACTCTCTCTGTCTGTGTCTCATTTAGGTGTAGTGTATATGGCCGGTAAGGTGTATGCTGTGGGGGGATTTAACGGCTCTCTACGTGTGCGGACGGTGGATGTGTATGATGGGCTGAAGGATCAGTGGAGCACCGTCCCCAGCATGCAGGAGCGCCGCAGCACTTTAGGAGCAGCTGTTCTGGGGGACCTGTTGTACGCTGTCGGGGGCTTTGATGGGAGTACAGGTATATCTTTGAAAAATTTATTTCAGGATTATTCATTCACTACTGTTCAAAAGTTTAAAATTAGTATCATTTTTTTCAATAAATTATTTTATTTATTAGGAGTGTAAGAAAATATCGATACACGTGAATATCGCAGTGTTATTATTGCCGATACTGTATCGATTCTCAAAAAGACTATCGCGATATATATATTTATTTATTTACATCAGAGATTCATGTCTTTGTGTTCGGTTTAAAGCACAGACTGTATAAAACCCAACCGCTAGATGGCAGTGTTATCTCAGAACGTAACTGACGCAGAGCCGGAGAAGCGCAAACCCAGCTAAAAGACGAAATAATTATTCCGCTCCAGCGGTATACAGAGCTGAAGTGTGGACTCATTTTGGCTTCAGCTATAAAGAAGCCACTAAGGAAATCGACAAGAGTCATTTTGTTTGCAAAATAGGCCAAGTTAAAATCCAATACTCTGGAAACGCATTGAATCTGAGAGCTCGCTTAACATCCCGACGTCATCCGCACTGCTGAGAAGCGTTTCGATAGAATATGTTTTTCTCTCAGTAACATAACAAACACACAACAAAATTGACAGCGGTGGCAGCAGAACGAAAGCATCTGATCATAGCGATGTGGAAATGGATGCACCAGCTCTGCTGTTCAGTACTTTAAATAGCACTTTATACAATAGACTGCTTTAAAGCAAACAGCTTTACAGTATTAAATATAAAACAAACAGTCATTCAGTCATAGAATGGAATGGACTATGCACTTTCTGTTGTTAAATAGGTTATAAATTAAAAACAAAATATTGATTAGTGATATAAATGATACTGTATTAATTAAATTAAATAGTTACTTGTCAGGTTTTATGCATATGGTTGTGTTCTTTATTCTTTTAAATGAGATATTTCTAAAATAAACTAACAAACACAAAAAAAGAAATATCGCAATATATTGCCTTTCTTACAATATCGCAATATATAGCAATATATCGTATCATAACCCCTGTATCGTGATACGTATTGTATCGCCAGATTCTTGGCAATACACAGCCCTATTATTCAGCAAGGAGGCATTATATTAATCAAAAATGACATTTATAACCATATGAAAGATTTCATTCATATATATATATATATATATATATATATATATATATATATATATATATATATATATATATATATATATATATATATATATACTTATAAATGTGTAATAATAATAATAAAAATGTTTTTGGTGTTTAAGCAGCATATTAGAAGGATTTCCGAAGAATCATGTGGCACTGAAGACATAATTTGTAATTTATTGTAATTAATTAATTTATGCAATTTATTTATGTCATCACATAAATAAATTACATTATATTAAAGTAGATAATAGTTTTACATTTTTTATACAATATGAATTTTTACTGTGTTGTTGATCAAATAAATGCAGCCTTGGTGAGCATAAGATACTTCTTTTGATTGGTAGTGTATTTTATTATTTGTACTATATTTTTACATTTGGGTGGTTGTCGTTAGCACATGCACAGCCAGCCTTGTTTTTAGCCCTGATTATCCTCTCTCTCTGCAGGTCTGTCGTCAGTGGAGGTGTATAACCCCAAGGCTAATGAGTGGATGTTTGTGGCTCCCATGAACACCAGGCGTAGCAGTGTTGGGGTGGGCGTGGTTGACGGTGAGCTTTTTGAGGACATGTGTGTTGAGCAATCTGGCAGGCAACAATAAAATGTTTTAAGTGGTATGATTTAGCAATAGTGAATTTGCGAAGAACATTTCACAACATTTTACCTTTTGGGTGTTGTCGTTATACAGGGAGTGCAGAATTATTAGGCAAGTTGTATTTTTGAGGATTAATTTTACAACATTAATAATTAAACAACAACCATGTTGTCAATGAACACAAAAAACTCATTAATATCAAAGCTGAATATTTTTGGAAGTGGTTTTTAGTTTTAGCTATTTTAGGGGGATATCTGTGTGTGCAGGTGACTATTACTGTGCATAATTATTAGGCAACTTAACAAAAAACAAATTTATACCCATTTCAATTATTTATTTTTACCAGTGAAACCAATATAACATCTCAACATTCACAAATATACATTTCTGACATTCAAAAACCAAACAAAAACAAATCAGTGACCAATATAGCCACCTTTCTTTGCAAGGACACCCAAAAGCCTGCCATCCATGGATTCTGTCAGTGTTTTGATCTGTTCACCATCAACATTGCGTGCAGCAGCAACCACAGCCTCCCAGACACTGTTCAAAGAGGTGTACTGTTTTCCCTCCTTGTAAATCGCACATTTGATGATGGACCACAGGTTCTCAATGGGGTTCAGATCAGGTGAACAAGGAGGCCATATCATTAGATTTTCTTCTTTTATACCCTTTCTTGCCAGCCACGCTGTGGAGTACTTGGACGTGTGTGATGGAGCATTGTCCTGCATGAAAATCATGTTTTTCTTGAAGGATGCAGACTTCTTCCTGTACCACTGCTTGAAGAAGGTGTCTTCCAGAAACTGGCAGTAGGACTGGGAGTTGAGCTTGACTCCATCCTCAACCCGAAAAGGCCCCACAAGCTCATCTTTGATGATACCAGCCCAAACCAGTACTCCACCTCCACCTTGCTGGCGTCTGAGTCGGACTGGAGCTCTCTGCCCTTTACCAATCCAGCCACGGGCCCATCCATCTGGCCCATCAAGACTCACTCTCATTTCATCAGTCCATAAAACCTTAGAAAAATCAGTCTTGAGATATTTCTTGGCCCAGTCTTGACGTTTCAGCTTGTGTGTCTTGTTCAGTGGTGGTCGACTTTCTGCCTTTCTTACCTTGGCCATGTCTCTGAGTATTGCACACCTTGTGCTTTTGGGCACTCCAGTGATGTTGCAGCTCTGAAATATGGCCAAACTGGTGGCAAGTGGCATCTTGGCAGCTGCACGCTTGACTTTTCTCAGTTCACGGGCAGTTATTTTGCGCTTTTTCCACACGCTTCTTGCAACCCTGTTGACTATTTTGAATGAAACGCTTGATTGTTCGATGATCACGCTTCAGAAGCTTGGCTATTTTAAGACTGCTGCATCCCTCTGCAATATATCTCACTATTTTTTACTTTTCTGAGCCTGTCAAGTCCTTCTTTTGACCCATTTTGCCAAAGGAAAGGAAGTTGCCTAATAATTATGCACACCTGATATAGGGTGTTGATGTCATTAGACCACACCCCTTCTCATTACAGAGATGCACATCACCTAATATGCTTAATTGGTAGTAGGCTTTCCAGCCTATACAGCTTGGAGTAAGACAACATGCATAACGAGGATGATGTGGTCAAAATACTCATTTGCCTAATAATTCTACACTCCCTGTATATTTCCACTCTGATTAGTTCACTGATAGTTGCACTCTCTTTTGTGTAGTGATTTCACACAGTGTGTCTGATGATTGCACAGGAAAACTTTATGCTGTTGGAGGTTATGATGGAGCGTCTCGGCAGTGTTTGAGTACTGTAGAGGAGTTTAACCCAGTCAGTAATAAGTGGTGCTATGTGGCGGACATGAGCACTAGACGCAGTGGAGCTGGTTAGTTCCTCTTTGGACATGATTTTAATTACATTAAGCTCACTTCACATCTCCATGTATTCACTGGCTGTGTTTGTGTGTCCAGGTGTTGGAGTGCTCAATGGACAGCTGTATGCTGCAGGTGGACATGATGGTCCTCTGGTGAGGAAGAGCGTGGAGGTTTATGATCCTGCCACTAACACCTGGAGACAGGTGTGCGACATGAACATGTGCCGAAGGAACGCAGGTGAGAAGAGACAGCAGGCCTCAACATTGAGCAGTCATGTGCTTGTCCTCCACATAAGTAAATTGGTCATTCACTCCAAGTAAAAAAGTCAGAAAAAAAGGACTGTAATTTATCCTGAAGCAATATTCACATCAGTAGCTTTTTTTCCATCCAAAATTGAGAATATAACTAACAAAATTGGAATACATTTGAAAATAAAGTTTCCATCTAGTGAATTCGAAGAGAACAAAATCGTCACTTCCTAAAAAAACTGGCAATAAATATCACTCAGAAAAATGGAAGATGATGTAGTAGGAGAAGCCATGTATATAGTAATTTCTTTATAAATTACTCTTCAGAGTGCTCAGATGAAACGCAATTAACATTGTCATGTTATCTTGCTTTCGGAGGCAGATGCCTGGTATTTTGGAACGCGGTTGTGTAAGACCGTTCTGGGTAGGAATTATGAACCACTTTGACAACAGACTTTGCTCAGGAATTTCAGAATGACCAAAACAGCATTTCAGATGCTGTGCAACGAGATCGGATGAAACGCTCTTTATCGGATAAAAAATGTATCCAACTCAGTTGAGCTCATACGTATTTTATGCGCTCAACTGAGCATAAAAAAATCTCCATCTTGGCATTTCCATCCAGCATTTTTCATGCAATATCCCAAAATGGGATGAAATAGATGGATGGAAACATAGCTAGTGTTCTATCAGCTTATTTGTGATATTTGTCCCCTTAATTTGATTCCCAAATTGTCATCGTAGGTGCATGTCCACTGTGAGAGACATAATCTAAAAAAAAAATCCAGAAATCACAATATATGATTTTTTAACTATTTATTTGTATGATACAGCTGCAAATAAGTATTTGAACACCTGTCTATCAGCTAGAATTCTGACCCTCAAAGACCTGTTAGTCTGCCTTTAAAATGTCCACCTCCACTCCATTTATTATCCTAAATTAGATGCACCTGTTTGAGGTCGTTAGCTGCATAACGACACCTGTCCACCCCATACAATCAGTAAGAATCCAACTACTAACATGGCCAAGACCAAAGAGCTGTCCAAAGACACTAGAGACAAAATTGTACACCTCCACAAGGCTGGAAAGGGCTACGGGAAAAAAGCCAAGCAGCTTGGTGAAAAAAGGTCCACTGTTGGAGCAATCATTAGAAAATGGAAGAAGCTAAACATGACTGTCAATCTCCCTCGGACTGGGGCTCCATGCAAGATCTCACCTCGTGGGGTCTCAATGATCCTTAGAAAGGTGAGAAATCGGCCCAGAACTACAAAAGTAGTTCAGCCCAGAACTTTTGGATTTACTACAAAATCAAAGCCATATGTCTTTAGTTGATATCACAAAAATTTACGTTTTTGAGAGATTTTGTTTAGGCGCTGTACCAAAAATTTCCACCGGGTGTCACCCACATTCCATTGAATTTTGTTTTGATGCATTTTCCTGTAACAAATTAATACATTTCTGTCCAAATATCACTTCTATCACAAAACATGAAACCTTGAGACTTGAGCCCTTGAGATTTCTGACGATATGCATTTTGTCATGATTAGAAAATTATAAAGTAGTTCAAATCAATTTTGTAATATGCCCAGAAGGGGAGGATTTAAAATAATTTAGAGTACTTTTTCCATGGTAACGCACCATCCAAAACGGTTTTCACAGGATGAATTTTGAGTTTGTAAGCTTTTGAATGATGCCTAATTTAAGATGATTGCTAAAATATGTGATATGAAAAGGGCGATAAAAATAGCGCCAGTTAAGGGGTTAAAATCATTGTCATTGTTTTTAAAGGAAGAACAGGAAAGGCCTGCAGTTCTGAGTTCAGTGTGTTTGTCTCTAGGAGTGTGTGCCATAAGCGGTTTACTATATGTGATCGGAGGAGATGATGGGTCATGCAACCTGTCCTCTGTTGAATACTACGACCCTGCTGCTGACAAATGGAGTCTAATCCCCACCAACATGAGCAATGGCCGCAGCTACGCAGGTCTGTTTCACTTTTACAACCTCCATATACCAAGGCCGTAACCATGTCTTGAACATTGGGGGATACCAATTTTTTTTTATTTTTTATAAAGCATAAAGAAACAGAACAATGAACAGAATTTATGACCATAATGAAGTGCAGCAGAGCAGTGCAAGCTTTTCAAATATGGGGGCGGGGACAAGTTGGCCATTTTTAATTATTGGGGGTGGGGGGGGGGCATATACAACTAAAGCTAAACTAAACTGCTGTCTTGTCTATTTCAGGGGTGTCCGTTATTGACAAGTCATTATGACTAAAAGCCCTGGGCAGCAGGCCTCTCCGCACCTGTCGAGGACTGAGCTGTGACAGACAGACAGTGATTTAAGGCAGGATCCAGATGCTGACAGGTGCTCGAAGCTCTCCATCTCACAGCCTGACTGCCTCACAAACACACACGCGCCGAGTCCTGACCCCTCCCAGTCTCCAGAAAGTGCCATTTAGCTCTACTATTAACAGAGGGGTCACATGGTCACCCCATACAGCGAATATTAAATGAGGCCTCGTTTCTACAGGACTGAATCTGCCAGGACAGAGCATGTAAGGGACGTCCACAGGACCTGCGCCCTGTGCGGACCGACTGCTGCGGGGATCTGGGTGGTAGTCTAGGCGCAGGTGAAGAATGTGCCAATAGAGGCCTCTCTGCCTGCTTTACTACTGACAACGCTCTGAACTATGAGATTCATAAGATGTCAAAACTGATTCTACAGGCTAACACTAATGCTTATGACAACCTTTAAACTGGATCAGGACTGGATATCACTGACTTCTGTTGTTTGGTTACAGGGTTACTTAAAGTTCCCCCAAAAATGAACATTTCGTCATCATTTGAACGCCCTCGAGTTTTTCCAAACCTGCATGAGTTTCTTTCTTACGCAAAAGAAGATATTTTGAAGATGGTCGGTAATCAAATCGTGTCTTACTGTGGAAGTCAATGGGTGTCAAATGATGACAAAATGTTGATTTTTAGGTGTACCATCCCTTGTTTTATGTTTGTATGTAAAGTTTTATGGGAAGCTCATAAGTTGTTTTAACCAGCTGCTTTCGTGCCATATAGTATTGAGGATGTTAAACAGAAACACCATATAAATCTCACAGGGTAAAGGTGCGGTCACATTAGCGTCATTTCTGCGAAATATCGTGTACTGTAGTGATGTATGAAGCACAACTCACACAGAAGTCACTTTCAAACTAAGCAGGTTACATCTTTTGTCCTCCAGCATGCATGGGTTCCTATTGAAATGACTGGATTTTGCCTGTGAAAGTTTGCAGAACTATGTGACCGCACCTTAATGTGCCAAATTCATAACCATGTGGATTACACTGTATGTTAGTTACTTGTACGTAAGCTTTTTTTTTTTTCATGATGCAGTTTGGTGTGCAATCGTCCATGTTGGACACACAGACTCTTTGTTTTATAATAATAACAACTCTGCAGTCACTGAAATGGCACTGGCTTTCAGTAGAGTTCGATTTCAATTGCAGGTAAATACCAAGACGGCAAATATTTTTGAAAGTACGCCATTTATCCTGCTCTACCCTGACATGGGCTGCTGGTTCACTGGCTATTTTGGATCTGTGATTCAACAGAATTGGACATTTGAAGACTGTTTTATTTTATTTTCAAAATATTAAGTCTTCTAATGTTCTTTTCCTCGTTATTGAGTTATATGCTCAGTAAAGCATCACTGAATTTTGTTGTTAATAATTAAGAATGAACAAAACAGACACATTCCCATCTCTCGCATATCACAGATTTTCACACTTTTTTTTTTAATTCGGGTATATATTGATATGAAAGTCATACTATGCATTAAACATTGCTTCTAATGTTTTGGTTCCCAGTGGTTCAGAGCTTATTTTGTGCTATGCCTGGTGTAACTGCTGCCATTAAACATCATGATCCACAACTCTAAAACTATGACATTCCAGTGTGGTGCATCATCTATGGATTATGCACGAATGTGGTTCGTGAAAAAGGTGTTAATGTATTTCTAAACACATGTATTAAATTAAGCTTTGTTAAGAGAATGTGATTGCCGTGTTGTGACTGCTCGTTTCTAAACTGCCACTGGAGGGCAGCGGTCAGTCGTGCATCGTCAGGATGAGAGAAGATGAAAGTGAAAATGATCTGTAGGTTTGCATTAACCGCGTCAAACATCAAATATACGCCAATATTATATTCCCTCAATACCGGAGGCTGCAATTTCAGGACCCTAGATTTTTTGTAGTGACAGCGCCTCCTAGCCAATGTTACTCCGACAGAGGAGACCTGATTCAACCTTCAAACGGATGCAAAGACTACTAATGATGAATCGTAATTAATCGCATCCAAAATAAAAGTTTGTGTTTGTAATGTGTATAATTATGTATATATAAATACGGTACACACACACATGCATGTATATATATATATATATATATATATATATATATATATATATATATATATATATATATATATATATATATATATATATATATATATATATATATATATGATACATTTTATAATACAGTATGCAAATATTTCTTAAATATATACATAATAATACACGGTACACACACATATATTATGTACACATAAACATTTATTTCGGATGCGATTAATTACGATTCATTTTCCCCCCAGCACTACTTGTACCCTTATTTTTAACGTTAGAGCGGGCGCGGCCATTTTAAACTTGTGTGCGAGCCGAGGCTTCGCTGTCAGTCTCTCTTGGTTATTAGCTAGGCAAAAAGTTCATTATGCTGCTGGATGTTGTAAACTGGTTTGTTTTCAAATTGTTAAAATGTATTAACGTACTAATGAACACTAGTTTGTAGCGCAATTGTTTGTTTGCATTTAGAGGAGGAGAGTGTGGTAAAATGAGTCTTTTTTAAATAAATTTTTTGTATACTTATGTGGTCCTCAAAATAAGGGAACATGTGGCAGAAGTATTACAAATTTAAATATCTCAAGTAATTTAAGGATGTTTTCTATCATTTTAAATTACCAGAATGCACATGACAAAGGATTGTAAAAGTATGGCTTGTATATAAAAAAAGAGCTTAAAAAAAACGAATTTAATAGTCAAATTTTAAGCACAACATTAAGACCATCCTTATATTGTGTTGGTTCCCCCTTTTACTGCCAAAACAGCCCTGACCCATCAAGGCATGGACTCGCTAGACCCCTGAAGGTGTGCTGTGGAATCTGGCACCAAGATGTTAGCAGCAGATCCTTTAACTCCTGTTAGTTACAAGGTGGGGCCTCCATGGATCGGACTTCAAGAGGGTTACCAATGGGTGTTTAGGGTGGGGTTTGTTAGGACAACATATAAACTAATTTTTACATTCTTAAATTAAATTAAACAAACTTAAGTAATTCCCAAAATATAATAATAAAAACAGAACTGAATAGTATGAACTGCAGTCTTGAAACTAGCCTCCGGTATTGCAGAAATACTCTGGGCTCTACACTTTGACACATCTGCAGAGAGGAAAGCCCTTATATGGGTTTGGGCGTGTTTTATGCAAATGACTAACCTTGTGGACAAGGATGACAATGCAAAGACCCTACAGGCACAACAAAGGCATCATCGCAAGCAGGCAATAATACTCACAAGCTGTTTATTGAAAATGCACATACTGGATATAAGAGGCCTCTCATTCCACTGATACAGGCCCCAATGCTAAGTAATTGCTTAATTTTCATGGCACAAAAATAGAAATACAAATTTTTGCCATGCAAACCTACTACTGACAAGCTTTTACAAAACGGGACAAAGTAGTTGCTTCACTAATACAGAGGAACCACACTGTTAAGATGAGCTGAAGGAAGCGAGACAATAAAAAACGTGAGTACAAAATAATGGTCATAAAAAAGGACAACACCACACAGTGATAGATGGGCCAGAACGCGTCAAATAACAACCTGCACTCCCAGCCTTCACGTGCAAGTAGTGTATGAAAAATTGAGAAACACTAGGAAAAAAAACAACGAAACAGTCTGCATTCCCAGAATGCTGTGCAAATAATCTCCATCACCTCCTTCATCTGTCACGAACACATCTCCTCTGTGAAAGCTGACATTCACAACTACTTGATAAGTGTTTCACCTCGACCAGACCTCCGACTGCCCCTCAAACCATGCAACACTCTCCATCCCGGCGACCCCATGTAAATTCCTTATCTCTTCGATTACGCAGCTGTCGTGCAGTTCCCTATCAGTTCAGCTCAATGCCAGCAGGATTCAAGCCAGCATCTGAAAAGTGACCATGACAGATCAGATGATATCCTGAAGAGTGATGCTGAAGACTCCCAACATGTTGCCACACACGTGGAAGAAACCTCATCCTATGCCCCATGTAATCGTGACACATGATTGTGACGGCATGTACGCCACATCAGGAGTCACGGTGACACTGCGAGAGTCGGAACTTATCTATGTTTGAAGAGGTTCTTCTAACTTGCAGCATTACTGCTTGTGACTGGGTGCTTTGAGGAACTGAAGTTGCATGTTGAATGTGTACACACTGGCAAACCATGAGTCTAGGAGGTGAGGAAAAACTGATAAGGACACATTAACATACAAAAAAAACCCAAAACACCATCTATTCATACTATCTATAGTGTCAGAAATGATCTACCATGTCCCACTGTGATCTATCATTGACAAACCGTTTGTCCGTTTGGCATATATTTGCTTCATTGCAGAAACCGTTAGTCATGTACTGTATATTACAGGTGTGAACAGTAATAGAGCAGACATACAGATGTGTCATTTACATATGAATTAGGAAGAGTTTGTGACAATTCAGCTGGAGATGCTTTTGTCAGTCTGATCAAGTGATTCGTGTCATTTAAATAACAAAACAAAAAGAGAAGAGCACCAGCTTGATACAGGAGTCCTCTGATTTGTAACCAAAAGGCATAGGGGCGAAAAACCTTATTTGATAATTCACTGTGCCGATAAGTCTTAAATCAAGAAAAACATAAATATTTATGCCTACATACAGTATAGTATAGATATGTACAAGTATACATACACAGAACCCAAATCACACCCTCAAATAGCATAAAGACCCCCATAAATTAGGGAGAGGAGGAGTATGATGTGGGCGTTTGAAATATGACGACCATCTCTGTGGTCTGAGGAAGAGTTCAGTGCCTGATGTCCACATACACACTCAGTCCTTTGTGGATTCTCAGTATGAGAAAGCTCAGTCAATGTGGAAAAGACAAATGTCTAAATATCAAACTCAGTGGAGAGAAAGAACTTGGTTCTTCCAGTATGTAACTTTTTTTAGATGAGAGTACAGGGGTTTCATCTTCGTCAATGGCTGAGTTGAGGAGGAACAACAGTGGAAGTTGATGGACTACCGCCAAGATGTTAAGTTGGTTAGGCCGTTGGTAGGCCCTGCCCGATCTGATTGGCTCCTGGAACTGGGTGCTTTAGATGGACTTGGATGAATCCTGCTTACTGATGAGGACCTCCAGAAGCCGCAGTTTGGCTTTAATGCGCTTGTACTCCTTGTATTCGTCCATCATAGGCATGCGATCTTCCTTCTGAACATTCCTGCAGGGGAAAAACATTTTGGTTGAGCTCACATGATACCTTTGTACAACGTAAAACTGTTTGTGTGTAATGATAAGTCTTTAATTCAAGTTCGTTTTTAACCACTGGTCATGGCAGGTGGATTTATTTCTCTAGTTTCATTTAATGCTACAAGCATTACGTTTTAATGGTTGTTGCCACAGTGGATCAATGTCATTTGTAAAACAATGAACTGAACAGAATCTGGGGGCGGGTCAAGTGTACTACGTGTTTACAGTGGCAACTGCAACATTTGTCAGAGGTGGCTCTTATCATGGCCGTGTCTGATTACTCTGACTTGTGCAGCATACCATCAAGAAACTCACAACCCGTTCAAACCAAAAAACATTAAAAACTCGGTTTTCCAATAGTGATTAATAGCACACATATCGTGAGAGTACGCATATATCGTTCATCATGTTCTCTTTTTTCATTAAAAATACATTATTATTACTACACGTGACAGCAATCCTCATCCATCAAAACTTCACTAGCGAGATGCTGGATGGCTTTATCCAGTCGAGAAACAGTTTGCACATCATCTGGCCATACAGTGGTGGGATTTGAGGTTCTGTTCAGTCTGTATTTCTCATAGAACTGTATTTTTCTCTACAGAAACAATGACAGAGCTTGTGTTTTAAAGCAAAACACACTAAAATTATTATCTCTGCCATCTCTGATGTAATAAGCCTGGTGTTTTGGACTGATTGATTAAATAAATTTGCCTTCTGGATCATTAGACTACAAACTTTCCTGGAGTTTAGCGGCTTAAAATGATCTAATCGAAGCGAAATTAGGTTAAAGGGTTAAAATAGAAATGTTTGTGATTAACTCCCAATTTCATGTGCTTCAGTCATTTTACAGGATTCCCACATCTAAGAACTGTTCATCTTTGGGTATCATTTCTATAGAAATTCACTTAATCTGACCAAAAATATTTAACAGGTGCGAGTAGGACTGTGTCGGTAAACGTGACAACCGCACCACCGCGGTGGTTGAGTAGTTTTTGAATGCGAATGCTGTTTTACTTGAATATTAGGACACGAGTGAAGCACAAAGCTTTATTTACAAAATAAAGGTAAATAATAGGTTCGCAAATAAATGTTACATCGCAGCCATGGAAACATATGGATTCATGTCAAACGAGAGAAGTAGGCTTTGTGAGCTGACCCAAATTTAAGCTTTGCGTTTTGCGATCACCCGATTTTCCACAAATTTAACAATAGGCGTACTCCAATTTATTCTACTGGACATGGAATCTCTTATTTATTTTCCCAAATCTTCATTTACGTCTCTTACAGGGCTCGACATTAACGCTTGTCTACTTGGCCGGGACAAGTGAATTTTTTGAAGGGGCAAGTGAAAGAATTTTACTTGCCCGACCGGACAAGTAGCCTGATAAAATGTCATTAACAAAAAAAAACTATGGACTCACCAAAATGCAAGAATGATTGTGCATTAATTAGTGTAAGTGGCAATCGATAGTGGATAATAATATATAATGTATAATGAACTGACGGTAACTATAACGTTGCGCTGTTGACGCTTGCGCAGCCTCTCGAGGAGAAATCGAAACAAACGCGCACAAACCGCTCACACAGAGAAATTCAGTTAACATACTGCAGTAAAAATGTGGAGTTTATTTATATTTATAACATATGATACAGTTGCAACGTCATTACCAAGAGTGCTGTTTTCCTGAATAATATCACGACTGAAAATGACACTGATTTCATATGACAGTTCCATAAACAATTATTAACATTAAATCACTTACATTTAGATGCAATAATGAGTGTTTTTGTTCTATTTCAGCAGCGAAAATAGTTCCAAACAAAGATCACAGCAGAACGTGTGTGTCACCACCATCAGTGTGTTAGTGAATGATTCAGCGTTTTGAATGAATTGGTTGAATCAAAGATTCAATTACCTATTCGTAAATGACCGCCTAATTCTTGAATGAATCAGCCATTTGAACGAATCGAATCAATGATTCACTCATTAAGACGGTCACCTGCCGCCACCTACTGGCAGTTTAGTTTCATGTTTAAACATTTCCAACTTTTCTTATTTGTATATTAAAAAAAATATTTAAAACAATCTCATAACATTATTTAATGCAGATGTAATTTTTCAGTGTAAATTATTTAATTTGATTGGTAACAGCCCTGTGTTAAATTAAGTGTTTTCTTCTAATTTAATTTATTGATCAAATTTAAGAATATAAAAGGAAAGCTGAAGCATAGCCTATATTTAATAAGATTAGGGGGGAAATGCCCTTTATAAAAGGTAAAATATCACAAATATGCAGATTTAAATATGTCAAAGCTCACTGAACACTGGTGAGAATAATGCTTCAGAATGCATTTTATTTATAAAGAAGAAAAAAAAAAAAAAAAAAAAAAGCAAATTTTTTTACTCGGACAAGTGAATGACAGATTTACTGGTCCGAAATTCCCATCATTTGCTGTGGTAAAGTATAAAACGGCGTATGGCAAATACATTATACTTCAAATTCAATTTAACACAGTTTGTGCTTGTTATTAAACTTAAGGTGCGTCAAGTTTATGTGTATAGCGCATATACACGCCGGAGATTTTGAGTTTTGCTTTCTCTCGCAGCTCATCAAACAAAGCCTAAAGTTCTTGACCCTGCGGAAGATAAATTCGCTTTTCACACCTTTTACTACAATCTAATCTAGTTAAGATTTTAAACAATATTAGAAAAGCGAAGTTCTCTTTCCTGCCTGTGCCTACATCCCTTTCAGTGCAAAGTGGCACGCACCTCTGTGGGGAAATATAAAACACTATTTTTTTAAACTAATATTTAACTTTCTTACATTAGTTATATTACCATTATTTATTGATAGTTATGTAATTGTTTCACAGGCTGCAGTATGTTGTTTCAATGACGGAAGTATTAAAATAAGCACGCATGCTTAAATGGATGTTTGAGAGCCTTGTTTATATTTTTTACTTTCAAAATGTAGGCTATATATATATATATATTAGGGTTGTCAACATTGTGATTAATTTAAAGTCCATAATGCATTCAAATAATTTAACGCAAATAAATTACAGAAGTACGTGACGCTGCGTCATTAGCGTAATTTGTCACATAGATGATGTTAGAAGTCGGGAGTTTATCACAATCACACCATCACAATCTACAACACCTGTAACCCTGGTAGGAGGAAATGTCCATTCTAATTCTTTAACCTGATTCTGCTTCTCTGTTTGTGATCAGGCCATTTAAAGCCATTCAACTCTGGGGAAAGTATTCAGTGATCCAGTAATCGAATTCATTCAACCAGTCCAAAACAGCACTAACGTTAAGAAGGCCAGGCTGATACATCAGACATATAAGAGAGAATAGAGACTCGCATTGCGTTTTTAAAAAACTGCCACCATCACAGCTCTAGGTGCTAGCAGGAGAGTATGATAGAGGCTGATGCTCAGCAGGCTGGACAATAATGTGCCTTAAAGCAAGTACTTCATATTCCCTGCTTGAAAACATCATACATTTCTAATTGATTACCAATTCAGTCAGTACATCACTCCCGTCGAGGTGAGTTTGCTCTTGAGAACACGTCCTGTATGTTCATCCCCTCCTGTGCGTTCAGATAAAATGAACGTGGGAGGCCTACCTGCCATTCTGTTGGTAGAATTCATCTTCAAACTCTCTGATGGTCCTCCTCAGTTTCTTCTTCTCTGCTCTGGCCTTCCATAGCTGTTCCAGGAGCTCAGGCCTGTGGGATACAGGTGGTGTTAAATTGCTGGATTTCCATATATAGAGCTGTAAATCTCATGATTCTATAGCAACAGGAAACTGTGTACTCAAAACACTCCTGAGCAGGAAACAACCTTTGAACAGCATGACAAGCACGTGGATGAGGTTAACTCAGGTTGGTAAAAGTTACTAACGAGGTGACATGGATCTCAGCGGCACCCAATAGAGTATGCTAGACTTAGATCTGGCTGCCTGCGCAGTTGTTTAACTTCATACCAGATTATGGCATGATCCAGCTCGGGGCTTTCAGGCCACTGACTCCTGCAGATTTCCAGGCATCTGCCAAGCTCTATTAATAGACCTCATATGACGAGAGCAAGAGCCGATTGCTGCTCGTACCTGATTAACTACTGGGCTTCGTGCGTAGATGCGCATGCACACAAATCAAGGTGAAGAAATCAAGCTCTCATTAATTCTGGCAATGTAGGTTACACATTAAACCAGTATGTTTTAATGTTGTTGGGAACATTAAAACAAGTTGTTGGGAAATTCAAGACTGAGACTGAGGATAATTCAGATGAAACAGCATTTCCATTTTACCTCCATACTGTTTTAGCGAGAAAGTACTGGTTTACACTCACATTGAGGAGGCGTTGGAACTGGACAGACGCAGATCGATATTGAGTTTCCCAGAGCTGAGGACGTTCTCCTGAGTGGGATGCTGAGAGCTAGGCTGGGCTACTGGGTCCATGATGATTTCCGAGCTCTCGCTCTGCATCTCTACATTTTCCTGCTGGCCCCTGCCCTCCTCCTCCTCCTCTTCTTCTTCGATCTCACCACAGAAGTGGGCAGTTTCGCCCTCGATAATGGGCTGTAACATTTGATTGCGCCGTTTGCTGGAAGGAGAAGCCTGTGTGTGAGAGAGGAACCTGGTTATTCTGCTTTCTCCGTATCAAAAACGCATGAATGTCATAAAATCCGAAAACAACACTAGTTCCTGTTTCAGCACAACAAAGCATTATCAGCTTAAATTTCACTAACCTATTAGATTTCAGCGACTTTCAATATAATTCATAGAATATATAGAAACTCCAGACTTGGTTTCACATTGCAAACAGTAATTATATATTATTTGTAACACCAAAGTCCCAAAAGGCTAATGTGGGTGTGGTGAAAAAGAGGAACATAGTCTTACTATGATGGGGGTGATGCTGACACGGGTGAGCATCTGCTTGACCAGACGATATCTGTCATACAAGGGCTTTACAATCAAGCGCTCCTCTCGGGTCACCTGTAGGGAAGACTTTTGTCAGATCATTGTGTACATGAGGGCAATTTTTCTGCGTGTGTGTGTGTAAGGCACCTACTGGGCGCCCATGAAGTCCCTCATAGTACAGAAGGTTCTTCTGCAGTACAGTTTTCTCACTAGCAAGCTGCTCCTTGGTCATTTTCTGTGAGAGCAACAAATTCACTTCTAAAATTAGGTGTTAAGGCTGGATGAACTACACAACTTACGTTAGGCATCATACACTTGCCACCGTTGTAAATGGTTACAGAATTGTAAATGGGCATTGTACACTAAACGACTGACACGCAACCAGACTCCTCGCAAGGAGACGCATGAAAAATAAAAATGTGTTTTAAAATCATCAGAAAATATCAAACATGTTTGATATTCTCCAACCTGATGGATCCAACCAAGGGGCTTGGGGCAAAAAAACAAACACTTTTTATTCATTTTCATGTTTCACATTAACCGCAACAGTCGTAATCGATTTGGTTTCATTGTGCGGGGGCATTTTTTTGCCTCCATATTTTGAAATCAACTATGACTGTTGCGGTTAAAGTGAAACGTGAAAATGAATGAAAAGTGTTTGAACGCATGAATGTAATTCATTTTATAATCAATTTCTGACCCTGGTTAAAAAGAAATCTCTGTGCCCATCATACAGAATGCAATTTTCTGTGAAATGTGCCAAAATCTGTAGACTAGCTCTGACTCTCGGCAAATAGCATTGACTTTAAATCGGGGAAAATTCTGTGAAGTCATGTAGAGTATTCTCTCAAAAGTCATGTAGAGTATTCTCTCAAAAGTCATGTAGAGTATTCCAGCCATTAAAGGGATAGTTCACCCAAAAATTATCCTATAATTTACTCACCCTCGAGCCATTTTAGGTGTATATCACTTTCTTCTTTCAGCCCAACAAAACCAGAATTATATAAAAAAATATATCCTGGCTATTCTAAGCTTTATAATGGGAGTAAATGGTACGTTTTGAAGCCCAAAAAAGTACATCTATCCATTATAAAAGTAATCCATACGGCTCCACAGTGTTAATAAAGGCCTTCTGAAGTGAAGCGATGCGCATGTTCCATACTTATAAACTATAACCACTGGCTTCCAGTAATGGCCGTACACAAGTCGAGTTCCGACGGAAGAGTGACCTCTGACCCGATGTACTGACCTAGGATGGCTTGAGGGCGAGTATATTATGGAATATTTTCTTTTTTGGGTGAACTAAAATGTTCAAATATACCTTCTTGAGAACTTTATTTGATGAGTTTGAAATAAATTAAAGCTGCTAATTAAAGTTGAAGAAGCTGGAACTCACTCTGACGTCCTCCGGCCAGCCGTCCTCATCTCTTTTGGTTTGGATGCAGCGCTGAATGAGCTCCAGCGTCTCTTCTCGGCTGGGCTGGTGTCCCCTTGCCTCACTCTCCACAGGGCCCTCATGAGCCGACTGATCCAATGTGGATCCAAAGCTCTTGGGTAGAGTGTTACTGCGTGGACGCGTCTGTGGAGTCAGCTCACTCTCAGCCTTGTGTTTGGCATCTGAGTAAGAGAGACACAGAGAGAAAGACTGATTTAGGAGGCCAGAAGGTTTGCTGGTCGCTGCGGACATTTAGGGTGGAGTTGGCCACTCCAACCGAAAGAAAAACAAGGTAATTTATCAGCCTCACTCAGCATCACCAAAATCTGAGAAAAAGTCCACTAGTAGTGCACTGACAACCTCACAAATTAAAATATCAGAGGGCCATTTTTCATTTTCAGTATACGCAAAAGGAGCAGAGGAAGCAGATGGAGCTCGGTGGCTAAGAACAGCCTGTGAGCCCTTGAACCTCAGCACCTATCATATGATAACTCTCATAAACATACACTTTAGATGATTACAGAAGCTGAGACACGTGGTTGAGAGCGTCCCGTAGGGGGAATGCGTCTGCGACACCGCGGTCAGAGAGACAGTCAGAGAGAGAGGAGAGCAGAGAGTGTCAAACTCAAGTGTTGAAGTCTACTTACTGCTGCTTATATGTACTTACAGAAGTGGGGTGCCTGTTTAGAGACATTGAGGGGGCGTGACAGTGTAAAATGGGGTGTGTTCGGGACGGAGGAAGAGGACGAGTGGCATCTGTATGACTGAAGCACGGCCTGGTGCCTCAGGGAACCTTTTGGGAAGAGGTGCTGTCGTCCTGCCGATGCGGGCCATCCGAGTGGATTTAGTTAAAGAGAAAGAGAGACTTTATACGACAGTGCACCTCTGATGGGGGGCATCAAATGGAAATGGATGATGGGAAGTGTGGGGGGGCCAAACACAGTGAGCGGAGGGATTTCTGGTAGAGTATGAGGGTGGTCCCATGAGAGAGAGCCCCAGAGCCTCTACAGACATGCAGTGCAACTCCACACTTCTCCACTCTGCCCTACAGGGGACAGGGGAGCAGGCCCGGACCAAGACTGCCCAATAACGGTATGACACTGACAATCACACACTCCACAGCCAAATCACCCCCCCCCCTGCTCACACAGCCACTCTTACCTTTGAGCTGCTTGCGGATTTTGGTAAGATCAGTCATCCACTTCAGCACCTTTGGATCAGCTGCCTTATCAGCGTGAGACGGCTGCAAATGACAAACAGAATTATCAATTAAAATCAATAATCTCTGAAATTATTCATGCATGACAATGTACAGTATGTACACTTGATTGTAATTTCTGTGGTACTTGTTGCCACAATGCAAGGGTTTTGCTTTATGGTCACTAAGGTGTCCTAAACAACTGTTGAAGTGTTGCTAAGTGTTCCTAGGGTGTTCTGGGAGGTTATTTAGGGTGTTGCTTGTGTTTGACTAGGTCTTTTCCAACCTTGTAGTTTCTCTCTTTTTCGAACTGTTCCTCAAAGTGCTTAATTTTCTTCTTGAGATTCTGGAGTTTCTTTGTAAGCTGATGGGAGACTGTGTCTGCCTTCAGACTGTCTTTAGAAGAGAGGGAGGCACGGCGAGGCCTGTGAGACATGACACAAGCATGAGTTTGATTGTCAGTGTATCGGAGTATTCATAAGTGATTGTGGTTACTCTGCTCACCTCCCACAGGACAGAGATTTGGTGGAGGAGGTGGCATCATGGTCCTGCTGCAAGAACCTCTGACTATGGCCAAAGTCCAGGAACCGCCGAGCCAGTAGTGGCTGAGCATCTTCTTCTAGTGGCAGGGGCATCATGCGGCCCGCCAGCGGGGACAGTTGGGCCTCCCCTGACTCTGTCTCCTCTTGCCATGGCATGAACACTGGCACAGGGTCTGCCAAAGACAGACACATACACGGTCATGCAACCAAAATCATCACAATGTTTGTTTTTAATCACAGAGTTAGAAGTTCACAACAGCCCTAGGTTGCTTTATGATATTAAAGGGTTATTTCACCCAAAAATGAAAATTCTGTCATTAATTACTCACCCTCATGTCGTTCCAAACCCATAAGACTTTAGTTTATCTCCGGAACAGAAATTAAGATATTTTTATGAAATCCGAGAGCGTTCTGACCCGTTCATAGACAGCAATTTAATTAACACTTTCAAGGCCCAGAAAGGTAGGAAAGACATCATTAAAATAGCCCATGTGACTCCAGTGGTTCAACCTGTGGTTCAATGTTATGAAGCGACGAGAATACTTTTTGTGTGAAAAAACAAACAAAAACAATTAATGTATTCAACAATTTCTTCACGTCTTTGCCAGTCTCATACGCTGTTGACGTAGTAATACAGTGTAGCACTTCGAAGTTACGTCAAACCTACACTAGAACGCTGGCTTACCATTGGTCGATGTTGTTTGCGTGAGCAACACTGCACATGCATGTGATGCTGACGTAGGAGCTGGCCAACCTAGACTGACACAGACGAGAAGAAATTGTTGAATAAAGTTGTTATTTTTGTTTGTTTTTTGCACACAAAAAGTATTCTCATCGCTTCATAAAATGAAAGTTGAACCACTGGAGTCACATGGACGATTTTAACGATATTTTACTGCCTTTCTGGGCCTTGAAAGTTGTAATTAAAGAGGTCTATGGAGAGGTCAGAGAGCTCTCGGATTTCATCAAAAATATTTTAATTTGTGTTCTGAAGATAAACAAAGGTCTTACGGGTTTGGAATGATATGAGGGTGAGTAATTAATGACAGAATTTTCATTTCCCTTTAACCTGAGGTCTAAATGGGTGAGCTGCTCTGATACATAGTGAGCGAACAGGACAACACGTGAAAACCAAGATGAGAAATGTATACTACCTCACGGAAATGGACAAGCACTGTGTTATTTGGCAGGTGAGTATTCTGGGTAATAGTGCACAGTTTAATGTCATCCACTCTGGCAAACATTCACACACACACGCACATTTTGGAGCCAAAATATTTAAAGAGCTTCGTCGCTGCTACATCAGCGAAGACAGCAGCCATTGTTTATCGTGCTTGATGCAAGGAAACATGCTCAGAGCAGAAGTCACATTGCCCTGATTGGGCAGAGAATGTACTGGACTGGGGCCTGCTATGGAAACTAAGCTGATCAAATTTGCACTGCCTAGATGTCTGACATGGTGGTTGATTAGTAGAAAGCTGATGCATTTGCTGATGGCAGATGGTAAATAGTGGGAGTCAGCAGGTCCAAATGGGTGCGTGTGAGGATCCGAAGGGTTAGTCAGAGTCTCTGGGGGAGGGGGTGGAAAACTGAAACTGATGGCGTTTTGGTTTGTGTGAACTTTGGTAGGTATGAAAGCTGGAGTTAAAAAAAAAAATCTGGGGTATAGTGAATTCACGTGGATGGGACAGTTAAGGCCTGTTCATACCAATAACGATACCTATAAATAGAACGATAACGGCCACACCAATAGATGATAATGTTCTGTTTATTATAAGTATGGACTGCAGTTATGTCATCTGCTGCTTTAAATGCTCAAGCTCTTTAAAGCAGGATAAATTCAGAATTTTTAAATGTAGAATTTTTATCATTCATCAGCTGGAAAATTTTTTTTTTTTAAAGTGATTCCAACGATATCATTCAGCTGTCTTTATCATTATGATTGTAGTGTGAACTTCCCTATTCTCACAGAATTAAAATAATTATTAAAACAATATAGTTAGCAATACAGGCAATTTTTGATCTAGTAAACTGCTTTTGTACAATAAATACAATGAAAGGTCAACACATACAATTCGGGGCCTGCTTAATGCTACTTGTCTCGGAAGAAATTGCCTTTGCAGAGCAACAAGTGCATCCCCAAGTGTAGTTCTGGGTGCACAAATTTGGGTAGTAAAATTGGGAAGTCAAAAACCCTTCATTTTAGCGCCTGATATTCACTCGGTGGAAATTGGTGATTGATGTTGAAAGTGTACAGTGGTTTGAGGTCAAAATAATGCAGTGTGTGAAGAGAACTGTGGTGTAAAGGTGGGAGTGTGGAGTCAAACTCTGGTGAAAACAGCTCAAGAGGAGCAGTTGGTGATGGACGAGCAGGTGGAGGGCTGTGGAGATGCTACTTACCGCTCCCTTCTCTCTGCAGGTGCATACATGTGAAGTCAATGGGTGGGAAATTGATGGGGCATGATGCTGACCAAGCATGGGCGGAAAGAGAGATAGCACAGAAGAGTGCGGTGAGCTATGAACCTCACATACACGCACACTCACACATAATGCTGTGGATCTATGGCTGAGTCATAACTAGCATTCAATCAGTCCACATAAGCCATATTTATGATTCACGTACATCTAAACTTCCATGAGAAAACAGAACAGTGCATGTTGGTGATTCATGAATAATAATGGGTTACTTTCCCTATGTATAGCTCTGCGATCTATTAAATTCAAGTCAAGGGCACTGTCAACATTCAACCACTGCATACATACACCAGCACATCCTATCAGCCATATATTATATATATTATATATGAGCTTAAATGTAAAGTGCACCGACTTCAAGGTTCCCTAAACCCTCCCCATTTTCCACTGGTTGGATAAACAGATGCATAAAAGCCCACCATTTTCATAATGAGTCCTGTTTATTTCACCCAAAAATGAAAATTAGCCCATGATTTACTCCCCCTTAAGTCATCCTAGGTGTAAATGACATTCTTCTTTCAGACAAACACAATCAGAGTTATATTAATAAATCCTGTATCTTCCAAGCTTTATAAATGGCAGGAATGGTCAGTTTTTGAAGTCCATAAAAGTTCACCTGTCCGTAAATCATGGGCTAATTTAAATTTTTGGGTGAACTAACCCTTTAATACACAGTGAGACTTAGAAACTTTTATAGAGACATAATAGAAAGAGTTACCTTCTTGTTCGCTGTCCGAGAAAATGCTTCTGGTCAAAGACTGAGGGCCGCTGACTGGCTCCGTGGATTCAATATTAGCATTCAGGTCACAGTCGCCGGGCTCCTGTGAGTCATTGGATGGGTTTGGTTAGACGCTTCATTCTCACAGTGTAGAAAAACCAACAGAAGCCTAGTGGCATCCAAATATACTTACACAGGTGATAACATCAGCCTGGTCCATCTGCTCGTAGTCTGGGTAGTTCTCCAGTCTGTGTGAAGATGGAAACAAATGACTATGAATTCCCGAATGAGGTGATGATAACACTGTGATCTGATCGGATCCCTTCACGCATGCCATTCCATGCAAGCTCTTAAAATGTCTTGCTAGAGGGGGGAAACTAGTCATATTTAGTCTATTAATAAGGGTGTAAAACAAGCAAAGATAATTCAGGCTGAATGACAAACTATGGCCAGTGTACCCAAACTTTATTAGTCACACCCACATATATTGTACAGACTGTGGAATCTAGGACACTAGCTTATCAGATGTAAGATGTAACAGGACTACAAAAGTTTTACAAGGACACAATTTGAAATTTACAAGCTATTTTTAGGTAGGTGTTTCAATTATTATTTTCCATTAAAAGAACAGAACAATTTGGAATGTTTTCTTGTAAAACGTTATTTTTGGAAGCATGATGTTTTAGCGTTTAGAAACAAATTGTCTAATGAAAAGACTGATTTTTTTATTTGTATTAGAAAAATAGTTTCTGCATGGCAGCAGAAGTCCAGAAATACACTCCATGTGAGTACACAAACGCAATGCCTGGCCAACGATTTCACGTGTGTGTGGTCTCATTATACATACTCAATGTACATTCTTGCGTGCCTGCATTCAAGGAAGAAAAATCTCTGTGCCCTTCAAATGCCCATGCCACTAAAAATATTATTCAAGCAGAGTAATGTGTGCTAACTTCACTATGACAGTATCATGAAAGAAAGATGAGTTTATGGTAATGCTCGCTATAACAGCTCTAAAATGCACTAGGCACATTTTTGAAAGCAACAACGTGATATTGAACATAGCTAGAGCAAAATCTGCATGGGGAAATCTTTTACCCTCACGCAAAATTACCGTTCACGTGAATTCCTATTGAAATGACTAGATTTCGCCCTTAAAAATTCACTGAACAACAGTAATTGTGACCGCTCCTAAACACCTCCAATCTAACCTTTCTGTGGGGAGATTCTCAGCATCTATGAGAGTGTCTGTGTCAAGATCCATCCCAGAACTTTCTTCTGTGACAGGGCTGCTGAGCTGAGAACCTTGAGATTCCTGCGGGGAAAAGGAGGGTAATTACCACGGACTGTACCAACAAGTTTAGAAGTGAAAAAGATAATACGTCTTGGCATTATGCTGAAAATATCGCACAATGCCAAATGTTCTCGAAGCCATTTGAACACTCAAACATATCTAGGCCTTGTGCGTGTTTACAGATGATTGCATTTCAAGGTCGGCAGCTGATAAGACTGAGGAATGGGGTGGCTCTCTGAGGGAGGGTGTGTTTGCGACTTGCATTGACCAGGTGGTGCTGTCATTCTTCAGGGTTGGCTATTAAAAGAAGGTGACCCAGTTCATATGTACCTAACCTGTGGCCAGGCCACAAGAACTTTAGGCACATGTGGAAGGAAGAGAAGCCTCCCAAGGAGACTCTGAGTTAATCAGAGTTGTCAGTGAGCCACGATCCCATCCCAGACACATTCGTCATTTTATTACACCTAACGGTTAAGCAGCTAAAGAGAGTCAATAGACACAAACCTCTATCAGCAGCTATGGTGACGCTTCTTCCTCATCTTGTTACTTAATTAGCTACTTGAGGACAGTGCTTTATCTGAAATGTTTTGTTCGCTCAGGCAAAGTGTTAAATGGAGGAAGATTGCTTGTGCCTGCTGAACAGTTGACGGTCTGTTTATCTGACAGGAAAGTCCTTGTTTCTCACTGTACTGAGGAGCAGCTGCTCTGCCGTGTATTACAGACCTTGCTGATAGCAGAGAGACTAATCATATTCAAGGCCAGTTGTAGACTAAAGAAATGGTTTAAGACAGTGGTTCTCAACCTTTCTGATTTCAAGGATTTCTTTGTCCATAACAATGTTCAAAAGACCCTCAAACCCTAGTTTTGTTTTGAAAACTAATTTAAATCGCTTCATTCTGAATGTTCTTTAGGAAAGCAGATCTCAAAATGGGGTCTGCGGACCCCTGGTGGTCCATGAAATAATCTGCCATAGGCTACCGTATTATCTAAAACATGCTGTAACGTATTCCAAAGTGACTTATATAATGCATTTAACATCAAATAAGCAAAAAGTAGACACTTAAAGTTTTTTATAGATTTATCGTGTCTGTGCAATATCCGTGACTGCATTCGGTGTGTTTTGGTTCATTTTTGTTCATTTTGAAAGACGTTCATGGAGACAGAAACAACAGAAAGCGCATCCAGTTTCTTTTCTTTATTTTACGAAACAAATGTTTTGTTATTTTCAATCTACACAAAAGTAGACCCTTTACAGTTTTAAATGATTCCCTTATCTATATGACCATAAATTATGGAGTATTTTATAAGTATTCAGCTGCTATAAGAAAAAAAAGTGATCACGTGGACACATCCATTTGGAGATGCTTGAACTGATATGTTTATCACAGCACATTCATCATCAAACTAAAAATGCAGTCATCCGAATACAGAAAAAGGTTTTCGGCACATTTACAATATGTAGGCTGAGCCGGTCAGTGTGACTACGGGGATCCTGGCCCTAAAAGTTTGAGAACCCTAGCTTTAGGGTTAGGATTTTATTACCCAACCAGATATCTAGAAAGCACAGATTTAAAATAAGGCTCTCATATATTCAAGTTTTCCAAGCCCCTTGGTTGAGAACTACTGGTCTGAGGCTGTCCCTCTGGCTTTTGAAGTTATGTTGTATAAAAAAAATAACAATCCAGGACAAATGTAACCCTCTTACCTCGCTATTCTCTGATGGCAGGCTCTCCTCTGCAAACTCTGGGAGAGTCTCTGCCTCAGATTCAGGCTGCACATCTTCATGGTCCTCAGGCCCTGGTGTCTTCTGAGTAGGGCTGTTTCTGTGGAGGAAAAATATGCAGATTCACATCAACATATCAAAACGACTTCCAAGCCACACATTCATATTCAAACTTCTCTCCAAATACCTGCAATGTACAGTCTACAAACAAATAAATGCCAGTGCTTGTATGTGCTCTGTTTGCTGTCAAACTCACCCTTGAATGGGTTGGGAGTCCAACACCTGACTCTCATAGCTGCCGAGCTCCTTGTCAATAGAAGTCTGTAGGTCCAACAAGTGCTGTTCCACTGCAGCACGGATGGTCCTCTGGATTATTCTGCAAATAAACACATTCAAAGGCGTCTGACGCAACTATTCAAAATGGCTTCCCGGTGAATCTGCAACATGCAATACCCATATTAATCATCGTTTGACCCATTTAAAAAGGTCATCCAAGAAATTTTCACTGCAAGCTCATCTTTCTAACAAATAGCCCTCCATCCTGAGCACCACAGATTCTTGTGTCTGAAAATAGACATGTTTTGAGCTTACTGAGACTTTCAGTATTATAACAGCCAAGTCTCTAATGTCGACACAGCTCCTGTGTCCTGTACTGGGGTACTGGCTAAGTTGAGTTCACATGTTTTGAGTGGAACAATAGATCCCCAAGCATGCCTTCCTAAACAACCTCCATGTGCCCATCGCCATCTTTGCATGCTCCATATTTCCAACAGTAAATCATTAGAAAGACGGCATTGTTTGTGCTCTGCACCTAAGTGCTGTGGCGGTCTCGGTTTAGATCTGCTCGCTAATGAAGCAGAATTTCAGGACCAGATGCACTAGCTTTGCCTGAAGCTGTTTGGTTAAAGATATTTTAATGCATTTTCTGCTCCGAGGGCATTTAGAAATTGGATAATATTCTTCCTGCTGCCACAATTTGCTGCTGGTAGTCAAGGCTTCAGTTGAAAACCCATTCACCAGTAGGAGAATGGAAAAAAATGTAATGTAATTTATTAATTGTTCTTAATGTGATGGTGGGTTTTCGTTAGCCTGGTCTAACCAGACTCTCGTACATTTAACTTGTACATAGAGTCTGGCCACTCTCCATTGACAAGCGTTTACTTCCTTGAAGGCGGGTACTCTGTTGAAGTTTAAAACTATTGGATCTGCCAAGAGTCACTCTGGATCTGCCTAACCAATCGCTAACGTTTAGTCGTGACGTATGTCACGCGCCGTTCGCCTTTGATTCTCACATTACTGTGCACCACCTCAGTGTCAGTGATAAAACCTTGTGCATTCGGATTGCTATTTATTCACGGTGGAGAGGAGAGTTTTGTGATCGGAACGCGCTGCTCTCGTGGTGCATATCTCGTGCAATCATTACATGATTGTATATGCTGTAAATAAAATGTCATATGCTTGGTATGATAAGAATAAATGCTGCCATAAATAACAGGCCAACTCAAATGTTTACGTGCTTTTCTTCTTTTAATTTTTGAGCGGTGATGAAATATTTTGCTCTTGTAAACACTTGCCAGCATTTAAAGAAATACAAGTCTAGAAATGCATCCAAATTATAGCGCACAAAAAAGGATATAAACAGTGAATTTTTAAGTGATATATTCTTGAAAACTCAGAGACGTGGATTCGGAGAGCAATTACATTACCACACGACCTTGGTGTTTGTCAAAAGCAGTCGATAATTCAGCCTGGGTTTTTTTCACGGGTGGTGGGAGACGGATGGCTTCAGCCAACTCCTTCACCACTAACGGAGCGAGCTGAAAAAAACTTTTCCCGGACTACAACATCATGGCCAACATCAAAACTCAGCAGTGATTGTTCTTGCTCCGTGTAACGGAGATAGTTTGTTCAGGGAAGAAGGAGGCGGGAACCGGCGAACGTTTAACAACTTAATCAAATAATAAACACAAAATGAAAGTAAAAGTGGCAGCCCCTCAAGGACGACTGCCGCACACATGCATAACAAAACGTAATCAAAATAGCTTAAAATCCAGGCCTTGTCCTCTCTCGTCCTTCACCAGTGTTGCTCGTCCATATATGCCTCCGTGCTCTCTCATGAGAGGACTCAAGACCGGTGTGTCTCATTCTCAATCACACACAACGATCTCGCTCGCTTGTCCACCTCGCCACACTCTGGCTTTAACTTCTGGACATTCGTCAGCGGTGCCAGTGCCACACACTCGCATCTTTCACCGCCGCCATTACTGAACTACAACTCAAACTAACGCACAACATCAACGTCATCGCTCTCAGCCACACCCTCTGTTCGCTGATTGGACCGGTAAAAAATTGTTCGGGAGAAAACCTAAGCATATACAGCAGTACCAGATGTAGTACTGAAGGAAAATTAAAATTGAGCTGAAGTACGTAGGAGGGCGGAGCCAGGCTAGGTTTTCGTTTCATTATGAACACAATAAGTGGAATGTCAGCAATAGATAACAATTTGGTATAATTCCACTTTCAATTCTATTCTATATTAGTCACAAAGCAAATCTGTTTTTTTTTTCGGCAAGACGGCATCCCTTAGTAATCTGCTTTTAAGAACAATCACATTCATTCAGCTTCATTTTGCCTTCTGTCCAGCTCAACGGTCTGTTTATTGTATACTGTGGCCCTTTGAGTGAACAAATCTGATTTAGACCAGAGGATAATTGCATATAGTCCAAATTAATGTCAGCTAAATTAACTTCAAATAGACAATGAAAATGGACCTATTGGTCAAAGGAAGGCTTTGTACACAATTTATGTCAAGGTTTCATATTAGCAAATAAACAAGACTCAAAGCAAACCATATGATTCTAGATGAGACATCAAAGAATAATAATAATAATAATATATAGTTGCCATGGACACTTACTCGGCAGATCCTGGAAGAATGCTGATGGAAGAAATGTGCGAACTGGAAAGAGAAGAAAAGGAAGCAAACATTAGGAGGATATTAACTGTATGATCTCCTTTATAAAATAACTCCTGTATGTGCCCTCAGGGAAAATAAGTATCATTTAGCATACATTTCCGAAGTCACGTACACTGTAGAAAAACATGTTCAGGAAACATCAGGAAGGTCAGGAAGTGGGCATCTGATAGAAATTGAGGGCAGGGGGACTTAGTAGACCCATAAACAAACTCAGACATGCTAGGAACGTTTGCTTATATAACACTAAATGACCTCTGCTTGTTAACACCCGTGTCTGGTTTTCGGATAGGAACAAATGAGGCCCTGATGGATACAACAGGTGCTCCGCCACACGTTCTGACAGGCCAGGTCACATCAGCACACAAACAGAAACAGGACAAGCGTGAAGTTCAGATCAGCTTTTGAAGTCCTCTGTGTCATTTGGCATCATATCTTGACTCCTTAAGCTCTTTAGGCTACTAGGAAGGCTTATGTCAACCAGTCATCCCATGAAAAAGGAAAAGCCCCTTTTTTTAGAAACTACAATTTACGTGAACTAGGGCTGTCGCTAATAATCATTTTGGTAATTGAGTAATCGGTCGATTATTTTGACGATTAATCTGATATTTGGTACTAAAAATAGACCTAAGCCTTGTTTAATATTGGCCAGACAACATTTAATTCAAATGGTTACTTAATCTTTAATATTTGGCCACTTCTTTACGATGCATATATAAATCACAATATATTCTCCTTTGTTGACGTAGGTTTATATATAATAATGATTTACCACTTACTGCTCGCTTCAAGTTTAAGGCGCTGACCCTTGCATACAGAGCCACCACACGCTCAGCTCCAACTTACTTTGACTCCATTCTACAAATCCACACCCCCACCAGAAGCCTTCGCTCAGCAAAGGAACGACGGCTTGTGGTACCATCACAGAGGGGGAAAAAATCCAACGTTCCCAGCTGGTGGAACGATCTTCCCAACACCATCCGAAACGCAGAATCATTGACATCATTCAAAAGTCACCTTAAAACTCAGCTCTTCTGTGAGCACTTAACCTCATAAAAAAACCCCCAAAAAAACCAACCTTCTTCTTCCCTCCCCTAGCCTGTACTACACTGAGCAATGTACACGGTCTCAGGATCTCAGGCTCTTATTGCGCTTCTCGACTCTTCATGACCTATCGCTTCATGTTCCCCCAAATTGTAAGTCGCTTTGGATAAAAGCGTCTGCTAAATGCATAAATGTATGTGTGTATGTGTGTGTGTGTGTGTATATATACATATACATACATATATACATATATATACATACACACACACACACACATACATACATACACACACACACACACACATATATATATATATATACATATACATGTACATATATACAGTGAGGAAAATAAGTATTTGACCACCCTGCTATTTTGCAAGTTCTCCCACTTGGAAATCATGGAGGGGTCTGAAATTGTCATCGTAGGTGCATGTCCACTGTGAGAGACATAATCTAAAATAAAATAAAATAAATAAAATGAGTATTTTTAGTAAAAAAAGTATTTGAACACCTGTCTATCAGCTAGAATTCTGACCCTCAAAGACCTGTTAGTCTGCCTTTAAAATGTCCACCTCCACTCCATTTATTATCCTAAATTAGATGCACCTGTTTGAGGTTGTTAGCTGCATAAAGACACCTGTCCACACCATACAATCAGTAAGAATCCAACTACTAACATGGCCAAGACCAAAGAGCTGTCCAAAGACACTAGAGACAAAATTGTACACCTCCACAAGGCTGGAAAGGGCTACGGGGAAATTGCTAAGCAGCTTGGTGAAAAAAGGTCCACTGTTGGAGCAATCATTAGAAAATGGAAGAAGCTAAACATGACTGTCAATCTCACTCGGACTGGGGCTCCATGCAAGATCTCACCTCGTGGGGTCTCATTGATCCTAAGAAAGGTGAGAAATCAGCCCAGAACTACACGGGAGGAGCTGGTCAATGACCTGAAAAGAGCTGGGACCACCGTTTCCAAGGTTACTGTTGGTAATACACTAAGACGTCATGGTTTGAAATCATGCATGACACGGAAGGTTCCCCTGCTTAAACCAGCACATGTCAAGGCCCGTCTTAAGTTTGCCAATGACCATTTGGATGATCCAGAGGAGTCATGGGAGAAAGTCATGTGGTCAGATGAGACCAAAATATAACTTTTTGGTCATAATTCCACTAAACGTGTTTGGAGGAAGAAGAATGATGAGTACCATCCCAAGAACACCATCCCTACTGTGAAGCATGGGGGTGGTAGCATCATGCTTTGGGGGTGTTTTTCTGCACATGGGACAGGGCGACTGCACTGTATTAAAGAGAGGATGACCGGGGCCATGTATTGCGAGATTTTGGGGAACAACCTCTTTCCCTCAATTAGAGCATTGAAGATGGGTCGAAGCTGGGTTAGAAAGTGAAAGTGTCTCTGTAAGAAGCATATCAAGGTTCTGGCGTGGCCTAGCCAGTCTCCAGACCTAAACCCAATAGAGAATCTTCGGAGGGAGCTCAAACTCCGTGTTTCTCAGCGACAGGCCAGAAACCTGACGGATCTAGAGAAGATCTGTGTGGAGGAGTGGGCCAAAATCCCTCCTGCAGTGTGTGCAAACCTGGTGAAAAACTACAGGAAACATTTGACCTCTGTAATTGCAAACAAAGGCTACTGTACCAAATATTAACATTGATTTTCTCAGGTGTTCATAGCATGATTAGCATGATTATTGCACAGGTGTGCCTTAGGTATATATACACACACAACAAGATAATATTTGGAGCTACATCCTGGTGTGGAAAATTAGTGCTCAATTAACCTTTCATGATTCCCTGTACAACTGTATGAGGCCACATATCCACAGCAGAAACAAAAACAAATGGCAACAAAACTACTAGGCTAAATGATTTAATCTAAGATATCTTAATTTAGATCAAAGACACATGAAAATGAATTTGCCCATTTAAAAATAGGATGGCCATTGAAAGAAAAATTGTCATGGAGGAAGGAAACTGCTGCTGGAGCAACTAGACTAGAGGAAGCATTTTTTGAAAAATGTCCTTGAGTGTTTTTTTCCTAGTCAGCACTGAAAAGTGCATCACTCGATATTGCAACAGAGAACAAAACGAGCCTTGTTTAAGAGATATTCAGTATCTTGCCCACACAAAACTCTGAAGCAGTAAATGAGATCAGTTACAGTAATATGTCCACACTGACAGTGCATTACTCAGTATGAAGCACTCTAATAAAAGAACCTTCTGTAATGTCTTTCCATTCATTTCCTCTGCTGCAACACCTCACATGAACTCTAATGTTGATGATTTAGTTTGAGAAACAAATCAAAACTATGTACGGATGGACGATGTAGACAGCTTGGTTGACACTGAAAGATGATGTTTATTGTATGGTCGATAACCATTATGATTGATAGTAATCATTTATGATGGTTTAAATGTTTTATTTTTTAAATCATCAACCAGGCATCAAAACGTTAAACGTTTGGTAGAGATATGACTTGCACTAATATATTGGTGACAAGGTAGGTTTATCACAAATCAAAATCCTGGTCTTATTGTGAAACGCACTTAAAAAAAAAGTTTGTTTTCATAATCTTTGACCAATGTCACTTTATGCGTTTCATTTCCAGATAGTATCTGGATTTGCCATTGGGTTTCCAGTGTGAATGGATAGAGATCCGATTGCACTTAGTCACGCAAAAAGAAACACAACACATTTCATGTTGACAAAAAAAAAAAAAAAATCATCACCATGGTTGAAGTGTGAATAAAAAAGGAGTGGTAGACAGCTTAAAGTAATGTGCTGTTTCACTATGATCAGCTGCCGCTTTAAGAGGATTACATACAGACGGCTTCCTCTGACTCGGCACTTTATCTTATCAGCAGCAAACACACACACATACACACACACACACACACACACACACACGCACACAAACAAATGAATTGTGTGCGAGTTAAATGCTGCATCATGCAGTGATTCATCAGTTTTACAATTCTGCCCAAGTCTACATCTCACCATAGATGTAGCCATAGGCGCGTTTTCACCATATAATCATATTTCAACTCATCAGCAGCATTACATAAGTTATTAGGGCTTTTTCTATCATGCGATCTGAGAGGCAGTGGGGCAGTTTTATCGGAGTGTCACATGCAGCCTTGGTCGAAAAACCAATAAACAACAATCCATCTGGAACAAATCAATCCACTTCAAGAGTTTCACCCTGAATGACTGCCTTTCCCACAACATGCACAGCTCTTTTTCCACTGAATCGCCCGATTCTTTACCTGTGGAGAAGGACTTGACAAGCCATGTTCTTCAGTTTGGTTCTCGCTGATTAGCCGTTTTGGTTGTTTATGGTGGGCGTATGGTTATCCTGATTGGGCACTTTGTGGTGCTAAAGTCTGGATGAGCAGGTCAAAGAGCAAACACAGGCTGCCGGTGCTCATTCTGCGGAGTCCTGTATGAGCAGTCTGCCTCGGTGTGGGAATCGGCACTCTGATAAAAAGTGCTGCAGTGGAAGTGCTGGACCCTTGCTTAAATACACGGCCGTCTGACGCAGTCTTGTCGCTAGTGCTCTGGGCCAATCGCCTCTCCGTACAAACACAGACAGACAGAGCACTCCCTCCCCCCTACTCAAAGTCTGTCAAGTCTGCACATCAAACACCTGTTAGACTTTTATATAACCCTGCCACTGTCCAAACATCAGAGAGTTTTCAATGCTTACTGCACTGCCGTTTACAGTTAGAGGACTCATTGTCTGATGAAATTACACGTAAATACATGAATACAGGCATGAATCCTAAATAGATCAGCTAAAAATTGTAATTCTGTTATGTCGTTCAAAACCTATTGTTTTGTCTGTGCTGCTCACTGACAACTTAAGTTTTGGTCTGTTTGTCTCACAAAACCCATCATACTATATGGCTTCAGAAGACTATATATAGCATTAAAGTAATTTAGATAACTTTTTATGATATTTTTATCGGGCTTTTGTGACTTAAAATATCTGGTTATGACATGGAGAAGAGCATGAAACACTGAATAAACACTGAATAATGATACAGAAATTATTTGGCAGAAAATGAATCTTCAGTAATCATTGATCTTAATGGTGACATAACAGTTCTCTGATGGCATGCTATAGTCTATTTTGAGCACACGACATGGATAAGCTACAACAGGGAAATGTATCAACTGTCAATGTTCATTTTGATCATCTGAGACTACGCTGTATTCAGTTGGATGTTTGAAAAAAACTTCGCTAAACATTATTTGTAGCACGCCTCCCATCCAATAAATCGCAATAAGCTTTGTTACTTTTTATATGAAACAAGTCTGAGCCTTGTGTGCAACTGAAATGTTTATATGCAACTCAGCTTTTATTTTAGTGTTGATTAAATAAACCTTATTTTCGGTGTTGGTGTTTTGGTAAAAAACCTATTCTTCTCATCTTTACCACAGAAGAGTAAATGATAGCAGAATTGTCATTTTTGGTTGAGCTATCCCTTTAAGCAGTAAACTCTGTCAACTAACAGTCCCAGACCAGTCAGAGGCTGGTCTTGCTGGTTGGAGTACTATCACACTTCCTGGTGTTCTAAGGATGAGCAAGTGTTTCAATTAGCAGGAAACAAAATAACACGTCACTTCAAGAACCAATGCGATGACCCAGTTGTCTTCCCCAATGTAATTTTAATGAGATGAGAATGAAAAACCCCTTTAAACATGAGAGACATAGAATGGCAGTAATACAGACAGTGTCCTCATGGCAAGTACTTTAATAGATTGGTCACAGGGAGTATCAAATTTCCTGGCGTGTTAGGGGTGCTTCTTGACATACTCAGGTGGTAGGATGTCGAAAGAAGGATGAAACCCAATAAATGTAGCTGGATGCCAGAGGTAACGCTTAAAAAGAGGAGTGGAAATGAGTTATTGCACTTTCCATGTAATGGCTGTCTTTAAAGGCCAGGAGTTCACGTTGAGTCAACACTGCACTTGTTTTGATGGCTCAGTATAAGAGTGCATGGGAAAATTAGGAGAGTTGAGGGGAGACTCTTAAATGTGTTGACACAGATCTGACCAGGAGGCCCTAGCATCTCCAAATGCCACAATATACCACAGCCCTTAAAACTCTGTGTGTGCCATAGTGATTAAAGATCTAACGGCTCGGGTATATTTTAATTTCCGCATGCGGACACGTGTCGTGCACAGTTGCGTCCACTCAGCTTTCAAAGCATACTCAACCACGGATGACCGAGTCTGACACACGCGCAGTACAATTGTTTTAACTCGTCTGTCTTTCTTGCGCATGCACTGTTGTACGCACACAGTCTCAAAAATTGGGCTGCACACGGATGAGGTGTGCAGATACAATACTATAATAATAGTGTACATAGGAGTGTAACGGTACACAAAAATGAAGGTATGTTTTTGGTAAAGCTGGGGGGGCACAAATTTTCTCTTTTTATTAAAGTGGTATACTAAACTAACTATGGCTCTGTCTTTAAATAAAAAAGTTTGTCAATACTGTTGCAAGATCCTAAACACACTCTTCATAATGCAGTTTATACAATTTTGTCAATTTTAGCAAAATGTATATTGTAATCAGAATCATTCTATTGCACTCTATTGAAATACATGAAGCGCTCCTTCATTGTAGTCTGTGAAGTTTGATGGAGACTCGCTTACTGTCAGGATGAGACTATGGAAATGCTCATGTGAATTTCTAACATTTACAGATGAAGATGCAACAAAGTAAAAACTCAAATGCATTAAACAGCACACACATTGGACAGGTGGGTTAGCCGCTATAAACTGTGGGCTTGCGAGGTAGCTTTAAGCACATAATATTAGAGCTGTAATCTCCCAGTCGATTATTTTTGCAAATTTTGCAAGCAACAGTTTGCATATCCCAGCTCGACAAAAAAGTGTGTAGTGGACACTGATTGTACTCTCTCTGTGAGTGAGTAGCCATTTGTTTATTTAATTGTTTTTACATTATTTCGTTTTGGACATTAATAAAATTGTATAATTTTATTTTGCACATTTATTTGAAATACTTGTGGATTTGGGCATTTGATTTATTTATTTTTGTATTTGTTCTGAGTGCGCCTACCTTATATGCACTATTTTGTTTCGTTTAAAATTTGGCTGTAATGCTGTAGCCTACTTTTATGGATCCCTTTTATTATTACGCAAACTGCAAATTTATTTCTAGTATTATTTATTGGATTTAGGCACTTTATTATTTTATTTGGGGCCTAATGCGCGGTGCGCTGTGCCCAGCCCATTGTTTGTATTAGTTTTGAGCCTATGCTTTATTTTTCATTTATGCGCTTTATTTCGTTTCTGCTCTTGATCTGGCTTGTTTAATAAATATCCTTTTTTATTAAAGTGGACGTGCCTTTTGTGTTTAAGAGTAAAAGCTTTAAGTTAATAGTCTATTCATGTCTCAGCCGCGAAGCTGAGCTGAGCTCCTATGTTCGAGCTGCACAGAGCGGCTGAAATGATAGTGTCAGTTATTATAATACATATGACAGAAACAATTGTCTAAATTATGTTGCATATTCCTCAAAAGTTCTTGTGATGATTTCACTAGTTGACAACATAGTACTATATTTTCGGAAATCATAGGCTATGATATTGCACGTGATTGCACGTGATGCAACGCTGTCAGAGCCATTTCAGTGCAACATAATCAGGTCAAAAATTATTTAATATACTGCAAATAGCCTGCTAGTATTTATGTTTATTTATAATTCATTTAGGCAGACAACAAGGCTACCAAGTACTGCGCAGAGTGTGCAGCTAATTCATTTAACAGTTTTTTTTCCTAAAGTCATTTTTAATCGAAAATTTCAGGACTTCAGTCGACCAAGATTTTCTTTGGTTGATTACAGCCCAACTTAATATAAAGCATGTCTCATGTTTAGGACATATTTGATCATGCACTTCTCCAGCAGAAGCCTACCCTGCATCCTTCAATTCAATTTTGCATTCAAAACATTAAACAGCTCTGTATTCATCCGGTAGGTGTGCAAAACCCGAAAAGTCACATAGCCTAAAATTTTGTATGAATATGTGTACAGTTAAGACACCTAGGGCCCTATTTTAACGATCTGAGCATTCGAAGTTTATGAGAATTGAATGTTTTTTTCTGAGGTAAATTTGACATTACATGATATATGATATGATATACAAGCTCTGTCCAAGGTCGAAATGCTGATTGAGCGATCTGTCAGGCCACATTAAAGAGCCAAAACAACATTTATTGGTTGTATGTTATGATAAAATGAAACACATTAAAAGTGATATATTAAAGGTGACAATTAAATACAAACCTTCCTGTGGTTATGGATTATGGTGGAGTTCAGGCAGCAAAGATTAAAAGATATTGAGGATAAGAATCCATATCAGTATGAATTAAAAACAAGAATTATCAACGATAAGTTTGTGTCCACACAGATGACATGTTTATCTGTTGTAGTTTATTCATATTGTGAGCACGAAAAAGACACTGCCTTCCTGCACTTTTACAGTAACTGGATGTTCATTCATTGATGCGTCTCCGACACTTGCCGTCTCTCTCATGCTGGCACAGTCGTCAGTGTTGTTGCTCGATATAGATGAGGACTTTGAAAAAGCCTGATATTTCCCGTTTTGACACGCATTTCTGACACGGAAAGGAGATCCTCTCTGTCTCGGTTCGTAATTTAGCACTCAAACTCAGTGAGGTTTTTTTCCACTGCAACTTTGCTGCACAGTCTCATTTTATTACGTCAACACAACAAAAGATGCAATGGGCTACTAATCACAGAACATTTAGGTAAAAAGGGACGCAATTTCTTAAATCATAACATGTAAATGTATATGGTTGCCACTCGCCAGTGGCGATCTCAGCAAAAATATCACTCGCAAATTAATATTTTTGGTTGCAAATGCAACCATTTTAGTCGCAGTCTGCGGTCTGTGTAATCACTGTGACTGCAGTCATTAGGAAGTGCACTCAAAAGGGTCCTGAATTTAGTCACTGACCCGTCCACACCTACAGCAGACTGATGTTGTGTCAAAAACTGTTCACACATTCCAAAGCTCGAACAACATGTCTCAAGAACACCAATCTACTGTCGCTTATTTTAGAGCTGTGTGAAAAGTATTTTCCATAGCTGGTGAAGGATACATTGCAGTGCTTATATTTAGCTGTATAATGTGTGACACCCTTTCAGATTCCACTGGGGCACAATGGTGGCAAGTTCACATTTACATTTTAAATCACTGCAGTTAAGTTGAATCACTGCAGGACCCCAACAAAAACAATTCCTGCTGCTATTTTTCTCAAGACACCACCAAATACAGATGCTTTGACCCTTTTCCTCATTTTATCATTAAACACACATGACTGCCAGTTAACCTGTTCTGACTCCAAGTATATGAGACCATGGTGATTTGATAAACATGTAAAATTATACAGCAATAAAGCAATTTTACAAAACATCATAACTATATAATAGGAACCTCAAAATACAGCTTGGAAAGTATTTATAGCATAGTTCAAAGTAAATTGCATTCTCTTAAGTGAATCATTGACTGTTTGCTATCCTGACACAGCAAAAATGCCACTTGAGAAACCTTGTAACATATCATAAAAGCCATAAAATGCTATTTGCAACTGCTGTGAATGACAGGCCATTAGAGATAGCATCACAAATTAAGATAGCCTTAAAAAATAACAATGCCCCTGTATGCCTCTGTCGTGACACGGTCATGTCCTTAAGGGGGTTTACGATGTGAAAGCCTTCTTGGCCTTATAAGGAACATGACATACTTTTTAAAAGGTACAATTATATTGGCACTAAAGGTTTTTAACAGTCACATTTTAGTAATGCATGTCAATTTTTCCTCTGTCCATTTGAATAAAATGTGTGGTTTTGCTGCTGCCTTTTCTTTAAAACAGTAAACCACCACTGCAGAGAAAAAAAAACCCAGAATAATCAAGTAATTCAATTAAATAATCATGACAGGCCTAATCATGCCCTTTATGCATGGTGAATTGGAAGGTAAATCGATGTGCAAATGGTTTCATATAACCATAACTAGTGGAAAAAAATACTGGTAAACACGTCCAAAAGAGAAAATGTTTTTGTGCCGAAAAGAGCTTTGGACGAATCTTTTACCAGCCTGACACTGATGTGCTAGACCCAGAGCGTTTGGATGTGCTCATATTAATTAGCAGCTTCGCTCCGACCATTTCCCTGCTGATCATAGTGTTTGCTTACATTTGACTTGGAATTACTGCAGCAGCTGCCATCCAAAGCTGCTCATGGAGAGACACTTCAAAGTGGGTAGGATTAGCAAAGTGTACCTAAGATATTATTCTAGTAGACAGACAGGATGTCTGGAGCTTTGCCTCACACAGAAGACGGTCTGAACTTGGTTTGGTGGGGATGACAGTTTATGCAACATAAATGTACACGGTAGCTCTGTTTCAAAAGCTAGTGAGCTGCCTACCAAGATAGCATTTATGGGCATCACATATGCAACCCTGACATGAAGGTTGTTTAAATAGTCAGTAATATTATGCTGCTTTCCAAGGCAGCAGGGCAGGTATCCTTCATAAAAATGTCAATACCAGAATGCATTGCAGGAAGCTGAATAAAAATAAAGCCAACTAAATCTTTTCAAAAGTTTGGGGTCGGTAAAACTAAAATTATTTCAAAAAGGGAAAAAGAATGAAGGAGGCATTAAATTGATTAAAAGTGACAGTAAAAGATTTTCCAGTGATTGTCATTCATGTTTTTTTAACCTTCTGTTAAAGGGTAACTAAACCCTAAAACAACTTTTTTTAGTTAATGATCTGCAAGACTGGGGCTTTATTAGTGCTGTTAATTCATTCGAGTAAATGTTTTGACATTTGGGTATAAAGCGTTTTAATTCTACAATATATGGTGTAAAAGCGTCTGAGTGCTGCCCTCTTAAGGGTGAACGGTAGCTAATGCAGTTGAATTTTCCTATTGGACGTTGTTTGCCATATATCATTGGCACTTCCAACGGCTCACTACCCACGCCCCAGGCACGAGCTCACCATACCCTAATCAACCTGTCACTGCGGGTCTCAGATACACGCCCCCCACCGTCCCCTCTGTCTCCGCTGGGCTCTGCCCACTTTTCCAGCATTTTTCAAATGTTGCCAGTGGGTGGAGTTAGGCTCTGATCAGGGGTTGAGTTACCCTTTAAATCGAAGAATCCCAAAAAATGATCATGGTTTCTACAAAAATATTAAGCATCACAACTGTTTTCATAATTGAGAATACTTTTTTTTTTTCTTCCTTGAGCACCAAATCAACAATATCATTGTTTTTCTTGGCTCAAAATGGAGGTTGAGGTGGTAAAAATCCTCATCATGTGCAAACATGCAAGTGTACCTACTGTACCTGAAGACAATTCTAGAAGACAAGTATTTTAATAATAAGATACATAGATTTTTTTCCTTTTGAAAACATATAACAAATACAGTGTTTCCCACAGGATTTTGTGAGACTGGTGGATGGAGCTTGGTCCCTCTAGGGAGGTCAGGGGGCAACATGACGAATGTCAAAATCATAAATAAATTATGATTAAAGGTTCTTGTGTGCTATTACTGTGGTGCATGGAGTTGATGCCTATGAGTGTTTCAAATCATTCAAAAAAAGACCCTTAGAAGGGATCGGTTAAGGAAACAAAAACAATGGCAGCGGCTGAGACTAAACAAATCTAACATTTTCTTGCATTCTTTCCACAAATTACAAATATTTGTCTCGCTTCAGCAATGTCAAGGATTTTGGATGTTGTTTCGACATGTTAACTCTCATGGCCGTCTGTTTATTAGGATTAAAGTTTAAAGCATTTAATCATCTTAAAGAGAGACTGGGCCAAACACGAATGTTTCAAAATTTCTCCATTTAGTCTTAATCCAAAACATCTATCAGACAGAAACAAGCTTCCAATCCATGTTGTGTTACCTTACCTGACACCTCTCAGATGTCTCATGAGAAGAGTTCCAGGTTAAAGACAGCCATTAATTATACTCTCCACACCCTTACATACCATGTTTAAAATTTAGAGCATGTCTATAAAAACAGCTACACATAAAAAGAAGATGCCAGGCGCATTGACTTGATATGGCTCTGAAGTACTAGCTTTATAGCATGACATCAAGGTAAGGCCATCTGACATTTAGAACAGGCAGAGGAACAAAGGCCAAGAGAGATCACGGCTCAGGCGGCTGATAGGTCAGTTATGGTCTCAACACAGCGGGCTAATGGAGATCAATGAAGCTTTGACAGAGGAGACATCACACCAGCCACACACACATAAAAAAAAAAGTGTTGCGGAAGATGCAAGCTATTCATAATTTAAAGCAGTTAAAGGGTTACTTCAGCGATTAGCATTACGCTTTGTCTCAGTAGAAACTCTGATACATATATTCAAATTATCGTTTTTTATTTAATATCGATCCATCAATTTATTTCACAGGAATGCTATATTTGTTAAGCTCTAAGCTGTTTCTAACCACCTCTAAGAGAGGGAATGGAATATGTTGCTTGCCAATAATAAAAAAGTTGTAAATTCATGATACTCTCATCATGATACTTTTTTTAAAGGCCATTGTTGTTAAGAATAGTATTATTTATTCCAGTGATCGGTATCGGCCAACACTGCTTGAATGGGCAGGATGATTTTCACATTGTTTAAGCAAAAATTCAAGGCTTCATAATCCAGTAAGTCTTGTGATGGGCTTTATGGCCTTATTTCAGAGACTTTTTTTTCTTTTCACAAACCACGGATAAACATCATTTTCTCAATACTACAAACTTTTACATACATGCTGATCACATATTATTGTAGCAGAGTTTGTGCTGAATACAGTGTAATCAGACTAGAGTTGTTCCGATTCCGATACTAGTATTGGAAATATCACCGATACCACAACAAATTCTGGCATCGGTATCGGCGAATACTTGAACCCATGTCCCGATCCGATACCATTTTCTTAAACAAGACCTAGTTATTATGACCGCTAGCTTTGCCTAACTGCTGCACGGTTCTTCTTCGCTGCTCAGAATGCATTGCAAACACAGGAAGTTGTAGCCTGGTTAAAACCAGACCATTCTGGGTTTTCCCAGGCTAAGGAAGTTGTGCTATGTTGCCACAAGCAACCACTGTTTAGAGCAGCGACGGTCTATGGTTAGCAGTATGTCTGCTGTTTAGCAGTATTTCGTCTCTGTGTGGATGGACGCGTGATGCTCGCTATCTTTGTAATCTCTGCCGTGTGTCACTATCAAGTGGAAACCTCCCCCAGTTTATTTACGTCCATATTCACAGTCTATGGTCACAATATGAGGAAACGAAAGCATAAACTGTCACTTCATGAGAATTTACCATTTCATTTGAGAAAACTGTCATATAATGAACACAGACACTGAAATATATTCACGGCAACCCGTCAAAATAAAAGTTTGGTAAATTGACAGAATATATTAGGCTACTGTTGTACAGTAGATTTAGCTACATCTCTAAGTAATAATAATAATAATGCGTCTCTACTACTAATAATAATGCCTAGATGGTTGCTTATTTTTCACTGGTTTTGTTGTAAAGAGATTATTTTCTGATTAATATATAATTTTTTATATTCCTACATGTATTTGTTGCACTTTTTTATACAGTTGTATTGTAAAACTAAAATACCCTTTTCAGTTTGCAGTGTGAGATTTGTGGCTGCATTTGAAGTTCTTTTTCGCTTAAGAAAAATAAATAATAATACTGTCAAATGTCAGATAATAAAAATACTGTAATAAATACAGTAGTTCACCATGTATTTGTTCATATTTTATTAAGGGATAAGTCTGAAGCACACCATAAAATAATTATAGCAATTCATACAGGGCTAGTAGCCTAGTATATACAGCTGTATATCCAGATACACACCCAGGTATCGGATCAGTACTCGGTATCGGCCGATACCTTGAGCACAGGTATCGGAATCGGGACGGGAAAAAGGGTATCGGAAAATCTCTAAATCAGACTTCAGCCATGAAAATGTTATAAGAAAGAAATATGCACAAATGTCAGGGCATGTCAAAACAGCTCCAGGGCCTAGAAAACACCTCAGACCCAAGAGGGTTAACACAAACAATTGAAAACAAAATCATGTGCAAAAAGATGTCATTAGAAAGTGTGTGATAGTAACTTGTGTTACTGTAGCCTTAAAATATATATACCTACTAGGGGTGGGAGAAAAAGTTGACGAGTCACGATTCTCTCTCCAACATTTCTGGATCAATTCTGAGAATTTCACAGGATGCGCTGTGAGAAACAGGTGCTTTGTTTGACGTTACGCTTGCAGCGTGCAGTCTCGTCTGCCGGCATTTTCCTTACAAATGCTCTATGAAGGCATAATTTATTTCTTTTGGAATGCAGTGGGCTTATATATTAAAAATATGAAACTCACTGACAGAAAGCTGCTTTCAATATCAAATGCTTGTGTTTGTGCATGCGGATGTGTGCGACTCTGTGAGTGGTTAAATGTATACTTGCATCGCCTAACGTTATATGATAAATAGCCTATAATAAATCATTCATCTAGATGAGGTAAAATAAACCATGCGTATGGGTCGACATTCTCTTGATTTGTGCTTATAGGTGAAAGTAGGGCTGCACAATTAATCGAATTTCTAATTGCGATTACGATTACGGATGCCACGATTATGTAATTGTTCAAAGCCACGATTACAATATTTTTTTACAATTATTTTATTAACTTATATTAGTTATTAACTATATCACTTATATTATTCTGCATGCTTAATAGGTGTGTTTAGAGCATGTTACGTTGTGAGAGGCGAATCACGACTACTTCAGAGTAGGGTCTAAACCAGCACAATAGGAACTACCAGTTCTACTCAGCTAGTGACATTAGACATCAACCACACAGCAAACGCTAATACTTTTTCATATAATGCCTACTTCCTTTGTTTAATAGTTCTATCTAATAACATATTAGACAGGCCTTTTAAAAAGATTGTAAGCTAATCAAGACGGAGAATGTGAGAGCTGTGTGCTTAGACTCTGGCATTCTCAGAGTCGTCAAAATAAATGTCAGCTGAACCGACAAAATAAAAATCACAACAACAAGTGCAGCTTATGTCACTTCAGAGTTCCTACTGGCGGTGCGAATGCAACCAGAAAAATTACCCTAGGGAAACATTTAGTTCTCGGGGAACCACCTGATGCCTGTTCCTATAACTAAGTTCCTAGAACTTCCCGGTGCAGAAGCCCCTATTATTCGATGCATATTTTTACTTTTTTTTTCTATTTAAAGAAGAAACCAAACCAATATATAGTTGACATTTGAGGATTAATGCTACAGAAAAGCAATACAAGTTTTTTCAGGAAGAGTGTTTTCAGCTTTTTTTTTCTCATTTATTTTATGAAAAAATATGGCATGCAGTTGCTTCAAACAATGGTATAAAGTTATTCAAAACATCATTCAATGTAAATTGTGATAATCGTATTTAATAATCGCAATTACAATTTTAAGGGAATAATCAACAATTATGATTTGTCATAATCTTGCAGCCCTAGGGTGAAAGTGCAATTCTGATGAAATGTAAAAATACATTTCTCAAATAACAATATCCTTGTGACTATAATTGAGCAAAATAATTGGGATTATCAATGCAGCATGACAAATATGTTCATTGAAGAAAACTATACTAAAAGGCTCAACCATTTATTCGACTAAAACTTCACTAAACAAAAACAGGACACGGCTGACTAAATAGGATAAAAACTCAAAAGCACATTTGACACAGGACTAATACTGTGTCGGTGCTAGGGCTGTCAAAATTGCTCAAAAATGACGTTCGAATATTCCACATGAACAAAATACATTTTTCCGTTATGGCCTCTTGCCGTGTTGCAGACAAAGAGCTTGTGGCCGGCGATGCAAAGTAAGGGTGGTCCAGTTTGCACATACAAATTAGTTGCTTATATTTACAAAATGAGCCTACAAAGGCTTGTTTAATAAAGAAAAGTTCATGAAACTAAGTGAAAACTCACAAAAGTGTTTAGTGAAATTAGGAAACATTTAAGAGATCATAAATTTAGTTGTATAAGTTAACGTTACATTTCTACATACATTTTGTTCTCATGTCACAAGTAATATCAAGGTTTATTTTGATCTGTTTTACATGATTCTTTTGTAGTGTGGTTTTCGGTGAAGTGTACTCCTGTGTACATTAGCCCACTTCTCAATGTTTTTTTCCTGATGGTTTATAGAACAATTACTCCGAGTTGCCCTCTGTCGCTTCAAAGAATAGCACAACGGCGAGCGCGTCAAGTATAAACTAAACGGCTCGTCCGTTTGGGGAGGAGTGTGCGCAGTCAGCAGGGGCTCGTGTTGTGGAGCCAGGCGAAAGTATAAACAAGGCTTCAGGCGCGTAAGCGCGCCCACTCGCAAAGCAGACAGCCACGCCTCTACTACCGTTTAAAAAGCGTTTTCCCCCCCAATTTTTTTTATTTGAATATTAATCTATTAATTAATAATTTTTAACTATTCTCTAATATATATTAGAATTTAGAATATTCGTTGACAGCCCTAGTCGGCGCCGTCTTTTATTTAGCACAACTATTTGCTGTATCACTGCCATAGTTTGACCAAACTCCCCTCCACAATCATTCCCTTTAAATAGACTCCATAATGGTTTGCCAGCTAATGTACCTTTGGATAATATAATTAAAAAGCTAACAACCATCAGTGTAATGACAATTGTATTCTTTGCATGAAAACACTTCAATTAGCAGAATTATATTCATATAGACTGAGATGTAAAGAAACAGTGGTGGCCACTATCGGAATGAACTGTCAATAGTGATAAGGTATAGCTAAGAGTGGTCCAGACCAACCTTACGAAAGTATGACTTACAGAAGGTTTTCTTAACTAAGATCGTTTCGGGAAACGCGTATTAACGTTAATATACACCTTAAGGTATAACTTAAAAACGACGTAATGTTAAGAAGGTTTCGGGAAATCCAGCCCTGTGCATTAGTGTGAATGCAGCTTATTAGATCTCGTGCTGTCTATGATGTCATCATCAGTAATAATTAAACAACAGTAAAGATGAGAAAGAGGAAAATCACTCGCAGCTCTTGAATGGAAAACGTTCAGATACTTTTAGCTGCATCTAGCGGTGAGATTGTGAATTGCACCCCCCAACGCTCACCGCTCCCTTTCGGAGCATATAGAGAAGCTACGGAGGCGACACAGGACAAAAATGTCATCATCGGAGAGAGCAGAGAGTAGCTAGCGCTCTGTAGAAAAGTTTGTCCGTTTTGGGCTACTGTAGAAACATGGTAGTGCAAAATGGCGATTTCACTGTAAGGGGACCCGCGGTGTATGTAGATAGAAATGGCTCATTATAAGGTAATAAAACCATAACGGTTCCTGTAAGTTCTTTATACTCCACTGAAAACACAGTTATGTATATTATATTGCATTTCTGACAATATATCCTCATAAATACTACACACTGCACCTTTAAATACTGACAGCACTATTTGTTTATTGCTTACAATGTTTATGTGTTCCTCTTTATTATTTACTACTTGCTTTTATGTCCTGAAGCCATATCCCAGAAATGGAATCGGATTGGATGGTGAGGTGCCTAAAAATTCCCACCCCTAATACCCACACACATATACATGTTCATATTAAATTTCACAGGGAGATGCTTGAGAGGGACCAAAGCACAGACATAGCACTATCCCAGATAAAGACGTTTCTAAAACTGGGGTTGCTTTTACCTGGAGGAGGGGGCGACGTGGGCATGTTTAGGGGACAAGGAGGAGGGACCATCCTCTCCGTCTCGTGGGAGCTCCTCGCAAGCATCCAACTTCTCTTCCTCCAGGAGCTCAGTGATCTGTAATAATTAAATAATAATAAAACAAGTATTACATGTCACGTCCCTGCAAGAAACAGGCATTATGCAACGCCCCACAACTCATGCTTATCATCTGCAGGGAGACTAATTTACACGCAGATCACACACATGGGGGTGTGTTGACTCATGACATCACACATACGTTGGTGATAACTACAGAATGTTATGTAATGCTGCCATGTAACTGATGTTATGAATTAGCTACAATCTTTTCACTATTTTACTCAATAAAAGTTAAATCTAATATGAGAGAATTCATTAATCCGGTGCATTACAGCACCTGAAATAGCTTCTATTTAAGTCATATGACCACATCCTCTTATCATTATTTATCTGAGTGCTTGTTTGTATTACTAGTGGTTGTCCTGAAGACACAAGAGAGTTACGTAACACAAGAGTCTACGATACGCAAGAAAAAAAAAAAAAGTTGATGAAAAATGTGCCAACAGTCAGCTAGAGGAATTCAAACCATAGCATGTGTTTTTCTGGGCTACACCCATGTGTCTGTCTGTCTGTCTGTCTGTCTGTCTGTCTGTCTGTCTGTCTGTCTGTCTGTCTGTCTGTCTGTCAGTCAGTCAATCAATCCATCAGTCCATCAATCAATCCATCCATCCATCCATCAATCCATCAATCCATCCATCCATCCATCCATCCATCCATCCATCCATCCATCCATCCATCCATCCACACAGTATTTAATATCAGACAAACTTTGGCACTAGCACATGATCAAATATACTCTGCATCTGCTGCAGTATCGCTGCCATGTTCCCATAGCAACCATTTCCCTCTACATCTGATTGGCCGAGCGGGGCTGCTGTTCAGTGGCCATGCAGATATGAGTCATATGCAGCGTGCAGAATGGCTGCCGAGGGCTCTGAGGATGAATATTTTCACACATCTCTACATGCCTACAGCCCTATTTCCCCCAGACTTTGAAACTGTATGCAATTTTATTCCAAGATCCTTTATACTGGAATAAAGCCTTTCACACTATATTGCCAAATACATAAATGTAAATGTTAATCTTAGAGGTGTGAATCTTCAGGGACAACGCAATTTGATCTAATCCGCTTTCAAAAAAGGAAATGACAATGCAATATTTCCCCCCAATAGCATAGAAAATGTGCCTCTGTGTAAAGACCCAGCATGAATTTGAGGACTGTTGTACAACAGTTGTTTTTTAAAAAGATTTCTAAATGGGCACAAAAGCATTAATCATGGTAATGTTATAATGAAATCAGCAATGCAAAACTTGCTCAATTAAAAGGACTCCTGTGTTGTTTGTATTAGCCTTGCGGTGGAAAGACCAGGCGAATCCAAAAATATTGAGTGACGCAAACGGTCCCTGCTCTTTATTAGTGCCCATGATCTGTATTAGTCTTCTGCTGTCAAAACACTACCATGTATTCTTAAGTATGGATGCTGCAGCCAGGGTGGGGGAAACATCCTCATGGGTTCACCCATGATGTTTTAATACCTCCAAGAAGCTGCAGACTGCAGAAACACAGCCTTTGTTAGGCCTCAGAGGCTTTGTTAATGTGCGGTCTCCAGATTATACAACAACATCTGCATACAAAAAAAAAAACAACAACAGCAGAGAGCTGACGGAGACTCTAATTAAAGGCGCTCTTCATTAATTAGTAAAAACGCTGTCAAGTGCACACACACACCAAATATGAAAAACAACCCACACGAATGGAGAAAACATCTAACAGCCTCTGAGGATCGGAAAAACAGGCTCAGCAACTGGGTGGAAGTGTCTGGAAAGATCTGCTTTATTTTTGTGTCTGTCCACAACAGGTCTAAACACTTCTGGGCAGAAACAGGAATTTGAAGAACAAAAGGGCAGTCACCAGATTTTGAATGACAAAACACATAACAGCCAGTGCTGCAAGGGAGATTAGGGCATGGTCAATCACAAGTATTAAATAAAAAGTATTTCTCCTTAGATGGGCAGGACATGGTACATCTCTTAGTAATATGCAATTATCAAAATTACTTAATCTTAGGCACTGAACAAACTTATGTAACAAACCCTGCTAAGCCAAAACACTAATGCACGCCAACCATTTACACAAGTCAGCTCCGTCTCATATCAGTGAGCCCTGGGTGAGACATATGATCAGAGAGTGGGAGAGTCTCTCAAGCGAGACACCCTTAGAAATAAATCTGTGATTTATGCCCATATTCATTTCAGCATTTGGAACTCCTTGAGCACTGGCCTGAATCCAGATAGGTCACTCAGGACCTTCCCCCTGCTGCTCAGATTTGTTTCTGCCCCTTCTGTTTCTTATGCTTCCCAAGCTGTCTTTTACAGTAGGGAGGACCTTCTCAGCAGAGTGGGATGTCTGAATGTCTAGTACCTCCGAGCATGTCTGCAGATGAACCCACCGAAGCAAATAATATCTTCTGTTTCAACCTGATCAATGCTTCAAGGGAGCCTGTGGCTCAGCTACAAGCAGACTAGAGTTCTGGATGATCCTACTTAGAGAGCATGTTAAGTCCTCATTGTTATGAAAGGCTGGTCCAGAATCCTTGTGCTAATGGTGCGTTCACATTAGGGATGTCAATGAATATTCTAAATTCGAATATATATTCGAATAGTTTAAAAAAATGAATTTCGAAGGTGAAAATTAATATTCGAATAAAAAAAATGTGGAAATAAAAACGCCCGCGGTAGTAGAAGCGTGGCTGTCTGCTTTGCGAGTGGGCGCGCTGGCGCGCCTGAAGCCTTGTTTATACTTTTGCCTGTCTCCACAGCACGAGCCCCCGCTGACTGCGCGCGTTCCTCCCCAAACGGACAAGGCGTTTAGTTTATACTTGACGCGCTCGCCGTTGTGCTATTCTTTGAAGCGACAGAGGGCAACTCGGAGTAATTGTTCTATAAACCATCAGGAAAAAGCGTTGAGAAGTGGGCTAATATACACAGGTGACGATATTTATTTTAGTACACTTCACCGAAAACCACACTACAAAAGAATCATGTAAAACAGATAAAAAAAACCTTGATATTACTTGTGACATGAGAACAAAATGTATGTAGAAATGTAATGTTAACTTATACAACTAAATTTAAGATCTCTTAAATGTTTCCTAAATTCACTAAACACTTTCGTGAGTTTTCACTTAGTTTCGTGAACTTTTCTTTATTAAACAAGCCTTTGTAGGCTCATTTTGTAAATATAAGCAACTAATTTGTGTGTGCAAACTGAACTACCCTTCAAAAACCCCTTATGCAGAGAATAAAAACAAGGACCGTGACGTCGCCCGGTACGGCGCAGCCGGGGCCCCACCCTGGAGCCAGGCCTGGGGTTGGGGCTCGAATGCGAGCGCCTGGTGGCCGGGCCTACCCCACGGGGTCCCAAAGGAGCACAAAGGAGTGACGTGGGGACACCTACCCGTGGGCCCACCACTCACGGGAGGGACCGTAAGGGGCCGGTGTAAAGTGAATCGGGCAGCAGTCGAAGACGGGGGCCTAGACGACCCGATCCCTGGACACGGAAACTGGCTCTTGGGACATGGAATGTCACCTCGCTGGCGGGGAAAGAGCCTGAGATTGTGCGTGAGGTTGAGAGGTTCCGACTAGAGATAGTCGGAATCACCTCCACGCACGGCTTGGGCTCTGGAACCACACTCCTCGAGAGAGGATGGATTCTTCACCACTCTGGAGTTGCCCATGGTGAGAGGCGGCTGGCTGGTGTGGGTTTGCTTATAGCCCCCTAGCTCTGCCGCCATGTGTTGGAGTTTACCCCGGTGAACGAGAGGGTCGTTTCCCTGCGCCTTCGGCTCGGGGATAGGTCTCTCACTGTTGTGTGTGCCTACGGGCCGAACAACAGTGCAGAGTACCCGACCTTCTTGGTGTCCCTGGGAGGGGTGCTGGAAAGTGCTCCGACTGGGGACTCCGTAGTTCTACTGGGGGACTTCAACGCCTACGTGGGCAATGACAGTGAAACCTGGAGGGGCGTGATTGGGAGGAACGGCCCCCCTGATCTGAACCCGAGTGGTGTTCAGTTATTGGACTTCTGTGCTAGTTACAGTTTGTCCATAACGAACACCATGTTCAAGCATAAGGGTGTCCATCAGTGCACATGGCACTAGGACACCCTAGGTCGTAGGTCAATGATCGACTTTGTGGTCGTTTCATCTGACCTGCGGCCGTATGTCTTGGACACTCGGGTGAAGAGAGGGGTGGAGCTGTCAACTGATCACCACCTGGTGGTGAGTTGGATCCGATGGCGGGTGAGGAAGCTGGATAGACTCGGTAGACCCAAACGTACTGTGAGGATCTGCTGGGAACGTTTGGCCGAGTCTCCTGTCAGAGAGATCTTCAACTCCTGCCACCGGCAGAGCTTCGACCGGATCCCGAGGGAGGCTGGAGATATTGAGTCAGAGTGGACCATGTTCTCCTCCTCCATTGTCAAAGAGGCCGCTCGAAGCTGTGGACGCAAGGTCTCCGGTGCCTGTCGAGGCGGCAATCCCCGAACCCGGTGGTGGACACCGGAAGTAAGGGATGCCGTCAAGCTGAAGAAGGAGTCCTATCGGGCCTGGCTGGCTTGTGGGACTCCTGAGGCAGCTGACAGGTACCGGCAGGCTAAATGGACTGCAGCCCGGGTGGTTGTGGAGGCACAAACTTGGGCCTGGGAGGAGTTCATGAGGCCATGGAAAAGGACTATCGGCTGGCTTTGAAGAGATTCTGGCAAACTGTCCGGCGCCTCAGGAGGGGGAAGCAGTGCCCTACCAACGCTGTTTACAGTGGCGATGGGCGGCTGTTGACCTCAACTGGGGATGTTGTCAGACGGTTGAAGGAATACTTTGAGGATCTCCTCAATCCCGCTGTCACGTCTTCCATTGAGGAAGCAGAGGCTGGGGGCTCAGAGGGGGACTCGTCCATCACCCAAACTGAAGTCAGAGGTGGTCAAGAAACTCCTCGGTGGCAAGGCACCGGGGGTGGATGAGATCTGCCTTGAGTACCTCAAGTCTCTGGATGTTGTGGGGCTGTCTTGGCTGACACGCCTCTGCAGCATCGCGTGGCGGTCGGGGACAATGCCTCTGGGATGGCAGACCGGGGTGGTGGTCCCTCTTTTTAAGAAGGGGGACCGAAGGGTGTGTTCCAACTATAGGGGGATCACACTTCTCAGCCTCCCCGGGAAAGTCTATGCCAGGGTACTGGAGAGGAGAATTCGGCCGATAGTGGAACCTCGGATTCAGGAGGAACAGTGTGGTTTTCGTCCCGGTCGTGGAACACTGGACCAGCTCTATACCCTCTATAGGGTGCTGGAGGGTTCATGGGAGTTTGCCCAACCAGTCCACATTTGTTTTGTGGATTTGGAGAAGGCATTTGACTGTGTCCCTCGCGGCATCCTGTGGAGGGTGCTTGGGGAATATGGGGTCCGGGGTCCTTTGCTGAGGGCTGTCCGGTCCCTGTATGACCGATGCAGGAGTTTGGTCCGCATTGCCGGCAGTAAGTCAGACTTGTTCCCGGTGCATGTTGGACTACGGCAGGGCTGCCCTTTGTCGCCGGTTCTGTTCATAATTTTTATGAATTTTGAACAGAATTTCTAGGCGCAGCCAAGGGCCGGAGGGTGTCAGGTTTGGGGACCACACGGTTACGTCTCTGCTCTTTGCGGATGACGTTGTCGTGTTGGCCCCTTCTAACCAGGACCTTCAGCATGCACTGGGACGGTTTGCAGCAGAGTGTGAAGCGGCTGGGATGGGGATCAGCACCTCCAAATCCGAGGCCATGGTCCTCAGTCGGAAAAGGGTGGCTTGCCCACTTCAGGTTGGTGGAGAGTTCCTGCCTCAAGTGGAGGAGTTCAAGTATCTAGGGGTCTTGTTCACGAGTGAGGGGAGGATGGAACGGGAGATTGACAGACAGATCGGTGCAGCTTCTGCAGTAATGCGGTCGATGTACCGGTCTGTCGTGGTAAAGAAAGAGCTAAGCCTCAAGGCGAAGCTCTCGATTTACCGGTCAATCTACGTTCCTACTCTCACATATGGTCATGAGCTAGGGCTGTACGATTAATCGAAAAATAACCGAAACCGACATTCAGAACCTCTAACCGACGTATTTTTCCCATGTCGGTTATTTCGGTTTTCACGTGACTCCGCCCCGTCAGTCACATCAAGTGCAGTTTGCAGGCACACAGAGATGCAGGAGCGGTTATCTGTGTTTATAGATACCGAGAATCACTATAGTAACTGCATGTTTTACACAGTTTATACAGGTCAGTTAATTGCTGTTCTTATAGCCTACGCGCTGACACACACACACAGAGAGAGAGAGAGACGGCGCGCGCAAGCCCCGAAGCCGCTTTCACTTTCTTGCTCGTAAAGTTTGTCAAGTAAATGCGTTTAAACGCGACAACGCGCGCGCCCTGAAGGCAGATCTTTCACCTGCGTTCTCGCAAAGCTTTGTCATTTGTATGTCGTTTAAGCCCTGTCAGTTTGAACATTAAAGCGAGTTTCGACCATCAGATGTGTATTATGTTGAACTAATGCCTGATTTATTGACAAACGAACTTCGCACATCACGTGAAGATCGCGCGCAGAGGAGCACAGAAACGCAGGATCAACGCTGTCCTGTGACTAAAGTAAAGTCACTTAAGTAGCTTAGAAACTCAACCGTTATTTTAATACCTTTGAAGTAAGTACAAACCACAGCTTCATAATGAATAGAGACAGTAAGAGTAATTCACACACACAATCACTCTCTCATTAATGCATTCAAATAAATGTAATGTAGGCCTACTGTGCTAATATATCTGTATCTGATGTACAACAAACAGAAATCTGCTCCATAGACAATACTGAAAGTGAACCGTTTCCTTCAAGTATTTTAAAATCACAAAGAAATGCACTTTTTCATTAGAAAAAAAAAATCCACCTTTAGGGCAAAAAAAAAAAAGCAAAATAATCGTTCATTAATCGTAATCGAGGTCAAATGTTCAATTAATCGAGGTTTTTATTTTTGGTCAAATCGTTACAGCCCTATCATGAGCTTTGGGTCAAGACCGAAAGGACAAGATCCCGGATACAGGCAGCCGAAATGAGCTTTCTCCGCAGGGTAGCTGGGCGCTCCCTTAGAGATAGGGTGAGAAGCTCAGTCACTCGGGAGGAACTCGGAGTAGAGCCGCTGCTCCTCCACATCGAGAGGGGACAGCTGAGGTGGCTCGGGCATCTGTTCCGGATGCCTCCTGAACGCCTTCCCGGGAAGGTGTTTCGGGCATGTCCAACCGGGAGGAGGCCCCGGGGAAGACCAAGGACACGATGGAGGGACTATGTCTCCCGGCTGGCATGGGAACGCCTCGGTGTCCCCCCGGAAGAGCTAGAGGAAGTGTCTAGGGAGAGGGAAGTCTGGGCATCTCTGCTTAGACTGCTGCCCCCGCGACCCGGCCCCGGATAAAGCGGAAGAATTTGTATGGATGGATGGATGGATCACCCTTACTTTGCATCGCCCGCCACAAGCTCTTTGTCTGCAACACGGCAAGAGGCCATAACGGAGAAATTAATTTCGTTCATGTGTAAGGACATGAGACCGATCAGTGTCGTGGATGCGGCAAGCTTCAGGGAGTTCTGTCAAGCAATGGAACCGAGGTACTGACTGAATAGATATTGCATGAATAAAGGATAAATGCAATGCTTCCACTAGTTTGATTATTTACCGTTTCGTGTCAAGGAAAAGTTCCATGTTTACCACAGCACAGCTCGCTCAGAGCGTTCAAAATGCTGTAAAACTTCAATTAATATTTGTTTCAATGACTGAATGAAGCCTGCTATATTTGGGACAAGAGTCGCGACCTTAAATTGCTTGCACAACTCTTGATCAGCACTCAAAATGTGTTTATTTAAACCGTTATGCGCAGAGAGTGTGAGGGTGAGGGCGAGAGAGTGGTCTGCGGTCTTGGTCATTAGTTGATTTACTTGTTTGTGTGTAGGTAATACGTTGTCAACTTAAATAGACTACCTATACAAGTAGTTATGTCTCTTTGTATTAATTTGTCCTGTTATTGACGTAATGCGCGTCATTGACAAAATGCGCAACCAGATGTTTGAATAGTTCGAATATTCGTGTTTTTGTGAATATTTGAACGTCATTTTTGAGTAATTTTGACAGCCCTAGTTCACATTTACTGTTGTTCAGCAGATATTCAGGGAGAAAATCTAAGGATTTCAATAAAAATTCAAGCGATCTGGACTTTCATGTTAGAGTTCCCTGAGCACATTTTGCAACATGTTTAAGTTGGTCACACTAATTCGCCGTGTTGACCAACACTAAGCAGCTTGGTTTGGAAATTACTTCTGTGTGAGCTGGACCTCATTTATAAAATAGTTGTGAATACTAAGCTTTTATGCACAGATAACTGTGTTCTTAAAGGAACACTCCACCAAAATAGGCTCATTTTCCAACTCCCCTAGAGTTAAACAGTTGAGTTTTACCATTTTCGAATCCATTCAGCCAATCTCCAGGTCTGGCGGAAGCACTTTTAGCATAGCTTAGCATAGATCACTGAATCTGATTAGACCGTTAGCATCTCACAGCAGGCGCAATGATATTACGCAGCGCCTGAAAATAGTCCCCAGCACGCTCTCTGTGCAAGCTGGTTGTCACGTTGGTTATGTTTAAGTTAGCCTATTTTCAGGCGCTGCGTAATATCATTGCGCCGCTGCACCCATGGTACGGCAACAAAGTTCCTTGATTATTAAGCAGGAATGAGAGTATAGTTCCTAGCCATATCGGTCTAGAAAATTGCTAAATTTAATTTTCCGTCGGTATACGATGTAAATACAGAAGAGTCAAGTTTTAGATAGGAAACGTATTGAAACTCTTTGGTCATTTTTTGAGCGAGATGCAAACGGTCCAATCTGATTCAAATGATTTATGCTAAACTATGCTAAAAGTGCTACCGCCAGACCCCGAGATCGGCTGAATGGATTCGAAAACAGTAAAACTCAACTGTTTAACTCTGGGGGAGTTGGAAAATTAGCCTAAGTGTTCCTTTAACTTAGCAACATATTAACATCAAAATCAAAAGAGTGCTGGAGTGATGACGTATGTTGTGTAGGCCAGTTAGCATCTCCCTGGTTCCCTCCACAAAATGCCAATAGGATTTTTCCATTGGCTTTTGGATTATTGGGAGAAACATATGCATTTTGACGCTTAAATACAATTGGCAGAAGTAAAAAAGACTGAACGCAAGCTATAAACAAAGTACACTACGGTCACATAAATTAAACATCACCATCATTAAGACAACTCTTTCAGTATTTACAAAAAAAACAAAATCCCTGAAAGCTTGAGCTAGAATAGTTCTCAACCTCTGTGGTGCCAAATGCCAAAAGGCTACCTTGTTTCTGGGATTTGGCCTACAAACAAAGAATAATTTGAAAATAACCTAGGAAGTCTGTATAATTCAGCTTATGAAAACGAGACATCCATTTAAACCAGCACAGGTGCCGGTACCAAACTTAAGGGTCCTGCACACTGCGATTTTTCTAAATCCTCTGCAAATGTTGCTTGTCAGACTGTACGAACATGATCCCCGATGTAATACATGTCACACTGTAGGATCTCAGTTGTCATTATGTCAGACTGTACGACAGTCAGACGCGAAAAATGGACGCAAGCAAGAGACTCGTACGGACTTTTACGTCATCAATCCGTGACACGTCCGGTAACGGTGAGCCGCATTCACAGCCACAATGGTAGCGTTCAGCAAACAACAAAAACATTTGTTGTAAACAACAGCATTTTTCATTCACCGGAGTCTTTTCGACATGTTCCCTGTTGTGATTTGATGTTGTCGCACGAAATGTGACATCAGGTTCTGCGCTCCTATTGGTTCTTGATTTGACGGTCGTCCTAGGAGAAGTCACACTGCAGGATTGCGCCTCAAATCTTCTGACACTGCCAGAATTTTGTCCGAGGTAAAATTTGATCGCAACGGTCATTAATCGGTTGTCGGTGCACATGTCAAACTAAGGATCAAAGACTTCAGATTTTAGTCTAGGATCAGAGAAATCTTTTAGGATTTCAAAATTTGTTTCAGACGGCCAAATCGTGGCCAAAATCGCACAGTGTGCACCCGGCTTTACATCACTCAGTTATGTAACTATAGTTAGCATGTCTTGTACAAAAGGGCTGTTTCCTTTGTTTCTGCCAGTCTGACACTGTAGCAAGAAGGAGAAGTCTCATGGAAATAAATTACAGCCCATTATTGACTATTTCCTGTGTATATGAAGAAAGCAGATACGCAAATCTTGTAATGTCAGAAATCTTGAGGCCCTTAAAAGGAAATGAGATTTAAAACAATCTGCACTTTCAAAGAAAACAAAAATCACAGTCATTCCTTTGGTGTGAGAGAACCTGCAGTCTGCAAACACACACAGAGATACTGAACAGAGGAGACACGCCTTTGGATGGCTTTTAGTGTATTACATAATGCAGACATAATAACCTTCTAACACTACTTCTCCTTTTTCTGTGATTCACATCTGGCCTGTGTAAAGCGCTGCCGCCACCTGCAACTGGGGCGGGTGGCATACGGTTTACACGCTTTAAACAAACACAAAGCATAAGTATATAATCGTCTCAAATCACAATATCGCATTTGCAAGGTTTGGGCAGTTATTTTGTGAGGAACAAAGCTAATTCCGATTTACACTAATCCCATTGATCTACAACACAATTGCCCCCAAAAGCCACATTAGTAAGTCTGGTGCACTCATCAGAAAATATGAGGCTGATAGTTTGAAACAATCCAATCATTAATATTTTTCTAAGAGACCCTTTTATCATAATTTTACAAGGCACAATTTAGTCAACATTTGCTGGAATATTCTGCCATCACTCGAAAATCTTTGTAATATTGTAACATTGGCAAAGAATAGTCACTCTCACACACACACACACACACACACACACACACACACACACACACACACACACACACACACACACACACACACACACACACACACACACACACACACACACACACACACACACACACACACACACACACACACACACACACACACACACACACACACACACACACACACACACACACACACACACACACACACACACACACACACACACACCTTGTTTACACTCTTTAGGGTTTGGTTTAAGTTATGTAACACAAACCACTATTAATGAAGCCTTACAATACATCTCAGGTGATATTACTCCAGGATAAACTTAATGCATGAACATCTCTCTTGTAAATACATTCAGATTTACAGTTGCAATTTCGTTTGCCTCTTCGTCTAATTGTACAGCACTTCAGCTTAAATACTATAATTAAACTTGAACGTGGACATGTTACAAATTATATGCATTTCATATATTTATTTTCAAAGTAAACAGGCTATAAACATCTGAATCCAACAATTTACAATTTTAGCTACTGTACTACAGAGCACTGTACCATCATCCAGTAGAGATCAGTGATCGGTTGATCAGTGTAACTCTATCATTAACTTTTCACGACTTTGAATGAGTAGCAGATTTTTCACAGTATCCTGTATGAATACAGATGTGCAACACTAATTTCAATTATAGCATCGTCAACACAGCTGCAAGAAAGTTCACCTGGTCATTAATGGAGCTGTAGTCATTGGTGTTGGAGACGTCGTCATCCTCCTCCAGGTCAAAGAATTCCTCCTGGTTCTCCAGCAGTTCTGCCAGAATACGGCTGACTGACTCCTGCTCTTTCAGATCCTCCACATCTGTGTCTAAACTGTAGAACGTAGAGGGCAGGAATCATTATAAAAGGTGAAGCGTGTCATTTTCTGATGTTAAAATACTTTCTTCTAAATCATCTTAAAGGGATAATTCACCCAAAAATGAAAATTGTCATCATTTAATGAATCATTTGATAAAGAATGTTTGTAACCAAGCAGAGCAACCATTGACTACCAGATGGTTGCTCTATCTGCTTGGTTATAAACATTCTTCAAAATATCTTATTTTGTGTTCTGCAGAACAAAGAAACTCATACAGGTTTGGAACAACTTGAGGGCGAGTAAATGATGACAGAATTCTCATTTTTGGGTGAACTATCCCTTTAATATGTTCGTAGACTGACTCTGTGGTGCTATCAAAACATTGCTCCGTTTGTTTAAGCATCCAGCCAGTCTGAACCTAAAACAATGGCTTGACCATCATGGGTCTGAGTTTGGATAAGAGAGGATAGTTCAGGAAGTTTCAATACAATCAATATTTTAATTTTTATTCAGTTTGGTGACACTAATGCTGCAGAAATGACACATTTCAGTTATATATTTTTTTCAAGGATATTTGCAGAATTGATCAGACAGTCAACTTCTATACACCATCTACCCTACCATTTAAATTCGTCTTAGCTCTGTTTATCATTTCACCATATTTAAGACTTTCCCACACAATCAAATGGGCCTACACATGTGTTATACTGGAAAAAAATTACTTCATTTTGCTTCTCCAAAATGACTCTCTTCTTTATAAACTGGAGCAAGATAGCTAACATGGATTGTCAGGAAATGCAAAAGCATCTTACTGGAAAACATCTGGCCCGAAGACGGCGGCGAGAGCTCCTATGCTCCAGCTCTCCTCCTGAAGAGACGCCACACCGGACAGAAATCGGCACAAGAAGCGGAGCAAGCTGTAATTGACCTGTGGCAGCTGTTGAAGGAAGTACTTCATGTTTCTGCCCAACTCTTCCTCACTGCTGTAGTCTAAAGGAGAACAAACAATTGGCGGTCATAATGAGGAGAAAGTTCAGAGGGAGGTGAAGTTATTACAATGATGTGAAGGTAGGAGGACAGCGATCTGGCTGATGTAAAGGTGTGAAACAACGGCCGTGCTTTGATGATGCAATTGTATTACAAGTTTGTATTTAAAGGGATAGTTCACCCAAAAATGAAAATTCTGTCATCATTTACTCACCCTCAAGTTGTTCCAAACTTGTATGAATTTAGTTCTTCTGCTGAACACAAAATAAGATATTTGGAAGAATATGAGGAACTAAACAGTTGATGGACCCCAACTGACTTCCATAGTAGGAAAAAAAAAATACTATGCAAGTCAATAGGGTCCATCATCTATTTGATTTACCGAGATTCTTCAAAACATATTTTGTGCTCAGCAGAACAAAGATATAAAGGATGAGTAAATGATGACAGAATTTAAATTTGTGAGTGAACAGAGAGATTCAACTTAAGCTTTTGGCAGCTGGTAGGATAACAGAGCAGCAGAAGTGGGCAGTGTGAAAGCTTTACCCACCCTGATAGAGCTGCATGATTTGCGCCTGTAAGCCTGCAGGGATGACGGGCTCGGGGAGCTCCTGCAGGAAGAGGCGTAGCAGGCTGACGGCAGATGCCAGGTCGGCCTCTTTCTCCAGATTCACTTCAACGCCGCTGTCGTAGCGCTGCCTGAGCCATTCCACACGTTCTGCATTCCCGTTCACTAGAAACAGACTCAGGTGCAGCCCTCCTACAAAACACACCACAACGTATCAAAAGAGACTCTAATCACTGAATCACTGCACAGAGCAGTTGACTTAGTGAAGCAGTTGCAGGTTAAACTAATAATCTCATTAGTCAGATCTGTTAGCGTGATAACATCAGCTACGTCTGTGACCTATGAGCTAATGAAACGGTCCTGCCGAGATTTTTAAAAATAACCCTTGCATATATGAACTAGTTTACATTCTTCAGCCCAAATGTTTTGACTAAAACCAATAATGGATATTGTTTTTACAGCTGACTTCTTGACTGAAGCACTTAAAACTAACTGCAGATTTTTGCTAGATCAGATCAGAAGCTTCCTAAAAGCTCCACTCTGAAAATAAGCATTAGCTGGTCTGTCTCAGTTCCCATCCCTGGTGTTCTGTGTGTGTGTGTGTGTGTGTGTGTGTGTGTGTGTGTGTGTGTGTGTGTGTGTGTGTGTGTGTGTGTGTACATAAGAGTATACACTGCATAAGGGGAAGCCACCGTTATGTCTAAATTAGCCTCAGAATAAAAACATCCTTCCAAAAGAAACAGTGGAGGAGAAATGCCAGTATGCTGAACTCAGAGGAAGAGCTGGTGTTTGGAAACAACAGCGGCAGCTAAGCCCCTTTCAAGGACTTAACCATGCCAACATATTTTCAACATTCTGCCCGTGCTAGAGTCTAAATATTTGGCTGCCATCCTCAATCTCTTTCAAAAGGAAAAAAATAATAAAAAATACATTCACAGTTTGCATGATGTGTGAGCACTTTGTTTGCAAATACCAGTAGTTGGAAAAAGAGTAAAAAGTGAAGGACTTGCCATGTATGTATCTACATGTAGATGTTAGTAGGTAAAAGACTATAATGAAATAGTGTCATTATAAAAGCCCCGGACTGATTAATGTTCCTCTTTTCAATTCTGCCTGTAATATTGCAAAATAAAGGAAGTAATTTTATCAGGGAGTTTAGAGGCCACTCCTATTGTACAGACCAAACAACATTTTTGGCTTTATCAGATGAAATCATCATGCTCTGCAAGCCCTGCTATTTTAAGAAATATAAAATGTAGTAGTTATAACATTTATGTAGAAGCTATCCAGATTAGGGATGGGAATTTTTGTCAATTTCTCATTTCGATCATCGATAGTTCTCAAAAACGAGTACTCGAGTAATTGGGGGCGGGGAGTCTCCGTCATGGATATATGAAACTATTTTAAGAGTGTTACGAAAATTAATGTTGACAAATATCACATGTCTATGAAAACATGAACATATGACTAGAAAAAATAACTGCTAAATTATGATGCATAAATGGTTATTTTGTTTTTAGATGTAAAAAAAAAAAAAAAAGAAAACCTTCTCAAATAACCCAATCAATCATATCATTGTAATTGAATTGAAACTGTGAATAAACAGCACCCTACATAGCTTTGCTAGCAGGTTAATAAACTCAACCAAACGCATCCTATATTAGATTAATCAGTGTACCTACTTGCATCAGCACAAAAGGACGCAAATGCGCACGTGAACTTGGCCGTGCTAGTTTTTACACATTTTTTGTTGGGCATTGCATGTGAGCTGAAACTGAAGAGAATGAACACCAGTTGGTAACGGCAGCGCTTTACTAGCTGGTAATTAAACTCAACCAAACGTGTCCATATGAGATTAATCATATATAGACAACAACAGTAAAAGTAATCTTACTACTTGCATCTGCAGAAAAAGACATGGACGCACATGAACATCACCGGGCTTGTGGATTTCCTTTAACAGCTGATACACGGGGAACTAAAGCACAGATAATTTACAACCATCTATTACAATCTTGTTTTCATTATAATGCGATGTATATGACAGATTAGCGCTGTACATCTTGCACTTAACTGTATTTCATGATCGCAGTGATCCCAGGCATCACTGCAGTGCGTGCTTCTGTTTCACTTTATTTCACCGGTCTGGAAGGCGTGCTGTCTAACGCTAACCAATCAAACCTCAGTTACAGCCCAAAAATGCCGCAATAACCAATCAGAAAAATTGTCAAATATATTTTTTAAAGTCAGGGCGATCATCGTTTTCATGATCGATCGTCGCCGTCACGTTCGAGTACTCGATCACTGTTGCCCATCCCTAATCCAGATCCAGGTTTACTATTTGTCAATTCAATCTTTATTAAGATGCTTTTTTGATCCTATATACTCATTTGTTACACAACCTTGTTGCAGGTTTATGACTACTTTAAAGTTTTTCTTTTTAAGTATTATACACATTTCATGCGTTCATGGCCTCAAGGCTAGATTATTAGAATGCTCTACTGGGTGGTTGTCCTGCACGCTTAAAAAACAAACTCCAACTGGTCCAAAACGCAGTATCTAGAATTCTTACCAGAACCAGGGAGTATGACTATATTAGCCCGGTTCTGTGGACACTACACTGGCTCCCTATTAAACATTGTATAAATTCTCCTTCGCGTTTATTGCGGTCTCAAAATTCTGGCCTAGAATATCAAAATCAACTGCTGGCGGTAGATAGTAATGAGAGCGGAATTTCCGCATCAAAGAAAATATTTTGAAGAATTGTTTGTAACCAAGCAGATAGAGCAACCATTGACTATCATAGTATTTTTTCTACTACTAAAGTCAATGGTTGCGCTATCTGCTTGGTTACAAACATTCCTCAAAATATCTTCTTTTGTGTTCAGCAGAACAAAGAAACTCATACAGGTTTGGAACAACTTGAGGATGAGTAAATGAAGACAGAATTTTCATTTTTGGGTGAACTATCCCTTTCAGTCACATGATCCTTCAGAAAACATTCTAATATGATGATCAAGAAACTTTTCTTATTATCAATGTTTAAAAGATATTTGTGGAAACTATGATGCATTTTTTTCAGGATTCTTCAAAATCTTGTCTAAGTGACAGTCTTTTCTATTAATTTTAAGCATGGTTTCAGAGTTACTAAGTACTCATTTCTTAAAAAAGCACTCAACCTAAACTTTTGAATGGTAGTGTATATTTGAAATACAAATTGATTCAGTAGCCATCTACATTTAAAGTCACAACTAGCAATATACTAAAACCATGATTTCATTGGCAATTTTGTACTTTCTGGTCTGTCTTTGTTCTTTTCCCTGGAGGGCTAATAGCTATAACGCTGCTATTGAGGACAGCTAAAAACAAATAAATAAAGGATAGAAAGAAAGTAACATAAATCATCAGGCCCCCCTCACTCACCGTGCTCTTCAATGTACTCTACGATGCTCCTGACCAGTAGGGGGACCTCATGTCCTGGCTGCCCACTGTGCTGCACCTCCTCCAGGGGGATCCCAAAAACTCTGGCCGTGCCAAGGGAGTCGCTGAGGGAAGTAGAGAGGCTCTTCCTCATCGCCTCCACAGCCTGGCTGCTTCAGTCCGTCTGCACACAGAGATGGCGAGAACAAGGTCACGTCGGCTGGCCGACTCGTCACCTCCCTGTACAAACACGCTATCATGGGTGGGGCGCGGACTCAAACAACAAACTCCGGACAACAAGAACAAAACAAGCTCAAAATTGGAGCGGGACCTCTCCCATCACGGCGACGGTTCTTATCATGCTCATAGATGAGGAGAGCATACGCAAGAAGAGCGACTGTCATGTGCAAAGATCACACAGCCGTCAGATGCGGCACGCCGATTCTGATGATGGTAGCAGGTGGCTGCCATCTCGTTCAACATGCACATGCCATCACAAACCATACTGCCACAGTGCACAAGCTGTTAATGTTGTAAAGGGGAAAACTCTGCAACTGGATCTGATTAGCATTCAGTACGTTTAGAAATGCACACAAATCTAAACGTGATCTGTCAAGAGGGCTGATGTCTTCATGACAACAGCAGCTGGTCTCACATATTTTATTTTCAATTACAACAACATAAAGAAGAACTTACAAGACAATGGTGATATGAATAGATTGTTTTAGTCACAGAAGGCTCACCTTGTTGTACAAACGCCAAGAAGTTCACTTTATCTCCTGCTCCACTCACTAGTAGTAAAAGAAATATTCATCTATGGCTGCTTCAGGTTATGGCAGAAGATGAGCCTGTAGTTCCTCATTGACAGACCGCAAATCCTGTTCAGGACGTTAGTGGTTAAGCTGGAGGAAATAAAACACAAGAAAACAGCAGCATCAGTAAATGCATTCAAACGGATTCTGATTAATATTATCTGGGGCAAATTTACAAACTACTTATACAGTTATTGGACATCTGCGGTCTGAAAAAAACATATCTGGTGAAGTTTAAATCTTAATTAGGAAGAAATACAGTGAGCAATCTGCTCACCCCGCTGCATATGGCATCACATGAACAGCATTTAATACTAAGTGGAATTTTAATCCAAACAAGGTTTCCAATAATGCTACCGAGAGCCTTGATGCTTCAATTTCATTTTTCTTGGAAAAGGAATGTTAATGAATGTTCCAAGCACTTCTGAGAGGTTAACGCCTTACAAGTAACGCCAGTTACTTTATCAAGATTACTTTTTTCAAGTAATGAGTAACGAAACGTATTACTAAAGTTACTTTCCCTAACACTGGTTTTAAGAGTATAAACAAGGAAATAAACATTCCAAAAATATTTCAAACCATTTAAAAGTTTGGTGCTGGTAAGATTTTTGAAAAACGTTTTTGAACAAACTTTTACCAAGGCTGCATTTATTTGATCAAAAATACAGTAAAACAGTAATACAAGGAAATATAAGCATTTTAAATAACCATTTTCTATTGCAATATATGTAATTTATTCTTGTGATGCTAAAGCTGAATTTTCAGCATCATTACTCCAGTCGTCAGTGTCACATGATCCTTCAGAAATCATTCTGATTTGCTGCTCAATAAACATTTCTTATTATCAATGTTGAAAACCAGAAACTTCAAGAAGAACAGCATTTGAAATAGAAATATTGTAATTATTATAAATGTTTATACGATCACTTTTTCTGAATAAAAGTATATTTTTAAAAAATGTTTAATAGTAGTGTACCTCAACACCCTTAAAGGATTAGTTCACTTTTAAATAAACTTTTGCTGATAATTTACTCACCCCCATGTCATCCAAGATGTCCATGTCTTTCTTTCTTCAGTTGAAAAGAAATTAAGGTTTTTGATGAAAATATTCCAGGATATTTCTCCATATAAATGGACTTCAATGGGCTCCAAACGGTTCAAGGTCCAAATGACAGTTTCAGTACAGCTTCAAAGAGCTTTAAATGATAACAGACGATGAATAAGGGTCTTATCTAGCGAAACGATCAGTTTCTGCGAGAAACCGAGCAGTATTTATGCTATTATTTTACCTCTTATCAGACGAACGTGATCATCTCTGAGCTCCGCCATAACTTCCGCTAAGTGAGGTCAAATACAAGCGTGGTCATAGATGTATACATAGACGCCTCATTAGCGCCTGCACGGATCAGTAGAATGAGTATCTACGATCGATATATCTATGACCACGCTCATATTTGACCTCACTTAACGGAAGTTATGGCGGAGCTTGAACTGTTTGGAGCCCATTGAAGTCCATTATATAGAGAAATATCCTGGAATGTTTTCATCAAAAACCTTAATTTCTTTTCAACTGAAGAAAGAAAGACAAGGACATCTTGGATGACATGGGGGTGAGTAAATTATCAGCAAAAGTTTATCTAAAAGTGAACTAATCCTTTAATGTCTTCCAGAACGAATATTTTCTCTGAAATGTATACACACAGTGTTACAGTTCATTAGATCTACTCCCATCTACTCCTTTACCTGTACTATCACTTACTCAACTGACTTTTTGAGATGTTAAGAGCATTTCCACTGTGCCAAATTACAGACCACTTTACCACTTTAGGCACGACTAGCTGCCCGACACCAGGCATGTGGAACAGGAACAAAATGTCCCGAAAACTAACTGGAATGATGTGTGAATTGAGCCCTAACTGCAGATGTCTTAGTTTGCAGACAATTGAGAGTAGATGTGCTTCTAATCCCACATATGCCCCATAACGACCTTTCGCTCACAATGTTCAGCATTGTTGGAGAAGCTAAACGAGGCTCGACTGTTAGCAGAGAGCACAGTATGACCTTGGCTCATTCCTCAGAGCTCTGGTGAACACATAAAGGGACGATGCTGGAATTTTCTGCAGGCAAATCTCTCAGCATCTCCTTGGTGACATGATGTTTGCGAAGCTTAGTTGTCTCACTATGGTTACTGATTACTTGGTGTCACAGGGAGCGTTTGTAGATCCAGTCACTGAAAAGCATGCCATAGATACACAAAGAGCGGCTTCAAACATTCCAGAACATTCCCTGGAACAACAGCGTCCTGAAGATGACCTAACAAGGAGATTAATCGGCCCACTTACAGCATAAAGGCCAAATCTCAAATGCCAATGATTAATTGATAACTGTGGATATCTTTAGGGAAGTCTTTAAAATGATATGAAATTAGGAGGATCTCAAGATTAAAACTAGATCCAAGCGTTCTCCCTGTAATTGGGGCAAAGCACTTTATCGTAGGTGGCACCTAGAAATCAGGTAACCGGCATGACAGGCAATAAGTGGTACGGGCTGAATGCAATCATTCAAATTCGGAACACTTTATGGCACCAGTTGTAAAAACCCCTTGATAACTAATTTTACAGTTTTGCAAGGTAGCACTGCATTGAAAGTCTTTTTATTCTTTTTCTCCATAATAGGATGCAATTCAACCTCAAACTACATAAAACTCAAATTTGTTTTGGACCAGCAGTGGTAATCTAGTGAAATATTTGCATATTGAATTGCAAATGAATACTGAATCCATTTAGCCATCTATAGACCCCTTCAGACCGCAAAGACGGTGTTGCATTATGTATTGATTCCAGACAGAGAACAACATGCATTGAGTGTCATGACAACGACAACGGCGCCTCTTATGCAGCATTTCATTTATGCAGATTCAGAACCGAAAACATAAGCACACTTAAAAATGTAACACTATTCTACTGCGGTCTTCACAAATGATGGTGTTGAACAGATCTCAGTGGCATAGAAGATCCAGATTAGTTTGCCAGACTGTGTCTTGTGTTATTATCAGAATCAGATTTCAGTTTTGAAATGCGTCATGCATGAGAAAGTAACTTAATAATAAGCATAACAGGACAAACGCACCAATGAAAAACCCTGAGGCGATATGTCACAAAGTGCATGGGTCATATCACGGATTGTATATAAGAAAAAGAAAGTTTCCCACCTTGTGCAGAAGCTGGATGGAGAGTCGTCATGTGACTTCAAAAACGCCATGTCGTTTTCAAGAATAAATCCTATCAAGCCTGACCATCACAGATAAGATCTGATCCACAAATAAATAAATAAATAAATAAAGCAGGACAAGTATAAATTATTCAGAAATAATCAGCTGGCCACACAACTGAGGAGTTGTGACACTTAAAAGAACAACTTGAGCTTGTCTTTGACATTGACATTATTGATTAAGAGTCCTAGCTAGCTATGCTGGGAATGGAAATTTCCAGAAGTTTACACTAAACCACTGGATGTTCAAGCGAAGTAAAATGGCAGTCTAGCAGAGTGTGGTGGTCCCTGGCAACACTGAACGCAGCCCTAATCATTAGGATGGAAATGAGAGAAACTGCAAACTTAGCTGATCAGCTGAATGTTCTGAAGGGACCCAGAGTAAGAGCAGCAGAGGACAGAGCGCAGATTAACTGCCTAACTTCATTAAAAGCCTACGTCTGTCTTTGCTTGTGACTGATAAGCCAGCGACATAGAGATGCACAATAAATTCAGCAGTATTTATAGAATACAAACGCAGTAGTAGGCGGCTACTTTCACGCGCTGTAAATTACTGTAAAGTTCTTGGATTGACTTTCGTGTTAAATACACCATGTCACACAATCAATAGCTTTACGAGTGGCTTTCCAAAATACTGGTAAATAATCAAAAGAAAATGGTGTCACGTTTAAAGGTCACCCACCCACATTTCTTGACTTCCGTGTGACAGGTATAACGGGGTTGTTCACTTGCTGTTAAACTTTTCATCTCAGAAAATTGATTTACCAGTGTTTCTAAAAAGGTCGGAAGTTAGCATCCCTATGCCCCATTCACTCAGAAGGGCAAATCCCTTGATGTGGAGAGTTAGCAGGGTGCCATAATGTAGCCGTTTGGAAAGCACTTGGCGAAGAGAGCAATAGAGGATAAAAATGACTTCCTTGATGTGACAATGGCATGCACCCTTCGCTATTGAACTAGTGGAAGGGCCCTTTGTCAAGGGATTCAGTTGTTCACTTTCGTTTGGAACGCCCCTACAAATGGAATCACCTTCCAGAAGTAAAATGGCATTCCGCTTGGAATTTGCCCATCGTTTTCCAGTAATTTTCCAAACAGTATATGCGTGAAAAATACATGTGTGAAAGCACCCATTCAAGATGCATTAACAAAATCAAAACTAGATCTCCTGAAAAACTGTGAGTGGTGCTTACCATTGCTGTCACAAAGCTTGGCTGTTATGGGTGGTAGCAGGATGTTGATACTAGAGTTTCACTATGTGGTTTGCATACTGGCCATTAGTGTTGTCAAAAACAGTTCCAATACTCCTTTTCTGCAGTATCGAATGTAGCGGCCCTGCATGTTTATCCTACACAAACTTCACGTTCAATGTAGGCTAAACCTTCAGTGATTTTACTTTTTTTAAACCTCTTTTCATGGGCTACAATCGACTACGCAGGCGAAATTTGTTTGACATTTCTAACTGTAAACACAGCCACGTTGAAGCCTTGATGTTATAGCAGTCCACTCTGCTTATTGTTTTTCGAGAATGTTGCACTCCTGTTAGTCATTGTGCACGAAACTTCACGCCAATAAATCATCAGAAATATTGCTTGTTTCGTCTCTTTATGTTCGTCCTAATGCCTGTTAGTTGTCCGTGGATTGGCCTATATTTGGCATTGAAAATGGAAACGTCTTAAATCTATTCGAACAAAAGACAGAAGAATCACTCACTGCTCTTGACTGAATAACTTTAATTGTAAGCATTAATCTGAATTGTATTACATCTATCCAGTGTTATTTTACGTTTGACTACTTTCATTTCTGTAGTATTTCTTACCCACCCAAAAAACTTTGTCATGTTTAATTTAATTTGTCTCTTTATTCTATTTGTGCTATTATTTGCAATTTGTTTATTTGTTCTTATGTTATTACTGACTATTTTACTTGGGAATGGTAGTTCAATGATTCAAATAAAGCCTCCCTGTTCTGTGAATAAGCTTTTACAATAAAACTACCCAAATTATAAGACAGTCTAATAACAAATTATCTGTATGGCAGTTTCCCCATAGTATCGAAAATCAATATTTTATCATATCGAACTAGTATTGTGACAACACTACTGGCCATGTCAAGTAAGGAGTCCATCTCTAAGTCATAATATTCTGGTCTCTAGATATGACTCTGGTCCCTCGACTCCCTCCATCAATAAATGTTTCATGAACATAGGCTGACAAAAACACAAGAAAAGGTTGTGTGTAGATTTGTTTAACGCAAATGGTTGTCTCTGGGATTTCCATTAGAAAAAAAACCTTTCGGTTCTCTAAATTTGCAAGTAACATTAACAAGGAAGACACATGAGGTGGACACACCTCACACTGCTTCATAATGTACCACAGTCACAATGACCAGATGATTATGCAACTAGAACTAGTTCCATTTGACAAAAATAGGACACAAGTATCAGGTTAATTTACACAATGCAAATACTTCCGGACAACTGACAGGTGATGTAATTTTGTTGTTTCTGTGGAATTGACAGCATTGCATTGAGATGAAACTGAGCTATGTTCCGCTTAGATCTGTTTCCACCTCAGTTGTGAATCTCTTCTTCAGCTATGATTCCCACAAGAAATAAGCCATATCCTTAAAGGGATAGTTCACCCAAAAATGAAAATTATCTCATAATTTACTCACCCTCAAGCCATCCTAGGTGTACATGACATTCTTCTTTCAGACGAATACAATCAAAATGTCCTGGCTAATCCAAGCTTTATAATGGCAGGCCAAGATTTGAAGCCCCCCAAAAATGCATCCATCCATTATAAAAGTGCTCCACACGGTTAATAAAAGCCTTCTGAAGCAAATTCTTTTGTGTAAGAAAAATATCTATATTTAACACGTTATAAAATAAAATTTCTAGCTTGTGGCAGACCGCCTTCTGTATTCAACTTACAAAAGGTTGAGGGTGAGTAAATTATGGGATAATTTTCATTTTTGGGTGAACTATCCCTTTAACAACACTAACAGGAAGCAAACTTTCACTTTTGCTATCTGAAAAAGGATTCAAAGCAGCTCATCATATGACTGTGCTCACCATAGCAATAATCATTTAGTAGTGCAATGATCTGATTTCAAGAATGATAATTCTGCTATTCTGTACAAGGAACGTATTACAGCACATTTATAACAACAGAGAACCAATGCACGGCATTACAAACGAAAGCAGTTAACCGAAATCTAGCTCACAACCCATATGGTGCTCCAACTGTTTTCATGACAGGCGTTTGGATGAATCTAAAGAGAGTCTGTCACTTCGAGATGAGCCAAGCAGCAGCAGCGCTGAAATCTCCTTAAGGACAGCTGGGTTTAGCTGTAATCTGAACAAGACACGTTCAGCAGGTTTTGAAGGCCAGGTCACTTATCGCCATATCCACTATGGCTACAGCGGCTAAAAACCCAATGATTGCCAATGGCTAGGAGTTATCCTAGTGCCCACTTTTCTGTTTTTGGAAGCCACTAGCAGCCTGGTTTCATGCTGGTGTGAACACAAGGGTTTGTCTAGTCTTTCAGACATCCTGTCCATGGCTCGTTGGGAAATCTGATGCGTTTGGTTTTGCTTGGCCCTGCTGCACTACAAAACAAGTGGATATAACAACAATCTATATCAACAGGAGGGACAAGTTCTGCTCTGTATCACTCTCATATGGATTGCCTGGAAAATGTATTTGGCTTACAAGGTCACAATCTAACATTGTCTTCGAGGCAAGCACGGGATAGCTTGAATTTCTATTAATTTTCCATTACATTCTTATGCCTTTTCCAGTTTCCATTCGTATGACTTATTGTAGCTAACTAAATATATAGAATATACAAAAATGAAATTCAAATGCTAAATTTTAGCATTTGAAAAAAAAAAATTTGTTTAAACAATTCGAATACAACCAGCCCAACAAATCATTTAAATAATCAATCTATTATTAAACATCACAATCCCCCTCAGCTGTTGTTCCAGAAACAGCTCTAGTCTATACAGGAATCAAGTTTCAAATCCCAATAAAAACGAAACTGAATCTATTTTAGGACGTCGACGACCAAGAGCTCTCCATGTTTAACATGATATTTATTTTATAGACAGAATGTGACATTTAACGTTACAGGTTGAACCGTTCAGCTATCAACAATCTCACCCAATTTATAGCAGCATTTTCTAGCAAAAAAAAGAAGAAAAAAAGAAAAAAGAAAAAAAAGAAACATTTACCGTAGCAAAGGAAGGAAATCCACAAAAAAACGGGTAGAGCTTAATTTGAGCTAATGCCTTAAGCACACCAAACTCTAAAGAATAAACAGCATTTGTAATTCTCAATAAAAAGAAATAAACGTCTTTCTACGCTATCGTGCTAGCCTTGTAGCTTAGCACTGTCAACCTCATTCCTGCAGCCGCACATATCATTCAAGGCACAAACAGCTTTAAATCCACTATACGAGCATTTAATGCACATTAAATTGAGGCAGAAATTAATTAAATATGCAAGGTATGAAATATAATCATCATACGACAACAAAATAGAGTGAAAATTAATAACTTGATACAAATATAGTATGAGGCGATCCCTGAGCTGGCTAACGCGACAGCTAGCATCCGCTAAAGTCACTCCATCGAAACCATCCGCACTTACCAGGTCAAACCAGACGATAAACGACGCCAAACTGAATAATTGCACTAGTCCCTGGTCCAAAGGAGGCGATATGAATGGTGATAATGACGGAGACTAGCTACAGTGTTCGGCTGGCATGGCCAGTTTTAATGTGAATAGTTGGATCGGCGGAATGGAGACAGTGTTAGTTACACACCCACAGTGATGGCAAAAACACACTGACCCCGCCTCTCTCTCTCTCTCTCTCTCTCTCTCTCTCTCTCTCTCTCTCTCTCTCTCTCTCTCTCTCTCTCTCTCTCTCTCTCTCTCTCTCTCTCTCTCTCTCTCTCTCTCTCTCTCTCTCTCTCTCTCTCTCTCTCTCTCTCTCAGCATCTTCTCAGCATTCTTCTCAACACACTCAGTTTTCTAGAATATTCCATTGAATTACTTTATAGGCTATGTATTATAGCCTGTGTCGCTTTTATCTTAGATTGAGATGTTAGATGGCTCATCATTACTTTAAAAAAGTCACATAATTCAAAAATTCAAACAAGTTTCTCAAACACGCATAAAACGTGACCAGCTTTGAGTACACTGTAATACACTGGAAGTTAATATTTGAATAGACTAGCCTACATTACTACAAAATATAATGCACAAATTAAATTATACTATTCGTTTCCATTCAAAACAGCCTAAAGCTGTGCTGTAAAAACAGAATAGTATTTTATATTGAACTGCAGCGCCACCCAGTGTTTGATGATTCCATATGCAACAAACCTGCATCTCATATTAGGCTTTTAGGCCTACTCCAGTGAATATTTAAAAATATAAATCAAATTATTTGTTAAAGTAATTTTCTGTATAGACACATTCCTTGTCTTGACAGCAAAAGCAGTTCAACATTTCTACCTTTACTGCCGAGGGGGGAAATAATTAATTTGGTCACTATATGGGATAAGCTTTCCCAAAATAACCTGGAATGTAACAGCCCATTATCAGAAAAATGTAAACAGTGAAACAATTCTGAGAAGAAGAAAAAAATGAAACAGCAAAAATGTACAAGGTAACTTGCAATTTATGTTTTTTTGCTTATTTAAATAATGTTAAGCCATCTTGAGACACTAGGGATACCAGCCCCTGGGGCCTGTACCATGATGGTAGTTTAACAAACTCAGGGTTACAGGATTAGTTTCGAGTTGACAAAACCAAACCAATCTATTCAGGCTTTGTTGGTCCCATGATGCTGATCATCAGCTTTCTCTGTCAACTCAGACTTTGATCCGGAGTTTTGGAGTTTAGCTGTGACATCAGTAGTGAACAGCCAATCACATGCTGTGGATCAGTGAAACTGACATCTACTTCTCCTGAGAGAAGCAGAGAAATTGATTTCTCTCTTCTGCAGAATATTACATGGTTGAAAATATTAAGAATTTAAACAAATTTACACAGGAAGAAGAAAGGAGCTGTCTATGAAAGTGGACAACTTTAAGAAAAATCTTACTTAGTCAGTGCAAATAAAAGTTATGAAGTTAGTTTAGTTGATATATAGAGAGAATTGAACATTTAAACTCACATGTAGTCATTTGTATAGCTTTATTTATTGATTTTAAAGCTTATTTGTATGACCTTTATATAGGCTATTTATATTCATTTTAACTATGTGCCTATTAATGATTGATTAACTAAAATGATGCATGTGTAATTGATTATGGGTATAATAATTACTTAAATGATATCTAAGTCATTCAAAATTTTTATTATTATAAATAAGTATTGTTAAAAGCCAGACACTTTAGTCTTTAAAAATCATTTGCTCTGTAGTGACCTTTAATTTGAAGTAGAAACAGGGGGAGTGACTTCATTGCATCAGAGGTGTGTCACTTTGCTCACAGCTGATTGGTCTAATTTCAGTTTGAGATCTCTTATCCAGAACATAACCTGCCCTGGAGCAGGTTAGCCGTGGAGCGTTAGTTACTGTGGAGATGAACACTGCTAAAAGCCAAACCACTTTAATGGTACCTAAAACCCAGGATTGGCACAAACTAAGCTTAAACATATCTGGCTAGCCAGCTAAACCGGCTTCATGGTATAGGCCCCTGGTTGAGAACCATGTAGTGGAGGACTAAAAACTGTGTAAGGGCCTAAACATAGCCTACATAAGGTAATGTCATTTTATCAAAAAGTGCCCTACCTGTTGTCACAGTTCTGTTGTGTTTTTGACTTTTATTTGCATTCATCACTTTCATGTTTTCTTTGTTCTAGTTTCCTGAGTTTGTCTCTATGGTTACAGATAGGCTATGAGTATAGTTATAAAATTAATTTGTGTGTCGTTAATGACCTTGTTTGCATTAGTACTTGTTTGCATTAGTACTAAGTTCCTGTGTTTTTTTAGTGTTCATTTGTCCAGTGTTTGTCAGTTAAACTTACCTGTATTGACCTAATGTTCATTTGGGTGTTTTTGTTTTTTTTGTTTTACAGTTTTAACGGTGACCTGGAGATATGCAATACAAGTAGCGTAGAGCTTGTGCTGGTCCGTTCCACACTCTGATCAGTAACTCTTAAAAGTAATGTGTTACAATGTTGTGTTACTCCCTAAAAGGTAACTTTTTATGGAAAGTGATGAAATGATAAGATCAAATATTTGAACAAGGAATAACAAATTTATTAAGTAAAAATGTAAAACTATAGACAAATTAATCAAGGAAACAATAGTTTATAATAAAATCAAAAGTATATCTAACATATTAAGATTGTGAAGATCAGAGTAAAGAGAGAATGTGTGCATAATTAAAGGAGAGGTAGAAGAGACAGAAGTAAAGAGCAATAAGAGCAACGAATATAGGCTATGCAGGAAACTTACTTCCTCTTAAACTTACGTTTGGTCTAATAAGAAAAGGTCAAACAGACTCATCCATTATGTCATTACGGCTAGGTTGGCGGGACGATGAAAATAGATATATGAGAGGTTGTTTTAACACCTTTAAGACCTTTAAGAGACCTTTTAATATCACAGATTTTGCATTATCTCACGCCTGCAGAGATGGAAACAGACATATTATGATATGAAGGTACACCACATAATCAATTCCGATGGAAAATACGCCCACTCAATCTTACAGCACGGAAGAGACACCAAAGTTTGGAACTAATCAGACATAACAGAGCATAGTAAAATATATATAAATGACTACAGAAATCAATAACATGTAAAAGAAGAATAATTAATAAAATAAATAATGAATAAAGACATTATCATAAACATTGACCATTTAGGATACACCAGAAAGTAATGTGCTGTTACTCTTTCTCTTCTGGGCTGGACTTGTAAAGGCAAGACTTGCAAATGTAAAGGCCCTTTCACACCAAAAATGAAACGAATAAAACTCAGGCTGAAGGAAATGCAAATTCACTCCTGTACAGTAGAGGGTGCAATAAACCTTTCATCTGTGCTGCCATTCTGGATCACAGAATAATGGGATGCAGGAGAAGAAAGTTCAGCACTCTTACTTCAGCAATAAATAAAATTACAAAAAAGACAAAACATATGTAATGTGTTAGGATTATGTTTTTTTCACTGTGTTTGTTCCTGTCATTCTAAGTTGACCTAGTTCCCAAGGATGTGTCAGTCTCATTCAGTTCACCTATTGTTGATTAAATCATTAGCTCGCTTATTTAGTCTGGTATATGCAGTATACTCCCTGATCTTTTCAGTACTTTGTCCTGTATTGTCAGTTGTGTTTGCCATATTCTCCTCTGGATTTAATAAAGACAGTTTCTGTTTAGATATTCTCATCATGATACTTTAGATAGATCACATTAGATACTTCATCATGGGTTTGTACAGATTGTTTGTATCTGTTCCTTTGTTCAGTTTCCCCACAAGTCTCTCTTACTGGTTGGTTACCATCGTCATTAGTTAATTTGTGTCAGCTGTGATCTGTTAATTATGCTCATTTGTATTTGCTATTTAACCCTTGTGTATCATTATGGACATTTGGGGCTTTTTCAGTTTTGTTTTGTTTTTTGATAACTTTGCCTGTGGTAGCCTAATGCATGCACGGCGCCAGAATTTTTTTCTCTACCGGTGCTAAGGGGGGGCTAGACCAATATGTGGGGGTGCTAAGAAAATAATCAGTATTCATGACGTCAGAGTTACTTCATAAAAAATTGTTGTTTTCTTTTTTTTTTTTATAAGAGCAGCTATGGTACACCACATTCATCAGAAGTGTAGTTTAAAATTATATGGTCAAAGAATAGGCATATTCAACAAAATAGATTTTTTTTTTATTTAGGTGACCACAAGACAGACAAAAACCTTTTACATGCAAAGGTGAAAGACCATTGGCAGATCATTTAGCTTGTTTTAAGCAAAAACAAAATTTTGAAAACACGAAAAAATATATTTTGTCATTTTACTTATCTAGTAAATGCATCTTGATTTAAGAATGTTTAGATATTTAGATTAGAAAAAAGAAAAAAATACTAAGTAAGAAGATCATTTTTTGCAGTGCGATTGCGTTTAGATGAATAGACTAGCCTATATAAGAAATGTAGGCTATTAAAAACAGAAAGACATAGCCTATTGTTTCAGTCTTAATGGTCGCGGAAACAGGCAGGTTTCGTTAAGCATGTCAATCCATTCCCGACATTCTTGGTTGGTTTGCTTCTTTATTGATTCAAGTAAAGATACAATATAAACAAAACGAAATTCACTTTAAAAAATTGCTTTCTGCAAAACAAAACGTAATGAAGTCAAAATCATGTCTGATCCATGTCCCCCGACATATTGGGCATCTTAGTCTTATGATGTAGTGATCTTGCTCAAGCTGCTCACTTTTTAACATAGATGAAATAATAATAAAAAATGATAATATAGTAGAGCCCTGCATGGGCCTCAAAACTAGACCCTAGCCTGGCCCTGGCCCTAGATGCTGAGGCCCGTGTCCGACAGCTCATCAAAATTATCAGCCTGACTGGAGCCTGTGTTTTTTTTTTAATCCTCCCTATTAAAGCCATTAGTTCAGTTTTGTTTTAATGTCAAAGTAGTTATATTTCGTTTTGTTTCTTTATTAAGTTAATTTAGAAAAATGTTTGAAGCATTTTGTTGCTTGTTAAATTAAAGTTTTTGTTCTTTAAAGTGACGACCAAGCGGCCAGCGGCCGACAGTGAGTTAACCCAACACTTTAGCCTCTGAAATCAACACTTGACTTGTCTTGCTTATAAAATCCACATAAAACACTTTTAAGCATCATTTAAACGTTTAGCCTCTATCACCACCATCACAGTAAAAAGGCATTTTTCAAAATTCTGACGGGCTGTAGCCCCCCCTAGCCCCGGTGTAGCGCCCCACTGGCCTAATGCTAACTGCATAAAATTTGCTACAGGTGTGTATTTTTTATTAGAATTTTACTATTTCACCTCCAATTCCTTTAAAAAAAAAAATATTGTAGCCTACTAGGTACACAAAATACTTCCTCTCATCATCGTTTGGACAAAAATGTCCCAATTTGAAACCCATTAAAACTGCAATGTTTAATCCCATTGCCATTTAACTTACTAATCTTTGTTAATAGGCTTTCATTCTGTTGGCAAGGCTTCAAAATTTAAATTTGTACTATTTTTTTTACCAGATGGTGCCATTTTTTCAGGTTTAGCATATAAAGCAAATACTCACTTTATTCCTGTTTTCTGCTTCTGCGTATTATAAAGCCAGTTTGATAAATTATGCAGCTGTAACTGTGTGGGTGTGTTGGTATGGATGTCAGAGTGTGGCGTGTATGTATGTAATAAAAAAAATTGTGTGTGGGTGTGCATGTGTGTGCTTATTTATTTGAGAAAGAAAAACTCAACTGTAAATCACAAATCCAAACACTGTGTGTATTAGTGGAGTTTTGCTGGCATCTAATGGGGAAAAGTTGGCACTGCGCCCAAACAAACTTACTGAGAGCTAATTTTTTGAGATAACCTCAAATTTGGAACAGTACACAGCTTGTTTAGATGTATGGCTTTGATTTTCAAGCAGTTTTAGAATTCAACATGTTTCAAAAAAGATATTTTTTTATAAAATATTATTCATAAATAATTTTCATAAACTTAAACCTCTATAACTTTTTCTTGTTTCACTTTTTAAACTTATAATAATCTGCCAAGGGTCTTCTTTAAAATGAGACCAAACTTAAGTTTCACTACTAAGTTTCACTAGGTCCATAGACCTATGTGTAACTTTTTTTAATTGATGCACAAGGGTTAAGTTCCTCCAGTTCACTCTGTCCTTGTCTGATCGAAGTTGTGGTGTGTTGTGCTGTCTGCTTGTCTTGCCTTTAGTTGAGATTAAACCATGTTTGGAATTGTATCTGCCTGTCCTTGTCTTCCTGCCTGCACACACCCGTGACATCATGTTAACATATTTTTTTTTTTTTTTTTTACAAAATAGTTATTTTGTTATACATTTAAAGGTAATGCATTACATTACTATTTACTTTTTAAAGTAATCTGATTACATTACTCCCATTTATTGTAATGTGTTACCCCCAACACTGACTTTTATTTGAAGTGCTGCAGGGAGCAAAATTATTGGATGTTGTGCATAACCAACATCCTTGAACCAGTGAAAAAAAAACAAGATTGCAATACAGACACACCCTGTGCTTTATTTAAATGTTTATTGCTGTGCTTGAAGATTACACTCCTTGGACTTAAGTTGTGCTTGGTGGGTCAGTCCAAATACAAAGACTCAAAACATTTCTATTATTTATTATTTAAATAGTAAAACAACAATTCTGTGATACAATACATAGGCTTCACTAATAAATTCTGAACAAGCTAGACTATAGGCAAGATGGTCTATACACAATAACCTATTCTGTGTGCTTATACATACAATCTGATGTACAAGAAGTGACGAGAAACATTCCATTTACCAAAAACAAAACAAAACAAAAAACAGTCATACCAAACAATTCAAAATAATAGCTTACAAATCCTGCACACCTCAAAGAGGAGGCACATATAGTGTGCTGATAGGAGGGCCAATATTAAATAAAAAGCTTCATTTTAAACACATGAGCTAGTGCAGGCCCCAAAGTTCATGTGCTCGCCGTGTGACAGTACATGTCCACAGAGGAATAAAGTATATGTGTAAATATAAAGTAAAGATATGATATGATCTGAATACGTAGCATCGTCTCTTTCACTTCACCATGAAGTACCACATTCTAAAGTAATAAGTGAATAAGTTACAAAAGAAAGTTCCTCCGGCACTTTTGGGCAGATCAATGAGAAACGATTTTTGAAAAATGATTTGCCTCCTTTTACCGATTGAATGTTGGCATAGAACACAGTAAAGTCTTTGAAGATATTATTTACACATCCTCAATAATTCTGTTCTTTTGTACTGTGAGAACTCTACTTTGACACTTGTGGATAGTATATCACAGTAGTTTCAAACCAGACAGTATCCAAATATAGTGTCAGGATCCCTTTATATGCCACAACACAATGAATCAGACCAAGAACTGATACTTCAGAAAACATTACACATTGCAAAATGTAATGATCGCTTCTTATACACTGATTCACAGAAACTTTTCTCTGCCATAACTGCACATTTGGCTCATCATTACATTGTATAAGAAACATTTTTGTATGACTATAAATTATTCCACATTAATGTAACTTAATAACTTGTGCTTAATAATGTGCTTTATTATAAGCTTGTCTGGGTATATGTTTTGTCATGCTTTAAAAAAAATTGGTCCTCTGGTCATCCACAGTTCACTGGTAGTGCTGTGCATCCCACAATGTTTTCAGCCTCGTGCATAATGTAGAACAATTAGGCCTCGTACACCCTACAAAGGGACGAGAAACAAACATTTGTGAGAGGTTATACTGACCTTTTTAAAGATGCATAAAGCATTTTTTCAGTCTGTTGTGCTGCCCAATATGCCAGTCGATTTGGGATTATAGTGACACCTACTGATGTGTGAGTCTTTATCGCATGTGAGTGTATATGGTTTTAAAGTAATTTTCTTCCTTATTAGGGGCTTTCACACTGGGTTGTTATAGGAACTAGTCCACCAAGAATCATTTTTGAAAATTGAAATAATTTTGGAAATCTGAAGTGAGTGTGACGTCATTCAACAACGTCAACTACTGGAGGATGGAGGTCGACATGATCGGAGCTGTGTTTTTGTTGTGTGTCGTAGGTTTTGAGATAACAAAGATGGACATATAAGTTAGGCGATTGAAAGGGCAAAAAAGAAGGCTAAGAGATGAAATCTCTTATGACAATTTGCAGTTCTACATATCATTGAGGCTGAGAAAAGAACACAAAGACAAATGTGAAAGGTAAATGCCGTTAACAGTAGATTTCTGTGGGCCCTATTTTAATGTTCTAAGCCTATGGTCTAAAGCGCACGGCGCAAGTGCACTTAAGGTGTGTCCGAATCCACTTTTGCTATTTTAACGATAGGAAAAATGTTTGGTGCGCCCGGCGCGTGGTCTGCACTCTTAAAAAGAAAGGTTCTTTGGCGGGGTATATAGTTCCATGAAGAACCTTTAATATCCAAAGAACCTTTCCATTGCACAAAAGGTTATTTGTAGTGAAGAAAGGTTCTTTAGACTATATGGTTAGATAAAATAGTTCTTTGAAGAACCTTTCACAAAACGGTTCTTCAGAGAACCAAAAATGGTTCTTCTATGGCATCGCCGTGAAAACCCCTTTTTGGTTCTTCCTGGCACCTTTATTTTTAAGAGTGCAGGGTTGTCCCTATTCTCTTAATGATTAATGGGTGTGTTTTGCAATAAACCAATCACAGTCTCATCTCCCATTCCCTTTAAAAGCCATTTGCACTTGCACCATGGCGGATCCGCTATTTACATAGTGGAATTTGCGAGCGGAAAGACTCGGAAAACTCTTCTCCAGAGAAAAATGTAAAAACGTTTGTGTGCTGCTGCTGTGTGTGTAATAAGCAGAGTGTACACGTGTTGTGGACCCGCCTATAGGCACATATTACTAACTTTAGACCTGGTTTTTGTTGGTCAGTGGTGCAGTCTATTTCAGTCTCCTCAAAATAGCCAAACATTATGCACCTCGTTTTCAGACTAGCATGCCCATGGGTGCACAAATGGGTACAAATGCATTTGCTATTTAAACAACGTGGCGCAGGACATGAAAATGATAACTGCGTCAGGCTGAAACTAGCAAAAAAAAAACACTTGCGTCGGTGCTGCATTCCGCCGAGTGTATGATAGGGCTAGTTAGTTTGTATGTAAACTGTGTGTTTAGGTGCTGGTGTTTCGTATGGCATGCATTCGGCTAATGAGCATACACTTACATCACTGGTAGTGCATATTGTGCTGGGTTGGACCCTACTCTGAAGTAAAAGCTAATTTAGTCCCTCCAAAAGGCGTTCCTAAGATTAAAATAATGGTGCAAATACAGCAAATATCAAATACTTCAGCCAATAGTTATAGGAACTGTGAAAATACGAAAGCCCCTATTGTGATGTATATAGTGATGTGATGTATATCAGTGACAGGTGACGCAAGGATACACTCCATAACACTGGTTAAAATAGCTGATTTATCTGGATTTAAACATTGTTGGGAACTTTTTGGATAATGCAAGTACACATCAACAAAACAAAACAGTGTTCTAGTGGGTTTTGGATATTTTAATAAAAAAATCTTGCATGTTGTGCCTTTATTCAAACTATAATAACTTGCTCTTCTTCTGAAAGAACTTTCCTTTTCGACTGACAATGCTAATTGCTCTTACTTTTTCAACCCCTTCCCAACAACTACAATCCATCCGTCTCACCAAATATCTGTTTAATATTTAACTTTGGAAATATGTCAGTTTACGTAAGTAATTTGGGTTTTAAACTGTTCCATGTTGACTTCGCTGTGCTGGCAGGCAGTCGAGTAAATCTATCAATGTAGAAGTAATGTTTCAAATCGATCAGCAAACATTTGTTTGACATCATCTTACTGACGAACACTACCTGTGTTTGTCCTTCCAGATTTTGAACCACTTGACAAGGTTCTTAGTGCTCTGGAGTCTGGGGTGCAGGCAATACTCCTGACCTTTGAAACGGGACACATTTTCCATGGTGACACTATAAACACACAGGAAAAGATATGGAGGAGAAGATGGGTAAACAAGAAGAGACAAGGGGAGAACATTAGTCAATTAGTGACACAAACATTATGCATGGATTTTCATTTCTGTCTATAAATGTATGTAAAACTGTACGAATGAGAGATTTTGAGAAAACTCATCACAATCATCACAAATTATAAGGTAGAAAATAGACATCCAAACTTAACATTGCTGGACCTTCTTTCTAAGTGATTCTGAGGTGAATCATCATAACCGCAGAATGCTCTGCTGAACACGTGACCAGTAAACAAATTTAAAACCAAAATTAAATTTAGCCTATTAAGAAGATGTTTACCACATTGCTAGTCACTGAATCAGACTAACCTAGAGTCTTTTTTTTTCTCGAGTTTCTTTTTACTTTATTATTCACCTGTGCAGCCAAAAGAACATGTTTATTGTCTCTAAACTCACAGGAGCTCTTGTGAGACTGGAGAAGCTTCTAGAATGTTAAACTCACACTCAGAATCCAGTGCCATTTACTGAATATTCTCAGCACAGTCCACCGGGTTTGTTTTTCTCTGAGGTCAGAGCTCACGAATGCAAATCCAGACAAATGCGCTAAATGTCCATGGATTGTTTATCAAAAAATTTTGAGGTTAAAAGAAATTTGAGTGAGCCACAAACTAATAAATACAGAGATGTTTTGTAAAGGTAAAAATATTCATTATAATTGCACAGTATAATAACAAAATTAAATACTATATAGATATTATATAATCTGCAACAGTACAGCACTTGAATCAAGAATATCTGTGCACTTCAAATATTACTGTAAATTAAGCGAGGAATAGACCTTATTCAGAGCAGTGCCATGACGGGTATGAAAGCGAGGCTGTGAGGGATAGAGTTACTGTGTTTTCAATGGCGTCAACTGTAAAAACAAAAAGCTGCATAAAACTATAATTTTCCACTCATAACTCATATTGTCTGTTTTTTGGTATACTAAAATTTCTCAGAAAGATGTTTTTTGCAGTGTTTCGTCAGCAGAACAATCCACAAACACATTAAATTACAGTACAACCAAATAGACACAACAAGAGATGTCTATCCTTCACAGCCTCGCTTTCATTCCTGTTAAAAATCAAAGATGGCGCTGCTGTGAATGCGGTAATTTTAAGGAATTTTAAATTCACACTCTCTCTTATCCATATGTTACAAGATGTAATTGCTTTTGAATACATATCTAATTTGACTAATAATAACGTTATAATGCTTGTTTGAATTTCAGAATATTCCCACAACCTTACTAGAGATCTCCAGCTCTGTAAATGCACTGCACTACCTAATATGACCAGCAGATGGAAGAGTAATGTATAGTAATGTTAACAATCAAAAAGACAAGCTTATCACAAACACAAGTTTGCTTTACATCAGAGAAAACACGTTTGGATCTTATAGGCTTCATGAACAGAATGCATTGTCATAACATAATCACGCGGAGCAATTTTGAGTCCATTTTGACTAAGCTCTCTCCTACACTGCAAGTACGCCACTAAATTGTCATACGGATCATCATGGAAAATCCATCTAAAGTAGCTTCTATTGGCAGCTTATTGTGTTGGGTATATGGCTGATCTAAGATGGTCATTAGCTAGCCCAAATGGTTTTTATGGCCGATCCGCTGGATTACCAGCAGCTACAGTCTGGTTTGAGCTGGTTGAACTGGTGGGGACTGGATTGAGCTGGATGACCATTCTTGACCTTTAGCAGGTTCTGGAGCAGATGGCACTTTATTTATGTATTCATTTTTTTCACAGCAATGACAAGTGCTTAACATCTACACACATGCTTGAAATGTCTCTCCTCTACATTATTAATTTCTTTGCAAGATCGTATTGTAAGACTAGTCTATAAAATCCCATTAGAAATATTACTGTTATTCTTATCCAGTTAACCTTTTTCAATCGTAAGTCATAAACATGGTAAAGTACACCAAATACATTTTACAGACCCAAAGAAGCAAATAAAAGATGGTTATTTTTTTCCAACTCACAATATCATCTTTTCTTGGCAGTATGGATGTTTAGGCTTGATCTCCAGCTTTTGTACATCTTTGTACCGGATCTTCGGACCTTTTCTTGTGCATCTGCACTTATATGCTAAGAAATGAATAAAAAGGCAATGTTTAGTCTCGAGAATAACCATGCAGTAGCCTAGACTGGCGAGTCTCAAAGAACAACAGCAGCAGCAGCAACTGTTGAGAGATATCTGACTCACGTTGCACCCGAAAATCAAAAAAGAAATGTATATTTGAAAAGAAAAGAGAATAGAAAGAATTTACAGTAGAATTGCATAAAGAAAATGGAGCATGTGTCCACAGAAAAAATCTAAAGCCAATGTTAATGTCATATTTAATGATGTGTTGTGATGTGAAACTGTAAATATGCATTGCATTTAATATGCAATGACTTTCATAACTGTATTAACGAGAATGTATTTCCTTTTTTACGCATTAAAGTAATGGGAATTTGGGAGGAAAATGTGCTTAGTTCTGAAATTAAGCGTGGTTAAATTGCAGGTTCTGGCAGGTTCCAGTATTTTCTAACTCTTAAACACGTGTAAAACTGAACCGACAAAAACGAGGTTGTGCAACATCAACAAAACAGCACAGCACTGGTGGTGATTCATTAAAGTGCCATTTGCTGTTTTACTCTCTTTCATAGGCAGGTGAGCTGCTGAAAGACGTGTGACCTACATCTAAACCCTCATCAATCTTCTCTGCTCCATTCAGCATCATCTCTAAGCAGCCTCTCAGGACAGAAGCCAGCAAGACTCATCCAGCAACACAAAGAGCCACTATTTACTATCACTGTCCAAGTTGTGCAGAATGAACTACTGTCTCAGAGAAGAAGAGATGTTTGATAGTTGCACCAGCATAAGGCGTTGTTTTTCTGCGGGGAAATTTGTAATGTAAATATGTCAAAAAAACAAAGGGGAAATGTTTGTTATAGCTACTAAAACCATAAGACTGTAATACAGAAGCTAAAACATTGACTTCTGTAGGTTATTGGTATAGTATAGGTACTACACATCTTCGCAAACTCAATAAACAAACATAACATAAAAAAAAAAAAACATCACACACTCACCCTCTGTATTGAGTGAATAAACGGCGATAACCAGCAAAAGTAAAGCGGCAGTACAGCGATTCATCCCAAATAGTTTGTTGAGAACCTCCAGCAAGCCTCCGGTCTGTTTGTCCCACTCAAATGGAATAATCGAGATCCTCAAACAGAGGTGGATGATAAACCTGGTCTCTGTGTCTGTGATGTCAGTAGCAGGTTGAAAGTGCTCCGCAAAACGTCAGGCACACCGCGCGCGCGCTCTTCTCAATCTGACGAGACGCTCTCGAGCGCTCTGAGTTTCTATAAACACACGCTCGAGCGCCTCATTGATATGCAGAGCCCGCCGACGAATTAACTGTGGCTGTGTCTCCAAACCAAGCGTGTAGCCTTCCTAGACTGCATTTTTCGGCCATGTGGACACAGTCGAGGCTGTCTAGGTAGGCAGCTCTCTAGGTTTTAAGACACGGTCTACATATATCCACAGTGAAAAGGAGATACAATTGAGTTATAAAGTTTATTAGTAGTCTGTATGTTGTCAGGGGAGATAATTGCATTGGCTTTCATGCCTTTTGAGTCTCACTTAATTTGCTCTCATTGATTCTTGCTCATGAATAAATGCTCAGTTTAGCACTCTTTCTCTCTGTAAGTAAATCTAGTCATAAGAGTCTTCAGTAGAAGAGCTCTGTTTTTAGACTCTTTAGACCTAAATACAAAACATTCGGCTTTAACTTCTTGGGCAGTTTAAATAAGTCTTTTTGAGACCTCAATAAGGAAGAATCATATTTAAATAAACCTTTTTATTATTATTTTATTATCTGTTTTTATAAGTCTTACAGAATTCATAAATGTTAGCTTTCATCAGAGATTATTGCAGATGATAGTAGATTTATCTATATAATATACATACATAACTATGTAATATACATACGTAATAGTTTCATAACAGTTTCAATAAGGTTGCAGTCAGGTGAGTGCCTTTTTTTGTGCTTCTTTGTGTAAAACCACACAATAGCATAATAGTGTCCACCATTTTATAAAAGCATTGCTGACATTTTTTGTGTGAATTACAATAACAGAAATAAAATTGCCAGAGCTTCTATTTATGCAACATCTGCTCCATGTAGTGTTTTGTTTTTATTTCACACATGACCGCGAATTCATGATGGATTCAAATCCCATATCAACAAACATGTAGGACTTCTGAAAGGTTTAAAAGACAGTCAGTAAAACATTTTTTTTGAAGATGCAAATGTTTATTTGCACATTGCACCATACAGAGGTATGCAAAGGGAGTTCCTATGTGTCAGACAGGTTAATTCAATAAGCAATCCTGTGAAAGCTGTTTGTATTAGCTATATTTGCTGATTTACTTGTATAAATACTTTATAATATAATTTGTATTAAATTATTTTCTAATAATATTTGTGTCATAGAGTAAAGCTACCTATTGTTGTCAGCACTGCCACCATACAGTGTAAATGATACCCCTGAGAAGACTGTTTCTGGTTTCCCCCTCATGCATGGATGATTGGAGGGTGTAAAGCAAACCATCTGAATACCTGTGTCTGCAGACAAGAGCTTCATCCCAACTGTCATCAGCTATGCCTCAATCCATTACATGTCTGTCTGTGGTCGATCCAAAGGTCCAGGAGAACTGAAAAGCATGAAAATATTGTGAAGCTACCCTTGATTCTGTCTGACTGGATGTAATAGAGACTTAATGGTAATAGACAATATCGATGCCCCTCTTTAACCCAAATCAACTAAAACAGTCAAGTGCATTTATGTTGTCAGTCATACCAAAAACAGGCAGCTATATTTATTTTGTATTGTTAATGACATATTTTTTAACCCTTAAATGCATACCTTGGGTCTTTAATGACCCGGGACATCCCCTCCTCCTCAATCTTTTTTTAAAGTTAGAACCTTCTTAGTATTCCTCAATCAATTCATAATAAACAATAACAAGAAAAAAATCTATAAAAGAATGCCTGTTTGCCCATAATTGTTTTGTAAAAATGGTATAGGGTCACTAATGACCCGAGGTGTGTAACAGTGTAAGTATTTTTTTTTCTGAACAACAATTAAATCTTTGACGACTGAATAAGTGCAATTCACCTTTATTCCACAAGGTGGCAATGTCTGATACACAATGATGAAGTTAGTTACCGCAGGAAGAAAACAAAAGAATAGGAAGTATCATCAGCAAAACTTGAAATGGCTCAGCGATTTACTGCAGAGCAAGTGCTGAACACAATCAAATATTAGTGTCACTGTCACTTGATGGTGGATCTGGTGAAGAAGCTGTCAGCGATCAAAATATTGATTTTGAAGATGTTGAAAATGAGTTTTGAGAATATGTTTGAGAGCGTGAATATGAGCCAGATACTGAATGTCCTGGGAAATGAGCTCTGACAAGGACAGTGATGATGGTCTAAAACATCTGCTCAAACTGAACCCTTCTAATCTCCAAAAGGTAACAAAATATGCTTTATTTTATTCTTCTATAATTGTTACGCTAATATCAGGAGAGTTTTATATTATCACGACATGCAGGCAAAGATCCATCTGTGTTAGATATGGATTCAGGTCGCTAAAGACCCCAAAATGTAATAATGATTGGCGAAACATGCTTGCAAGGTTTGACAACCACAAAGTGTCCACTATACACAAATTGTCACAATACTTTTTCCACTTCATTTTGAACAGTATTGTTTTATAATTAAAAAAAATATTGAAATATTCAGCTTGAAACACAAGCCGCTTGAAATTTTAGCAATGACATTCAGTTTTAAGTGTGGCATAAGTGTCCAAATACTTTTAGATCTGAACTTATCAGAAGCAGACATAACCAATCACCCACCACCAATAAAACATTTTAACTGGTGAATACCTCTATATAAATTAGACTAAACAGTAAGCAGGTTACCTAAATAAGGAGGCAACATGCACATAGAAGGGTCTGGTGTGGTAAATCAGTGGGTGATCTAAAATAAACATAGCCAGTTCTAAAGGCAGCTTTAATGAATCAAATCTGCTGCTTTTACTCTGTCCCAGCCACATGCTGGCAACAATGCAAAACAATCCCCATCGATCACCTTCCTCCAGGTCTATGAAAGGACCCGACTGACCCTCCACAAAATGAAGCTCATTCCAGCCAAGCATATTGGAGTAATTACTCTAGGTATGTTTATAAGACCCTTCTGGACCAAAGAACATTTTTGGCATACAGTCCATCCTCCTTCTCTTTGAAAAATGTTTGTTTGCAACAGCGATAGAGAGAGGATTCAGAAGGATCACTAAGATTTACCACAGCTGATAATACCTGAGTCGTTGTGTAATTACTTGGGAAAGGGAAATACATTGATCAGTGGTTTTGGTGGATTGCGAGTCTGTTCTGAAAGGGGTGTGGACAGTAGGGGGAAAAAATATTCTCTTAAACAGTTTGCAAATTATGTGAATTATTGGCTGTCAGGAGCATTACAAAAGCACAAATTCTAGAGAAATTTAGAAAACTATTATATTATTGTTTTAAAAATCTAAACTCAGTTCTTATAACAAGATAAGGGCCTTTGATTGAAAGCAATAGCGTGACAGTTTGAAAGTATTTTCAACCGTTTTATTTTCCACCCACACAGGCCCATTTTACTTTATTGTTGTTCTTTCATTAACTAATGCATTCAGATAAAACCTTCATGTCTTTGTCGCATGATGATAAGTCCGTGGGTCTATCACGTTGAGTAATATTTTCTTTGTTGCATTATGTTATGTAGCATATGCACTGCATATCAGCACCAAATCTCTGCTGTTAAAAGGGAAGCACCGTGACATGACAAAGCACAAATCAGCCACGTCAACAAGCATCAAAGCGGCTCCTTTTTTCTTGATCAGACATGTCTGTGCAAATTTCTGCCGCAGAAGGGTGGTGTTTGTAATTGCACGTAATGATTTTAAGTTGGGTTAGCCGATGGCCAGCGGGCTCTCAGATTCTTCATGTTTTCTTGCTCCGTGAGAGAACATGCTGGATAATCGCTGCATAGAATTCCACTACACAGTATTATTAGTCTAAATGTCCTTGAGGAATCATAGGAATGCCTGCGTTAAATAACATGCAAAGGGAAGCCTACATATACTGCATAAGACTATACTGCATAGAATACCTAAAGAGGAGACACAGAAGACGCCTTTGACTTGCAGTGTCGAAAATACTTTGACTTCATAACAGTTTATTTTAGAGAGAACAATTTACACTTTGGCTGTAGAATAATTGTCCCCACATTGAAATATAAACAGAAGCATTAGTACATACCAGATTCCTTCAGAGTCTATCTTGTTCAACAGATATCTGTGGTGGATTTGATATCTTCCAAAGACATTTTCATTTGTTTTTGTGCTTATACGTTTCTTCATCACCGACCAAATTTAAAGAAGGATCTAAATGATCATCAGAGACAGGATAAACAGTGTTTGAAAGCCCTTTAAAATAATTTGTTCTAAATTAACCCGTTGACAATAACAACACACACAATACATTATAACAAGTCAGTCCAGTTCCATTAATAATGTGATATTTCTTGACGCCACACACTAGTCAAATCATAATAATTTATAAGGGACATTTGACGTGCTGCACAATGGAATAAATCAAACTCATACTACTACAATAAGTGCTACACATACATACGAACAATTCAACAAAACAATTCACACTGACTCAAAAGGCTAGAGGAAGTCAGACAGTTTATCAAATGCAGAGTATCAAATGCACAGTGGAATATCTATTGCCTCTGGGAAGCAATAAAGAAATCATGATCACCTTTAAACTTTAATCAGGTCCGTGAAGTGGACAGTGGATTTATCACAGCCAGTGGTATAATGATCGAAAAGGTTGGAAATAAAACAGCAAACCTTTTAGAGTTTCAAAACACAAATAAACAAATTCTATAATGAACTTGTATTAGAAAAGACAGACCAGTTTTATGAAAATGCTTTTCCTGTTATTGGTGCCAGAAAGAATCCTAGCAGCTGCATGTTGTTTGCATGTTGCACAGGTGAAATTGAGATGAATGACATATTATCATTTACTGCACAGGTATCATTAAACCCAAGGTTTTAATTTAGCAGAAGCCCTTAGGTAGAACAGCTACATTTCACAACATCATTTAGTTATACTTTTGGCCAAATCCAATTTCTATTTTTCTTCCATTTTTAGCTATGCAATGTTTAATGTTTTAATTGTCAATTCAAGTCGTCACCTTTATTTATATAGTGCTTTTTACAATGCTTTTTACCAGCTCATTTCAAATATCATATAGTGACAATGCGAGCAGATCAGTAATATAGTTTAAAATGTATTTTAATATTTAGTTGAATATTTAGTGTAACACATATGAATATATAATGGTAATGCTATTAGTATACTTCTTTTAAACTAAAAAATAAGAAAGTATACTTTCTGTCTACTTTTTATGTTAGAAATATACACTTTCTGTACTTCTTAGAAATATAATTACAATTGCACATAAGTATACTTGACTTATACTGACAGAAAAGGTGAAGTATATTTGGCCTATACTTGTACTACATAGAAATTTACAATACTTAACTGACTGAATTTTCCAGCAATCCATGTTTTCAATGTTATACTCTAGGGATTGACGGATCTCTAGTGTTTGTTATCTCTGTTAGCGTAGGATACTATGGATCTTCTTATATAGTACAGAATCTCCAGATCAAAACACAGATGATGAAGCAGCGGAAACAAGTGATAGACGATTGCTTATGCAAATGTAAAATAACGGAAAGAGGCGACAAGATTGCGCTGAGGACGCATGCTTTGTAAGTTTCTCTAAATAGGCTTTGGCCATTACTCCTTCAAAATGCTAAATTAAACAGATTACCTAGTTTGTTAAAGTGCTTAAATCATTGGAACTCTTGAACACTTAACCTTAAAAGAGGAAAACAAATGAAATCAGTGGAAGTATCTGAAACTATAGCAACACTAAAATGAGTGGAGAAAATGAAAAACACTAGAAAGGTATTCAGAAACGTGTGGAATCTAACAAGCCAAAAAATGTAAGTGGTAACGAGCATCTTTCAAAAGAGTTGGATTTTGGTGAGTCGTTTCCACCTCTCTTTCTCCTCACCGGACCACCGATAAAAAGTCCACCGTCAAAGAAATCTAAAGCTTATCTCTCGTTACATGAGCTTCAAGAGAACAGGAAAAAATGAGTGAGGTGGTGGCTAGCTCACAGATAGGACAGGCCGTTGTCGGGTTAAGCGAAGGACATTATCATCTTCTTTGTGGTGGGTGAGAGACTTCATCTAGAAGAGTGCAAAAAGCAGTGACTACCTCAAAGAACGCGAACTACACTTTGTGGAAGACAAAGTTTTTGAACACCTGCCATCGATCTGCCTGCGATGACGTCTGCTTAATGGAGGGGTTTCTGTGTGGACTGTACAAAGATCTCCACTTCGTTATGCCCGTGGAAATCCCTGCTGAATCCCTAGAGACTTACATCACTTTTGCACTGTGGATAGATCAATCCCCATTCACAGTGGGCAAAGAGGAGGATGACAGCAGCCTCGTCCAGCCACACCTCGCAGACATCTTGCAGCCAGACCCAGCGCTTAGCCCACCATCACCCAGCACCAAGGAGATGATGACGCCTGAACCCCCAGTAAAGACGAAGAGCATCCACCTGCCGCGAGTGAGCCGCCTGTGACGACAGCGCCAACCATCACCCCAGAGCTGTTGCCCCAAAGTGAATCTGACCAGGGGCGTGAGCCGGCAACCATCGTACCAGTGGGAGTCTTGGTGGAGCTTGAGTCTGAGGACTGTTTAATAGACTGGTACTCGGAGATACTGCTTCCCACCCTTCCCCATACTGAATCGTCTGTATTATCATCATCTGTACCTTCATCACCGCTGGTTCAGCCCAGTATAATGACTGTATTGTCACCCTGTATAAACAGTGAATTATTGTCTTCGATCCTGCCCAGCCTCCCACTAAACAGCTCAGTTAGTCTTTCTGCCCTGCCTAAGTTGGTTTCCTGCAGCCCTTCGCCTCCCCCGTGACACCTTGCAGCGAGCTTCAGGCCGTGCACTCACCAGCTTTGCCAAAGCGTGAGGATCCCGCGACTTCGCCTAGTTCCACTGATCCCTTGACTACGCCTTGGCCCGTCAGCCTGTTGGCGCCAACTTGACTCCTCCCACCCTCGGCTCTACCTGAGATCCTCAGCCTTGCGGCTCTACCAGGCTCCCTCGTCCCTCCGGCTCCATCTCCGTACCACCCTGCCTGCGCTGCAGACATACTAGCCATTTGCGGTACTCCAGCTCTCCACCCCTTCGGCTCCAGCAGGCTCCACCCTCCCTTCGGCTCAACCAGGGTCCTCTGTCATACTGGCTGTGCCTTAGTCCTCGGATCTTCCGGTTACACCTCGGACGATAGTTGCCATAGCTCTGCCTTGGTCTCCAGCGACTAATTGTCACCTGCCCTTCGCCAACTCCTCGACCTCCTCCAAAGCTCTCACCCCTCTCCCTCCTTCATCTGTTTGTTTGTTTGTTTTTGTTACGCCGTGAGGTCGCACCTTCTGGGAGGGGCGTAATGTCACCAACATTCAGTTATTTTTTTTATCTTAGTTTCATTTTCATGGGCTTTTAGTTTGTTATTTTCAGTCACATGTTTTCCTATGTTTAGTTTCCCACCACTTATTAGTTACTATGGAGATTCATTTATCGTCACAGTTGTTGGTCATGAATTCCCTAATTTGCTTTGTATTTAAATTTGTTAATTTGATTCTTTATTCCGCATAGTGGTTGGTTTCGTTTGCTTATCTTGTTTTTTATTACCTTCTGAGTGGATTATTAAAGTTGTATACCTATATATCTTCATCGTGTGTTCCTTGTAACTGCTGGTAACAACTAAAGTGTCTTATCTTGATGAGTTATTACATAGCGACAGAATGCATGAGGATATTGATGTTCAAATAATTCAAAAGTTTTTTCTGTTTTATTATGGGAAAGGCTGGTCTCATGGTAACTGATATATAGTCACATTACATTGTATGACATTTGAATGTTGCTCTTCTATTACACGACATCTGCCTACTTAATAAATCTTTATGAAATCTACTTTCGATGAAAATGCTTGCTATAATAAAGCAAATAAAAAAAAACTTTGTCATTGTCAGTAATTTGAAGGCAATTTGAATAATATAATGTGATACTGACCTCAACTCCAAATTTGCTTTCTCAAATTTAGATGCTGAAACCCTATAGAAACTAGGAACTCCTATGTGCATGTCTGTACGTACAACAAGAAAAGCGAATAAAGAAACAAATTAAGCTACATGCATGCAAGGCAACAGAGAACAGACGGATGTCTAAACTTAATCTAAACCTGTGTCATTAATGCCAAACAGCTCATCAATAACTGGCTTTTTAGGCTTTTGATAAATGTTTGTTAAACGTGGTACTACGGTAAATCAATGTTTGACACTCTCTGCACATTTCATGTTTTGAGACCAAACCAACTTATTCATAAACATGAAAAAGTAAACAATGGTAACATTTGACATTTGAAATAAGATGTGCTGTTAGGACATATGGTAAAAAATTAGCTTTTAAAAGATGGGCAGACTTAAAGGTGGGGTAAATGTTATTTCAAAACTGCTTTAGTAAAGTGTCTCGAGCCGTGGACCAAAAACAAACTTGAAGCCAATCAGCAGTAAGGGGCGTGTCAACTAATGATGGGGAGAAGAGAGCGCTCAGTGCACGTCATTATTCAAAATATATGACACAGGACGGACATTAGTCGAGCGATGACAGAAAGAGAGATGGCAGATAAAAAACATGTGGAAAATGTCTAAGGAACAAAAGAAGGCTTACGATCAGGCAAGAAGTATCAGCTTTCCAGCGCTGGAGAGAACTCAAGGAGCGCTAAGGCCTGCAATCGGACGCCAAGGTTGCTTTATTTCTTCTCAATAGGCGAGTAACATTGGTTTTGTTTTGTTTCACAGAACTAATATGCTAGCTTTTGCTTGAATATGCTCATGTGTCATGTTCGCTTGTTTGTCCATTTGCAATCGTATCGTCGTTCACTTCAGCAATGATAAAGACCCATTCATTTCCACACCCTATAACGTTAAACCACTGTCTGCTTCAAGCGTCAGCTCGCAGTGTGTCCGAAAAGTAAGACAATAAACTCCTAATATATGTTTGTTTCCTTTGGTTCCTCTTTTCGTGATCGATATAACCCTCTAATCTTGTCATATTTGTAATATGTTTGTTAGTTGGTCTGTCGTGCTTGTGCTATCGAGTTGTTCATGAGAACTGTGTTTGTGTTTTTGGGATGTAAGGGATGACTTTCTCACTGAACATTTGACCTGGATTACCATAGTAACACACATTGCTTTCACTTATTGATGGCATCATACCCTCGGCCGGCTGGCACAGCAGATTCCGTCATAGTCGTTGCTTGGGTTACGTACGTATATGTGGGGCGGAGCTATCAAAATAGTTTGTTTTGGTGATTTGAAATATCAACATTGGTTACCAGAAAGCACTTACCCCACCTTTAATTGAAATTTCAGCTGAAATTAATCATTTAATAGAGAGAGAGAGAGAGAGAGGCACTGTTACTATTGAGGATCAGGACTCTTTGAATAAATTCCAAAATTACCTTAACAAAATATATGAAGAAAAACCAAGGGAGCCTTTATTAGATCAATTAGATATGGGATATTTTTTTTTTAGGAAAATGAAAATTGACAGTGTTTTCTGTGAGGATACAAATCTCATCTCGCCCCGTATACAGAGGCGGACAGTAGTGAAGTATTTTTACTTTCTACTCAAGTACATTTTTCAAGTATATACTTTACCAGTGTTTTTCTTTCGAAAACTTTTACTGCATTATACATTCCAAAGCATAACATATAATGTCATACTTTTGACTGCACTAAATTTCATGAATACAAGTTTTTTTCCCCCTAGAAATCCTAGATGAATCTTAGATGAATTGAAATCCTAGATTTAACCGTTTTGTTGCTCTAGTATGTGGAGAGTCCCGGCTGTGAACATGGGAAATCTTGCAAAATCTCTTGCATCAAAACATCTCAAACGTGACTTTAAAGTAAACAAACATGGCGGACAACCGGCAAGAATAAATTGCGCTTATAGTGTATCTTTTTTACAGAAAATTTGCCGGGGGAAAACGAAAATGTTTAGATGAAGTCATGTGAAAATGAACTTTACATGAGTCTTCCGCCTGATTGGGTATTGTTTTGTTTCATGTGGTAACGTCCTCGGTGTTCCTCCCACACGTCACGATTTCTGATCGTAATTATTCAACATGATGAATATTTATGATTCACGATCAGGGTGGCTCCGACGTTCTTACGATCAGGTTCAGTCACTCTTAACACACCTCACAACACAGGAAAATTTGATAAAATAATCTATAGAACCATCAAGATAATTGGGAATTTTGTGTTTGATATTTAGATTATTTAAATCGGGATGATTATGTCAGTTCTTTCACAATAGCCAATGAGAGAAGCACTTTTGAAAGCACTTTTTAAATTATGACCGTGAAACAAGCTGAGGTGGCGGAATGGCGTGTGGAAGTGTTGCAAAAGCACGTCTATCTGTATAACGTATCTTCGAAAACATGACACAAACATATGGACAAAGAGATGAGCTGAGAAGAAATCGCCTTGGTTTAGAATATACCGGTCGAGTGCAGAAAAACAAATGTAAACATCACCTGTTGAGACCTTTTGAGACATCAATGACGTACATGACGTACACCCGCTTCCCCATTTTTTTTCTGAGAGTATACCAAAATCCCATCAAGATTTTGATCAGTAACTGGTGCCCAATCACATTATTAAATAACAACTATAACATTTTGGCATCTGGCAAAACGACTTAAATATTGCCTGGATGATTTGATTGATGAGTGCCAGTCAGGGTTTAGTAAGGGTTATATACACATATCCAACAATGTAAGGTTAGTTCTTGATTTGATTGATTATCATGATTTGGTTTTGGATCCTGCACTAATCATGTTTTTTAGACTTTCAAAAAGCCTTTGATACTGTTAGCCATACCATTTCTAGTGTATTGCATTTCTTTGATTTCAATAATTATTTTATTAATGCAGTGAGAATGTTGTATGTAAAAGGAAACAGTTGTGTTAAACTTGTATCTTTCTTGAACAACACCAAAATATTCTATTCACAGAGGAAAAAGACAGGGTTGCCCTATTTCCCCTTTTCTTTTTCTGTTAGATACTCAGATTTTAAATTTAACAGTCAATGGTATTAAAATTCCTGATAAATAAATAAAACTTTCTAAATTCACAGATGGCACCCCAGTTTTCTTTTCCTAAAGCATTGGAGACCATTAAAGAATTTTCTCAGGTCTCTGGCCTTGTCAAACTCGCTCAACTCATTACGCTTGCCCATTTATCCTGCTTATAACACATCAACTTTGAGGACAAAATGTTAACTTGCTGCCTAATATATCCCACCTACTAACTGCAACTCTTGTGGGGTGTTCCCGGTATGCAGTGGTCAGTCTCTATCAAAAGTGGTCCAGGGAAGGAACCGTGGTAAACCGGCGACCAAGGTCATGGGCGGCCAAGGCTCATTGATGCACGTGGGGAGCAAAGGCTGGTCCGTGTGGTCTGATCAAACAGAAGAGCTACTGTACCTCAAATTGCTCAAGAAGTTAATGCTGGTTCTGATAGAAAGGTGTCAGAATACACAGTGCATCACAGTTTGTTGCGTATGGGACTGCAAAGCCACAGACCAGTCAGGGTGCCCATGGTGACCCCTGTCCACCTCCTGGACCATGGAGCAAAGAAAGTGGCCTGGTCTGATGAATCATGTTTTCTTTTACATCACATGGATGGCCATGTGCGTCGCTTACCTGGGGAACACATGGCACCAGGATGCACTATGGGACGAAGGCAAGCTGGCAGAGGCAGTGTGATGCTTTGGGCAATGTTCTGCTAAGAAACCTTGGGTCCTGGATGTTACTTTGACACGTACCACGTACCTAAGCATTGTTGCAGACCATGTGTACACCCTTTCATGGAAACGGTATTCCCTGGTGGCTGTGGCCTCTTTCAGCAGGATAGTGCGCCCTGCCCCAGGTGAAAAAGACGTAATATTAAATGCATTAAAAATGTGCTTGAGTATGTTTTTAGTACAATACAAATAAGCTATAATGCATTTTTAATCCATTTAACAGTACATTTTTTTCACCTGGGGCCACAAAGCAAAAATGGTTCAGGAATGGTTTCAGGTGTTGACTTGGCCACCAAATTCCCCAGATCTCAATACAATCGAGCATCTGTGGGATGTGCTAAACAAACAAGTCCAATCCAAGAAGACCCCACTTCACAATTTACTGGACTTAAAGGATCTACTGCTAACATCTAGGTGCCAGATACCACAGCACACCTTCAGGGGTCTGCTTTGGCAGAAAAAGGGTTACCAACACAATATTAGTAAGGTGGTGTTATGCCTGATCGGTGTATGTCTTGTTTTCTATTGTTGCTGTTATTATATACTTATATACTTGCTACAATTTCTTCTAAGTTTTTTGGCATTAATAAAAAAAGTTGAATAACGCGATCATCAAACATTAAACAGCATCTAAGTTCAAAACTAATGTTACCAAATGAAATGGCAAAAAACCAAGGAAGAGGTACAGGACTGTGAAGCTTTGGGGGTGTTGATGGACTCAATTTACTCCATCTGTGTTTTGATCATCATTCTGAATTCGATCCAGACGTAGTCATTGACAAAAATGTGATTCTTAGCTTTTTGTTTAAAATGTAGCTTTTTTAATGAAATACCCACATTTAAGTGTTGATAAAAAAGGATGCATGAAACTAGAATAAAATGTTTTTAAAATGGAAAGAGTTAAAATACAGTTAAAAGTATATTTCAAGAATTAAAAAAAATGAATGCCTAAATAGGAACATAGTATTGTACAGAAGGAAGGATGCAGACAGGTAACTGGTGTAACAACAAAGTTTATTGAGCATAGGTGTGGATGATGACAGGAATGCACACTGGTGAGTAGAAATAGAATAGTAGAATAGAATGAAATGATGAGTTAGCTAGAAGTAATACTACTGTCCTTTTGATGCAGATGACTGGAGGGTAATCAGACCACAGGAAGATGACGGATGGCATAAAACGGGTAAGGATCTTTATAGCAGGTAAGTAGCAGGTAAGGATCAGTTAGAAAATGTATAATGTTCGTAAAGACGAGACCAGACAAGAGAGTGAAGGAGAAGTGCTTTATAGTGAGTACTGATGAGGTGCAGGTGCATTCCAGGGAGAGTGAACGAGTGGATGGAGCGTGCTGATCTGGTGACCATGGGTGGACTTGTGATGGTTGTGATTCTATGACAGTACCCCCTCTTCTATGAGCAGCTCCTGATTGCTGAATGTATATTGTGTGAGGAGTACTAGATCGAGGATGTCACGACGAGTGACCCAGGAGCACTCCTCAGGACTGTAGTCTTCCCAGTTGGTGAGGTACTCCAGCCTGGAACCCTGTCGTCGTGAGTCAAGGATAGCTCAGACCCATTAGATAGCTTCCTCGTCAACACCTTCAGGAGGAGGTACCTCATCACCACCAGATTCTGTGGGAGAAGACAAGACTGGTTCAGAGTGAGGTTTCAGGAGGGATACATGGAAGAATGGTGAGATACGGTAGTGAGGTGGAAGGATGGTGAGATACGGTAGTGAGGTGGACGGTTTAGCTGAGTTGAGCTGTCTCTGCACAGTGAATGGACCTATGTACCGGGGACTCAGCTTACGACAAGGCAGGCAGAAATGGATGTCCCGCGTCGAGAGCTACACCTTCTGGCCAGGCTGGTAGCAAGGGGTAGGCATTCTACGGGTGTCAGCTTGCCTCTTGTGTCTCCGCACTGCCTGTTAGGGATGCACATAAGCTGAGTCCCATACTATCTTGCTTTACTGGAACCAGTAGTTGACAGCTGGAACCTCCGAAGGCCCTGTGGTTGATTGTCTCAGGGAGTTCTGGGCGTCACTTGGCCCAAGTAAGGAATTGGCTCCAGCTGTCCTGGTTCTGGTGGCAGTAAGCCCTCAGGTACCTTCCAATCTCTTAAATCTTCTGCTCAGTCTGGACGTTCGTTGGAGGGTGATAACCAGAGGAGAGGTTTACTGAAACTCCCAGCAACTTGAAGAAAGCCTTCCAGACAAGAGAGATGAATTTGGGACCACGGTCCGATACGACAGAACAGGTCTTGAAATAAGCCTTCTGCCGCTTCGAAGGCCGTGGGTAATCCATTGAGGAGAAATAACTTGCATGCCTTCGAGAAGCGATCGACGATGACAAACACACAGGTACGGTTGTTTGAAGAGGGAAGGTCGGTTATGAAATCTATCCCCAGATGTGACCATGGACAGTGTAGAATTGGGAGAGGAATCTCTACAGTTCTTATCCCAAGGTCGATATGAGACCTGGTGAAGAATAAAGCCCACCGGGCTTGGGGTGGGTTCAATCTCTTTGCTTCACATAAATACTCAAGATTCCTATGATCAGTGATTACCTCAAAATGGTGATGTGCTTCCTCCAACCAGTGTCTCCATTCCTCCAGAGCTAGCTTGATGGCGAGGTGTCACAATTGCCGTTGTCGTAGTTTTGTTCCACCGGGGACAGCTTCTTGGAATAGAAGGCACATGGATGGAGTTGTGGAGGATCACCCTGCCAATGCGATATAACCGCTCTACCCATGGTAGAAGAGGCGTGTGTCAACCTCTACGATGAATGGTAGATCTGGATTAGGGTGCAGTAGGATCGGAGCTTCTTTGAGCTGATGGAAGGCTTCGATGGCTGATGGAGTAAGGACAGAGACTTGGGCTGGCCTTTGAGGGAAGAGGTGAGAGGTGAACTGACCAGGCTGTAGTTGTGAATGAACCTTCGGTAGAAGTTGCATAAAGTATACTTAAAAATATACTTGAACTTAAGTATACTTAATAAAATGAACTTGAAGTATACTTATTTTTTGTAAGGGTTTGGAGTCAACTTTAAATCACTGGACAGCTTAGGTCAATTCTATAGCCGCGTTTTCCACTGCAGAGATCAGGGTCTCAATGAAGTTCCAGGTAAAATTTTCCCCCTCAGAAAGTCCCGGCTCGCAAGGTAGTACTTTTTCAAAGTTCAGGAACTTTCGGGGATGGGACTTGGGGGCTGAACATGCTGATTGGTTAAATTCACGCAGCATTTTGATTGGTTGACTCCACGCAGCCCATCCACTTATTGCATGCGCTCGCTGCATCGCTCAGAGACCAGGGACACCTTGAACACTGCAGAGGATACTTGATAGTATCATGTCGAGAAGACGCTGTGCTCTACAATGTGTTTATTGTGTTTCATTTTGTGTAGGTATCTGGCTAACCGGCTAACTCACGTTATTACTGTCTTACTGAAATACAACTGTAAATAAGCTGTGGGCTGCACTATTACCTAAAACTGTGTCTATTTATGCAGATTTCATTCTTACTACTTTGAATAAAGATAAGGGATGGGGCACTTAAAAAAATATGACAGGTGGATAGACGACAATGTTCAGGCTTTATTAAGCATATATGCGGAGGACGAAATCTAGCGGGAACTGGAAAGTCACGTCTAGTCCACGGTACTTTAGACCGTGATGAAAATGCAGACATCAACAGGTCTGTGGGAAAAAAAGTTCCTGGGACAAATTGTTCCAGGTAATTTTGGTGGAAATGCGGCTTATGATGTTCTTTGACAGGTAGTCAAAAATTTCCTCCCGAGCGCCAAAGTCCATCAGAAAGAGCACATAACAGGCGGATGGTGTAACATGGAGAGAAATGTGTGTTTTGTCAAAATCTTGCTCAATAGTGAAGCCCACCGCTCACACCAATAACTTTCTGCTGTTTTTCCAAGCATGATTGCTCTGTTGGAGCCAGGAGGCTTATTTGACTGGGTGAGACTGATGTAATACACCAGCACCCTGTGATAAACTTGTGTCTTTTAAGAACCTTCTGTCCAAACATCACATGCCATACTCATCAAACCTGCCAAAGCAGGGAACACATTTGAAGGCTTTGGCCAGAGGCAGGAGTACCAATGCAAGGCTGGTGATTAATCCAGATTGCATGTGTCATGAGCTTAGTATGGTTCTTGGGAAAATAAAGCCTGGCTGATTTTAGCTGTCAGAGAGTGCGCTCCAGAAAATCATCCCACTACAGTGTAAATAAACAGCAGTTAAATAACCTGATTAATCCCACAAGGCCTAGCACTCTCTCTCTCTCCCTCTCCCTCTCTCTCTCTCTCTCTCTCTCTCTCTCTCTCTCTCTCTATTTCTCTTTCACACACACACACACACACACACACACACACACACACACACACACACACACACACACACACACACACACACACACACACACACACACACACACACACACACACACACGCAAACTTGTTTTTATATCTTTACGTAGACTTTCCATAGACGTAATGTTTTTTATTCTTTACAAACTGTATATTCAATCCCCCTACACTAAACCTACCCCTAAACCTACCCATCACAGAAAACTTGCTGCTATATTAGATTTTCACAAAACATTACTTGGTATTTATATAAGCTGTTTTCCTCATGGGGCCTGACCAAATGTCCCCACAATGACATTTTCACATTTTTCTTCTTAGCGGGACATTTGGTCCTCTCAATGTGTTTAACAAGAACACACACACACACACACACACACACACACACACACACACACACACACACACACACACACACACACACATACCTACTTAACCACAATGTGAGGACGTATGACTGGAAACCCTACCTTTAGGGACACCCCTTTCTGAAGGGTCTAGAGACAAAAGAAAGATATGACTGCACTGCTGGAGAAGCTGTGATCACAAATATCACTTGATTTTATCAATAAAAGCCTTCCTTAAAGACCTGATTTTTTACCTTCACTTTAGGGACATTATTTTATATGTCACTTTTGGGGACATTATACACAAACTCTGATGAAGTCATACTTTGAGGACATTGGTGATACACAAACTCTGATGAAGTCATACTTTGAGGACATTGGTGATACACATACTCTGGTTAAGGTATACTTTCAGGACATTGTTGAGATGTTATATATTATTTATCCTAAGAAGACAGAAGTAGAATATTACAATTCAAAGTTCCAATACTGGACAGTGAAATCAAGCTAGTGCAGAGATACAGGTGTGAGAGAGTAACTGGGTTTCTTCTTTTCTTCAAGATCACTGTAAATGGGTAGCCTACATTTTTTGTCTGATTTGTAGCTTGAGATCAAGTGCCTTTGGCTGCTCAGTTGGGGAATGGCAATTAACATTCAGAAATATTATTGATTTGACTGATTGACTATCAGAAGCAAAAGATGAACAGAATTGAGCTGAATAATGACACTATTGTCTTCAATTTCAACTGTTAAACAGCTCTACAGAAGTCATTTCATAATTGTTGAAATTTGCAAGTTATTTTATGTGTGTGAAGCTCCTTTGAAACCATCTGCATTGTATAATGCGCTATAGAAATAAAACAGACTTCACTTCATGGCAGAGAACCTTTCACTGACCACCGGCTGCATCGACTGTAAACTAATCATTATCACAAAAACATCTTAAGGAGTTTTCCTCACCAGAGTCATCTTTGGCTACACACTGGGGTTTTAAGACATTAGTCATGTTCTTCTGTAAAGTGTAGTAATTGTCAAAAAACTCTATACAAATAAAAATAGTGACACACACACTCCGATTAAATGACCCTTTGGGGACTCGAGTGACACACACACTCTGATTAAATGACCCTTTGGGGACTCGAGAGACACACACTCCGATTAAATGACCCTTTGGGGACTCGAGTGATACACACACTCCGATTAAATGACCCTTTGGGGACTCTAATGACACACACACTCCTATTAAATGACCCTTTGGGGACTCTAGTGACACACACACACTCCTATTAAATTACCCTTTGGGGACTCGAGTGATACACACACTCCGATTAAATGACCCTTTGGGGACTCGAGTGACACACACTCCGATTAAATGACCCTTTGGGGACTCGAGTGACACACACACTCTGATTAATTGACCCTTTGGGGACTCGAGTGACACACACACTCTGATTAAATGACCCTTTGGGGACTCTAGTGACACACACACTCTGATTAAATGACCCTTTGGGGACTCTAGTGACACACACACTCCGATTAAATGACCTTTTGGGGACTCAAGAGATACACACACACTCCGATTAAATGACCCTTTGAGGACTCGAGTGACATACACACTCCGATTAAAATGACCCTTTGGGGACTCGAGAGACACACACTCCGATTAAATTACCCTTTGCGGACTCGAGTGACACACACACTCCGATTAAATGACTCTTTATTATTATTAACATTCTTGGACACATTATGTTGAACGTGCACATTGCAGTTTATGACAAAATTTATATATTTTTTTAAAGAACAATGAAATATTAACTTGGAGGTGGAAATGCTTCTCAATGCCCAACTATCCTCTGTACTTCCTCATCTACCCTTCTTCAAAATCTCTCTACTTCCTCCTTTACATTCTCTCCTCCCTCTTTACTCCTCTTCATCCTCTTTAACTCTACTCCTCCATCTTTTTACCCGCTTTACTCCTCCTCTTCATCCTCTTTAACTCTACTCCGCACTCTTTTCACCCGCTTTACACCTCCCTCTTTTCATCCTCTTTACATTCACTCCCTCTATTCATCCTTTATATTAGCTGTGCTGGACATGGGCTGTGGCTGGATGTAACCTATTGGTGAGAGTTGCCGTGTGCAGACGAGAAGAGCTGAAAACTGAGATGTGATGTCAGACACTTTCTGCTTCCCGTAGTGACGCTCATGCTAAGTTTGCATACTTTACCACAGCTGAAGTGGAATAAACGCATTATTTTCCAAATACAGATATTTCAGAGACATTTTCATTCAATACATGCACTGCTTAATACAGTGTCTGTTTGTACAAGAATAAAATTCAACATAAGCCTAAATACCAGTGAAGTGGGGTGTACATTGTTTTATTTTGATGTTATAAAGAACAGATTTGTGATCCTTAGTGGAACTGAAGGTGTGAGAAGAAACATGAAACGCACGTGATCGTTGTCAATCGGTGTACTCTGCCAATCGTGGATTAGCTGTGTCATCAGCAGAGCTCGTGAGTCGCTCTGGAGAATCTGCTCTGGCTGAGTCCTCCTGCTCTCCAATCGCTCTCGCTGTACTCTGATGCCTTATGGCACAGTCACGGGGGTCGCTGTCTGAAGTCGGACACAAGTTCTAACCGTCAAGCACTGCTCAAGTTAGCCGCTGATCGTTCTGTGCAGCGCTGCATGAAGTCCAATAAACATTTATTAAACTAACTGTCTGGATATGCTTTAAGTGTTTTATATCTATGGATTTTATTTTAGCCAAGTTAAGTAGCCTGTTAGCGTTGATTTTAGAGCCTTTTATGAGACTAGCTGCAGTTATGTCGTGATATCACCGTGTCGTGATTAGGTTTTGTCTGCTATATTTAGCCTACTTAGGCCTATTATTTATTAAATCTAGGCTAAATTTGGCTAATGAAACATTGATTAAAATTAAGATACAATTAATACAAAACGAAATTCACATCAAAGAAAGGCTTTGTGTTTTCTGTTTGAGGTTTCTATGAAAGTTTTAAAGCATGCTTTTAGTGCCGCTTTCAGAGCGGTCACGTCAACATTGTTTTTTCCTCAAACGCGAACACGAAAAATTAAATAAACTGAATATTTTATGTTCTGTGGAGAGCAGTAGCTTGGAGAGCTTACATTAGTAAGCTACAGGACATCGTCTTTCAAAAAAAAAGAATGCTGATGTTTTTTAGACTGTTAATGTGGTGCATTTAAATAAATGTGAACGCTGCCATCTGAAACCTGGTGCGACCAAACAAGCGGACTGAGATGCTGAAAAGAATTGTCTAAGTTGGCTTCCAAATGAACTCTGGTGCAGTTCAAATGAAATATGAACGTAACATGGACCAGAGACATGTAAATCAACTAAAAACAGAAAGATGTGACCCTAAAAAGGACAGACTGGTCAAGCATAACTTAGGTTCGACGATAGAAATGCCAATCTGAACACTAAGCGTATCCAGACCAAAAGAAATGAGCGAACAGAACTACAGGCATAAACTAAGTATCTTACTGTTCCAGATATTTTAGCATCCCTAATACATCAATCCAACAGTTCTGTACTCACCACCAATTTTTGCCATGCCACTGAAAATCAAACAGGAACGTGTTCTCAGCTTCAGTGTAGTGTTCAGTTCGGTCCAGACTCTCCTGTGAACTCAGAAGTTCACCTCTGTATTCAAGAACAAAATCACCTCTGAAAAAAGCTCCAGTGGTGAAAACTCCACGCCCTGAAGAGCAGAAATACATTAGCTTCAGTTTCTTTAATGTCAACTATTATTTTGATTATTACTAAAAGTTCTCTACCATATGATGTACATTATATGATGTAGAAGGGAAATTACTGAAGGAAAATAGTCAGCCAGGCTAATCTCAAAGCATGCTTTGCTTTTCATACTTTTAAGTCTTAAAATTCTACAGTTAAAATTACATAAATTTTCTTACACAAACAATATTATCATGGCTATATATTGTTTAAAACAGAGTGCTGCAGTGATGGCGTATTTTTGCAGGCCAACCCGGTAGTTCACCTCCCCTAGTTCCCTCCACAAAAACCTTATAGGATTTTAGAACCCTATATAAAATCCATATCCTTGTGTAATAATGTTTCTACATTGTTGCAATTAAGGCTGGGCGATTTTTAATCGATTCTGCGATATAAATCAATATTTTTTTTCCCAAGAAAGTATCGATTTTTAAGCCGCGAGTAACGATACATATAGTCCCATTCAAATCCCCCGTGTTTACCCCCGTTCGCGTTGCAGGACGAGCGATTTGTATGGCGTCTCAAAACTCGCGCACATACAATCTAGGCGCGTGCACAGGATACGCGGGCAAAGAACAGTATCCGCGCACAGAATGGCATCCTCGCACGTGTGATTTGGTCAGCCAGCCGCTATAGTCTCGTGCTGATGCTGATAGCGTGCTGAATCTGATGCTCGTTAGAACAGCTGATGCGCTGTTCTAACGAGCGCTTTTCTGAGCACGAACACGTGAAGCACATAGGCACTATCAGCCTGTCTAACAGCGCAGAGTAACCTGGGCCTGGTTACTGGACTAAGTTATATTTCGAGTCTTATTGCGCTAATACACAAGGTTTACATAAACAAAGTTGGTTATGTCTAAAGTGAAAGCAAAAAATCTGACGCATCACGTGAGACACAGTAGCCAATAGTAAACATTCTGCTGCTTGTCCTTAAAGGGAAAGTTCACGCAAAAATAAAAATTCTGTCATTATTTACTCACTCTAATGTTGTTCCAAACCTGTATTCATTTCTTTATTGTGCTGAACACAAAAGAAGATATTATTTTGAAGAATGTGGGTAACCAGACAGTTGCTGGTCCCCATTGACTTCCATAGGAAAAAAATACTATAGTTCGTCCCTGGGGTACATCAACTGTTTGGTTATACACCCTTACACACATTCTTCAAAATAACTTTTCAACTTTTATTTTCAACAGAAGAAAGAAACTTATCCGAGTTTAAAACAAGAGAGAGAGTAAATGATGACCATTAAAATTTTGGGAGAACTATTCCTTTAATGTTAATAAAACACAAAGAGGAAATCACTCACTGTTCTTGACTGAGAATTTTAATAAGAATCAATGTACAATTTATAATTTAATATTTGTTCATTTAATTACTTTCTTCAATGCTACTGTTAATACACCTAGCTTCTTCTTAATAACAAAGAAAATAATGCCTTTATGATCATTATGACTTTAATAATGATTTTTATCTTCGCCACTTTGGCCTAAATGTCTGCCATTCTTATATTGTGTTACCTATAAGGCTTTATTTTTAAAATAGGGACATTAGTTTGGCTGTAATGCTCAGTCACTTGCAAAATAGTAAAACCAACATGAAAAATAATCATGATAAAATCGTGAATCGTGATTTTCCTGAAAAAAATTGTGATATGATATTTTTGCCATATCGCCCACCCCTACGTCCCCTTTAAATCTTTCAGAAAATGATGCAAGTGTATCGAATTATATCGAATCGTATCGTTGGCTGAATATCGTGATATATATCATATCGTGAGCTGAATATCGTGTATCGTATCGTGAGATTAGTGTATCGCTACAGCCCTAGTTGCAACGTATGTTTGACTGATTGTGTGCCGTGTACATCCCTTAGGCCTTGTGTCCAGCAAAGCATTTTAGCCAGCTGAAAAGCATTTTGGCAGCACAGCGTTTTTTTTCAGTTGAGATGCTTCATTGCTATGATACAGAATATCCACGGCATAGTTTACTTGTAACTGATTTCACAGATAATATGTTCAGAGAACAGCAATATAAATTTTCCATCCATTTTGCTCGGTTAGCTTTGCTGGTTGATGTTGTTGTGCAGAAAGAATGTTGTGACAGTTGGTCAGAGTGGTATTAGTCCCACCGCTCCTCCTCTGTGATTGGACGGTTGGGTAAAAAATGTTTAACATTCTTCAACTCTCGTTGACCAGTAAAAAATGGCGCTCAGCGCTTCAGCGTGAAAAAAACACTCAGCACCTCGTACACTCATGGCGTTTTAAAAACGTGGGTGAAAACATTGAAAACAATTGAAAAAATACGAAAAAACGTGTTGGTCAACACATAGCTGAAATCTACCTAGAACAGTTTGCAAGAGTGTGATTACAACGAGACTGTGAACGTGACTAGATGAGTTTATCTGTTCAGCTGATGGCGTTTAATGTCCCAGACAACCCTTGTCTCCCATTTAGACACTTGTTAGCAACCTAGACAATCAAAAACTTTTTTAAAAAACACACAAGAGAGTATTACTAATGTATTTTATGTTGTAGAACAAAACATGAAAATATCTTGATCTTGTGCTAACCATTAAGGCCGGAGCGGCGCGTCGATGAAGTCGACGATTCATGTGTCGACACACACGTAGGAGACCAAAACATTGCAGAATGGAGGACGAAACAGCAACTTCTTCACAGAATTGACCGTTCGCAAAGACCCGCCCCCCTTAGTTACTGTCGCTATGTCCAACAAGCTACGCCGCTCTCACGCTCACGCATGCGCTCATGCCACATCATGTTCTCACGCAGTGAAAAACACATCGCGGAGCAGAGAGGACACGTACAATGCACTGACAGACAGGGCAGACCAGGTTACTTTTCGGTTACTTTTCATATTAAACATATTGAACAAAGTCTCACCTTTCAAATTTGGTCATTTTTTAAAAGAGATTTTAACAATAAATACCGTTTTGTGGCTCTTTAATGTGTCTGATAGATCACTGTAGAGCATCAGTTAAAGCTGCTCGTGAACTGATCATCTCCTCATTCTAGTTTATTTATAGCATCAAATAAACATGAATGAACATAAGAATGAATGTTGCTTTAACAGCAAAAAGACTAAATGAATTTCATGTTTGTGTAGTGTGTTGTGTAGCTTGAGCTCTGCACACTTCGGTGTTTCTAGCTAACCATCTTAGCTCTCCATGCAGTTTGTTCATGCTAGGTTAGTTAACGTTAGTTAGCTACTGGCACATAGACAGCTGTAGTTAGTTATCATCTAATGTTGGCTTGAATAGTTTACGGCTGCAGAACACAGCTATCTATTAAAAATAGGTAAGAGTAACAAAACAATAGCGTGCTAATTTTAAATAATACATTTTAAAACATCTATTCTAACCACATCACTCTCAGGAATGTCTATACTGTGCAATGCAGTGTATTTTTGGACTTTAGACAACTTTAGAATTTTTTTAACAAGAGTTATGTTGGTACTGTAAAAGAGTAAACAAGCTGGCCTTATTTTATTTTATGTAAAGCAGAAGATTTTTTGCTGTGCAAAACTGAATTTTTTGGTATTTATTTGAAATACATTATGGTTTTTATTAATCGGGCAACAGAAAAATAATCGTTATATATTAATCGTCCAATTAGTCGTTAGATTAGTTGACTAATCGATAAAATAATTGCCAGACTAATCGTTTAAATAATAATCATTTACCCCAGCCCTACTAACCATGGACCTTATTTCAGGATTTTAACCAAAATCCATTGATCATGTCTACATGCACACCGATACACTGATAACAAAAATGATCTGATAACCTTATTGAAATAATCCATTGTCCTGGTTTACATGCAAACCAATAACCACGTAAACCACTAGACTTTATAAGTAAATCAGGTTAATGACGTCAAAACCAAACCATATGTGTATCTGACTTTGTGTATTTCATATGTCATGTCAGTTGTGATGTTAAATAAAGCCCAAGAGTATTCCACTCATATTTCTCCTCTCACGCAGTTTCGGACGCAGGATTTTGATTGTACCGTCTCTGCATGAGATAACACTTTTTAAGAGTTTCTTGGGTCGAGAAAATGCTCGCTCTGTCTGGATGTGCTTAAATCCACAATAAGGACACTTTCCTGTCACACATCACACATGCTCACTTCAATAAGCCACAGAACATAGGTTAAAGGGATAGTTCACCCAAAAATTAAAATTCTGTCAGTAATTACTCACCCTCAAGCTCATTCATTTCCTTCTCTCTGGGCCTCGAGTAGTTCACTAGTAAAACTGCGCAGCGCGTCTGTGTTGTACGTCATACGCATCACGACCAGCGTCGGCCAATAGTGAGCCTACGTGGTGACGTGCAACACAGACGCACTGCGCAGTTTTACTAGTGAACTACTCGAGGCCCAGAGAGAAGGAAATGAATAGTGGAATAAAGTCGTTATTTTTATTTATTTTTTGCGCACGAAAAGTATTCTCGTCGCTTGATAAACTTAAGATTGAGCCACTGTAGTCACTTGGACTATATTAACGATCTCTTTAATAACTTTTCTGGCCCAGCAAGATTCATTCCCTCTGAAAGCCTATGGAGGAGTGAGACAGCTCTCAGATTTCATCAAAAATATCCTCATTTGTGTTCAGAAGATGAACGAAGGTCTTACGGGATTGAAACAACATGAGGGTGAGGAATTACTGACAGAATGATACATTTTGGGTGAACTAACCCTTTAATACTTTGTAGTGTCTTGCGTTTTGTAGATTAACGTTATTACTAGGGCTGGCCGGTAAAATGATAACGATAATTATCACGATATAATTTTTCTCGATAAACCGATATCAAGAGTTCGATACATTTTGAAAAATGTTTATGCACCAAAAGCGTAACCAAACTCATTTGACCCGCGCGCCACACTGACCGTTTATCTGCTCGGCTCAAAGTCCAAACGGGAGCGCTCACTAGAGCAGATGCGTTTACTCTGATCGGTCTCGGTTATGATATCCAGTGAGAAGCGCTTGAATTTAGCGAAGAACACACACGTCTTAGTGATTTAAACCAGTTTAAAGGCAGATCAAACCGCGCTGACAAACAGCAGAAACACTGTGGTCAGTCAGAAGGCTTTTCTGTCTACAAATTCCCATCATTTACCATGGATTTACTGTGACGTTAGCCTAGTAATATTAACTGCATCAAGAAATGTGGGATATACATATTGAATTGTTTTATATTATTAATCTAGACAATGTATTAAAGGACTAATGAAATAGTTACAGTATTTAATAATGTATTGGCTACTGTTTTTACAAATACCATAGAAACCATAGTTACATTTTGCCATGATAGTGACGTGCTATTAGCCTGGTTCTACCAGCCTCTCGTACATTTAATTTATACAGAGAGTCTGGCCTCTCTCCATTGACAAGCGTTAACTTCCTGGTAGGCGGAACCTCTGTTGAAGTTTAAAACTATTGGATCTGCCCAGAGTCACTCTGGATCTGCCATAACCAATCGCTAACGTTTGTTCGTGACGTATGTCAACTCAAACTAGCGCAAGATCTCAACGTCATCGTTCTCAGCCACTCCCTCTGTTCGCTGATTGGTCCTACAAAAAAATTATTTCTGGAAACCTAAGAATATACAGCAATCCCAGACGTAGTACTGAAGTAAAATGAAATTGAGCGGAAGGACGTAGGCGGGCGGAGCCAGGCTAACGTGCTATAGGCTATGCCTGGTTTTATCTGTGGTTATCATGATCTAAATCAGTGGTTCTTAACCTCTCCTGCAGGGACCCCCTGACAGGCCATGTTTTTGTTTTAACCCTGCAATGGCACACGTGATTCAATTCCCCAACAGGAATTAGTCAATTAATCAATTAGTCAACTACTCATTAAGCCTTTAATTAATTGAATCAGGTGCGCCATTTCAGAGTTAAAACAGAAACATGGTCAGTCAGGGGGTCCCTGCAGGAGAGGTTGAGAACCACTGATCTAAATGCATGATACTGGATGACCAATGGTTAATTTTAATAAAACTCAAACAGTCAGAATATTACATTTTACCAAATAAAATTGAGGTCGTTTTAAAAGATGTTACTGTTTTTGTTAATGAACATAAATTTTACATAGTAAATCTGCTCCTAACTGAAGCTAATACTAATGCAACTCATTGTCAAATCTGCATTTAGAGACAAAACATATCTAATATTAATATTGCTGCCTGCACCTAAACTAGGCTGAAGATACGTGCCATCAAAGTCAGGCAACACAAACCTGTTTCAAGACTTGAAACAATATCCCCCATTAGCACATGCAGAAACTAAGAAAAACATTTTCCAATAAATATATTTATTTTAAGGAAAAATTACAAATGTTTGAATGTTCTACCTCTGATTTGTGAAATGTTTCACCTGTTTGGCAAGTGTTTGTCATGATTTGTTCTGACAATAAAGAGTAGTTTAAAACCACAATTAATGCTCTGGTTTCTACAACTTTCACTTAGGATTTGATTAGATTTGACATTTATCGTGATAATTATCGATATCGACTAATATAAAACAATTATCGTGAATTTTTTTTGGCAAAAAAAACTGCTTAGTCATTTATACTTGCCTTTGCTCTCGAAGCCCAGGCTTGTCGGTTTCACAGGTAATGTGATGCTCAGCATCCTGCAGAGGTTTCCTACGTCTTTTATTTCCCAGCATGGCGACTTTCTTTTTTTGAAATGACTGGAAAAAAATTATAAAAATAAATATAAGGTGAATGAAATAAACAAGCATATTTAAAAATATCCTGTTGATCTTACTGGAATTGTTCACCAAAAACACACATAATTAACATACTAACCCTCATGTCCAAACCTGTATTGTGTTTTTCTGTGGAACACATCTTTATATTAAATTAAAGAATTTAAAAAAAAATTAAAAATCAAAATGTCATTAATGCCAAAAACCATTGGTTCTTGTGTGTCTTGTAACCACAATTGATGTCAATCTATATTTGATTTAAGAGCTAAAGCATATGGGAGATTTTGAGTCAATAACCAGCTAGATTTATATGGACTATTTTTAATAGTCTTTTTGTGTAAAGTGCTTTTTGTCTGCTTTGGAGCTTGAAACACACAATAAAAATATTATAAAGTGTCAATGCACGGTCATTGTGCAAAAAATCTCTGTGAAGACAAATTATTAAAATAAAACATTCCACTAAAAAAAAAAAACAATTCGGGGGCAAATAATGTCATAATGTATTACATAAAATAAAATATATAAAATAATGATTTTAAAAAATGAGAACTAATTATTTCAAACACTTTTAAGAAAAACAATGATTTAGTACACTACCACTGACTATGTTGTTTGGATTAATTTGTAGAACATAAAGTACTATTATATGAAAAATAACAAAATTATATTTAATAGTCAATTTTATATATCAAATTTGTTTTCATTATTGCAACAAATCATCAAATGAGACAGACAAAGAAGCAAAGTCAAATACAATCGAGAAGTAAATAAAACCCTAAACAAAAAATAATTAAACCACTAAAATAAACATACATCTTACTATATTTCATATTACACAATGTATTTAGTTAGCATGCATCTTCAGGACAAGACTTAATCTCACCTTTCCTCGTGGAGTGTGGCTGGTCGTCTGTGTCGCGTTCCATCGTCACGTGTCTGCATTTCCCGGGAAAACACCACGGTTGCTGATTTGCGTAAATGACGTAGTTACGTAGCCTATTTGGATTTCACTTTGAAATTGTGACTACATTTATTTGGCCTAATAGAAAATTATCTGATGGCAAGGATATTTGTTTTAGCCACAGTACTGTTTCTTCAAACTTAAAAAAAAAAATTGTGGTGAAGTTAGTCTTTCTAGTGGAAAGAGCACATGATCACTTACCGAGCACACGCCCTGACACGCCTCGAACTACGAACCAGTGCGCATGTCCTTACAAGCACTGGTTTAAAAGGGCAAAAAGTACCTGATGTGCACTTATTTTTCTGAAATAACACCACATCATAAAGCTTTTAAGATAATTACAAATAAGAATATTCAAAACGTGCAGGTCTGCTGTAAACAAGAGCTCACAACTGTCTAAATGAGCAACTTGACCAGACATCTTATTTTCTATTAATAGCATTTATTAATCAAAACAGTCCATTGAAGTCTGCAAACCCACAGCAGGGCTGATATTCAAGCTGGTGCATATGTCTCCATTTCTGCACGAGTCTGTGTTGTTCTTCTACTGAACAGCATTGTGTTCTTTTTGTTTCTTTAATAAAGTAGTGGTATTTTACACTAAATATAACCTGCTAGACCTTGTAAAGGTGCTTTAAATACACATAACCACAATAGATTTACATATTTTGAGCAGCACTTCTGATTACACCTGTCTGTCAGTCACTCATCAGCCTTATGAGTTCATTCATCATCTCATCTCTGTCTGCAGCGAGTCAGAGACCTGCTGTGGGGGAAGGGCGCGAGCGCAATCAGAGAGTGCTGTGGGGGAAGGGCGGTTGATCTCAGTATGAGCAGCAGAAGCAGCAGATCTCAGTCAGGGACTCAGGGCTATAGGGCTATAGTTTAAAATCAAAGTAAGAACAAATAAATCTGTAAACAAACATTTAAGCGTGCCAGCTTGATTCATGATTCTTTTAAACACTTTTTGTTATTATGTATGACTTTAACTGCTCTCTCTCTCTCTCTCTCTCTCTCTCTCTCTCTCTCTCTCTCTCTCTCTCTCTCTCTCTCTCTCTCTCTATATATATATATATATATATATATATATATATATAGCTATACATATGTACGTACATACACAGACAGACAGACAGACAGATAGATAGATAGATAGATAGATAGATAGAGAGAGAGAGAGAGAGAGAGAGAGAGAGAGAGATAGAGAGATAGATAGCATGTTTGTCTATTTCTTCTCAGTCACTTTAGTACATTTATTGAATCATCCTTTTAAACACTTTGTTCTGGTGAATGACTACTCTCTCTCTCTCTCTCTCTCTCTCTCTCTATATATATATATATATATATATATATATATATATATATACATGCGTACACAGACAGACAGATAGATAGACAGATAGATAGAGAGATATATGGATAGATGGATAGATGGATAGATAGATAGATAGATAGATAGATAGATAGATAGATAGATAGATAGATAGATAGATAGATAGATAGATAGATAGATAGATAGATAGATAGATAGATAGATAGATAGATAGATAGATAGATAGATAGATAGATAGATAGATAGATAGATAGATGGATGGATGGATGGATGGATGGATGGATGGATAGATGGATGGATGGATAGATGGATGGATAGATGGATAGATGGATAGATAGATAGATGGATAGATAGATAGATAGATGGATAGATGGATAGATGGATGGATAGATAGATAGATAGATGGATAGATGGATGGATAGATGGATAGATGGATAGATAGATAGATGGATAGATAGATAGATAGATGGATAGATGGATAGATGGATGGATAGATAGATAGATAGATGGATAGATGGATAGATGGATGGATAGATAGATGGATAGATGGATAGATAGATAGATAGAATGTTTGCTGTAACATTTCTTCTCAGTCAATTTAGTACATTCATTGAACCATCCTTAAGATTTGCAAATCAGTAAGTGCATTTCTATAAACAATTTGTACAAACAGCAGAACCCAATAGATTACCATCAAAAGCCTGTAACTTGCTAAAAATGACAAGTCATTGTGTCATGTTGTCAATATAGTGTATTCTGTTCACATTTTCAGAAGTAAACTATGGCTACAATTTTGATGACAATGATTGAAAATACAAAATATTACACTTTATCTTTATGACATATTCACATTTCAATGGTACACATGTACGCATTACTCGACACTGGACATGATTCAGACACTGTGGGTCTGTCAAAAATGACAGTACAATGTCATTGCTATATAAAGAAAAAGACAAGACACACATATAGGCTACTGTATATATGTACGTGTGTTACATTAGGGTCTCTAAAATATATTAACTGTATAATGTAAAATGCAAGTAGACTGCTGTAATATAATGTAAATATGTTGGCACTACAGTATAGTGAACACTGTGTGATTGCACACCTGTCCTGTCTGCTAATGTTTGAATGACTGAGGACACACACGGTTGTTCTCCCAACTTTCGGCTCACCTTTCGACCCGCCTCGGCCATAAGGTCATGATTGAGAACATGAACTACAATAGTGGCCCTTATTTCTTCAGAATATTGTCCTCTTCTGCCTCTTCCTCTGTTTTACCTCTCTTCCACCACACATATTTACTTCTTCTTCTCGGCTGTTCACAATGTTTGTACCTTGTTGTTCTTTCATTGCCAGAGTGTGTAACACTGTGTTGTGTGTTGTGCTCTGTCTGTCTGCTTCTCAGATGCACTCTGAGCTATTTTAGAGAACTGGTGGAGTATTGGTGATCGAATGCTTTACATTCCCCTTCATTAGTGAAAATCAGAATTCACCTCTGCAATTCAACAATTCAGGACAAAAAATGTCTAACAGAAGTGGGTAGAAAGTTTGCTTGACAGTTTATGACAATTACTATTCTGCATTTAATGACTTATGGAATTAATAGATGTTTTGGGGAGTAAGACTATTCAACAGAGAACCATTTTGATCAATATGGTATAAGCAACTGATAATGTAAGAAACAGATAACACTTGTACATAATAAATTGCATTTGCAATTTGTTCAAATGATGAGAAATTGCTTTTATGAAGTGCACAAGTAACTAGATAACGTGGAGGTTGAAAGAATTTTAGTTGTGATCTGAGAAATGCCCCAAAGCGACTGAGAAAAACTTCAAATATAATTAATATGAAATAAAAAGATGTTTGTTGTAACTTCTTTCCTCCATATAATTAATTACATAATTACATTGTTATATGAATGATATAATATAATGTGATATTATATGAATGATATAATATAATGTAATGTAATATAATATATTATATTACATTACATTACATTATATAATTAATATAATATAATGTAATATAGTATAATATAATGTAATATAATGCAATGCAATGTCATATAATATAATTATATAATAAATTAATGAATGTAATGTAATGCAATGTAATATAATTAATATAATATATAATGTAATATAATATAAAGAGAATGTTTGCTGTAAGTGAATGCGTTGCTCTGGTTACAGACGCACGTGCTCTGGGTGGGGGAGGGGCGTGGCTGCGGCTGTCAGGGAAACGGCTGGACGCAAAGTAGAAGAAAACACTTAAAAACAAATAACATCACTTATAAAAGCACGCGAATTTGCCTGTTTTCACATATTTTAATTGCTTGTATATTTTTATTGAATAAACTCAGATGTAATATCACCACACCCACAATAACAGATTTAAACAGTTGCTCCTCCGCTTTTGGAAGGAAATATGTTACTTTTCAAATGCACATGATGTAATGTGTCTGTCCCTCCCCGCGTCAAGCTCGTTCCTACAGCATTAATAAAATCCGATGCAAGTTTTACTGTACTGTAGGCTGTAGTCATGGTGACGCGGGGCAGCGCGATCTTTACACACACACATACACACACACAGAGCAGACTGATGCTCTGATGCGAGAGAAAACGCGAGGATTAAAAGTTTTAAAACATGCCAATATGAATCGCGAGAGCTCCTGCTGCTCAATGCAAATTGGTCTAATCTTATTTAATACTAATTATTGGGAATTTATCTGTAATTTAATGTGGATTATCTGTCAATTCATTACATGTTTTTGCCTCCGCCATCTTTTTTGATGACGTGTTGGCCTCTGATTGGTCAGATCACCAAGTCCCGCTCCCATGGTGGCTTCCTGCGCTCTGATTGGTCAGAATCACAAAAGTGTGTATCTTTTCCGGAAGTGCAGTACTCCTAGAGGGCGCTGTGTTATACACACTTTAGTGGGGGGGCACACACACTTCAGGTACACAAATCATGTAAAAGTGATTTTTTGGGACAAGTGAGATTTTAAGCCTGGACACCATTTTAGAGCATGCTGAATGCCACTGTATAGTCAAACAAATGAGGACATACAAAATGTCCCCAATTTTTTGGGTGGTCCTCAGTTTACTGGTGTGTATTCTGGTGAATGTCCCCAAAAGTGATATAAGTAAGTGCACACACACACACACACACACACACACACACACACACACACACACACACACACACACACACACACACACACACACACACACACACACACACACACACACACACACACACACACACACACACGCACATACACAGCTCTCACATATTTCCTTAAACCTCAAAAGATTTGGTCAAAATTCTGCAGAAACAAGCTTTGAAATATTGAGAATTCGGTTTCAGGGGGCTTTTTTAATTTACTTATCAACTGTGCCATTTATTGCCTTTATATTTTAAATATATGAATGAATTATGAATGAATTATGAATGATGAATTATGAAATTAATTAAAATAATTTTAAATGTAATAGTTTACAAATTACGTAATAACCCTAAACAATTTGATGATTTTACAGTTACGAAATGAAATGTATTAGTTCATATGAAACCTCAAAATTGATTTGATTATGCCAGGAAAACAATAACACTGAGGACATGCAGATATATACTGAGGATGAGCTGTAAGCTGTAAATAGAATGTGGGTCACTCTGACATTGTGTTTTGAAGCTCGTATAAGGCAACAAAAGAGTAACGTGACTAAAGTGTTAAATAGTTAAAGTGACATGTAAATGGATATCTAAAACAGCCTGAAGATAGCCTATGTAAGGTATACAACCCATGCAACAAATGTGCTGCCATCCAAATAAATTGCTCTTGGCTGCGCACCAGTTCATTGCTATGGGGGTATTGACGTGTATGGTGAATATTTAAAATCTTCCACTCGTCTCCCTCGAGATGTTTCTGACAACACAGCGCTCTTTTCGGAGAGACAACAATATTTGTTTTAATTTTAAAGTCTCAACTTCCTTCTGTATTTAACCGGAGCACTTAATAGTCATTGTTATTAGGACAAAACAGCTGCAGGTAAAAACTACATGTAAGTATGAGAACCCAGAGGAGTGCATTTTGCTTGGGCAGAAGAAGCAGGCACCTTCCTTAAGCTTAGGGCTCAACCTTGGCTGGGAAGTTGAACTGGTAATGGGCAGCCAACCCAGCATCTTAGCAACTGCCATTGACCTGCTGCGGAAACTATGTGTGAATGAGGCACAAGTCCTGAGACAAGTTTGCACCCAGGGTATAGGGCCATTTTTTCATGGGCCATAATAGTGGCTTTGTGCACACATTATCTGCAGGCCTGGAGGACCCTACTTGGGATGAGAAGCACGGGAGACAAAGCAGATGCCCGCTGGTGTAATTGCACCAACAGTGGCATACCATAGTGCACCACAACTGTTGTGTAATGAAGGAAATGGGTAAAATGCATTTTCCCCAAAGAAAGTGTTATTCCACTGTGTAAAAAAAAGTGGGCCTGTTTAAAATAATGAACCCTACTTAGCCTTTGCTGTGGTTATGGATGACATAATCATTATGATGCCGTCAAGGGGCATCTGTTAAAACACCAAAAGACGTTGTTCAACATCCAGCTGATAAATCGACCCCCTCCATTGTGGGATTATGAGAGAAAAGTTGATAAATGCAAGACAATGGCCATATTGTTCCGATGGAGAAGGAGGCGATGACATATTCTGAGTCACAAAACATCCTCGTTATTACGTACAGAGGCGCATGACATGCTTACAATATGAATAATTATGCCACTTTTGAAGTGTGACGTTGGAAACTCAAACTGTGGCTTCGCACAACAAACTATGGCAAAACTGAGCATTGCTTTGTATTTTCAACAAAAGACACTCAATACAGCACACTGCAAAATAATCAAATAAAGGGTGAGTGATTCACTGGAGCTTAAGCAGCTAATTGTTGTAACGCAACAAAATCCTCTTAGTGATTACATCGGGATTCATGTGCTGAGGATTAAGGGAAATGTGCAGAGGTTGTTGTGTTCTGGATCAAGAATGACAAATAAGCAAATAGGACTCAACACAGCTGGGTGACTGAAATGCAAAACTATGAGGGGGAGAGATCACAGCAAAGCCGCACAATAGATAGACTGTAGAGATCTCTTCTGGTTTCGAAGATCTGGATCTAATCTGTATTGCACTGGGGAGAACAATGCGAAACAGAGACATTTCATGAATCACTTTAAACTTCATTGTTCTACAGGGAAATGCGTCATCGCTTGCCGGAAGCATTTAATCACGTTAACCCACATATTTTATAAACTGATATATCATAATGGCAATTTGAATACCAAAATATCTTTTACTGTATGTCTTCATCAGGAAATACATGAGTCACTGAATGTCTACTGATATTGATTCTGTAGGGTTTTAAGTGGTAAAAGAAAAAGTTCAGAAAAAGCCCAACGGAAGAGCATAAATTAGGTCTTTATAAAGAAAAAGAAGGGAAAAAGAAGTTTGCTTAATTGTATTGAATGTGCACTGCACATGAATAACTTGCAGATAATATATTAACAGAATTTCTTAACACACTTAAAAAGTGCACTTTGTAATAACAACAAATGCAATGTTTTACTTTAAAGTACATTTTTATCATTATGCTAATAATCTTTTTTCATGCTTTAAAGAAGTACACACATTTTGATGTGTTACTAAAGCACATGTAAAGTACTTGATTTTATTCAATATTACATTTAAAGCTGATATATTATAAACATATAAATTGCAGCTTCATCATTAGCCTATACTGTAAAAAAGGGCACAATGTTCTGTATAAATATGAAGGAATTTCTTTTACAGGTGTTTTACCTGTATTTTGAATTACACTTTGCATTAGGTTGTGTTTTAAGGTTTAATGGAAATTTCTGTAAAATTACTGGATTTCTCGGCAGAAAATTACCATTACAGTGCACTCATTTGTAATAGCAAAGAGAAAGACTAGAAGGTTACACTTTATTTTAAGATGTAATTGTTACAGTGTAATTATATATTTAAGTGCTGAGTAATATTAATTAAATACATGTACTTACTATAGGGTTAGGGTATAGGATTTGGTTCAGGGTTAGTTGCATGTAATCATGCCTAATTTACTGTTATTACTATGGGAAATACATGTAACATACAGGACACTGTAAAATAAAGTGTTGCCGATTTTTAATAGATAATAGTTTCAACAGAATTTACGACAACGCGCTTGTAAGTACATTCAGCAGTACACTCTAACCTTTTCAAAGACAAAATTATGAAATTACATGTAAAGGTGCTCAAAAAACACACTACAGTTCAGCTATAACTGCAGCTGTATTTTGGCAAAAACATTAAGCTCACACAGTATATTTTTAAGCATGCTAAGATATGCTGTAAGTGTGCTTTTTTTCACAAAGGTAGGCCTATACGTGTGTGGTAAATTCTTCTGAAGCTAAAAACTCGCCACACCTGTAATGCACAGGAAAGGTTCATCCTTTCATTCAGTGCCACATGCATTCTTTCCAAAACAAGCTACGTTTCCACACATCACAACGCAAACAGAGTGGACCACATCCCTCCCTCAAGGAGATTATATTACAGTAGCAGGGAAGGGCATTGTTCCCTGTTTCTTTGGCAAATAACGCAAACATTTCCATCAGCAGTTACGGAAAGAACAGGTGGAAGCGTCACAGACGACAAGGCAAGTTTAACACAGAAAGTTCCCCATCCCTCCACCAGAGACTCAAGACAGAGAGAGGCCTTGTGCATTGGTGTCCTTTTACTGATGAATCATACATGATAATGGTCAAAAGAGACTCCCAGGACAATAAGTGTCGTCAGGAATCCTGTGGAATGTTATGTAACCGAGCCCTTTGGATAAACAATGCTATTACACGCAGAAACAATATAGCATTTTTTATTTCAATTTTCAACATAAACAGGAAATTTCGTTTACTCTTCAGTGAAATGACTGTAATGTGGTCCCATGGTGCAACGGCCGCTCATCCATCTGACCACGTATGTCGGGGTGAGGGTGTCCATACCCTCTCACACACAGCAGGGGGGTCTCGCTCAAAGCTGCCAACCTCAGCAGGAAGCTAATTACTGTCTCCTCGCCCTGCATGGCAGGGGGTGTGAAAGCGTGGTGTGCGACTCCAGAGGCACTGCGGAAAGCCGGAGCGTCTGCCTTCTCAAGCATGAGAACTCGATTCACATGCACATGCATGGGTCTTGCTTCAATCTGGAGGTCCCATGGAGGTGTGTCATCACAACCACATGCAGCTCTTTATAACATTCTGCTTTAATGTCCTGTGATTGCACCCTTGTGCAACATCTCCATTCGGGAGAATTCAGATGATTCCGATATGCTTTTCCTCAGTATTCCAGATGCAGTGTGCTACACATAAATTTCAAAGCAAGTATGCGGTAATGATACATTCAATCAATGCAATAACCACTTGACATTCTTCTTAAAGGGGTGGTAAAACACGATTTAACTTTTCTAACTTTAGCAAGTGTAATGTTGCTGTTTGAGCATAAACAACACCTGCAAAGTTACAACGTTCAAAGTTTAAAGCAAAGGGAGATATTTGCTTTTAGTAGGGAGGCTAAGTGACTTTTGACTTCAAGTCATGATGCAAAGGTCCCCTTTGGTATGGAAGTACCTTAGGGCCATATAAATAAATTTATCTTAAGACACAAGTGAGATCACATTTTGTAAGTTCAGAAAAAGACCCAAATATATCCTATTCATACGCCTATTCATTATTTTTCTCACATGAATAGGGTAAAAAATGTAACCTTTAGATATCACCATGAAAATTACTGAATTGATTACTTATATCAATACAAACAAAACATGTATTACAAGTCTTTTTTAAATTGTTTGTTAACATGGACAAACGGTGCATAATCTAATTACAGATGTGCTAATTTGCATAAATACCACAACAGGTCTAAACATTGGGTACAGCGTTTTTAAAACATTCTTTTTAAAACAACTTTCCCCTAATGGGATTCTTCCGGGCTTTTTTTCCCCTTACTCCTTACTATTGAGGATACAAAATCAGTTGAGTTTGATTCTGTTGCAATTTGTTCACCCTTTTTTCCTAAAACTAGTAGGCCTGGACAAGTAGGCTATGTGCTTGCTTCAATAAAAATGAATACTGTTAATACAGATGAAGCTAACTAGTTACTAGCAACCTAGTTATAATGAAGCTAACTAGTTACTAGCTAGCTAGTTATTAGTTATCTAACATTAAAAACATGTTTCTATTTAATGAGAAAGTCATATGAACCTCAAAGTGTTAACCTGTCACCTCTGACCTTCAACAGCTGTCACAGGTCCTGGTGCAGATGGGATGTGTTGTTGCAGGAATTGATTTGCTATAAGATACTCCTGACTGGTCGAAATCTAAATGCTACTTAGGACAAATGTAATGTACAGAAGTAGCTGCACTGCTTAAATACAAAATTAAAGTTTTTGAAGGAAAATATAAGTAAAGTCACTCTGATGGCACAATTTTGCATATTTACCCCCAATTGTCATGGTATGGGGAAAATGTTTGTTTTTTTAAACTTGAAACCAATTTTATTGGATTCCCTGACCTGAAAAATGTACACTTTGACACCAAATTTGTCATTATAGTGATAACAGAAGCAAAGATATGGGCTCTAGAGTATTTTCTGCGGATTGGCAGCCATTTTTGAAAAAACCTGTTTATTTCTGATACAAAGTGTGATCTCACTTGTGTCTTAGGATAAATTTATTTGTATGACCCTAAGGTACTTCCATACCAAAGCCGACCTTTGCATCATGACTTGAAGTCAAAGGCCTATTTTTTGGGCTTAACCTCCCTACTATTTTAAAGAAATCAATTTCTAAGCATTACAGCAAATGGCCAGTAGGGACTACAGACATTCCTCCAGGGTTGCTGACATCACCAGCCCCAATATTTACATAAATCCCTCCTCCGAGAATAATTTTTTATTGCTGTGGAGAAGAGTTGTTGTGGTATTCTTAGATTTCATGTGACGTCACACAGTGAGGACTGACATTTGTAGGACTGAATTGCAACATGCCGTCTATCTGCTGTGCTGTGGGCTGAGAACAGCAAATCTGGTTAGTAGGCTGGAGTGTTGTTGCCGCAATGCCGACGAAAACGCTGTTATTTTCATCCGGATTGCACGTTCACTTTGTTCAGGCTTCCTAGGGACGGGGGAATTGGGGATCAATGGTTATCTCGCTCTCAGTGCTGCACATTTTATGGAGGAAAGCTTCCACAATCTTCGCAAGTTCAATGCAGGATTCGCACAACGGCTTGTCCTGAAAGATGGAGCAGTTCCAACGTTAAAAACAGAAGCTGTTTACGGGCCACAACCTGTAAGTATGATTTATTTTTCGTCTATGTGTTTTCCTGTAATAGTTCGTATTGTACGTTGTAGCAAGGAAGTAAACAAATGACAACGCTGTTTGGCTCTGCAAACCAGTTTGTTAAATGCTCATTCATACTTAACGTTATCCGACAAACACCTAACGTTACAAACGGCTTTAAAATCTCAATAGCGAACTTGGAATTAGTGTAAATTATTCTTTGATTAGAGCTTTTATGTATTGTTTATCTACAGGCATGCTAAACATGGTTCTGTGTTTGATTTGGCTACTATAGTAAAGCCAATGTTTAGTGTTTGTTTTGGGTTAATAGTTCTTGCGACAGATATTTGGCTATAATCGTTCTAAAAATACAAAAGTAACAGTGACATTCAGTAGCGATCACTATAGATCCGCAGTCTTTACTCAAAAAAATCCATTTGAGGACTGCAGTAGAGTATACAGCAAAAACAAAAAACAAACCATTCTGAAACGTCGTTTAACAGCCGTTCTTGAACAGGTTCTGCTCGATCATCTTCACTAAAATTGTCTCGGTCCGATTCGGGCTCAAATTGATATTGTTTTATTGACGCCATTGTTTCTAATACTACCAAAGCACACACTACCGGTAAAGGTAAGGGGCGTGACGTTTCCGACAAACATGCACTAGGTGGTTAGCGAATCACAACACGCTGGGCCAGCTAACCAATCTGAGCCCATTGCGTATTTTTGAGGGACTGGCTTCATACAACCCGGAAACCATCAGACCGTTTTTACAAAGAGGGCAGAGCAGTGTAGAATAAAGGTAAAATTTATGAAAAATAATGAACACATGTTACAGTGTACCCCACAAACACAATCAAGCCTTCGAAAGCATGTGTTTTATCACCCCTGTAAGAAGTCAGTACACCTTTGATTCTGAAGGTGAATATGAATGACAGGTGAGCAAATGTGTACAGTCAGTTTTCCCACACCTGAAATATGATTCATAGCAAGTTTCTATGCACTTTCTAGGGTGTTCTGGGTGACACATGATTATTGTGTGGTTGCTAGGTGGATGCTTTCTTGCCAACATTTACGTAAGAAAAATAAACCTTTTCCATTACCTTAAAGTGACAGAAAATACCACCTTGGAATGATAAGTTTCTATCTGCATTTTAAGCAGCATTCTGCGATATTGAGCTTCAAAGTTTATGCATTCCATACGACTTTGTAGATAGAAGCCCCAAAATGTACACAGATTAGATTATAGATTATGTAAATACGTTGCCACAGAATACGAAAATGTGAATAACTACTACTAATATTATTATTATATGATTATATGATTATAATAATATGATTATTATCAAAATAATATTATACTTTTTAAAATTATAATTCCAAGATGACGGAATTTCATTTTTGGGTGAACTGTCCCTTCAAGTGAGACTCCAGAACCACCTAAATGTGCAGTCACATTTAAAGTGAAGTGAAGGCCTAGTATGGTGACCCATACTCAGAATGTGTCCTCTGCATTAAACCCATCCAAGTCAGTGCACACATATTAAGAGCAATAGTGAACAAACACACACACACACACACACACACACACACACACACACACACACACACACACACACACACACACACACACACACACACACACACACACACACACACACACACACACACACACACACACACACACACACACACACACACACACACACACACACACACACACACACACACACACACACACACACACACACTGCAAACCGTGCCCACACACCCGGAGCAGTGGGAAGTCATTCGCAGTGACACTCGTGGAGCAATTGGGGGTTGGGTGCCTTGCTCAGGCAGTCGTTTCCTACTGGTATTGAGAATTTAACCTGCAACCTTCAGGTTACCAGTCCCTGACTCTCTAACCATTAGGTCACAACTGACCCAATATTTAGCAATGTTCAACAAATTTTCTCTGGAGAAATTCAGTAATTTAAATAAGAATCTAGAATTCTGCGTGAGGGCGAACATTTTCCCCACACAGACCCAAGTTGTGAAATTCAAGTTTCAAATTGGCAATGAGTTCAAGTTGGTCTCGTGAATTCACTGTGTTGACCAACAGAAAATTGCTTGTTTTGAAAGACACTTCAGTGTGAGCATTTCTACATTATTTTTCAATGGACAACGGCCCCCCACAAAATTTAGCTAATGTGACCGCACCTTAACATAACTTTTAGGCAAATTTTGAGAGTTTATGCTCACAGTAGCCGTGTTTTCTACTGTCGGGCCAAAAGCGAGTGTGCTAATACGTGCCAGGGCCAATTGCATTTCTACTGTCACATCGGGACTTCCTCGGGACAAACGGCCAGGGGTTTTTGGCCCACCGAATACCTTGGTTCAAAGCGGGCTAACTGGGGCTTGAGTAGTGGTCAAGGACAAAGGCGGAGTGTACATGAGTCAGGAGATGGTCAACACCGCTGCTCATTTCCCATGTTATTATATCAGGCTACCAGCTAACTTAAATATTTAAGACATTTAAAAAAATGTTTTGCTCAAAACTAACTTTCAGACACCAGTGAGTGTTTGAAAAAAATGTCCTTGTGATCCGATGGGGATTCTGATCACCGTATGAGGCAGAAATATATTTATAAGCAATGCTAAAGGCTACTTATGCTAATCATTGCAGTAATAAATACACATATGTTTGTGGAAAATACCAGAGACTGCTTGAAGAACATAGACAAATCATATATAATTATAATTGTGTATTTATTGCATGGGCGTCGGAAGCAAAAAAAATGTGGGTGGGTCCTCTCTCAGAAAAAAAAAATTACTGGAGCGGAGCCTAGATGCCATTTACAATAAGTATTGTGCAAATATACGGCTTTGTTTGCTAAACGTCTGGTTGGGAAATATTATGGAAATCGCGTTTTTACTGAGACTGGCAATAGGGTAGGGGTAAGACGCATAGCATGAAGTTTTGACGCAAATCTACCCGCGGTTCGAATCCGCCTTTTGCCGAACTCACTCCATTTTCCCATCACAAATCAGATCGGAAAGGCATTTATTAATTTTTTTAAATGAAGAAAATATTAGAAAAGTGTAAATAAAGCATCTAACATGTGTTTAATAATAAGTGTTTATCGGTTAGGGGTAAGTAAACAGACATGTGCTGAATTAGAGACGGTAAAGGTGAGTGGGTCCAATATCATTGATCGTAAAAAGTGGGTGGGTCTTGTCCCACCCACATACAATGGTTCCGACGCCCATGATTTATTGTGTTTCATGTTTTATCTGTCTCTTCCCTGTGCCTTGTTGATACCGGACTATGCATCCGCATATATGTCATTAAAAAACCATGCACTCTGGTTAACTCGTATAAAGCATAACTCCAGTTTTCTGCTCGTGATCCCCTTCTGATGCTCTGGCTGAAAGGATAACAGTTTAGTGAGACGGGAGAGACCTCCTCAGGCCACCTCACTCAAACCACCTCAGATTGCATAATTTTGTGGAAAATTTAAAAATGCTCACTCTTACTAAAGAAATAGAATATAAACACCTTACATTTTCTAAATGTCTATCAGTATTTTTTCTAAATGTGTAAGCTAGGACTTAAAGGGATAGTTCACCCAAAAATGAAAATTAGCCCATGATTTACTCACCCTCAAGTCGTCCGGCGACTAAGGTAAAAAAACATGCAAAATACCGGCGTGATCATAGATATGCCTGTGTGGATCGGTCGAATGAGGCATCTACGTATATATATCTTTGATCATGCCAGTATTTTGACCTTATTTGCCAGAAGTTATGGTGCTGGGAATACTAGATCACATTCACCTGATAAGAGGTAAAAACTAGGGCTGTCAAAAGATTAATCACGATTAATCACATCCAAAATAAAAGTTAGTGTTTACATAATATATTTGTGTGTACTCTGTATAATTATTATGTTTATATAAATATTCATGTATATATTTAAGAAATATTTGCATTTATATACTGTATACATTTATATAATTTATATTATATTTAAATATAAATATTTTATATATAAATATAATACATTTTTCTTAAATATATACATGCTTGTGTGTGTTTTTATATATAAATAATAATTATACACAGTTCACACACATATATTATGTAAACACAAACTTTTATTTTGGATGTGATTTATCGTGATTAATCTTTTGACAGCCCTAGTAAAAACATATAACATAAATACTGTTCGGTTTCTTGCAGAAACCGATCATTTCGTGTCTTAAGACATCAATGTGTCACCACGAGCCGCATGGTTTAAAAGGATTCGTATGTCTATGTGTTTTTACTCATTGACATGCATTATGCGACTATCACACTGCAACTGTTGGAGTTAAAACTCTTCATTTGTGTTCTACTGAAGAAACAAAGACACCTACATCTTGGATGCCCTGCGGGTAAGCAGATAAACATAACATTTTCATTTTTGGGTTCTCTTTCATTTCATTTCCTGTTCTCAGGGAACTAGGGTTACATACGTAACCGAGATGTTCCCTTTCGAAAGGGACCTTGCGCTGCGTCAGCTGACGCTACGGGGAACGATATACCCATGCCGCCATGCCGAGGGGAGTGCCTGCCCACTGGGCAGTGACAACTGTCAGGACAAGCAAATTCAACTGAAATACCTGAACCACTCCCCCTCTGGTCACGTCGGGCTGTCAGTGACAGCGCTCCCTACGGTCAAAGCCCAAGCTATAACCTGAGAAGGAACCTTTGCATAACATATGAGGTCCTACCCTGGCTGCTCGAAGGCCTGGAACCAGCCCATTCAACAGAAGGGGTTCCTTTAAGGGAACGTGGCAAGGGAATCCGAGGGAACCCTCGCGAGTCACTATTCGGGAGGATTTCACCGAATGCCACCAGGGAGGTCTGACCTAGTGACCTCGTATGAGACACATCAGTACAGCCAACCCTGTCTGTAAAGTACAGAGCCTCTGGTACTCGTCTCTGAAGAGACATCCCGCTAGGGTACTGCAAAAAAGGCAGTGTCCTCCACCAGCCGGACCTCAGAGACGGGTTATCCTGGAGAGTAGCACTCAGTGAAGTGCTTTCTAACCCTTGCTAGCGAGGGGAGTTAGCCGCTCGATCCTAGGATCTACCAAGAAATGAAGCTTATGCGCAAGTTCTGACAGGAAGATTCAATGTTACGTCACTTATCACATTCAGACCTATCCAATCAAGTCATAATTCTCAGAGTATAAAAGATTGGTAATTAACACATGTCTGAGTTCACAGATGCTGACGCCAGCATTACAGTTGACGATCCGGACGTTCCGTAGTGGTCGATCGCTGGTCCTATTATAAAATTAATAATGTGCAATACAGTGGCGTTCAAAGTCCATGTCAGCCTATCATTCTGTTCATTGGGCTGCCGCAGCAACAGGCACGCGTCTAGATCCGGAACAATCACTTTCAATGGAGGACTGGGCATGTTATCAAAGACACGGCTGTGATCTTCATCACCATTCTGGCGTCATCACTTCATCAGCATTCATCACAGTGATATGTATATGATTATGCATTTCCGATATCGATCGGGTGTAGTATTTTAATCTTTCTCAAATTGTCGCAAGCATGCATGCACGAGTCGTGCACCTGCTTGTGCAACGTTGCTAGTTATCGCTTGCTCGTTTTGTAAACTATCCACAGTGCCTCGTAAATGATTCGCATGACACCGGTTACCGTTAACGATTGTATTTTGTTTAGAAAAGCTGAAACAGAACAGCTGGCACAGCATATTAGCCTCTATCATTCTCCCCATGAATGCAAGGAAACCAACACGGGTTTTAAAGCGACATGCATCCCGTTAATCGGGGCTTCATGATTAACAGAAGTTAAGCTGAAATCGCGAATGGGTTCAGTGTTATCAGATCGCTAAAGTTGAATTAACTATGCTAAATTGCTCAGCATAGATTTTAAAGTACAGCACTGACATCAGTGCTTGATCCGTTCTCATTCATTCGTCCTATTCATCTTGCAAGCGCTGTGAGTTGTCACATACAAAATGCAATTGAAACTGACACAATAGTTTCAAGCTTAGAAGTGTTTTGGGCCTGTCATCCAGCAGAGTACATATTTTGCTCAAACATACGGGGCACCCAGTGTTGAAATGGCTTCCTTGTGTGATTCTACATGGCTTCCTTTACTATGAGGAAGAACCGCATTCTGTGCTCATATAAAGGTGCCATTGCTTATTGCTTTATAAATATACGCTACATATTAATAAATTAGTTAATAAAAGCAAACATGTATAGTAATTGTGCTTTTGTCTTTGCGTTACTCCAGTTAATTTGACTCTATTCGTGTTTTATTCCGCTACTGATATCGTCTCAGGTTACGCATGTAACCATGGTTCCCTGAGAGGGAACGAGACGCTGCGTCAAGCGCTGCGGGAACGCCTCTGCCTTTGCGTCATGAAGCACTCGTAAAATCAGTCCAATGGCGTGACAGGACGTCATAGGCGGGTGACGTCAGCGACCAGGAAACTATAAAGCACCCCTGAACCAAACAGTGTCAGCTTCTGAAAAAGTCAAACAAGTCGGTCACGGGCATGCCGGGAGTATGGCAAAGCGACGCAGCGTCTCGTTCCCTCTCAGGGAACCATGGTTACATGCGTAACCTGAGACGTTCCCTTTCAAGGGAACTCGCGCTGCGTCAAGCGCTGCGGGAACTCAATACCCACGCCACCATAATTCTCAAGTGCCCGTACATGTGAAGTCGTAGCGCACATTTAAGCTACAAGCACCCAAGAACCTGGAGTAGAGGCTACATCTAAGTTGTAAAACCTCACAAAAGTGTGCGGAGAGGACCACCCTGCCGCATCACACACCTCCTGCAGGGAGACTCCTGACAAAAGAGCCAAAGAGGCAGCCATACTCCGAGTAGAGTGGGCTCGAACCTTTAGTGGTGAAGGTTGGCCGGCCGACTCATATGCGAGTGAAATAGCCTCGACTATCCACTTGCTTAGCGTTTGCTTAGATGCGGGTTTCCCTTTATTTGGAGACCCGAAACAGACGAACAGTTGCTCAGATTTTCGCCACAGGGCAGCTCTGTGAACGTAAGCATCTAGTGCCCTCACTGGGCAGAGCAGATTTAATTTCTCCTGGTCTGAATTCTGAAAGGGAGGCGGAGAGAAGGCCTGCAGCATTATAGGACCTGCCACGTTCGTGGGAACTTTGGGGACATATCCTTCTTTTGGAAACAAGAATGCTTTCACCATACCTGGCGCAAACTCAAGACAGGAAAGGGCAACAGACAATGCTTGCAAATCCCCTACTCTCTTTAGAGAAGAAATAGCCAAGAGAAATACAGTTTTTAGTGTTAGAAATTTCTCTGGCACCTCCTCAATCGGCTCAAAGGGGGCCAATGCTAGACCTTCTAGCACCACGGCCAGATCCCAGGTCGGCACCCTCGAGCGTGCCGCAGGCCTTAGCCTCAGAGTACCACGAAGAAAGCGAGTAACCCATGGGTGTCTCCCCACCGATGCACAATCTAGATGAACGTGATAGGCCGATATTGCCGTCACATATACCTTCAAGGTGGAAGGGGATAAACCCGAAGAGAATTTTTCTTGTAGGAAATCCAGCACTGAGTTGACTTGGCAGTTAACTGGATTTAGAGAATGGTTGGAACACCATGCAACAAAGACTCTCCATTTAAGGGCATACAGCCTCCTCGTAGAAGGAGCTCTGGAGTGCAACATGGTCTCAACTACCTCGGCAGAGAGACCTGAGTCTGTGAACTGATCCCCCTCAGGGGCCAAGCCCACAGTTTCCATAACTCCGGCCTCGGGTGCAGAATCGACCCCGACGCCTGAGAGAGAAGGTCCCTCCTGATGGGAATCTCCCACGGGGAACCCTCTAGAAGGGACACAATGCCCGAAAGCCATACTCGGCCCGGCCAGAACGGGGCTATTAGCAACAGACGAACCCCGTCCCGGCGTACTCTCTCCAGCACTCCTGGTAGCAACGCCAGAGGGGGAAAGGCGTACAGACGCAGCCTCGGCCATGTCTGCACCATGGCATCCAACCCCAGAGGGGCTGGATGTGTGAGGGAATAAAATAGGGGACAGTGCGTTGTCTCTTGAGACGCAAACAAATCCACCTGAGCCTGACCGAAGCGGTTCCATAGGAGCTCCACCACCTCGGGGTGGAGTCTCCAATTCCCTGGCACCACTCCCTGCCTCGACAGGGAGTCTGCCGTCGTGTTCAGATACCCCGGAATGTATACTGCTCGTAGCGATAACAGTTTGCCCTGGGCCCAAACTAAGACTCGATGAGCCAACTTCCAAAGCCGGCGCGAGCGTAGCCCCCCCTGGCGATTTATATAGGAGACCACCGATGTGTTGTCCGAGCGAACCAACACATGATGGCCCCTCAGGTCTGGGAGAAAGTGCCTGAGCGCCAGGAACACGGCCATCAGCTCCAACTGGTTTATATGCCAGGAGAGCTGATGGTCGCTCCACAGACCTTGAGCTGAGCGACCACTCATGGTCGCCCCCCAGCCGGTGAGAGATGCATCCGTCGTTAGCGTTAAGCGACGACAAGGAGCCCCCAGCACCGGACCCTGGGACAAGAACCAAGGATCTTTCCACATAACTAAGGCACGTAGGCATCGCCGCGTGACCTTGATCATGCGAAACGGATTTCCCCTCGGGGAGAATCCCTTGGTCTTGAGCCACCACTGTAAGGGTCTCATGTACAGCAGGCCAAAAGGTATCACGTTGGACGCTGCTGCCATCAAACCCAGCAGTCTCTGGAACTGCTTTACAGTGACTGACTGGCCTAGCTTCATCTTGGTTACTGAGTCTAGTATCGATTTCACCCTGTTGGGCACCAGGCGTGCCCTCATGGTGCTCGTGTCCCAAACTACGCCGAGAAAAGTGGTACTCAGTTGTGGAGATAGCACACTTTTCTTTGCGTTTAACCTCAACCCCAACACCTTCATATGAGCGAGCACAGCATCTCGATGCTGAGCCGCTAGCTGTTCCGACTCTGCTAAGATTAGCCAGTCGTCGATGTAGTTCAGTACGCGAATGCCCTGGAGTCTCAGCGGAGCCAAAGCTGCATCCACGCATTTTGTGAAGGTGCGGGGTGATAATGCTAGGCCGAATAGAAGAACCCGATATTGGAATGCCTCGCCCCCGAAAGCAAACCTGAGGAACTTCCTGTGTTGAGGAAGGATGGAGACATGGAAGTATGCGTCTTTCAGGTCTATTGTGACACACCAGTCCCTGGACCTGAACTGACACACGATCTGTTTTAGCGTAAGCATTTTGAATCTTAGCTTTTTTACCGCCCGATTTAACTGGCGCAGATCCAGAATAGGACGCAGTCCTCCATCCTTCTTCGGAACTATGAAGTACCGGCTGTAAAACCCCGACTCTCTGCTGTGGGGAGGGACCCTTTCTATAGCCTCTTTTCGCAGAAGAGTCTGTACCTCTTGTTCCATTACCAGAGCCTGCTCGGAGTTTACTACTGTGGGTAGTACCCCGTTGAACTTGGGCGGGTGTGACCCGAATTGTATTCTGTACCCTTTTTCTATAGTACGCAGGACCCACTCTGAGATATTTGGCAGAAGTTTCCACGCTGCCAGAAAATCTACTAAGGGAACCAGCCTCTCGAGGCTGGCCTCTGGATTTTGTTGCGTGGGCAGTTCGGTGTCCTGAAACGGCGCGCCGGCAGGAAGCAACCGAACTGACCCACTTTGAGCCCTCCTTGGAGGGAGCGAGCATCCCCGCGCCGCTACGTTTCCGGGCAGACGTGGAGATATGCGCTCGCCGGGAACCGCTGCGCCCTGAAGCACCAGAGGTGGCAGGGTTGGCAGAACGGCCCCCTGATGGCACCGAGAGGAGACGGGTGCCTCGGCACACCGCTTCCCCTCGGAGGGGACTGCCATCAGAAGCATGACACCTCTGGCGTCAGGACTTCTTCGCCGAGGCCTTCCTAGAGATAAGAACGGTCCTCAGATCCGCTCTACCTCGGGAAGACCTCGGCTGAGAGCGCTGCCCCGGCCCCCAGTCTCTCTGTGGGGGAGCGCGGGTAGCAACACTCTCTTTTTGTTGCGCTCTGTATGAGGAGGACGTACTCGGCTGGGGCTGCTCCCGCCCAGCAGCCCCAGAGACATGAGACTTTCTGGGGAGAAACCTCTGAAACGCTGCCGCCTGCTTTTTTGACTCTTGGAACCTCTCGACGACCGCATTAACGGAGTCGCCGAAGAGGCCAGCAGGGGAGATAGGAGAATCTAACAGAAATTTTTTTATCTTTCTCTGTGATGTCTGATAAATTCAGCCACAAATGTCTCTCCGTGGCTACCAGGGCTGCCATAGAACGGCCGATGGATTTGGCCGTCTCCTTGGTAGCCCGAAGAGACAAATCTGCAGCTCTCCTGATCTCCGCGATCGTTTCTCTCCCCACTTCTTCACATTCGTCATCAATGTCTTTCAGCAGGTCGGCTTGGTATGCTTGAAGCACCGCCATTGTGTGTAAACAGGCGGCCGCCTGACCTGCTGCCGAGTATGCCCTACCCACTAAAGCTGATGTTGTTCTGACTGGCTTAGTGGGCAGCTGCGGGGCTTTAAGCGATGACGCGGACTCGGGAGAGAGATAGCTCGCGAGCGTCTCTTCTACCCGCGGCATCACCGCATAACCATGCTGCTTCAACCCCACAATGTTTGAATATGCAGCCGTTGTGGGGTTAAATGGCCGAAATGATGCCGGTTTAATCCATGATCTAGACACCTCGGTGTGAAGATCAGGAAAAAACGGCAAGCCCCGCTTTGGAGGTTGCGATCTAGATGGCAAAAAGCGTTCGTCTAATTTACTCGGCTGACGAACCTCTTTCTTCTCGGCTGGCCAGTCTATTTGCAGCCTGGCAACAACGCGAGTCACAACCTCCAACAGCTCCTCATTAGCGTGTGAATGAGGCGGTGAAACCTCATCTAAATAATCCAGGCTCACCACATCCAACTCCTCAGAGCTGGAATGATGCTGAGCCTGCGCTTCAGCGCGAGCAGAAGAAACCGCAGAGCGTGCTTCTAACTCGGCAGCTGAAGCGTCAGATCTAGCGGGTAAAGGCAGAGATAGGGGATCACCCGTCTCTAACCCCTCCGCTAGATCCTTCTGCGATCCCCAGGACATAAGCCTTCGCTGTGCCTCGGCAGCAGCGGGACCTGCACCCTGGGGAACGCGAGCCGAAGCGCCCTCCTCAAAGAGCGCTCGGCGGGATCGGAGAGTTCTCATAGGGAGCTTTTCACAATGTTCACAGTCAGCACCCTCGAGCGCTGACTGTGCATGCTCCGATCCCAGACATACAACACACAGCAGATGTGTATCCCCACCCGTGATGTAACGGGGGCAGGGAGAAACACACTGTCTGAACTGTTGCTGATTCGCCATTATATTTTCTTTAGAGAGACACACACACACTTTGATATATAGGACAAACGATTTCACATGGAGCGCTTGTGAAGACACAGAAGCTGACACTGTTTGGTTCAGGGGTGCTTTATAGTTTCCTGGTCGCTGACGTCACCCGCCTATGACGTCCTGTCACGCCATTGGACTGATTTTACGAGTGCTTCATGACGCAAATGCAGAGGCGTTCCCGCAGCGCTTGACGCAGCGCGAGTTCCCTTGAAAGGGAACTGGATGCCTCTGTCTATTTTTAGGAACTTTAGAATTTAGCGTTACGTCTCATTTGGTCCTTCTGTACTACGACGCCATGGCTACAATAATGAATTAAACAAAGTGCATCTCGCTAGTACTCAAAGCACCATATGTCAAGTAAGGTTTGCATAAAAAACAAGGTTTAACTGGATATTCGATAGCAGCAATAATTTAATTCCGTACTCAATCCGACCCATTTTACATAAAGATTGCATCCGGTACAGCAACTAAATCACAGCACGGGAATACAATTATTCAAAACTTTTATGAATATAGTAAGTGAGCAGAGTGCGCTCCCTTTATAAACGCATGAAACCGTCAAATGCTTCAGTTCAACTAAACTCGGACACTAGTGGAAACCGTTTCGGTCAATCTGACTACACCAAATCATGAATCTATAGCATGTTTTACTCTTTGTTGGTCAAACATATGCACTAGAAGGCAGAATTGGTCAGTGAACAAGCGCTGAGCCATTCAATCCTGATTGTGTATGTTCCGTGTTGTGTTGGCTCCTCCAATTGGCCATTGCATTCAAGCGCTCCATTTGCTACATTTACGCATTTGGCAGACGCTTTTGTTCAGGGTGACTTGCATCGTATTCAAGGTGCACATTTGGTATTTTGTCAGATCTTGCTTTCCCTGGGAATCGAACCCATGGCTTAGCGTTGCTAGCACTATGCTCTACTGTTTGAGCTACAGGAAAGACGTGTCTGTGATTGGCTACGCTCGCATTGAAAACACCAACATTCGTCAGTCTATCGAGACTAACACAATATACAGGGGAGTAAATATAGTGTGACTGTTTGACAAAGTCTGCACATGCGTACTGATTCCTGCAAATGACGAGCTCTCTCGCAGTGAGCTTTTTATTTTTCTTGTCACCAAAGCTGGCACACACGGTGTGGTTTATAATCATTGTGATTCGTTGCTTTTCAGACTGTGATCCTGATGTCACACTGTGGGAACTCCGCTGCATTAATGTCAGACTGCATGATAATCAATCGCACAACAATTTGTCTGGAGGTTACACCAACCCACTCACATTTGTTTAATTTACTTCAGGTTACAATTTTATCATGGCTGTTGGGGAGTATGTCAAACATGCTATCAAAGACAAAAGATTTTAACCTATGGTCAAAAGAATTTAGGATTGCGATATTTGTCTCAGACTGCCAAACGTGGACAAAAAAACAAAAAAAAAACCTTGGCTCAGGTTATCAAACGATGAGTCTCACATTGATTATGGTTTTTCATTGGTTCGGTTGCTTTGCAGGGTTCTATAGCCAGCTATGGTTTATTAGCTAGTAAAGCGTCTTCTAAAACATTCTTATCCTTCTGCAAGGGCATTGTTTGAGGTTTTCAGTTGTCGGTTATGTATTTGTCATGCTGTTCTGGTTAATTTTCTTCTGGGGGTTCTCTCAACTGGTTCTGATGGTTAGATGGTGTTCTATCTAGCTGTGAGTTGGAGTCACGCCTAATGGTTTTGAATCCTCCAACTGCAGATGCTAAGAACTGCAGTTCCCCAACTCCTCTATGCCTAGATCATTCTTCGGATTGGGGCTGCTACGAACGCAGCTCAATGCGTGGAGTCCGCATACTCTATCAAGGTGCTGTGTACATGGTCATCCTCAGCATTATAGTACAAGCAAGATCTGACTCAAACACTCAGCAACTTCAAGTAATCATTTTCATGCAAATACTGGCGGTGGCATGTTTTCTCCTTTATTACTACTCATCAATCCAGTTTTGGCCTAACGTGATCTCTGTCCAGGTGGCCTATTGTAGCCTTCATCTCTGTGGCCTACTGCGGCTTCATCAGCGTGGCCTTCGTCTCTGTAAAAGAGGATATCTCTAAGCACATCCCTGCACCACTAATCATTCTGCAATTTTTATATTCCCCAACGGGTCTCCCATATCAAGGTGGTTAACTCACCTACAGACAGACCTACAGAACTGCAGACCATCTCATCAGTATACCGGACATTCATTCAGGGTTATGTGCTGCTACAACAGCAACTGAACGCAGGATTGTTTGGTGGTCAAGATGGTCGTCAGCATTCTAATATTATAGAATGCGCAAACTTTCAGGTAATCTAAGATTACCTATGTGTCTTTACAAGCATCAGGTAAGTTACAGTTTATCATTTAACTCCTAATACTTTTTCATGGGGTCTATCGAGACCAATTCATGCACCCACGCTGTCTTCTCCTCACTATGGGCTATCGCAGCCTTCTCTGCACACTGGCTTATCATTCTCAGTCACCGCGTTTTTCTTGTACCCTCTCCTATCAAGGCTGTATACACGGCCTAACCTGGCAGTCATACAGCCTATGTGGGTTTTTTTTCACACCCCGGCATATCGAGGCAGTATACATGGCCTAACGTGGCAGTCCATACAGCCTACGCAGCTTTTCGTACCCCGGCCTCTCGTGGCAGTATATATGACCTAACGTGGCAGTCATACAGCCTACGCGGCTTTTCGTACCCCGGCCTATTGAGGCAGTGAATATATGGCCAACGTGGCAGAACATACAGCCTACGCAGCTTTTCGTACCCTGGCCTATTGAGGCAGTATACACGGCTAATGTGGCAGTCATACAGCCTACGCAGCTCTCTGTACCATGGTCTATTGAGGCAGTGAATATATGGCCAACGCGGCAGAACATACAGCCTACGTGGCTTTTCGTACCCCGGCCTATTGAGGCAGTGAATATATGGCCAACGTGGCAGAACATACAGCCTAAGCAGCTTTTCGTACCCCAGCCTCTTGTGGCAGTATATACGACCTAATGTGGCAGTTCATACAGCCTACGCAGCTCTCCGTACCATGGCCTATTGAGGCATTGAATATATGGCCAACGTGGCAGTCCATACAGCCTACGCGGCTTTTGCAGTAGCATAACAATTCCCTTTGTTTATTGGTTAACACCTATGTCAATATCCATATCTATTGCATGTTCAATGTCCATATTCTAAGTAATCCTCATGCAAATACTGGTGGTGGTGTCACAGCGTCACATTCTCAGATTATTACTCATCCCGTTCGTCAGTCTCTATAGCTCTTATTCTTCGTCAATTGCCTAAAGTGGCCTTTGTCTGCAGGTGGCCTTCGTCTCCAGGTGGCCTAACGTGACTGGAAGGTGACTGGAACCGGAACCCCCTCAGGGAGGTGTAGTAGGGGCCTACAACCTGATAGCATGTTAAGTGAGCTAACCGAGCGTCCATGCTCGGGGCCCCTCCCTCAGGGAGGCCTAGCCATTCGTGCGAACCGTCAGAGATGACTGAGGTCCCAGAGCTCGCCGTTAGGGAGGCCTGCTGGGGTCTACCACCCAGAGGCGAATTTTCAGGGAGGCCTGGTGAAGCCTACTACCTGACAGCGATCCACTGCTAGATGTCCAGTGACTGAAGACCAGGAACATGCCCTCAGGGGAGGCTAGGATGAAGCCTGCTACCCAATGGTGAATCCCACAGGGAAGCCCCGTGCAGCTTGCTACCTGTTAGCAACCCATGCCACCATCTGTTACCGAAACTGGGGACCGGGGAACGATCTCAGGGAGGCCCAGCGCCTACCACCTGATAGCAGAACGTGCTAGCCTCCAGGGAGGCCAAGTGAGGCCTACTCCCTGCTAGCACTCCACGCTTACCGTCACAGAGAGTGGGAACTGGGAGCTCGCCCTCAGGGAGGCCTGGCGAGGCCTGCCACCTGATAGCAGAAGGTGCTAGCTGCCTGAGTAACCAAGCTCAGAGCTCAGCTCCAGGGAGGCCTAGTGAGGCCTACTATCTGCTAGTACTCCACGCTCACCACCACAGAGACTGGGAACCGGGCACTCGCCCTGCTAGCACTCCACGCTTACAGTCACAGAGAGTGGGAACTGGGAGCTCGCCCTCAGGGAGGCCTGGCGAGGCAGGCCACCTGATAGCAGAAGGTGCTAGCTGCCTGAGTAACCAAGCTCAGAGCTCAGCTCCAGGGAGGCCTAGTGAGGCCTACTATCTGCTAGTACTCCATGCTCACCGCCACAGAGACTGGGAACCGGGCACTCGCCCTGCTAGCACTCCACGCTTACAGTCACAGAGAGTGGGAACTGGGAGCTCGCCCTCAGGGAGGCCTGGCGAGGCCTGCCACCTGATAGCAGAAGGTGCTAGCTGCCTGAGTAACCAAGCTCAGAGCTCAGCTCCAGGGAGGCCTAGTGAGGCCTACTATCTGCTAGCACTCCACGCTCACCACCACAGAGACTGGGAACCGGGCACTCGCCCTCAGGGAGGCCTAGTGAGGCCTGCTAGTCTTTGGGCGTTCCTCCAGGAAGGCTTAATTCAATCAATCAATCAATTTTTATTTATATAGCGCCTTACAGCAGCCAAAAGGTGCACAAAGCGCTTTCCCAAAGCATCACACGACAACATAAAAACAAGTCCAACCAAGCAAGCCCAGCACTAAGAGTCAAAGGCTTGATTAAAAAAGTGTGTTTTCAGATGAATTTTGGGCCTGCCACCTGACGATAGGTGCGCTCAACTATAGCTCTACACTGTGACTGGACCTGTCCAGACTGTGATCAGGAACCTGCCCTCAGGGGAGGCCGGGTGAGGCCTACTCCCTACTAGCAACTCATGCTAGCCATCCAGTGACTGGAGCCCGGGAGCGCCCCCCTCAGGGGAGGTCAAGTGAGCCTGCTTACACCACAGCAGGCCCTTAGGGAGGCCTAGTGGCGCCTACCACCTACTAGCAGCTCGTGCCAGCCATCGAGGGACTAATGCCCAGTAATACCCCCTCAGGGTAGACCGGGCAAAAGCCTGCTACTCATAGCAGGCTCTCAGGGAGGCCTGGTGGGGCCTACCACCTGAGCCAAGGTGACCAAAAAACCGGGAGCCTACCCCTCAGGGAGGCCTGGCAGGGCCTACCTCCAAATAGGAGGCCTGCAGATTCTATGAACCCTGCCACGGTTAGAGGAAGGCTGACTGCTGCGCCCGGGCTGACGGTAGCTGTCTGCTGCTGACGACGAACTGGACATCCAGTTATCACCTGAGGACTCATCCCCAAGGAGGCCAAAGAGGGCCTGCTAGTTGACAAAGTTTCCGCTGAAGTTGACATCAACTGAGAAAAATCCTCCTAGGCCCACACGGGCCGCGACGTTGAGACTCTCTTGCAAGGAGGCCTGATGATGCCTACCACCTGTCCTGGAGTCTGCTGCCCAGACTGCCCAAGCTGGCTGCTCACAACCAGCTGGCCTTCATACACCCGCACCTGGGGCTGGCTCCATCCCAGAGGCTAAAGGGCCTCCATGACGGCGCAGTCTCACGGGCAGTGCCTACAGACATGACCTAATCACATTGTCACTAGCAGTGCACTCAGCGAACAATGCTTCCTAAAAAAACCCTCTAAAGCGAGGGGAGTACAACTTACATCACCTGCTTCGAGGCGGCCATCTCACTTTCCATACAGTGGCCTGCCGATCATGCAAGGGCGTCAGCCATTGACAATGCTCGGGCCTCAGGGGAGCATCCGACCAAAACCGCCATGCAGAAGGTTGCGATGTTCAGCTCAACCCGAGCCCTAAAGAAGGTGGAGCAGAAGACATAGAGCAAGGGTGGAAATATCATACAAATATGCAACCCACCGGCCATGCCATCCCCCAGGATGAGGCCGGGGGCCGCCAGAAGATGGCGGCCACACAAGCTCTGAAAGGCGGGTTATATACAATAAGGACGCTTAACCCCGCCCCACGACCACTGGCAAAGTCGCTATCCATGCTGCAACACCTAGACTGCATTACTAAATGATCCCAGAACGCAGAGAAGGGGGCGGGCCTTGGCCGGACGACTCTGAAATAAGAGGAGGCTGAATCAAGAATGCAGAAAACACAGCACTGTACTTATACTTAAAGGACAGGCCCGGGGCGACAATACCTGCCTTTAATGGAAACGCCCCCCATCCTTAGCGAAGCCTAGGCCAAGTGGTGCAGCGCTAAGCCTGCACTCGATCTACTCAGGGCTCGGGAAAGAAACATTATCACCCCTTATAAACACAACGAGGCCCCGAAAAACCCATTCAAAAGCCCAACAAGGCTGTGAGCAGATCACACTACAGTTCATGCATTAGTGCTTACCCGGTCGTAGCTACTTTATACTTAAAGCTAGGAAACAAACTCGCCCCCGCACGCCACAAGCCCGCGAGCAAGAGTGGCAGATACAAACACTCACATTAGTGAGAGAGATAACGCGGAGAGGCTGGTGGTGGTTGAGGAGATTCCCCCCTTCTATGTAAAGCGCTTTGAGTACCTTGAAAAGCGCTATATAAATGTAAAAAATTATTATTATTATTATTAGATGCGGTAAACTCTACTAGCCAAAGTATAGCATATATTCACAACCATATAAAGTTGCAAAGAAGATCGTTCTTAGCTACTCACCGGGAGCTGCAGGCCCTGCGATGTCCAACAATGTTCCATAATCCCCCAAACCCTCTCGGGAGAGCGAAAGAGGGTCCTGGAAAACATAGAAAATAATGTTTCACCCTACTCGAGGGGGACTCACCGCTCGCTCTTCTGGTGCTTCAAACCTTGAAAAACCAGCCATCAGGCCAGTGTTCGGCCACCTTTCCGAGGGGGGCGCGCTCACCAAACAAGCCAGGCGGGCCGTCAGATCTTACATATCTGCTCATCATAAGCCCACCGGCCTGATGTAAAGCGCCCGGGGAAAGAGGCAAGAGTAAGGGAAAAGCAGCACTCATCTGCGCACCCTAGGGGGTGGAGTCCTATCGCGCTGCCTCCGTTGGTTCCGGTTCCCAGCTCCGGCTTCCTTCCTCTTCTGGTTGCGGGTGTCCCGCCTCCTCTGCACACCAGTCCTCCGCGGAGGGGGCGCTCGAGAGGCGACGTTGGTTCGCTGGTCCCGTCTCCAGCCCTCGGACCGTGACGGGCCAGGGACACCCGACTGCCTGGGCGCGGTCCCGGACTTCAGCGGTATGCATGATCTAAATGCCGCCGAGCGCGCCTTCACCTCTCTGAACTTCCCCACCACCGCCTCGATGGAGGTGCCGAAAAGCTCAGATGGCGAAACCGGGGCATTGAGGAGAAAGGAATTCTCTTTCTCCCTGATGTCCGCAAGATTAAACCACAGATGTCTCTCCGTGGCCACCATCGCCGCCATCGAGCGACCGATGGAAAACGGCATCTGTTTGGTGGCCCGGAGAGAGAGAGATCCGTGGTCCGGCGCAACTCGGCCACCACCTCAGGGGATAGTCCCTTCCCCTGATAGCGGTCCCTCATCAGGTCCGCCTGGTAAGCCTGCAACACCGCTGTGGTGTGCAAAGCCGCCGCAGCGTGACCCGCAGACATGTACGCCCTGCCATTCAGACGAGAAGTCGTTTTAAGTGGTTTTGTAGGCAGGGTGGGAGCCCTCAGTGTCGACAGCCGCCCAGAGGCGCAAACGTCTCGTCCACGGTTGGCACCGACACATACCCAGCCTCGGGCAATCCCTCGACATCAGCGAAATTAGCTCGCTGATGTCAATAGATGCGGGCTGAGTAGGGCATCTTCCATCCCCTCGAGATCTGTTGATAGAGATCTGGGAGGAATGGAAGACTCCCAGGAGTTGGGAGGTCATGGGCGGAGAGAAACCGATCGTCCAATCTGTTTGGACGCTCAGCCTCTCTCCTAACGCACAGCAACTCCCCATACATGGGACAGGATGGTTGAAAGGCTTCAGCCTCAACTGACTCACCAGCCTCTTCCTCCATCCTCTGCTCGAGTGGAAGAGCAGTAGACGAGGAGGAGGAGCCTAAATCCCGCTCTTCCGCCGAAGTCCGCCTCTCGCAATCTGGATCGTCCTCCATGAGAACCACACCCGTCTCCAGGCGACGAGCCAGATCCACCTGGGAACCCTAAGATGTTAGACGCCGCTCAGCCTCAGCTCGAGCGGGGCCGTTCCCAGATGCTTAACCCTCTCCCCTCGAGAAACGGTTCAGACGAAAGCGGAGCGTTCTCAGGGGAAAACGATCACATTTTGCACAGGAGGCTCCCTCGAGAACCTCCCATGTATGCTCTTCTCCCAGGCAGTAAACGCACAGTGTGTGTGTATCCTCAGGCGTAAGATACCTGGTACACGGGTCAGCACACTTGCGGAAGTGGCATTTCTTCTCAGCACACTTCATACTTCTTGTTTTCAGACGCTTTACATGAAATACAGGCAAAACAGTCCCTGAAGACGAAAAGATGCTGTCATGTTGACAAGGCGCCCTTATATACTACCTGGTCGTACCTTGATGACATCATAGGCTGTCACTGGTCAATAGGATTGACGTTTTTTTGATTGTGATTTCAGGCACCTGTCACGCTGGAGGCGTTCCCCGTAGCGTCAGCTGACGCAGCGTGAGTTCCCTTTCGAAAGGGAACCGTAAGTTTGAAAAGTTTTAAAAGTTTTAAAATGTCACTGCTGTTGCCATGCAATTTAAAAGTGGTGTGCAGTGATACTGACATTGCACAATATATCGTGCAAAAGAGACAGTGAGTCAGAAGGATGTTTCAGACAATGTTTGGGCCAGCTGTCAATGAGAGTTTGGAGCATTTATTTGTCTGTGAATGGTGTGTTAAATGCTGTATGATAAACACTGGTTAGGGCTGTTGTGTACCCTGAGACAACGCCCCCACCAACTGGAGCTCAGCAGTATCGGCATCCTGTTAGTCTTTCTGTGTCTGCTTTTAGGGACTGTAAATGCAGGCATTCGTTAACAGATGACAATTTTTAGCAACCACTATAACTATTGCTCAGGGTTAGCAATTTAAACAAACCTCTAATCCTAGGTTTAAACTTAGGAACTCATCCCACACCATTTGCTCTGTAGACATAGATGATGGCTCAAAGCATGCAGCTCGTTGAAGAGAGGTGTGCTATTACTGTTGCTATAAGTGTTTAGGCTCTTCACATGGCAAATGATAAAGCTACGCTAAGTCCCATTGACTTGCATTGAATATGGGACCATAGCCATATCTAGGGACCAGATTTAAGAGTGGGCTCTTTTACCACTTGTGCCAGACACCTAGCAACCAACAACAGTCAAGCAACCACCCAGAACATGTTAACAACTGCATAGCAACACACTAATACAGTGTCAGCAACTTTTGCACAGGCAAACATTACACACATTTTCAGCAGTGGCTATTTACACTGTGTCAAAAGTGTTAAAATAAAACACTAATACTTTACACTGAGGATAATAACAAGTAGGCTACCATTTGCATGAAGTACACTACTGATCAAAAAGGACAGTAAAAATGCTATTCTTTTGTACTTTCTGTTTGTTAAAGGTTCGTAAAAAAGGTTTCCATTAAGCAGCAGAACTCTTTTGGTAATTGTTAATAATAATAAAAAAATTATTGAGCAGTCTGCTCAATACAATAGAGCTGAATGAGAGTCACAGCACAAATGGCAGGAGTCAGATTTCATCACGAGAGCTGACAGACAAGATGATCGCGGAAGATTTGGTTTCAAAGCTAAATGTAAAAGCACCTATTTAAGTGAGTTTGTCATTGTACTGTTTTGTTGTTGTGTTTTTCATTAAGAATAATAGGCTAATGAACCCATGAGTGGCCGTGTGCATTTTACTTTCAGTTTTAAAATTAGCAATTTGAAAAGCGCCCACCGGGTTTGATACCGGTTTTATCGGTGTTGTCACATGTCAATTAACAATTTCCTCAGAGTCACATCCCTATCGTGTGCTTACACTGCCTTACAAGTAATTGCCTAATAAGGCAGTGAGGCAACAAGTCAGCTGCCTAGGTTTTCGAGTGCAGCCTAGGTCACAGCCTAGGTCACAGAGTAGAGCCAATAAACACAGTAAAACACAGAGAACAGAGTACACATTACAGTACGCCCCCTCTCGGAAACTACTAGAACTACTGAGGAGGGAGGGCGGGGGCTCTGGAGGAGGTCAAGAAACAACAGAAGTAATTAAAGCAGTCCATGGGGGAGTGGAAGGTGGGAGCAGCCAGGGAGGAGCCCGGAACAGGAGGAGCCAGGAAATGAGCCAGAGGCCAACCAGGACGAGGCCCCAGGGTGAAGTCAAAGGCAGGAGGAGCCATGGTGCTGACTTGATGGAAGGTACCCTGGGGACGACTGACGGAGGTGCAGCTGTGGACAAGGAGACACTGGTGGAGATGACAGGTCGAAGAGCCGACACAGGATTGATGCTACTGGAGACTGAAATGGAGCCATGGCGACAAGCATCCAAGGTGGAACCAGGACAGAGTCAAAGCCTGTGTGAACGAGGAAGAAGGCGGGAGGAGGGCAGAGCCAAAGGCGCAGGCAGGGTGATGTCCGACCAAGGGGTAGCTGGAGGGATGAGGAAGACCTGTGAAGCCCTATGGCCGATGGTTTTCGGTGGAAACAAAGGAGGGAGGAGCTTATGTTGAGCGATGGGCCCATAAGCTGGAGGTGGACCCAGGGGATCCTCTAGGCTTGATGGAGCTGTTGACCAGAAGATACAAATCCTCGTAGTAAGTGGGAGATGTAGAAGGGCTGAAGGACATTAGCAGAGGCGGGGCTTAGGAACGGGCTGTTTGAGGTTGGATACCCCTTTTCCACCAAAGCAGTGCTAGAGCTAGAACGGAGCCAGAGCCTAGTTTCAAATCAGTTCTTTGTGTTTCCACATCCAAAGCCCCAGCTCCGAGCCAGGAAAAGTGGTTCTTAAGTAGCACCAAAACATTGCTGGGCTAGAACAAGGCTAGAAGTAAGAACCGATTACGTCAGGCGCTGGGGGTGGGGTCAACAAGACGAACACAGACTTGAGATCCGCCATTGTTGAAATAGCAGCTAATGGAGCTAACAGCTGCTGCTCGTTTGTAATCTCCGTCTATACAAATTACGGCGTACTGCATGAATCCGTTGGATTCGCAGTGTTTTCGTTGTGTTTTGATGCCGATGTAGGATCGTAAAGCCATGTGAATCAATAGTAACGCAACGTTTGCATTGTTGATGGAAGGCTTGTTCGCAGCGGTGCTGTGCAGAGACCGATCACCGTATGATAACGAGTCCAGCGAGAGCATATGACTCCTTATGCTTTTGATTCACTCATGCGTTTTTTTAAATATCCTACGTGGATCGGTCTGCGCAGCGCCGATGCATCTCGAACAAGCCTGGTGTGTTTGTGTTTCCCGCTGCCCAGGGTTGCCAGGTTTTCATAGCAAAACCCGCCCAATTGCTACTCAAAACAAGCCCAATCGCGTTTCAGGGGGGCTTCCCTGGTAAAAATCACATTTGGGGGTAATATATGTGTTTTTGGCATGGTTGCCTACTAAAATTCGCATTCCCGGGGCTAAATATCACATAATTGGGGTCGCTTCAACCAGCGGACATGAAAAACATCCCGCAGTAACAGTGATGAAGTACTTGGCAACACTGCTGTTGCCTCGCTAGCGTTGCTGAGAGAGATGAGACGTATACAGTGACGTAAGACATGGCTCTGTTGTGGCTCTCAGCATGTGGAAAAACAAACGGTTCTTAGAAGGCTCCTCAGTTGAACCAACTATGAACTGGGCACTGCCTTGGTGGAAAAGGGGTAGGAGAGAAAGACTGGGCGGGCATTCTAAAGATACAGAGGGGGCTGGAGACAGTCCATTAAATCCTCTTCAAATAAATCCTTCAATTCTTCAAAGTAAGTACCAGAGGCTGTTAACATCTCATCCACAGTGGTGGGGCTTTTCTCCCAGCCCCCAAGCTCCAAAAGCACTTCCTCAGCAACGCACAATGTTGCCGGATCACGCATCAGTAGTATGGGCGCCAGAACTCCTTCGACCTCTTCTGCAGGCCAGTCTCAGGCACAGTGAGCACAGGCAACACCATTGTGCCGGTCGCGTTCGGTGATGGATGGCTGGTCTCTGGCGACAGTGGAGTGGAACTGGTAATGCCATGCGAGTTGATGTTTAACAGCACCAACTACACAAAGGTGCCGAAATACCCCCCCGAGGACCCACACCGGGCAGGCATGCATTAGTCTCAGAGTTCAGGCTTACAACCAAACACTAGCATTAACGCTGGCATCAAAGAGGGCAGACAGAGACTGGGCAGAAACACAGGGCTTAAATGAACAGAGACAAGATTATTACAAGAATTAATGAACACAGGTGAAACAGAATGACTAATTAATTAACTCAAGGAAAATAGGTCATAGAGTAGAACCAATAAATAGAGAGAACAGAGTACACGTAACAACGGTAGTGTATACAAACAAAAATCTACTTGTTTACACTAAGTGCAAACACGCTGATACACGCTAATCACGGTGATTTATAGTGTAACATCTGATTTTACTAAGAGAAAATATAGGCCTATGTGAGCCATGGTGGGCGGAGTTAATAAAACAAAAAGTAGTTTTTGTGCATTTTATTTAAAAATATGCTTTTATTATTTTTGGCAGTTTTGCCACTTTTGTGAGGGAGTAAAAGGAAAAAATGTAGATGGAGGGAGGACAGGACTAGAAAATTACACAATTTGGATTTAACCGGATGACCAGCACGAACACCACTACACATCATGTTGGAGCATGTGCACTACCCAGCAGGTCACGGCTCCAACATGTCAACCATTCCACCCAAATCTATTATTTAACCACATTTAAATCTTAATTAAACCCTTGCTGTCATTGTTTACTGTATGAGCTTAGCAAAGCCTCACATTTGAGAGGAAATCCTAAATAGAACAAATGTAATGGTGTAGGTTAAAATAATACCTCTGGATTATGAAACAGCTTGAGGGTGACTAGATCATTACTGCTTTACTCTCATAATCTCTGCTAGCATCTCTCGGGTGGGTGTAATGAGAAGAATGGTTAGCATGTCTGCCCTACCCATGAACTGAGATTTGTTTCACATCATTAGCGTCCGAGGCCAGTCACTTGCAGTAAAGAGTGACATTTACTGCAGCACCTTATCATGGCTGCAACATTGCTTCAACACATGGTTAGGGACTGCACATTTAAATGGATCATGGACGAGGTCAACCCATCCATCCATCCATCCATCCATCCATCCATCCATCCATCCATCCATCCATCCATCCATCCATCCATCCATCCATCCATCCATCCATCCATCCATCCAAATGTAGGATTATTTGAAAAGGCTATTGCCCAATTTCACAGACATGGTTTAAACCTATTCCATACAAAAATGCATGCTTGAGCTGTTTTAAATGAAAGCAACTTGCACTGACATATCTTAAAATATGGCAGTGCCATTGTTTTGTCTCAAGATGCACACCAGTAATGTTTTTTCCCCTAAAGCATGTTTATAAAAGCTAGGCCTAATCCTGGTTTAATCTAATCTGTTAAAGTCACAATGAGAAGGAATTAGCGACAGCTCCTTTCTTCCATATTGTGATGTACATCCGAGTGTAACGGTTTATCGAAAAAAAATAAATAAATTAAGACTTGATTCAATGCATTGGTTGTTGATTGGATGTTAAGATGTGGATGTGGCACTTAAAAGTGGAGGCAGATAAATGTAATCTTGGATTTAGATGACTAAATGATTGGAGAAGCCAGAAGAAGCAGTTATGACAATTATGACATAATATAATAACTATAACATGCATTCGGAAATAAGGGTGCGTTTCTATTTCATGCCGACTTTAATGAGAAATGCACATGTTCTGGAGAAACTGTTATTCTTCAAACTCAATGCATTCTTTTCTTACTTGATGTACGATGTAAAACAGTGGCACTGAACCGCATACAGAGCGCCATAATTAAAAGGTAAATTTGAATGATGCAACGTTTTGCAAGACATTCAATACTAACAGACGCAGTCCAAGACAAACATGTCAGCCATTAAGAGTTATCATGTCTTATTTTATCTGGAATCTCCTGTATCAAAGACCACCCAGAACCAAACACAGCGTAATGTTTGCTACATTTCCAATGAATGTTTTCGTCCTTTCTCTTGTCTCTTCTCTTCATGAGTTCTTCTCAGACTGTACACGGCTGTCACTGCAGATTCACCCATGACTTTGATACACGTCTGGTTCTCCCCGAGGCTGTTGTGGAGAAATGCTTCGGTGCTGTATGCTAATGAAATTAGCGTTAGCCTGTCACACCACCTGACTATTTTCAGTGCTTTGCCGATCAAATGTCTGCCAGGTTTGCTGGACATGGATTATACAAAAATAACATGAATTGTACTGTTTTAAAAAAGAGAAAACGTGTAGCGCCTTAAAGCCCTGATGGAATGTAGGGCAAATGAGGAGCCGCAGGAGGAGATCAGAGAGTTATGCAATCTGACTCTGTGATGATAAAAGCATGGAAAAGATCCAAACCAGCTGTTAAATTCTCCCAAAGCGATCATCAACTGCTGTGTCCTTGAGCACAGCACTACAAACCTAACTGACAGCTTCACAACATTAAAAATGACCACTTTCTCTGTCAAGTAAAATAGTACTTGAGTAAGGTCACAGTTCACTTTCAATATACAATAAAAATACAACATATGAAGCAGAGGAATGCTTTTTAAACCGTAGCCTACTAAAATTCACATATACGCTGCGCACATGTTGGCTGATTTTACTAACTTTTTACTCTAATTCATTTAACTCCACTTAATTTTTTTTAAAAAAAATTTTGTAAACAAATTCATATGTTGACAATTTACATTATCTATATGTAACTTTCTAATCTATAATCTAGTATGTAACTTTGATGTCATGTTGGTTGTTTTTACTTTCTTTGAAGCAGTTCTTTCAAAGTTAAATTTCAAAGAGGAGATAAGAGAGTATGATGAATAGCTGATGTCAATCTTAACAGACACTTTTATCAGTGTTTCCTCATTATCTGAATAACTACCAGACCCACACCACAGTCTAACTTTCCACTAAAAGGATAGCAAGATAAACTTTAAACAGAGTATCAGTAATGGTATAAAACAGGGCCAGACATTGACAGAAATTTCATGATTCGATTCAATTCACTTGGATACCAGGTACAGTACATGTGTAAATTATTCTCAAGGGGAAAAAAAAACCTCTCAATAGGCCTACTGTAAATTATAGGGAACACTGTTATTTACTTTAAATAATTACCTTTTAATAACATAATTATGTTTCTACTCCAAATTGTTTTAATATATATTCAAACATATATTGAATATTGACGAATAGGTTAAGAAAATATAATAAATATATAATAAAATGCATATATATAGCAAAATGCTCCTCTATTATTTTTTTTAGCTAACTAACGAGTTTATGATCATTAATTGCTTTCCTGGTGTTGGGAACTCTTTTCCTCCTCAAAGAAGAGACCAGGAGACGTCGGGATATCTTTCAAGCAGACGTTACTCTTTATTGAAACACGTGCTGTTCTTCGCTGCACTGTTTTACTGACATCTTTCTACTGTTGAAGCATTGATTTTACGATTACATAATACCTATTGCATTCTGGTAAATTGTACTGTATTTTTCAAGTACCTTTTGATGTTCATCCATGTTTATTTTGTGCTGTAACTAGTAGTAAAGAGGAAGAGACACGACGCCCAGATGGGATTCAGAACGATAATCAAAACACAGATGGAGTAGTAACTGGAGTAGGAATCTTTATTTTTATATTTCCTCTTTATTCTACTGCTAAATATAACTTACTCATCACCATAAATTGTTTAAAAATTGCCTATCACGTTAAATTTGACATCGCTAGCTTTTAATCTAAATCACCATCACACGTTAGCATTTCGCTAGCCTGTTAGCTTGTCATCTCTGCACCCGGGTCTCCTGCTCTCTGAGTTCATTAGTTGGATTAGTAAATAGTGTCCAGCATACGATTGTGGTAAGTGGTATATTGGATTAATCAACAAACACGGTAAGTCATGTCTTCTCCTGTCATTATCACTTGCACTTCATGCTGCATGTTCAGTATAGGCTTCTCCGCTGGCGAACAGGGCTTCACATGTGATAAATGTAAGGAGATAGTTAGGCTGACGGAGAAGATTTCAGAATTAGAAACACGCATCCATACTTTATCTGAGAGTAGTGAGGATGTAACAGCTTTAGACACTGATTTGGATGCGAATAGCTTAGTGAACTCTGTACATTCTTCGGTTCCGGCTGCAGGGCCCTCGCAGCAGGGCAACTGGGTGACAGTGAGGCAGCGTAGTCGCAGACCAAAAAAACGCTTTTCCGTTCCGGTTAGAACATCAAACAGGTTCTCCCCTCTCAGTGAAGCACCCACTGAGTATCCTGTTGAAAGTGCCCTAGTCATTGGCGATTCTATTACACGGAACGTTAAAATAGAGACACCAGCCACCATAGTCACTTGTTTACCGGGAGCCAGAGCGCCTGACATCAAAGCAAATTTAAAAGTGCTGGCTAAAGCTAATCGTAAATTCTCTAAGATTATTATTCACGTCGGCACTAATGATGTTCGACTTCGCCAGTCGGAGATCACCAAAATTAACATTAAAGAGGTGTGTGAACTTGCTAGTACGATGTCAGAGGCTGTTTATTGTTCTGGTCCGCTCCCCGTTAGAAGGAGTGATGAGATAGTTAGCAAGCTATCATCACTCAATGGCTGGTTGTCTAAGTGGTGTCTGCAAAATAACATAGGGTTCATAGACAATTGGAAAAGTTTTTGGGGCAGACCTGACCTGTTGAAGAAGGATGGCATCCATCCCTCCTGGGGTGGTGCCGCTCTTCTCTCTAGTAATTTGGCACATAGTCTTAGAGCTAAACCTTGACTCACTAGGGCCCAGGTCAGGAAGCAGACAAACTGGCTAAACCGACCGTCTGCTAGCTGTCTCATGTCACCGGAGTCAGATAAATCCCAGCACATAGAGACTCTTTCACCGAGATATTATCATATAGAGACTGTGTCTGTTCCCCGAATTAGTAAATACAAAAAAACATCAAAACCATTCAACAGTAAAAATGTAATTGATGTCCAACAAATAAACAAAAGATATAATACAGATGAACAATTGATAAAGCTTGGGTTGCTGAATATTAGATCCCTTTCCCCAAAAGCGCTTATTGTTAATGATATTATTAAAGATAATAATCTAGATGTGCTCTGTTTGACAGAAACCTGGCTACAACCTGACGACTACATTACCTTAAATGAGTCCACCCCCCAAGATTATTGTTATAAACATGAGCCGCGTCTGAAAGGTAAAGGGGGAGGGGTTGCTGTAATTTATAATAATATCTTCAGTATTACTCAGAAGTCTAGTTTCAAATATAATTCCTTCGAAGTTTTGGTGCTTTATGTAATGCTATGTAGTGTACATGACAAAACCCGTTCAACATTGGTGTTAGCTACTGTATACAGGCCACCAGGGCATAATACAGACTTTATCAAAGAATTTGCTGACTTTCTATCAGAATTAGTACTGGCCGTAGATAAAGTACTAATTGTTGGTGATTTTAATATCCGTGTAGACAACGAAAAAGACGTATTAGGATTAGCATTTAAAGATACACTAAACTCTATTGGAGTTAGGCAACACGTGTCAGGACCCACTCATCGCCATAATCATACTTTAGACCTAATATTGTCACATGGAATTAAAGTTGATACCGTTGAAATTCTGCAGCAGAGCGATGACATCTCAGATCATTACTTAGTATCTTGTATACTTAATTTAGCTAAAGTTGCAAAGCCGCCCCCTCATTTAAAAAATGGCAGGACAATCACTGCCGCTACTAAAGATTGCTTTTTAAATAATCTTCCTCATCAGTATCATCTCCTCAGCATCCCAGATAGCATAGAAGAACTCGATGTTGCAACAGAAACTATTGACTCTCTCTTTTCCAGTACTTTAGACACAGTTGCTCCTCTGCGCTTAAAGAAGATTAAAGAAAATAGTCCAACGCTGTGGTACAACGAGCACACCCGGGCCCTTAAAACAGCAGCCAGAAAAATGGAGCGCAGCTGGAAGAAAACAAAACTAGATGTCTTTCGTAATTCGTGGAAAGAGCACATGATCACATACAGAAAGGCGGTAAGAACTGCTAGATCCGCTTATTTCTCAACTCTCTTGGAAGAAAACAAACACAACCCAAGGTATTTATTCGATACAGTGGCTAAATTAACCAAAAATAAAGCTTCAAATTCTGATGATTGTAAACAGCACAGCAGTAATGACTTTATGAACTTCTTCACATGTAAGATTGATAATATTAGGAAGAAAATTTTAACCATGCAGCCGTCTACTACAGTATCACATCAGACAGAGCATTGTAGTGTCACTGAGGAAAAACTACAATCATTCACTGATATAGGAGAAGAAGAATTGGCTAAACTCGTTAAATCATCAAAATCAACAACATGTATGCTTGACCCTGTACCGACTAGGTTATTAAAAGAGATGCTACCAGAGGTCATAGATCCTCTTCTTAATATCATTAATTCATCTTTGTCATTAGTATATGTACCGAAAACTTTTAAGTTGGCTATTATTAAACCACTTATTAAAAAAACGCAACTTGATCCTACAGAATTAGTCAATTATAGACCAATCTCAAATCTACCCTTTCTGTCAAAAATACTTGAAAAGGCAGTTTCTTCACAATTATGTTCCTTTTTAGAACGAAATGGTATCTGTGAGGATTTCCAGTCAGGATTTAGACCGTATCATAGTACTGAGACTGCTCTCATCAGAGTTACAAATGATTTACTCTTATCATCCGATCGTGGCTGTATCTCTCTATTAGTGTTACTCGATCTTAGCGCTGCATTTGATACCATCGACCACAACATTCTTTTGAATAGACTCGAAAATTATGTAGGTATTAGTGGAATTGCTTTATCGTGGTTTAAATCATACCTATGCGACCGTTATCAGTTTGTAGCAGTAAATGAAGAGATGTCACACCGATCGCAAGTTCAGTATGGAGTACCACAAGGCTCAGTGCTAGGACCGCTACTCTTCACCCTGTACATGCTACCACTGGGAGATATTATTAGGAAGCATGGCATTAGTTTTCATTGTTATGCTGACGATACTCAGCTCTATATTTCTTCACGCCCTGAAGAAACTTACCAATTCACAAGATTAACGGAATGCATAGCCACCATAAAACATTGGATGACCGGTAATTTCCTGCAACTCAATTCAGAAAAAACTGAATTTTTAATTATTGGACAAAAAAGCTCCACAAGTAGTAACCTAGAATACTGTCTAACACTTGATGGCTGCTCTGTCAAGTCTTCGTCGTCAGTGAGGAACCTGGGTGTGCTATTTGATACCAATCTTTCGTTTGAAAGCCACGTTTCTAGCATCTGTAAAACTGCATTCTACCATCTTAAAAATAGATCTAAATTACGGCACATGCTCTCAATGCAAAATGCCGAACAGTTAGTTCATGCGTTCATGACCTCAAGGCTATATTATTGTAATGCTCTACTGGGTGGTTGCCCTGCTCGCTTAATAAATAAACTCCAGCTTGTCCAAAACGCAGCAGCTCGAGTACTTACTAGAACCAGGAAGTATGACCATATTAGCCCAGTTCTGTCAACATTGCACTGGCTACCTATTAAACATCGCAAACATTTTAAAATCTTGCTTATTATTTACAAAGCACTAAATGGTTTAGCTCCCCAATACTTGAGCGAGCTCTTAACATATTATACTCCATCACGTTTACTGCGATCTCTAAATTCTGGCCAGTTGTTAATACCGAGAATATCCAAATCAACTGCAGGCGGTCGATCCTTTTCCTATTTAGCTCCTAAACTCTGGAACAGTCTTCCTAGCATTGTTCGGGAAGCAGACACACTCTGTCAGTTTAAATCTAGACTAAAAGCACATCTCTTTACTGTGGCATACACATAAAAGACTTTTTCCAATTAATTGATTGTTAGGCTGCATTAACTAGGTCAGACGGAACCGGGAACACTTCCCATAACACCTGATGTACTCGTTACATCATCAGAAGAATGGCATCTACGCTAATGATATTCTCTCTGTTTTATCCCGAGGTTTACTGCAGTCAGCCAGATCCGGGCCGTATCCAAATCAGATGGTGGACCTGCGCCCAGAGAAGACCAACACAGGACCCCGAAGTGTCTGCAGAGACCGTGTCAATTATCCTCCCCCTGCAACTGCCTCATCGACACGGCATCTAAATAAACCCGTCACCAGTGTGATGACTCCGATTGTTCGAATATTACCATTAAATAATACTTAAATCGATATGTCATCCGCAATAAACCCGTCTCCAGCGTGTTGCCTCCGATCATTCGAATATTGCACTTTAATAATTATTTAATCAACATCATCCTCAATAAACCCGTCTCCAGCGTGATGACTCTGATCATTCGAATATTGCACTTTAATAATTATTTAATCAACATCATCCTCAATAAACCCGTCTCCAGCGTGTTGCCTCCGATCATTCGAATATTGCACTTTAATAATTATTTAATCAACATCATCCTCAATAAACCCGTCTCCAGCGTGTTGCCTCCGGTCCTTTGAATATTCCGATCTATTATGACCTCTGACCTGTAAAGCAGCCAGAATAATAATAATAATAATAATACACTGTTTGTTAATTGGCCAGAGGAGAACTGGCACCCCGACTGAGCCTGTCACAATCTCACAATTCTGACTTTATATCTCACAATTCGGACTTTATAACTCACAATTCGGACTTTATAACTCACAATTCTGACTTTATATCTCACAATTCTGACTTTATATCACAATTCTGACTTTATAACTCGCAATTCTGACTTTATATCTCACAATTCTGACTTTATATCACAATTCTGACTTTATAAGTCACAATTCTGACTTTATATCTCGCTATTCTGACTTTATAACTCGCAGTTCTGACTTTATAACTCGCAATTCAGACTTTATATCTCGCAATTCTGACTTTATATCTCGCAATTCTGAGTGTATTTCTCCCAATTCTGACTTTATAACTCGCAATTCTGACTTTATATCTCGCAATTCTGAGTGTATTTCTCCCAATTCTGACTTTATAACTCGCAATTCTGACTTTATATCTCGCAATTCTGAGTGTATGTCTCACAATTCTGACTTTATATCTCGCAATTCTGAGTGTATTTCTACCAATTCTGACTTTATAACTCACAATTCTGACTGTATGTCTCACAATTCTGACTTTATATCTCACAATTCTGACTTTATATCTCGCAATTCTGACTTTATATCACAATTCTGACTTTATAACTCGCAATTCTGACTTTATATCTCACAATTCTGACTTTATATCACAATTCTGACTTTATAAGTCACAATTCTGACTTTATATCTCGCTATTCTGACTTTATATCTCACAATTCTGACTTTATATCTCACAATTCTGACTTTATAACTCGCAGTTCTGACTTTATAACTCGCAATTCAGACTTTATATCTCGCAATTCTGAGTGTATTTCTCCCAATTCTGACTTTATAACTCGCAATTCTGACTTTATATCTCGCAATTCTGACTTTATATCTCACAATTCTGACTTTATATCTCGCAATTCGGACTTTATATCTCGCAATTCTGACTTTATGTCTCGCAATTCTGACATTATATCTCACAATTCTGACTTTATATCCCACAATTCTGACTTTATATCTCACAATTCTGACTGTATGTCTCACAATTCTGACTTTATATCTCACAATTCTGACTGTATGTCTTACAATTCTGACTTTATAACTCGCAATTCTGACTTTATATCTCGCAATTCTGACTTTATATCTCACAATTCTGACTTTATATCCCACAATTCTGACTTTATATCTCACAATTCTGACTGTATGTCTCACAATTCTGACTTTATATCTCACAATTCTGACTGTATGTCTCACAATTCTGACTTTATATCTCGCAAATTCTGACTTTATAACTCACAATTCTGACTTTATAACTCACAATTCTGACTTTATATCTCGCAAATTCTGACTTTATAACTCACAATTCTGACTTTATATCTCGCAATTCTGACGGTATACTCACAATTCTGACTTTATAACTCACAATTCTGACTGTATGTCTCACAATTCTGACTTTATATCTCTCAATTCTGACTTTATAACTCGCAATTCGGACTGTATGTCTCAAAATTCTGACTTTATAACTCGCAATTCTGACTTTATAACTCGCAATTCTGACTTTATATCTCGCAATTCTGTCAGAATTGTGAGATATAAAGTCTGAATTGCGAGATATAAAGTCAGAATTTGCAGATATTTCTTACTTTTATTTCTGACTTTAATTCTGACAGAATTGCGAGATAAAAGAGATGTAAACACAATTGTGAGACAAAAAGTCGCAATTATCTTTTAAAATGTTTTATTCTATGGCAGAAACAAGCTTCCATTGTAAACACAACTACAAGCCAAGTACTTAGAATACTTAATTATACTTTTAAGTATATCTCGATCAAAAGACAAGTATAGGCCAGATATAGGCCTACTTAGAACTTTCTGGCAGTATAAGTTAATGCTGCTGTCTGTAACTTTTTTGTGTTCAAGATTTAAAAAAAAATATATAATAACACACACACACACACACACACACACACACACATATATATATATATATATATATATATATATATATATATATATATATATATATATATATATATATATATATATATATATATATATATAAAATGGTACAACATGAATCCATTTTCAAAATCCATTGTTTTTGTCTTACCCTGAATCATTATGGTGAACTTATAATAAGTGTTTATATTGGGACTATTTCAGTCCAGACTGGTAGGAACCGCTGCGGAGAAGCACAGTCCCTGCTGCATAGGATAGATGGATAGGAGGATTTAATAATCGGTATTGGTTTATCAAAATGAGAATCAATAATAAAAAAAAGAAATTTATATTTTCAACTCAGCCTTATAGTATAAAATCAGTTGAGTGCTGCAGAACTGAAGCATGGCTCTTTTCGTAAGGATGAGACAACTCCTCAAAGCCTAAAGCAAAGGACATCGAAAACTCATTAATACATTTACACCCTGATAAATACCCCCTAAATAAATGCCATCTGCTGGGAGAGAAAGAGGTCAGGGTAAAGAACTGAGGGAGAAGGAAAAAGATTGTTTTGTACATGGCTGTGAGTTTTGACAGAGCAAACACGGATTCTGATGGAAATCATTGCGGATATGACAATAAGACAGCATGTGCAAGACAGATGGCATCTATCACAGCACCACTCATATGATGGGACCTGTGTGCTGATGTAAAATGTAGAAAAAAAGTGAGAACTCAACGTGCGCCTATACATCAAAACTAACAAACAGGCGACACGCTGTGCAGCCCCCACCTCGCTGATGCCGCCGCACACTATGCAGTCCTCCTTTTCCAGAAGCATTCCTGCCTCCGCCACGGCCAACGTCCTAACAACCAGCCGGCTACTGCTGTGTCTGTACAACCAATGGAAGTTCTTTAACATTAATTTGCTCTCATTTGGAGTTCTCGCTTGGCCAATTATCCCATAGTATGGAGTTTATTAGGTGCTTTATGTTTGCCTGATAAATGCACTGGAGTGGGTTTCAGTGGCAGGGCCAGATGGCTATGCCTGGAAGGCAATGTGTGTTCACAGTCCCCTCCAAATCCAGCTATAGCACAAAGATACGCATGCAAACACGCACATAACCCTGCTCCTTTCAACACCTGTTGTGAAAGCAGAGCTCTCTTTCTCTCAAGCCGAGGATTTGCGAAGATTTTAATGAATGCTTGGAACGCTTCTGAAGATTTATTGGCATATGAAACGTGTGAGGGCATCGATATTGAGCATGTCTGGAAACATTTCATTTAAAAACATGGCTGATTAACGGCTGTCCCAACAAAAAGGGATTGGGTGGACAAAGGGTTTTTCCTCATCTATATTCAAAATATAAATCTGCAATATAAATAATACAAATATAAAAGTGTATTTATATTCCTTTAATTAAAACATTATTATGAAATATTAAAATACAATATGGTACCTGTTGGAACTGGAAAGGTTTTCTTGCACAGCTAACATCAACTGCTTAACCAACATGCATTTCATAATACATATTAAGTATATTTAAAAAGTATATACATTTTTAAGACTAACAATTTTTATAATATGAAATTGAGGGATAAATATAGACATATAGGCCTACAAATATATTGTTGCTGTACAGTCCAAAATGGTCCTAACAGAATATGCTCATCCTATTTTATCCAGACACTGCAACTTTTGTTCCTGAGCATCAATTTGGCGCCAGGTACAATGCATGCTCTTATAACTTACAATTACCATTTGTGGTTACTTAGTTGATATACATTTTCAGCAAAATGTAGAATTGGACCTTTTTAGACCTTTATATGGAATTCATAATTTAAAATCCTTCAACCAACAATGACACTCCCATGTTCAAAGTTACTCCACCAACATGCCTACAAGTATCAATCTAAACATTAATGTCGAAAAATCACTCAGGCGTGAATAAAGCTCAGAAACAATTTGTCAAGAATCATGTCAGCATACAAAGAAATTAACTCAAAAATTACAACTCTGTCATCTTTTACTCACCATGATGTTATGTTGTACATGTTGTGTTGTTTGACTATCATTGTATAGACAAAAAAAAAAAATCCACAAACACACACAAACACAACTCATTAATTATGAACCTGTTCTTAGTAGTCCTCTGGGAGGTATGTAAAAATAGCAGTTATTGATTAGCTAATCGTGAAATAACTCATTTAACTGAGCGCTATTACTTACTAATTAGTTCCTTTGTAGTTATTCATTAATGATGGAACAGTATTATAAAGTGGTGCCACCTTCTTTTTGTTCCACAGAAGAAAGAAAGTCATGCATTCTGGAATGACAAGGGAAAGTAAATGATAACAGAATTGTTGGGTGAACTATCCCTTTACAAGACTTCTATCAGGCAGGGCAGACGATCTTCATATAGGTTACAAAAATCTGTTAGAAGGAAACTAGGTGTAATTTTCCATTGACATCTCCAAAAGCAATAATCTTGGAAAGCTGGTTATAATGCAGGGATCCTGAGGGCAGAATGACAAGTCTTGTTTTGTCAGTTATAAATGCTTGAACCTTTGTATAGTTGTATAGGTATTGTAAGGTTAATGTGCTTTCATCAAAACACTTACTTAAATATTGTTCCATAACTGACATTTACAACTGTATTTTAGAAAGCATGCAACCGTCCTATGAGATCTGACAGCTTAGTCCTCAGATTGTGAGGAGGTTATATGTATTTTTTTAGACACACTTGATAGATGTTAAAACAGGTCTCCTCTCTCTGCCAATTCCCTGAGAGAAAAAATGGAAGCAGGTCAACAAATCAAAGTGAGCAGAGCCCTGCGGAGGTCACGTGAACCAAATTGTGTTTCAGATATTCAAACTGTCAAGATGTTCTGTGGTTGTATCAGGTAATGCTTTGCATAGAAATGTCAATCATAGGATAAACACCGAAAATCTTACTGGATCACAATCTGGAATGTTTATTTAATACCTGGAAAGATATTCAAAGATATTCAAACCCATTCATTACGAGCACAAAATGCATACAGTGAAGAACGTGACTCTGCGTGTAGCAGTGTTTAAATCATTTCCTCTAGATTCATGCTTTTTTTTTTTCTTTGAATAATTTCAAATAGGAATTATGAGAATTTATTTATTCATTCATCAGGGACCAAACATTAATCTCACAAGAGAAGAGATGCGTTGCACCTAATTTCCTTATAAGGTAGGCCTGAATAAGATGGAATAAATAAAAATAAAAATACACATATGTATACACACACACACACACACACACACACACACACACACACACACACACACACACACACACACACACACACACACACACACACACACACACACACACACACACACACACACACACACACACACACACACACACACACACACGTGTGATCATATATTGTAGGGCAGCCAAAGGATGACAGAAAAAATTGATGCATTAATTGCATTAAATATTTTTAGGCGTTAATCTGAAAAATAAATAAATAAATAATTGCATGTGTTAACGCGCTAATTTTGACAGCCCTGATATATATACTCAAACCAAATTTATTCAGACACCTTCAAACATTTTAAATTCAAATTCATCTTGATAACATCAGATAACTTTGATAGAAAGGTATGTAATGGATTACAATCAACCAATCAGCTGTCAGCTGTTCAATTTAAGTTCACAATTATAATAGCAATTTAGGTCAACCAATGACCAAGCAATGCTTCATTGTGTTCAGTCTGTGGTGTAAAATGTCACATTAGCAATTAAAGAAAAAACACTTAAGCAAAACATGGTGTTGGGGTAACAGCTTTAGGACCCAGGACCAGTAGTGAGAAATGAAGACCAAGAGTCAGGAGTTAGATTAATTAAAGAAAAGTTTACTGAAGAATAGTTTGCAGTTTCATCAGCAGAAGCCAGCTTCAAGTCTCTCAAGGAGTTCGTAGGCTGCGCTCCCTCTAACAGTCTCCCCACCTCCGCCTAACGTACATACAATTTTCTGAACAGTTATACTGTTTTCAAGGTCTAGACACGTCATTACTGCCATGTGGAATGATTCTGATTGGTTCTAACAACATGCACGTATGCAACTTTCCACACGTAAACAGATAGGAGCACATATCACTAAAAATGCATAGACTAGTTGTCGCCCAGGCCAAGATTTAGATCGTCATGACCTCGGAGGTCGCAGAATGGCGTCTCCACGTCTCGTATCATCTGCAGAAAAGTCCATCTCCAATGCTGAACCTGCACAGATCATGCAACGCACATACACACAAAAGCTCCAAAGAGTAACAGTTTGCTCAAGGTTGAGAACATCTTAACTAACTATCAACAAGCACTTCCAAAACATCCTGATATCACGTTTTAGTACTGAAGTGAAATTATTCTTTTAATAAGAAAGGCACATAAGAGAGGTACATTTCTCTGAGTCCCCAAAAAGTCACGTAGACCTGTAACCTATGTGGACTAAGGTCACTTTAGGATGACATATAGCTCAACACATGCAGAGAGGGGTTCTCTTTGCTCCTAGAGTGGTTTACACCCCAAGGACAGTTGCCTGTCAGCACGCCTTGACACAGACATCAGAGAAGTAACTGTAGAATGTGGATACAAAAGCACACAGCAAATATAATACTAAAATCACTCATTAAAATATAGAGGTTAAAGATTAACTGATTTATCCAATGTAGAAAAAATAGTTATAACTTGATTATCATTGATTCTTATTTTAATATTGAACATAAAATCATTCTTGAAGGATATGTGTCTGATGAAGAGACAAGTGATGTTTGGCTTGACCCTTGACCCTTCATTCCCCCCTTTTAGACCATATGGGGGGGTCCCATACCGCCACGTCTGGTCTACCAGTGAGGTCACTACGGAAGGTCAAGTGGTGACGCATGTTTCCCTTAGGGTCACAATTGTCTCTTCACCTCATCACGGACATGCTGGCCACTAAAAAGACCAGTCCCCGTTCCGAGGCTCTTTACCCCTTCCACTCACAAACAGGGCCCCAATGTTCTTCTTTTCTCAAAACTCCTGATCAACATACTGATAACGTGCTTTCTCTCATTGAGAGGGGAACCGACAATATAGTACAATAGTATTCATACAATTCTTTAGGGTTTCAGTAAAAGGAAATATAAAATAAAATAAAATAACAAAATAAAATAAATAAAATGAAAGACAAATCCATATTTAATCTCTGGAAGCCGGGCTAAACGAGCACTCACTGGCGCTGCATTTCCATCAAGTTAGAGGTGTGTGATGCCTCCAAAATCTGAACACATGACTGAAATTTGCAAGGTTAAAGTGACCAGAATGATCTCAGCCGACCCTCGAATGCCAATCTTTAAGGTGTTTCCTGGCTCTCAATTATGCGGTATTTGGTGAGCGGTATAGAGGGGCCAATATTAGGGCAGGGGCTGCTGTGTCCAGTCTTGACCTTGGCCCCTACGAAACACAGCTTCCCCTCCCACAGTGATGCTGCTGGCCTCACAGACATCTGCCTCACCTCTCATACACACCTCACATAAAAACACCCCCCCTTCTTGGAGGTGCCCCAAGAGTGGTGACCCCCATTGGCGTGGGTTGCCCTCTGCTGGCCACAAGAAGGTCTTACCCGTCATCGGGAAATCACCTCATTCTCATTGGTCATCGCAACAGGATCCGATATTTTTCTGGAACCTTTTGGAAAGTGCATTCAAGAGTCACCAGAGCCATCCGGTCTGCTTTCAAATTAGTAAAAACATGGAGACAGGTTAATTATAGCTCCTGATCACACAGTTTTCCTGATACAAGTGTTCTCGTGAAACATCACACACGTCTAGGACGGACCCTCAGTCACCACTCAGAGACCAAATACAAACTTAGGAAAATATAAAGGAGGAAACAAAATCATACCTAGGGAGGATCATTCAATTCATGATAATAATATAGAAAGATAAATATTGACTAAGTCTTTGATTATAAATTTAATTTTAGAACCCACCCTTCACGTTTCTACCAATTTAGGCTTCTTCCTAATTTACAATGTCCCACCAAAAAGCACATATGCATCCTTACATATTCACTTAACCCCCATTTTCATCATTATCCAAGATATATCACCCAAAGATAGGGATTGTAATTAAAAGTTTTTCTTTTTTTTTTTTTTTCTCAAAACAAATCTTTTTCAGATATAAAACTCAATAGTGGCCTGAAATAGACATAAAAATTAAATAAATAATAAAAAAAGATAAACCAACAATAAAAGGTAAATAAATAAAAATAAACAATGGAATAATCCATTCAATTTCATTCAGTCTCATATAGCATGTACCCCCTTAATTGCATAACACATTATACATTTCTTTCTCAAAGAATAGAAAATAAAAGAAAACATTCATATCATCCATAACATTCTTTCCACTTAAAACATAAACTTGTTCCTAATTTTTACTCAAGAAACCTTTGGTTAAATGTACTATTTCCAACAGACCCATTCTTCACCCCTCATAGCCCACATGACCGTTGATGAACATATCCATAAAAATAAAAATAAAAGTTAATGTTAAAACCTTTTCATCAAAAATGACTTAATTATCAATTCTTATTACACCCAATCAGCTTGTTGTTAGTAAAACATTCAAAATCATTCATCAGGGTTTTCTTTAAAGTACCCTTCTTTAAATTTTCTTGTATTTCTGTTCTCAATGTGTTGTCCATTAAAACTCTTCAGGTGTAAGCTCCAAATGACCAAAATCTTAAACCTCTTAATTCTTGTCACTTGGCAGTGATACTTCATCAAATCCTCACTAGCCTTATCTTGCCTCTTACACCCAAAAGTGTCATAACTTTACCAAGAACACATTTTCATAATCTCCCATATTACTTTAAATTTGGACTATAAGACTATAAGTCATCATCAATTTCTTTAAAGCCGTTTTAAAATAATTTGTTCAGCCATATCTATATTGACTCCATTTAACTTTACAAGTGTTCCTAAATTCTGTCAGAAAATCAATTTTTCACAAAAAATCTATCTTTTGGGGCTATTTCTCATTATTCCTCTATCAAAAATATGGTCTGCAGATGCCACACAATATGATCATTATTGTTTCTTATCTCTACTGCTCTGCAGAAACCAAAATATTATATTCCTCTTATCTCAATCTCAGTCACACAGAAAGACTTAAAGACACTTGCTTCTTTAACATTAATTGTGGTTCTGTATAAATCAAAATATCATGAAAAATGAAAATAAAGTAAAAATAAAACTTTTCCTTTTAAAAGTTATCTCTTTGGTCGCCCTCCGGCCTTTCAGAATTTTGAGGGAGTCTCTGGATAATTTAGATAGTGACTTCAGCCAATTTGTCACTTTGTCTCTGCCATCAAGTCTATAATATTTTCGTTTACCATTTTTAATCAATTGACATGATTTAAATTTATGCCCTCAGTTGAATTTAGACAAGGGTTTTAACCCATGATGGACGGCAATTTTTAACTTTACAATTCCACTTTAACTAATCCAGAGAGTAATTCAAATCAACATCATAAATGACAAAAGTCGTCACAACAGACAGAGCTGGATAAGAATCCATTTAAAGCTCGTCCTGTGTTCTGGATCATCTTTTCACCAGATTTCTTCAAAATTATCAGTATCTCTTAAGGTTGTCGTTTACCTTAACCAATCTGTAATGGTCAAACACTCATTCCAGAGGTTAATGACACCCAATCAGGACAGAACAGTTCTAGGAACAGACACATACAAAACATAAAGTGCAGTCACACCCACACACACATTAAACATGAATTGCTCATTCACAAATTTTACTTTTAGTGTTAACTCAAATTATTATTTAAATTCAGCTTTTACGTCTGCTCATTATTAATTTGTCTCTACAAAAGTCAGCTGGATTGTTTTGGTTCTGATATCATTCCTTTGTTTTGTTTCAGCTTTCGCAGGGCGATAACAAATTGTACCATCCCTGCTTCCACAAGCAGTCTCTCTCTCTCTCTCTCTCTCTCTCTCTCTCTCTCTCTCTCTCTCTCTGATAACTTTTTCAACAGTCTTCTAAGACTTTAACTTGAATGTTAAATTCATTCTCATTTAAAGTCTGTGTGTAAAAACATCTTATACCTTTTTACACACCATGTTTACCTAAAACATGTCTTATTATTCTCAAGTGATGCCCTGTGCTTTTATTCAGCAATATCTTCGATCATCTATGGCACAGTCTCAGATATCAGATAGCTGGTTTCCAAAATAGAGAGAGACTCTGAGGCATTCAGGACTGGTACTGCATTGTCATAAACTTTTAACTTGTCACTCTAGAAAAGCATAAGACTTGGCTAGAGATTACATTTGTTTTGCAATAAACATCAGACATTATCCCTTTAACTCTATCGTTTGCCAGAAATTACGTTTTCAAATGATCATAATTTCATATTTGTCTTTTGCCCATACAATCCATTTAAACTTCAAACATCCAAACTGAGTCTGAGTTACTCTTCTAATTTTAGCCACAGCACCAGAAATGACATGGTGGGCCAGATTCAGATAAGCGAATTGTTTTATTACAGCTCATCATGAGCTTATCTTTGGAACCAAAACATCAGCTTCTAGGGTTTTTAGCTTTTAACACCAATTATTGTCTTACGAGCAGTGTTTTTACCAACATCCAGTCCAATAAACTTTATCAGAACTTTTCACGAGTCAGAGGAACAGGAAAATGTATTATACATTTGTATCATTTAAACCCACTATGTTTCTAATTATATATCTTTTCTGCTCACTTTGTATCATCATTGTCTTTAATTTTGCCTCATAATTTTATATTAAAATTATCATTGAACTTTCCTTTTAACAGGGATTCCTTACGACTTAAATGAATTGAACTTATTACTTATTTCATTATTTTTCAATCTGTGCCCCTCTGTTTAAAATCCCTCCGTGTCCGTGACTATATCTGCAGCTGCTCTGAGAAGAGAGCGCAGGAGGGGAGGGGGCAGATAAGACTCGCTGCTCACACATCTCTGGGCCTTTTTGTTTTGTTTTTCCTGTTCTGTTTCAAAAACAACTTCCAGTCCTTTACTCAGACTACACAGACCAAATCTTACATAATTTCCAGTGATTTCTGCCAATTTATCTCACAAACAATTTAGAAATTAAAATTTTTCCAGTCTTTTAGCTTTTCGCCAGTCAAGTTTCTGATTAACTTTTTCCACTTAGAATTAAAACCTTTGCCCATTTCCTTAATAATTCCTTCAAATTTCTATGATGTCAGGGCTTCAGAGCAGAGCTGCTTACAGCGTTTGCTCTCTTTTGTCTCAAAATCTTTATCTGGACTGATCATGTCACAAATTGTTAGCCATCATTTTAGTCAAAGTTCATACTCACCTGAAATTATACCAGCGGAGATGGAGGCGGCGATCTTTAACCAACACAGCTGTGGCTTCTGCGTGATGAAACTGCAAAGTACACTTATACGAAAAAGTCACTCATACTGGTCCATGCCAATTTGGGTCATACTTTACATTTTCCTCGGGATCGTTCCTGATGCATCCCTGGCAAACAACCCTGAATCTATTTTTATTTTGTTTAACTAATAACTTAATCCCTAACTGTCTATTTTCCTAAATTCGGGGGCCCCCTGTCTGAGTTGGAAGAGACGGAGAAGGTTTGCGGTGGTCACTGTTTACCCTTACCAGTGTGCCTGCCCCTGTAGGAGTGGTGTGGTCACCAAAGCCCCCTTTGAGCTCTCTCCTCTGTTTGGGCAGGACTCGCTTGCACCCACGGTACCACCTTATGGTTACCTGGGCGACTTCTTATACCCCTTTATGTTTCTCAAACGCTTTTACCTCTTTAACATGTAATGTTCAAGATCTCTAGCCGAAACATAACCCGTGGTATAATTATTCCTTATTCCCGTCGAAATAAAGCTCTGCCGTTCCCCTTACCCAGTCTCTTCCAGTCAGACAAGTCTAATAATCAAAATATACTACCTTATCTACTTGTTTGCCAGAGGTGTACCAAGGACTGATTGCCCGCATCCTCCACCAAAAACTGTTGGGGTAACAGCTTTAGGACCCAGGACCAGTAGTGAGAAATGAAGACCAAGAGTCAGGAGTTAGATTAATTAAAGAAAAGTTTACTGAAGAATAGTTTGCAGTTTCATCAGCAGAAGCCAGCTTCAAGTCTCTCAAGGAGTTCGTAGGCTGCGCTCCCTCTAACAGTCTCCCCACCTCCGCCTAACGTACATACAATTTTCTGAACAGTTATACTGTTTTCAAGGTCTAGACACGTCATTACTGCCATGTGGAATGATTCTGATTGGTTCTAACAACATGCACGTATGCAACTTTCCACACGTAAACAGATAGGAGCACATATCACTAAAAATGCATAGACTAGTTGTCGCCCAGGCCAAGATTTAGATCGTCATGACCTCGGAGGTCGCAGAATGGCGTCTCCACGTCTCGTATCATCTGCAGAAAAGTCCATCTCCAATGCTGAACCTGCACAGATCATGCAACGCACATACACACAAAAGCTCCAAAGAGTAACAGTTTGCTCAAGGTTGAGAACATCTTAACTAACTATCAACAAGCACTTCCAAAACATCCTGATATCACGTTTTAGTACTGAAGTGAAATTATTCTTTTAATAAGAAAGGCACATAAGAGAGGTACATTTCTCTGAGTCCCCAAAAAGTCACGTAGACCTGTAACCTATGTGGACTAAGGTCACTTTAGGATGACATATAGCTCAACACATGCAGAGAGGGGTTCTCTTTGCTCCTAGAGTGGTTTACACCCCAAGGACAGTTGCCTGTCAGCACGCCTTGACACAGACATCAGAGAAGTAACTGTAGAATGTGGATACAAAAGCACACAGCAAATATAATACTAAAATCACTCATTAAAATATAGAGGTTAAAGATTAACTGATTTATCCAATGTAGAAAAAATAGTTATAACTTGATTATCATTGATTCTTATTTTAATATTGAACATAAAATCATTCTTGAAGGATATGTGTCTGATGAAGAGACAAGTGATGTTTGGCTTGACCCTTGACCCTTCATTGGTCAGGTCAAAGTGTCTGGATAATTTTGGTCCCAAATTTTTATCAATTTTACTGGTGGTCAATCAAGACTTTTTGGGTATATTATGTCACAGTTTACTTTATTTTGATATCCTCACTTACATAAATGAACTATAGTGTCCTGCACCCACTAGCAAAACAAATATATCTGGTGTGTATATATATGTATAAACACCTAAAGGATTATTAGGAACACCTGTTCAATTTCTCACTAATGCAATTATCTAAATCAACCAATCACATGGCAGTTGCTTCAATGCATTTAGGGGTGTGGTCCTGGTCAAGACAATCTCCTGAACTCCAAACTGAATGTCAGAATGGGAAAGAAAGGTGATTTAAGTAATTTTGAGTGTGGCATGGTTGTTGGTGCCAGACGGGCCGGTCTGAGTATTTCACAATCTGCTCAGTTACTGGGATTTTCACGCACAACCATTTCTAGGCTTTACAAAGAATGGTGTGAAAAGGGAAAAACATCCAGTATGCGTCAGTCCTGTGGGAGAAAATGCCTTGTTGATGCTAGAGGTCAGAGGAGAATGGGCCGACTGATTCAAGCTGATAGAAGAGCAACTTTGACTGAAATAACCACTCGTTACAACCGAGGTATGCAGCAAAGCAATTGTGAAGCCGTAAACAGAATGAGAACATGGATCCATCATGCCTTGTTACCACTGTGCAGGCTGCTGGTGGTGGTGTAATGGTGTGGGGGATATTTTCTTGGCACACTGTAGGCCCCTTAGTGCCAATTGGGCATCGTTTAAATGCCACGGCCTACCTGAGCATTGTTTCTGACCATGTCCATCCCTTAATGTCACAAAGCTTGAATCATTTCAAATTGGTTTCTTGAACATGACAATGAGTTCACTGTACTAAAATGGCCCCCACAGTCACCAGATCTCAACCCAATAGAGCATCTTTGGGATGTGGTGGAACGGGAGCTTCGTGCCCTGGATGTGCATCCCACAAATCTCCATCAACTGCAAGATGCTATCCTATCAATATGGGCCAACATTTCTAAAGAATGCTTTCAGCACCTTGTTGAATCAATGCCATGTAGAATTAAGGCAGTTCTGAAGGCGAAAGGGGGTCAAACACAGTATTAGTATGGTGTTCCTAATAATCCTTTAGGTGAGTGTATATATATATATATATATATATATATATATATATATATATATATATATATATATATATATATATATATATATATATATATATATATATATACATAAAATACATTTTATATTACAGTTTTTTACGATTGCTTAAGCACAATTTTAAAAACAAAGCTCATTTTGTCAAAACACTACACACAATTCACACATCCACACACACAAGTAGCAGAACACCTCAGTTATTTTGCAAAATGAAAATATTTTTCAAAATTTTACAATAATTTACAAAACCCAATTTTGACACCGTATGGCACACACATGGTTCATAAAATCTGATTCTGTTTGATTCATTTACACACTGCTGTGCTCAATCTTACACACATTTTCTGAAAGCATGCCTCATATTCTCAGAACTCACACACAAATCCAAAAACACACGCACAATGGGCAAACCCCCTCAATTCTCTTGTAAAATGCAACTTTACATTCAAAACATTGTTATTTCTTTTCAAAATGGTATTTTGTTTTCAAATTACACACACAAACCATCATATGAATAGACATTTATAAGAACCAGTTGAACACTGATGTGCTCAATGTAAAACACTATGATGAATGGAAAACTCTTCTTCTCCATTCATCATAATGACTTAGGTCTTTTTTGGTTCAGTGTTACACTTACAACAGACAGTGCATACATAAGTGTGTTGTAAAATATTTGAGAATATTGTTTTCATACTCAGAACACACAAATACACAGTAACAAATATATTTTATTTTCCCCACAAAAACAATGTACACAGTGTGCACCCCAACCAACACAAAGTTACACATACAGTGGTCTACATACAAAACAACAGAAGAATTTTCTGTATGCAGTTACAGTAATTTTTTAAAATAAAAAAACATTAAACTATGCTGCATCCTCTCTTCGGTTTCTCACCTGTTGCCCTTTTATGCTAAAGCACTGTTTGCTAATTGTAAAACTGTGTGACAGGTGTTTGCCCATGTGAAGAGTCAGTTGTATATTTGATTGACAGTGTGTTCCTTGTGAAAACGAAATTTTCTGTATGAAAACTGCAAAATGCACAGAATTGTGCGTAGTGTTTTGAAAAAAGTGTGTTTTAGAACTGCAATTTGAGGGTAAAGCAGGAATTGTGCTTGTAGTTTAGCAGAATTGGTTCAGGGGGTTGGTGCATGAGTTACATGTTGTGGTCATTGTGTCTCAAGTACCAGTATTTGTGTGTAAACAATTGAGAAAAACTGTAAACCCTTGTAACATTTCTACTTTTCTAATGATATAATCTTGGTTTGATTTTTTTGAGATATTGTTAGAGTAAAGAATATGAATATATTGACCAAACAGTACACACAAGACCATTACTGCATATTGATGTTTAGTAAATATTTAGTTCATTCCACATTGTAAAATCATTCGATTCATTCATGCATTTTCAAAGGTTTGTTTTTCATATCTGCTGAGGTTGGGCTGAACTCTCTGTCCAGCCTCTCTCAATGTCAACCCATGGGTACTCAGTACTACCCATGTACCAAGGTTGCCTGAATCACATCTGATAAATTTGGTCCCGTCTTATTTGTCCACATCCTACTCCAGGTCTATCTCTTCCTACCCCGCTCTACCACCCTTCCCCTCTCTTCCTCTCTTACTCTCTTTTCCCCTCTCTACCCCACTTCTTCCACGGGCTCCCCCTCTCATCCTCACTCTTCCTCTTACATTGCCTTCCATTTTTGTTGAAGACAGGTGAACTTACCTGTTGACTTTTTATAGTGCTTAAACCTGATTAGTGTGTCTACAATTAAGCACCAGTGTGTGTGCACACCTGGTGGCTGTGTTTAACCAATTGGTTCATTTGAAAGCCTTTGCTTTGAAATTGCAAGGAAATTACATCATAGCCGCGTTTCCACCGCAGGAACTTTACCCCGGAACCAGGAACTTTGGGGGGAACTCGGTGTGTTTCGACCGCAGGAACCAGGGTCTAAATGAAGTTCCGGGTAAATATTTCCCCCTCCAAACGGCCCTGCTTGCGAGGTGGTACTTTTGAAAAGTTCCCGAACTTTCGGGGGTGGGACTTGGGCGCTGAACATGCTGATTGGTTGAGCTCTCGCAGCATTTTATTTCGACCGCCATTTTTAAAAGTCTTTTGCGAGGTGGGTTTTGCATTCAAATGGAGTTCAACAAAAAATACGACCGATGGACCGACGACGAGGTTCAGGCTTTATTGAGTATATACACGGAGGAGGACATCCAGCGGGAACTGGAAACGGCGACCCGCAATGAAAAGGTATACCTGAAGATTTCGAGTCGGTTATGCGAGCTGGGCATTCTTCACACTGGAAAACAATGCAGAGAGAAGTTAAAGAAATTAAAACAAGATTACAAGAAATTAAAGGATCATAACAACCGGAGCGGTTCCGACTGGCGTACAAACGACACAGACCATCCTTTTCTGGTGCAGCGGTGACTAAAGACTCGGCTAGTGCGTTGTTGGAAACCATCCAGGAATCCGAGTGGGTTGAAGGTAAATATCTCATCTTGGTATCATCTATTAAACTCGTTGCAGTGTTTGAACACGTTGCAGTAACTTTTTTTTTCAACGTGCTTTTCCAGATGTAACGAGTGGTCCCAATGAATTGCAGGCAACGGAGACCAGCGTGTTTTCCCCCGTGGTCACCAGTAGCCCGCGTCCCGTGTCTTCTGCCGAAACACACACACGCTGAGGTATGAAGCTGACAAAAATGTGTATATAAATGTGACATTCTTGATGCACTGAGGGACATGGAGGATGCTAACCGGGCCGTCCTGCAGCATGGACAAGAACAGCGTGATCAATATATGCAGCTGTTACTGGAGAGCCAGGCCGAGGAGAGAGAGATGAGGAGGCAAGAGCTGGCATTCTACCAGGCAGAAGCGGAAGAAAGCAGACGGCAGCAGAGGGACTTTCAGACCGGGTTTCTGTCTGTTCTTGGACAGTTTGTCCAGTCGTTGAAGAAGTAGCCACAAAGACCAGCCGCTTGAATGAAGCATTTGCACTACCACATTTGTAGTTTATATATTGCACAGCTCTTAGACAGATTACTGGAAAATACACTTTTTTTTAAATATATATTGTTTTCACATTTTATACTTTCATTTTATTGTTCTAGTAATTTATTTGTCTTTGTGCACTTTTATTTAATTTATTTTAATTTTGTAAGAGCTAATCTGTTTAAAATAAAGTCAAATGTGTAAAATGTCACTGTGTCTTTTCATTTCCATGGTAATTTTAGCACTGCCGGTAAAGTTTGAAGTACCGGTTAGAAGTTAACCTTCAACACAAGCTTGTAAAGATGTAAACAACATGTAGAGACAAAAAGCAGTGTTGGTAATGTGTTTAACAACCTGATAAGTCAATTCTGACGTTTTATATTTATGGCAAAGCCATGTAAAAATAACAATGCTAAAAAATACAACTTGGCTTTAGGTTCCTTATATACAAATGTGTAATATGTGACTGGGAGGAGCAGTTGCGCGCATTACCACGTCACCGGACTAATTTGCCTAATCTTCCCGGTACTTTAGACCGCGGTGGAAACGCAGACAGTAGCAGGTCTGGGGGAGAAAAAGTTCCTGGGAAAAAAGTTCCTGGTACAAATAGTTCCGGGTAATTTCGGTGGAAACACGGCACATGATACATTTCTGTGTCAAATGCATGCAAGTGTTTTGCAAATCACTGTGTGCAATGTTTTGCAAAAAGTGTGAAGCTGACAATGTGCTTACAGTTGTGCAAATTTAAACATTTTCTCAGTCACATAACATGCACAAATATGTTGATGTGTCCTGAAGAAAAACGTCTGAATTAAAGTTTAGCTTTGAGTGAAAGTGATAATCAAGGAAGTGTGTGAGCAATTGTGCTTCTCTCTCCACCGAGAAAAATGTCTTTATTTCCCTACAATGAGCCGTGACAAGCTCTTTCCTCACTCTTTGAGAGCAGCTGGATGGAAGGCAGGCGGCCAGTTGAAGGGATTATAGGATCAATCAGGAAGACGACAAGGGGTAACAGATCATCAGCGAAGGGGGCGTGTACCTAGAGGTCATACACAAAGAGAGGCATTGTGTCGTACCTGTTGCCCAACTCTCAAACAACATCAGATCTCCTCCTCACTCTGCAAACCTGCCCCCCACGGCTCAGGCCAGATGAAAATGTCAGTAAAAGGTTACAAAGGGTTGAAGAACCCTCATTAGAGGAAATGAGACACCCTTTTTTCCACACAAACATGTTTCAAGAAATAATAATCTTTTAAGCAGAAAAACAGGTTCTTACACTAATCTGTACAATACGTCCAAGACTAAAGACAGAGGCAAAATCCTTTTGATGAGGCATCTGGAGCCAGTCATCGGTGGAAAAAAAAAACGTGTGATGAAAGAGGAAGATGACAGGGAGAGGTATGATGGGGAGGGACCTTGAGAGCAATATTATAACTGCAATTATAGTCAAAAGTCTTAAAATCCTATAGAATTGCCTGCTGAGGCCCATGAGTGGTGAACTGTGGAGATATTGATGGGAATGAGCCAGATCTCCACTGTGCAGTTGCCATTAAGACATCAAGAACCTGAACTCCTGTATTTGCGGATCGATGCTTTATGCCATGAGTCATGTGACATGACTCAAAGCACTCCATGGCATCACATCTCCATGGCGTTAAAATAATCATGTGTGTGGCCTTTGAAAAATGTACAATGAAGCATGTGATTTGTGCACATCTTTCACTCACAACTAGACCATTAATAGAGCTAGTGAAAGACAAGGGAGTTTATAGTGAGCAATAACCTGGTATTAGGAACCATCATCAGCCTGTTGGGAAAATGTGTCTCCGCGGGGCAGGAACAGACAGGTGTTGTAGTGACGTATGAGCACCAAATGTTGATAAATTGGTCTGCTTGGCATTGTATGAATGAGTTTCTACATTTGGACATATAATAATCTTAAAGCACAACATTATCGGGACCGACTTTACTTGTGATTTATTTTCTGAGTGAAACTGAGTGAATATTAGAGACTGTCCTCACTGCACCGCCTGTAGCGTGATGGCATACTGGATTAAATCTAGTACGTAGTGGATGCGTGCTTTTTACTTCCCAAACCAGTTTGGCTCAAACCAGTTTAGGATACGACCACTACGAATTGGATTCAATCCAATCCACTACGTCATTACACTACAGGCTGCAGCAAGGACATCTTGGAATATTGAATGAGAAAAATAGAGGGTGTGGCTTGCTTTTTGCCATTGGAACTGATTGGATGTAGAAAAATAGGTGTTCTGTTCAGCGCGCTGTCAAATCTCACAGGAGACTCAGTTGGACTCATTGCTGTCTTTATGCTTTTGACGACGACTTATTCAACTATTGTGGGTACGAAGGCACGCGGTTATATGATGTTGCCTCAGATTGAAGAGACGCTTGTAAGCGATCTCTCTCCTAGGAGTGCACCATCTTTGAAAAAAACCTACTCTGGAACCTACTTTCTTACTTGGAAAGCATTCCAATCAGCAAGTCAGGCATACCAGGCTAACTTGTTAAAGGACTTGAGTGCGTGTGGGACAATCGGCGAAGAAGCTTTCTCTAAAATTCGTTGAATTACAAATCTGTCTCTTCGTGTGACCAAGCAAACGGCTGTTCCATGGGTGCTATGGAGAAGCATGCACTGGACTGTTTTACAACACAACTGAATACAGTTAATTTGTACTTAATTGTAATTGAGATAGTAGTGAATTAGATCATGGAATACTGAATGAATTTGACAATTTTTGTTCATTATTCCTTACCTCCAGGCATATTAATAAATACACACTATAGCTGAAGTTCAACTTGCTCAGTCAGTATGGTTTTGGTTCTCAAAACCACCAATGCATTCATTGCATCTTAATGGATGAGACATGCAGTCTTGCAACCCACCAGTTGAGAAACATTGACATAAAACAAGATTTAACAAATTAAATATTGTTTTAAATAAGCTTTTAAATAAGCTTATTTGGCATGGATATATTGTGCATCATAGTACAACACCAAATCAGAAAAAGTTGGGACAGTATGGAAAACGCAAAAAAAAAAAAAGTAGTGATTTCTAAATATACTTTGACTTGTATTTCATTGCAGACAATATGAACACAAAATATTTCATGTTTTGTCTGGTCAACTTCATGTCATTTGTAAATACGCATCCTTTCCTGTCATTCAGACCTGCAACACATTTAAAAAAAAGTTGGGACAGTAAAGCATTTACCACTTTGTAATGTTGCCATTCCTTTTCACAACACTTTTCACAACCCATTCCTCCTGCAAACAAGTCTTAAGGTGGGCAACAGTACGGGGTCTTCGTTGTCGCATTTTGCGCTTCACATTCTCTATTGGAGACAGGTCGGGACTGCAGGCAGGCCAGTCAAGTACCCGTACCCTCTTCCTCCGCAGCCAGGACTTTGTATTGTGTGCAGAATGTGGTTTTGCATTGTCTTGTTGAAATATGCATGGACGTCCCTAGAAAAGATGTCTTCTTGAAGGCAGCATATTATGCTCCAAAATCTCTATGTACTTTTCAGCATTAATGGTGCCTTCACAGAAGTGCAAGTTACCTTTGCCAAGGGCACTCACACAACCCGATACCATGACAGACCCTGGCTTTTGGACTTGTTGCTGGTAACAGTCTGGATGATCCTTTTCTTCTTTGGTCCGGAGCACACAGCATCCATTCCTCACAAAAAATACCTGAAATACTGATTCATCTGACCACAGTACACGTTTCCACTGTGTGATGGTCCATCCCAGATGCCTCCGAGGCCAGAGAAGTCGACTGCGCTTCTGGACACTGTTAACATAGGGCTTCCTTTTGGCACAGTACAGTTTTAACTGCCATTTGTGGATGTAACTACGTATTGTGGTACTTGACAAAGGTTTGCCAAAGTAGTCCTGAGCCCATGTGGTGATATTGCTTAAAGATGAATGATTCTTGATGCAGTGCCGCCTGAGGGATCGGAGATCACGGTTGTTCAGCTTAGGCTTGCGCCCTTGTCCTTTACGCACTGAAATTCCTGAAATTATGTTATGCACTGTTGAATGTGAAATATCCAAATCTCTTCCTATCTTTCTTTGAGGAACATTGTTTTTAAACATTTCAATAATTTTCTCACGTATTTGTTGGCAAACTGGCGATCCTCTGCCCATCTTTGCTCCTAAAGGATTAGACCTTTCTTGGATGCTGCTTTTGTACCAAATCATAATTACAATCACCTGTTGACATCACCTGTTTCAAATCACATCGTTATTTAACCATTTTACCTCATTACTAGCCCTAAATTGCTCCTGTCCCAACTTTTTTTTTAAATGTGTTGCAGGTCTGAATGACAGGAAAGGATGCATATTTACAAATGACATGAAGTTGACCAGACAAAACATGAAATATTTTGTGTTCATATTGTCTGCAATGAAATACAAGTCAAAGTAAATTTAGAAATTTTTATTTGCGTTTTCCATACTGTCCCAACTTTTTCTGATTTGGAGTTGTACATTTGGAAATCATTAAAATTTTAATTAAATTAGGGGACAAGTCAAGTCAAGTCAACTTTATTTATATAGCGCTTTTTACAATGCAGATTGTTTCAAAGCAGCTTCACAGTGTTAAACAGGAAAATAATGCAAGAGAATTTATTTAGTTCACTAATTAGTTTTATTTGAATATTTAGTTGAAAATGTAGTGTCCCCAACTGAGCAAGCCAAAGGCGACAGTGGCAAGGAAACCAAAACTCCATCAGGTGACCTAATGGAGAAAAATAAACCTTGTGTAGCGCCTCTCTAGCGTGCTTGACTATAATGAGAGGTGGCTATCCTGAATTCTTTAAATACTTATTTAATCAAATAAGTGAGGTTTCAATAATAAACTTATCCGTGTTTTACTTGTGTGTGAATGTAACTAACTTATTATTACATGAAATGCTTGTTCCCTTTTAAATCACTAATTAAACACTGATATTTACACTTTTACAGGAAATGACATGTCCTGGAATTACTTTTATTCTAGAAACACTTTCCTATTTAAAATCACAATTTTACTCTTTTCTAAATTAACTTCAAATATCAAAAGAGTCAGTAACCACAACTGTTTTATAAAAAAGTATACCAGATTTACTCAGAAAAAGGTCAGAAATTAAATATATCTGGTTAAACTCACTTTTCAAATCACAAATGCATTACAATTCACATATCAAACACAAGGGCCCAGGAAAATAAAATAGCCGGCAAAAACCCCTAGCTTAATATGAAATACCCTTTAAATGTTCAGCTGATGCAGGCCTGAATGTAGCTCGGGTGCGTTGTAGCCTTAAACCGAATGGCTGCTTCACCACACAGGCCAAACAAAAAATGGTACCTTTACTCCATGTGAATGTAACCTCACGTGCACAAGATCAAAGGCGTCAGCAGCAGAAGACAGGACGAGAAGATTCGCATTGAAGAAAAGACAGGAAGAGAAGATTCACATGGCAGACGATCTCAGCAAAGTCCCCCACTCGATAACGCTATCCGGCTCCGTCAGGGTCTTTGATCATCGTCAGTCTCCACACAGGCTTTACTAATCGAGGTCGCTGGCCGCTAACTTGTCAGCAAAGTCCATGCAAAACGTAACCACTAAATCAGCGGCTAACTGAAACTTATATCTGTCTTACTGTTATGAGTTTACCACTCACACAGACAGAAATATCACCATTAACGATTGGTATAAGAGTCCTTATTGAACACTTTCACTCATCTCGTGCGTGCATTGCATTCTCCGCAACCGTCTTTTTTCTTTTCCGCAAAACCTCCGCGTTCATCTCCCGTACTGTGTACCTTGACCTCCGCTGTGATTGGCTCATACACAAACTTTCAGAAATAAAATAAATTCACAAAACATTTGTGTAACTTTTTCTTTCTATTCTCACAGGCATATTTAAAGCATTTTAACATACATTATTACCCAACAAATAATTAACATTTTAAATGCTGTATTCAGTAAACCATGAACATTACCCAATAGGTTTTTCTCTCATAGAACAAAATCATAACTTTATTTATTTATTTTTTTTAACCTTAAATTGTATTTATTAAACTATGAAATTATTTATTCAATCGTGTATATCTTATACTAATGAATATATTTCAACAGGGTTACACCCTCCCCCTTTTAAATGTCTGTGTGTCCTCATCAGACACTAATAAACTAACAAAGGAGTCCTAAGGGCATAATAACTACGGTGTCTAGTGTTTTCCTATTTTAATGACTATCCCTCTGTGAACTATGGTCAAAGGCTCATCTCTTGATCTACCAGGCTCATCATAGGTAAGTCTAATAGTTGGCTTGACAGTTCTCTTAGGTCTAGGCTCAGAGCTGGGCTGCCTTCTATCCTCCTGGACCTCAGATACTTCTTGTTCAGACTCCGATCCAGCTTCACTAATCTCTTCCAGAGCTACTTCTGGATCATACTCCTCATCCTCAGATTCCGGTTCAGAGTTGTGATCAACCTCTTCGGGGTCTGAATCATTTTCATGAACATGTTCACCTTCAGGGTCATTTTCATGTTGTGTTTCAGGGTCATCTTCTAACTCAACTACTGGCCTGGCAGTATTCAGCACCCTTGGTACAGGCTCTCTCCGAGTGACACAGTGAGGGACATAATACTCCATGTCAGAGGATGAATCGGAAAACTCCAATAACTCCTGAGTCTCTGGTCTTGAGTCCCTTTGAATTCTCTTACGAGTGTCTGCTCTGGTCTTGGGTTTCTCAGGCAGATCAGAATCCTGGTCAGTGCATGGCATTCTCACCAGCTGTCCAATTGGAAGAAGGTGGTCCCTGTGTATAGTCTTTGTACCTAACCTTCCATCCTCTCGTTTGATCTTGAACACCGGTAGTTTTGGCATCTTCCCAATGACAACATACGGATCAGGACTCCACTTGCTTTCCAGTTTGTGCTTGCCTCTCAGGCCAAGATTCCGGAGGAGTACTCTGTCACCGATCTCTATGGACTGAAAGGTAACTCGGCGATCATACAACCTCTTGTTTCTCTGGTGCCGTTTGTCTGCAGCATCAGAGGCTAACTTGTAGGCTTGCTTCAAGTCTTCCTTCAGCTTGGTGACATATCGGGTGTGAGACGCCTCTTCTATGCCATCTGGGGATGTTCCAAAACACAAGTCAACAGGAAGTCTCGCCTCTCTGCCAAACATCAGATGGTAAGGAGAGTACCCTGTGGCATCACACTTGGTGCTGTTGTACGCGTGGACCAGGTGAGGCACATGTTGACTCCACGTACGCTTCTTCTCCCGGCCTAACGTACTTAGCATAGAGAGCAGAGTTCGGTTGAACCTTTCTGGCTGCGGGTCACCTTGCGGATGATACGGCGTTGTCCGCGACTTGCGTATCCCCATCAAGGTCAACAGTTCTCGGATCAAACGGCTCTCAAAATCTCTTCCTTGATCCGAATGGATCCTTGAAGGCAGTCCATAATGTATGAAATATTTCTCAACCAGGACCTTTGCTACAACCTGGGCCTTCTGGCTTTTAGTTGGGAAAGCCTGAGCGTATCTTGTGAAATGATCCGTGACCACTAACACGTTACTTATGCCTTTGGAGTCAGGCTCCATGGAAAGAAAGTCCATGCACACCAAATCCATAGGCCCATGGCTTATGATCTGGTGCAACGGAGCAGCTCTCTGTATAGGGGTCTTGTGAGTGACACACTCCCCACAGTTCTTGATATATTCTTCCACTTGCACCGACATCCTAGGCCAAAAGAATCTACTTCGGAGCAGGTCAACAGTTCGCTCTTGTCCAAGGTGCCCCAGGTCATCATGCATGGCCCGCATAACCATCTCCCGGAACTCGCTCGGCAGGAGGAGTTGACTGATCACCTCTCCGGATGGTCTCTTGCTGTACCGATACAGTAATCCATCTTTCATTGCTAGCTTCCCAGCTTCCCTTTTCAATCTGGACAACTCAGGACTCATGTTCCCCTCCTCTTGCCAACGCCCATGCTTGACGGCTTGGATGGCCGGTCCAATGGCTTCATCCTCTTCCTGAGCCTTCCTGAGACTCAGTTTAGACATGAGTTCCAGAGACTTTAACTCCATGTGTGTGGGAAATGCATACAGGTCAGGAACAGAGTGGGGAGATGCTCCAAGCTGAATAACACAGACTGGTGTACTGCGTACAGACTCTGAGATGCAGACTTTCTGGCAGATGGTTTTCACTCCAGACTGAGGTATAGTCACCCACCCATTGTCGTCTTCCTCTTGCATGTTCCTCGACAAAAGGTTGGCATCAATGTTCTGTCTGCCAGGGCGATACTGCACATCAAACTCGTACGTAGATAGGGCAGCTAGCCAGCGATGCCCCACCGCATTGAGCTTGGCGGTGGACAGCACGTACGTGAGCGGGTTGTTGTCGGTACGTACGGTGAATCTTGCCCCATATAAATAGTCGTGGAATTTGTCGACTACTGCCCACTTAAGTGACAAGAATTCCAGCTGATGTATGGGGTAGTTTCTCTCTGCAGAGCTAACTTTCCTGCTTGCAAAGGCAACTGGTCTCAGACCTTCAGGATGTTCTTGGTAAAGAACAGCACCAAGACCCTTCAAGCTGGCATCCACATGCAGGATGTAAGGATGTTGTGGATTGGCAAATGCCAGGACAGGCGCATGTGTCAGACGGTGAATTATGTGATGAAACGCATCTGTACAGGATTTGTCCCATCTTTCCCCGAACGGCTCCGATTCTTTCAAGTAGACTTTGCTCACATCGTGGACATACTTATTTCTCTTCTGAGTTGGAGCATATCCCTTTGTGAGTTCAGTCAGTGGTCTAACAATTTCAGAATAGTTCTGAATGAATCGGCGGTAATAACCGCAAAATCCTAGGAAAGATTGTAACGTCTTCAGGTTTGTGGGCATGGGCCATGTAGTAACGGCCTCAATCTTGTTTGGATCGGGGGCAACTCCATCTGCAGACACAATGTGCCCCAGATACTTGACCCTTGGCAGACAGATCTGACACTTGTCCACTGAGAGTTTCAGCCCAACTTCACCGAGACGATCTAGGACCCTGAGCAGTCTCTCCTCGTGTTCCTCGAGAGTCTTCCCAAACACTATCACGTCGTCCAGGTACACCAGCACTTGTAAGAGGTTCATGTCACCGACAGCCTTTTCCATCAACCTTTGAAAGGTTGCTGGTGCCCCAGTAATGCCTTGAGGCATTCGTTCAAACTGAAAAAATCCTAAAGGACAAATGAATGCCGTCTTCTCCTTGTCCTCTTCGGACATAGCTATCTGGTAGTAGCCTGAGCGCAAATCCAGCACAGAGAACCACTGACTCCCCGTTAATGCATTCAGTGCATCTTCAATGCATGGTGTTGTGTACTGGTCAGGGATGGTTCGGCTATTCAACAGTCAGTAATCTATGCACATCCTAATAGCACCAGTCTTCTTTCTGACTACAACTATAGGGGATGCATAGGGGCTTCGCGACTCTGTTATGATCCCTGCCTGCAGCAGTTCTTGTAAATGCTTTCTCACATCTTCGATATCTGCAGGGGCTAGCCGGCGTGATCGTTGACGGAAAGGCCGGGAATCAGAAAGTCGGATTCTGTGCTCTACTCCTCTTGCTAATCCCACGTCCCACTCGTGCATTGAGAATACATGAGACTTCTGAGCAAGTTTCTTACGTAATCTGTCCTTCCATTGTTCTGAGATAGGAGAGTCCCCAAAGTTGATCATGTTCTCATCAAAGTCAGAGGAAGCAGTCTCCTTAGGGGGAATCGTCGCAACTGAATCAATGTGGTACACGCATCCAATCACTGTTCCCACAGGTATGGAAGTTTCTCTTGAGGAGTCATTTTTTAGTAATACTCTCAAACTGTTGTCATCCAATGCCCCGCTGGGCACAACCATGGGATGAAAAATCACATCAGCAGGTAAGGCAGCTGCAGGTGAGGAGTCTATCATCAGGATTTCTTGAGCAACAGGCTTCTTCAGCTCGACTTTGCACACAACCTGAGTGTCACCCTCTGGGGGTAAGACCAAGGGACCTGGACCCATCCATCGGACATGGCCAGCCTCCTCCTCTTGGACTGGGACTGCAACACCCTTTAGAGTAGGTTGATCTTCCTTGACATGAACACGAAGGCCTAGTGTTTGGGTGACATCAATGCCATTATCCTTGCACTGATTCACCAAACGTCTAACATGGCTTGCATTGGTGCCCACAATGACAGACGTCTTATCTTCAGTCCTAGGGTTTGGACATATGAGAGCTAGGACAGTTACAGTCTGACTGGTTCCCAACACCTCAGCTGGATACTCCACATCAACTACCACGTAGCCACGGTAAGGGTAGCTAGCCCCAGACTCACTTAAACCCCATAGCGAAAGACCAGATACTGGCTGAATGGGGATATCCGACAAGTACTTCAAGTACCAGGGTTCAAAAATGATCGTCACCTGAGAGCCACTATCTAACAAAGCAGTGCAGGGTTGTCCATTAACCTTCAGTGGCACCAGACTAGGCGGCCCAACTAAGCCATCGGGAATTGGCACACCCTCAGGCATGTCTGCTGTACTTTTCTCAACAGAACAGTTAACTGCATTAGCTGTTGCATCACTTGACGGCTGGTTGTTCTTGGACAGCTTCAACGCTTGGATAAGTCTCTTGATAACTTTAGCCTGGTTTTCTGGGCTTTGGCACTTCCTTGCAAAATGCCCATTCTCACCACATCGATAACAGAAGTGTTCCTCCGATACTTTGAACGATCGTTGTGGGGAGCTGGCTACTGGTTTAGAGGTATTCACAGCTGAAACGGCAGCTTGAGGTTCAGCTACTTTATTTGTTACTTTCTGTTGCAAGCGCTTCATTTGTTTTTTCAAAGCTGCTATCTCACCGTCCGAACTGCACTCACTGTACATTACATTTGGGGGAATTTTCTCACTGCTAACTGATGTGTCGTGGGCTGGCTTAGACACGACAGCAGCAACCAAGGCCTTAAGTTCTTTGATCTCAGCCTTCAGGTTCTGAATTTCAGTCTGTTTCACATCAGCATTCTGCCTTACATTTCCACCTTGGATGACAGGAGTAATCTTCTTTCGTGAGGCCTCATATTCCTCTTCTGTGCGTATCTCTTTTAACAACTGGAGAAAGGTTGGGGGCTTTTCTCTCCGCTCTCTTAAACGAAGGTTAACTAACATCAGATCAGAGGCTATCGCACCACGCAACAATTGGTCGAGTCTTACTCTATCCGCACATCCAAGGGGGAGACCATCTCTTTGCACCACCCTATTCAACGACTGTTCTAGACGTCTGAGGAAGTCAGACAGCTTCTCACCTGGTTGTTGCTGTAGTAAACGAAATGCAAAATACAACTCCTCCCCGGACTCTGCTGTCCCAAAAGCATGCTCTAGGGCCTCTAAGCAGTCTTCGGGGCCCACATCAGGATCACTGGCTCTGGCTGCTTTTACAATGTCTAGTGCCGGGCCTCTGAGACTTTCCATCAGTCTCCGCCTCTTCTCTTTGTGAGAGCATTCACACTCTTCCACCATGAGCCGTGCTTGACCCAACCAGTGGTCGAACTGCTCTTCCCCAGCTGGGGTGGGCAGCAACCCAGAGAAAGTTCGTAGGCGGCGATAACTTCCTTGCTCATTTGAGGACTTGGATGTCTTGTCAAGTAAATCACTTACAGCTCGCAGGATGGCCTCTGTTGACTTGGCAGCAGCTTCATCTTCTGGGAACAATGTGTGAAGGCCTTCAACATGTTTACCTGGAGCTTGCTGCGTTCCGGACATATAAACTGGTGTACTGGCTTGTGTAGCTGGATCTGCTATGATAACGGGCCACGACCTTCCACCATCAATAGGAAGCACTTCACTGGGAACAATTTCACCTTTTACTTCCTCCTTACATTCACACAAGACCAAGTATTGGTTTAGTTGGCTGTTGAAAGTTCGGCCTCTGACTCGCACACGTCCCAAGCACTTCACAGTTTGCATGGTCTCTTCTATTGCACTTGGGTCTACATCTTCCTGCATGAGCACCAGAACTGCATGAGCCTCGTCTAATGCCTCGCCACGGCACCATCCTTTTAATTCTGATACTAGCTCTTTCATATGTGCCATATTAGCTTATCAATTAGCGCTATTTAAAGCTTCAGAATGCTAATTTTCAATGTAAACTAAACAAGGGAGAAAAAACAAAAAAAACAAAACAAGAAACCCACACTAATTATCCCAGCGGTGCCTCCATTTTATGTAGCGCCTCTCTAGCGTGCTTGACTATAATGAGAGGTGGCTATCCTGAATTCTTTAAATACTTATTTAATCAAATAAGTGAGGTTTCAATAATAAACTTATCCGTGTTTTACTTGTGTGTGAATGTAACTAACTTATTATTACATGAAATGCTTGTTCCCTTTTAAATCACTAATTAAACACTGATATTTACACTTTTACAGGAAATGACATGTCCTGGAATTACTTTTATTCTAGAAACACTTTCCTATTTAAAATCACAATTTTACTCTTTTCTAAATTAACTTCAAATATCAAAAGAGTCAGTAACCACAACTGTTTTATAAAAAAGTATACCAGATTTACTCAGAAAAAGGTCAGAAATTAAATATATCTGGTTAAACTCACTTTTCAAATCACAAATGCATTACAATTCACATATCAAACACAAGGGCCCAGGAAAATAAAATAGCCGGCAAAAACCCCTAGCTTAATATGAAATACCCTTTAAATGTTCAGCTGATGCAGGCCTGAATGTAGCTCGGGTGCGTTGTAGCCTTAAACCGAATGGCTGCTTCACCACACAGGCCAAACAAAAAATGGTACCTTTACTCCATGTGAATGTAACCTCACGTGCACAAGATCAAAGGCGTCAGCAGCAGAAGACAGGACGAGAAGATTCGCATTGAAGAAAAGACAGGAAGAGAAGATTCACATGGCAGACGATCTCAGCAAAGTCCCCCACTCGATAACGCTATCCGGCTCCGTCAGGGTCTTTGATCATCGTCAGTCTCCACACAGGCTTTACTAATCGAGGTCGCTGGCCGCTAACTTGTCAGCAAAGTCCATGCAAAACGTAACCACTAAATCAGCGGCTAACTGAAACTTATATCTGTCTTACTGTTATGAGTTTACCACTCACACAGACAGAAATATCACCATTAACGATTGGTATAAGAGTCCTTATTGAACACTTTCACTCATCTCGTGCGTGCATTGCATTCTCCGCAACCGTCTTTTTTCTTTTCCGCAAAACCTCCGCGTTCATCTCCCGTACTGTGTACCTTGACCTCCGCTGTGATTGGCTCATACACAAACTTTCAGAAATAAAATAAATTCACAAAACATTTGTGTAACTTTTTCTTTCTATTCTCACAGGCATATTTAAAGCATTTTAACATACATTATTACCCAACAAATAATTAACATTTTAAATGCTGTATTCAGTAAACCATGAACATTACCCAATAGGTTTTTCTCTCATAGAACAAAATCATAACTTTATTTATTTATTTTTTTTAACCTTAAATTGTATTTATTAAACTATGAAATTATTTATTCAATCGTGTATATCTTATACTAATGAATATATTTCAACAGGGTTACACCCTCCCCCTTTTAAATGTCTGTGTGTCCTCATCAGACACTAATAAACTAACAAAGGAGTCCTAAGGGCATAATAACTACGGTGTCTAGTGTTTTCCTATTTTAATGACTATCCCTCTGTGAACTATGGTCAAAGGCTCATCTCTTGATCTACCAGGCTCATCATAGGTAAGTCTAATAGTTGGCTTGACAGTTCTCTTAGGTCTAGGCTCAGAGCTGGGCTGCCTTCTATCCTCCTGGACCTCAGATACTTCTTGTTCAGACTCCGATCCAGCTTCACTAATCTCTTCCAGAGCTACTTCTGGATCATACTCCTCATCCTCAGATTCCGGTTCAGAGTTGTGATCAACCTCTTCGGGGTCTGAATCATTTTCATGAACATGTTCACCTTCAGGGTCATTTTCATGTTGTGTTTCAGGGTCATCTTCTAACTCAACTACTGGCCTGGCAGTATTCAGCACCCTTGGTACAGGCTCTCTCCGAGTGACACAGTGAGGGACATAATACTCCATGTCAGAGGATGAATCGGAAAACTCCAATAACTCCTGAGTCTCTGGTCTTGAGTCCCTTTGAATTCTCTTACGAGTGTCTGCTCTGGTCTTGGGTTTCTCAGGCAGATCAGAATCCTGGTCAGTGCATGGCATTCTCACCAGCTGTCCAATTGGAAGAAGGTGGTCCCTGTGTATAGTCTTTGTACCTAACCTTCCATCCTCTCGTTTGATCTTGAACACCGGTAGTTTTGGCATCTTCCCAATGACAACATACGGATCAGGACTCCACTTGCTTTCCAGTTTGTGCTTGCCTCTCAGGCCAAGATTCCGGAGGAGTACTCTGTCACCGATCTCTATGGACTGAAAGGTAACTCGGCGATCATACAACCTCTTGTTTCTCTGGTGCCGTTTGTCTGCAGCATCAGAGGCTAACTTGTAGGCTTGCTTCAAGTCTTCCTTCAGCTTGGTGACATATCGGGTGTGAGACGCCTCTTCTATGCCATCTGGGGATGTTCCAAAACACAAGTCAACAGGAAGTCTCGCCTCTCTGCCAAACATCAGATGGTAAGGAGAGTACCCTGTGGCATCACACTTGGTGCTGTTGTACGCGTGGACCAGGTGAGGCACATGTTGACTCCACGTACGCTTCTTCTCCCGGCCTAACGTACTTAGCATAGAGAGCAGAGTTCGGTTGAACCTTTCTGGCTGCGGGTCACCTTGCGGATGATACGGCGTTGTCCGCGACTTGCGTATCCCCATCAAGGTCAACAGTTCTCGGATCAAACGGCTCTCAAAATCTCTTCCTTGATCCGAATGGATCCTTGAAGGCAGTCCATAATGTATGAAATATTTCTCAACCAGGACCTTTGCTACAACCTGGGCCTTCTGGCTTTTAGTTGGGAAAGCCTGAGCGTATCTTGTGAAATGATCCGTGACCACTAACACGTTACTTATGCCTTTGGAGTCAGGCTCCATGGAAAGAAAGTCCATGCACACCAAATCCATAGGCCCATGGCTTATGATCTGGTGCAACGGAGCAGCTCTCTGTATAGGGGTCTTGTGAGTGACACACTCCCCACAGTTCTTGATATATTCTTCCACTTGCACCGACATCCTAGGCCAAAAGAATCTACTTCGGAGCAGGTCAACAGTTCGCTCTTGTCCAAGGTGCCCCAGGTCATCATGCATGGCCCGCATAACCATCTCCCGGAACTCGCTCGGCAGGAGGAGTTGACTGATCACCTCTCCGGATGGTCTCTTGCTGTACCGATACAGTAATCCATCTTTCATTGCTAGCTTCCCAGCTTCCCTTTTCAATCTGGACAACTCAGGACTCATGTTCCCCTCCTCTTGCCAACGCCCATGCTTGACGGCTTGGATGGCCGGTCCAATGGCTTCATCCTCTTCCTGAGCCTTCCTGAGACTCAGTTTAGACATGAGTTCCAGAGACTTTAACTCCATGTGTGTGGGAAATGCATACAGGTCAGGAACAGAGTGGGGAGATGCTCCAAGCTGAATAACACAGACTGGTGTACTGCGTACAGACTCTGAGATGCAGACTTTCTGGCAGATGGTTTTCACTCCAGACTGAGGTATAGTCACCCACCCATTGTCGTCTTCCTCTTGCATGTTCCTCGACAAAAGGTTGGCATCAATGTTCTGTCTGCCAGGGCGATACTGCACATCAAACTCGTACGTAGATAGGGCAGCTAGCCAGCGATGCCCCACCGCATTGAGCTTGGCGGTGGACAGCACGTACGTGAGCGGGTTGTTGTCGGTACGTACGGTGAATCTTGCCCCATATAAATAGTCGTGGAATTTGTCGACTACTGCCCACTTAAGTGACAAGAATTCCAGCTGATGTATGGGGTAGTTTCTCTCTGCAGAGCTAACTTTCCTGCTTGCAAAGGCAACTGGTCTCAGACCTTCAGGATGTTCTTGGTAAAGAACAGCACCAAGACCCTTCAAGCTGGCATCCACATGCAGGATGTAAGGATGTTGTGGATTGGCAAATGCCAGGACAGGCGCATGTGTCAGACGGTGAATTATGTGATGAAACGCATCTGTACAGGATTTGTCCCATCTTTCCCCGAACGGCTCCGATTCTTTCAAGTAGACTTTGCTCACATCGTGGACATACTTATTTCTCTTCTGAGTTGGAGCATATCCCTTTGTGAGTTCAGTCAGTGGTCTAACAATTTCAGAATAGTTCTGAATGAATCGGCGGTAATAACCGCAAAATCCTAGGAAAGATTGTAACGTCTTCAGGTTTGTGGGCATGGGCCATGTAGTAACGGCCTCAATCTTGTTTGGATCGGGGGCAACTCCATCTGCAGACACAATGTGCCCCAGATACTTGACCCTTGGCAGACAGATCTGACACTTGTCCACTGAGAGTTTCAGCCCAACTTCACCGAGACGATCTAGGACCCTGAGCAGTCTCTCCTCGTGTTCCTCGAGAGTCTTCCCAAACACTATCACGTCGTCCAGGTACACCAGCACTTGTAAGAGGTTCATGTCACCGACAGCCTTTTCCATCAACCTTTGAAAGGTTGCTGGTGCCCCAGTAATGCCTTGAGGCATTCGTTCAAACTGAAAAAATCCTAAAGGACAAATGAATGCCGTCTTCTCCTTGTCCTCTTCGGACATAGCTATCTGGTAGTAGCCTGAGCGCAAATCCAGCACAGAGAACCACTGACTCCCCGTTAATGCATTCAGTGCATCTTCAATGCATGGTGTTGTGTACTGGTCAGGGATGGTTCGGCTATTCAACAGTCGGTAATCTATGCACATCCTAATAGCACCAGTCTTCTTTCTGACTACAACTATAGGGGATGCATAGGGGCTTCGCGACTCTGTTATGATCCCTGCCTGCAGCAGTTCTTGTAAATGCTTTCTCACATCTTCGATATCTGCAGGGGCTAGCCGGCGTGATCGTTGACGGAAAGGCCGGGAATCAGAAAGTCGGATTCTGTGCTCTACTCCTCTTGCTAATCCCACGTCCCACTCGTGCATTGAGAATACATGAGACTTCTGAGCAAGTTTCTTACGTAATCTGTCCTTCCATTGTTCTGAGATAGGAGAGTCCCCAAAGTTGATCATGTTCTCATCAAAGTCAGAGGAAGCAGTCTCCTTAGGGGGAATCGTCGCAACTGAATCAATGTGGTACACGCATCCAATCACTGTTCCCACAGGTATGGAAGTTTCTCTTGAGGAGTCATTTTTTAGTAATACTCTCAAACTGTTGTCATCCAATGCCCCGCTGGGCACAACCATGGGATGAAAAATCACATCAGCAGGTAAGGCAGCTGCAGGTGAGGAGTCTATCATCAGGATTTCTTGAGCAACAGGCTTCTTCAGCTCGACTTTGCACACAACCTGAGTGTCACCCTCTGGGGGTAAGACCAAGGGACCTGGACCCATCCATCGGACATGGCCAGCCTCCTCCTCTTGGACTGGGACTGCAACACCCTTTAGAGTAGGTTGATCTTCCTTGACATGAACACGAAGGCCTAGTGTTTGGGTGACATCAATGCCATTATCCTTGCACTGATTCACCAAACGTCTAACATGGCTTGCATTGGTGCCCACAATGACAGACGTCTTATCTTCAGTCCTAGGGTTTGGACATATGAGAGCTAGGACAGTTACAGTCTGACTGGTTCCCAACACCTCAGCTGGATACTCCACATCAACTACCACGTAGCCACGGTAAGGGTAGCTAGCCCCAGACTCACTTAAACCCCATAGCGAAAGACCAGATACTGGCTGAATGGGGATATCCGACAAGTACTTCAAGTACCAGGGTTCAAAAATGATCGTCACCTGAGAGCCACTATCTAACAAAGCAGTGCAGGGTTGTCCATTAACCTTCAGTGGCACCAGACTAGGCGGCCCAACTAAGCCATCGGGAATTGGCACACCCTCAGGCATGTCTGCTGTACTTTTCTCAACAGAACAGTTAACTGCATTAGCTGTTGCATCACTTGACGGCTGGTTGTTCTTGGACAGCTTCAACGCTTGGATAAGTCTCTTGATAACTTTAGCCTGGTTTTCTGGGCTTTGGCACTTCCTTGCAAAATGCCCATTCTCACCACATCGATAACAGAAGTGTTCCTCCGATACTTTGAACGATCGTTGTGGGGAGCTGGCTACTGGTTTAGAGGTATTCACAGCTGAAACGGCAGCTTGAGGTTCAGCTACTTTATTTGTTACTTTCTGTTGCAAGCGCTTCATTTGTTTTTTCAAAGCTGCTATCTCACCGTCCGAACTGCACTCACTGTACATTACATTTGGGGGAATTTTCTCACTGCTAACTGATGTGTCGTGGGCTGGCTTAGACACGACAGCAGCAACCAAGGCCTTAAGTTCTTTGATCTCAGCCTTCAGGTTCTGAATTTCAGTCTGTTTCACATCAGCATTCTGCCTTACATTTCCACCTTGGATGACAGGAGTAATCTTCTTTCGTGAGGCCTCATATTCCTCTTCTGTGCGTATCTCTTTTAACAACTGGAGAAAGGTTGGGGGCTTTTCTCTCCGCTCTCTTAAACGAAGGTTAACTAACATCAGATCAGAGGCTATCGCACCACGCAACAATTGGTCGAGTCTTACTCTATCCGCACATCCAAGGGGGAGACCATCTCTTTGCACCACCCTATTCAACGACTGTTCTAGACGTCTGAGGAAGTCAGACAGCTTCTCACCTGGTTGTTGCTGTAGTAAACGAAATGCAAAATACAACTCCTCCCCGGACTCTGCTGTCCCAAAAGCATGCTCTAGGGCCTCTAAGCAGTCTTCGGGGCCCACATCAGGATCACTGGCTCTGGCTGCTTTTACAATGTCTAGTGCCGGGCCTCTGAGACTTTCCATCAGTCTCCGCCTCTTCTCTTTGTGAGAGCATTCACACTCTTCCACCATGAGCCGTGCTTGACCCAACCAGTGGTCGAACTGCTCTTCCCCAGCTGGGGTGGGCAGCAACCCAGAGAAAGTTCGTAGGCGGCGATAACTTCCTTGCTCATTTGAGGACTTGGATGTCTTGTCAAGTAAATCACTTACAGCTCGCAGGATGGCCTCTGTTGACTTGGCAGCAGCTTCATCTTCTGGGAACAATGTGTGAAGGCCTTCAACATGTTTACCTGGAGCTTGCTGCGTTCCGGACATATAAACTGGTGTACTGGCTTGTGTAGCTGGATCTGCTATGATAACGGGCCACGACCTTCCACCATCAATAGGAAGCACTTCACTGGGAACAATTTCACCTTTTACTTCCTCCTTACATTCACACAAGACCAAGTATTGGTTTAGTTGGCTGTTGAAAGTTCGGCCTCTGACTCGCACACGTCCCAAGCACTTCACAGTTTGCATGGTCTCTTCTATTGCACTTGGGTCTACATCTTCCTGCATGAGCACCAGAACTGCATGAGCCTCGTCTAATGCCTCGCCACGGCACCATCCTTTTAATTCTGATACTAGCTCTTTCATATGTGCCATATTAGCTTATCAATTAGCGCTATTTAAAGCTTCAGAATGCTAATTTTCAATGTAAACTAAACAAGGGAGAAAAAACAAAAAAAACAAAACAAGAAACCCACACTAATTATCCCAGCGGTGCCTCCATTTTATGTAGCGCCTCTCTAGCGTGCTTGACTATAATGAGAGGTGGCTATCCTGAATTCTTTAAATACTTATTTAATCAAATAAGTGAGGTTTCAATAATAAACTTATCCGTGTTTTACTTGTGTGTGAATGTAACTAACTTATTATTACATGAAATGCTTGTTCCCTTTTAAATCACTAATTAAACACTGATATTTACACTTTTACAGGAAATGACATGTCCTGGAATTACTTTTATTCTAGAAACACTTTCCTATTTAAAATCACAATTTTACTCTTTTCTAAATTAACTTCAAATATCAAAAGAGTCAGTAACCACAACTGTTTTATAAAAAAGTATACCAGATTTACTCAGAAAAAGGTCAGAAATTAAATATATCTGGTTAAACTCACTTTTCAAATCACAAATGCATTACAATTCACATATCAAACACAAGGGCCCAGGAAAATAAAATAGCCGGCAAAAACCCCTAGCTTAATATGAAATACCCTTTAAATGTTCAGCTGATGCAGGCCTGAATGTAGCTCGGGTGCGTTGTAGCCTTAAACCGAATGGCTGCTTCACCACACAGGCCAAACAAAAAATGGTACCTTTACTCCATGTGAATGTAACCTCACGTGCACAAGATCAAAGGCGTCAGCAGCAGAAGACAGGACGAGAAGATTCGCATTGAAGAAAAGACAGGAAGAGAAGATTCACATGGCAGACGATCTCAGCAAAGTCCCCCACTCGATAACGCTATCCGGCTCCGTCAGGGTCTTTGATCATCGTCAGTCTCCACACAGGCTTTACTAATCGAGGTCGCTGGCCGCTAACTTGTCAGCAAAGTCCATGCAAAACGTAACCACTAAATCAGCGGCTAACTGAAACTTATATCTGTCTTACTGTTATGAGTTTACCACTCACACAGACAGAAATATCACCATTAACGATTGGTATAAGAGTCCTTATTGAACACTTTCACTCATCTCGTGCGTGCATTGCATTCTCCGCAACCGTCTTTTTTCTTTTCCGCAAAACCTCCGCGTTCATCTCCCGTACTGTGTACCTTGACCTCCGCTGTGATTGGCTCATACACAAACTTTCAGAAATAAAATAAATTCACAAAACATTTGTGTAACTTTTTCTTTCTATTCTCACAGGCATATTTAAAGCATTTTAACATACATTATTACCCAACAAATAATTAACATTTTAAATGCTGTATTCAGTAAACCATGAACATTACCCAATAGGTTTTTCTCTCATAGAACAAAATCATAACTTTATTTATTTATTTTTTTTAACCTTAAATTGTATTTATTAAACTATGAAATTATTTATTCAATCGTGTATATCTTATACTAATGAATATATTTCAACAGGGTTACACTTGGGAGAAACCAGGCTCAGTCGGGGTGCCAGTTATCCTCTGGCCAATTAACAAACAGCGTATGATGACAGGGGGTCAAATTAGATCAGATGATCTGTACCGACCATAGTTCACCCAAAAACAATTGTTTTATGTTTATCTGCTTACCCCCAGGGCATCCAAGATGTAGGTGTCTTTGTTTCTTCAGTAGAACACAAATGAAGATTTTTAACTTGTATAATGCATGTCAATGGGGATATTTTAGTGTATGAGAGCAATGAGAGTAAAAACACATAGACATACGAATCCTTATTAAACCATGCGGCTCGTGGCGACACATTGATGTTTTGAGACACGAAACGATCGGTTTCTGCGAGAAACCGAACAGTATTTATGTTATTCTTTTACCTCTTATCAGACGAAGGTCATCTAGTATTCCAAGCGCCATAACTTCCGGCGAATAAGGTCAAAACTTGCGCAATCAGAGATATAGATGTCTCAATTGACTGATCCGCGCAGGCACTAATGAGGAATCTATGTATATATCTATGATCGCGCCGGTATTTTGCATGTATTTTGACCTTATACGCCGGAAGTGATGGCGTGGGGATGGCTGATGCGGAGCCATAGAAAAAAATTAAATACATTTCTAAATATGGATATTTTTCATACACAAACGCATCGATTCGCTTCAGAAGGCCTTTATTAACATTGTGGAGCCACGTGGAGCATGTTATTTGACGGACAGATGCATTTTTTATGGACTTCAAAAACAGAGCAGCTATTACTGCTATTATAAAGCTTGGATTAGCCAGAACATTTTTTAAATAACTCAGATTTTACTAATCTGAAAGAAGAATGTCATATACACCTCAAATGACTTGAGGGTGAGTAAATAATGGGCTAATTTAAATCTTTGGGTGAACTATCCCTTTAATGCAGTCCTCAAGATATGTTTGATTATATCATGAATGATCAATATTGATCGTTTTAAACAGCTTATTGTACACATAAGGTAATCACCGTTTTAAACTAATGCGCGCTGCTGCATTGTAATGCAAACACACAGACAGTGTCGCGTACATCACAGGCAGATTGCGCACAGAAACATTCAGTAGTGCAGAAATGTAGGCTATTGTCAACGCTGTTCTGTGATTTATCAATAAAATACTTAGAAACTGAAAAGTTCTAGCACATATTTCTTAGTAACTAAAACCCTACAGCTTTACTATTAGTAGAGAGATGCTGCCAGATAGAATTCACAAGCAATTGCGTTCTCACTAATGCATTCATAAAAAAATATAAGAAATATAATGATCAAAAGAACCAATCAAAATAAGCTGTTATATGAGCAATAGCCTTGTAGGCAGCGCAGTGTTATATGCCATAGCTGGGCACAAAGCGACCTGTGTTTGAATCAAATTTCAGGCTTATTTGTCTATTAATGACATCATCAGTGACTAGTCAATGGCGACTCAACTTTAATCACATAAATGTTGACTTTCAAAAAGTTGTTCAACCCCTAAATTCAATCTGACTATATATTAGATAAGGTAAATTGTAAATTCGTAATAGTAAATTTTGGTAGTATTGTTCAGTTTCTGTGTGCCTTGAATTATACACACACACACACACGCACACACGCACACGCACGCACGCACGCACGCACGCACGCACGCACACACACACACACACACATATTTTATTTGTATCACTACGATTTTCCTTATAACAGAGTTGAACTTTTGAGCTTTACATGACCAAACACATAGTTGATAAAGACGGCAAGATAAAATAAGATGTTATAAGTGCATTAAGCACTAAACAGGGTTTATGTATATATATATAATTATATAATTATATTACACTGTGATTACTAATATAATCAGTAGCTTAAGCCATTGGGAACACACATAGCAAACAGTAAAGACGCTTCCTGAGAAAAACGCATCAAGCTGTGAATTGTCAAGCTCTTAAGACAAATTCATTTTGCACAACGTATCTGAAAAAAGGAAGAAGCTAATTTTAAGACTGGTGTGCGCAGAAAGACTTAGACAGAAATTGCCCAGACTTGCTGGTCCTTTTTCCCATAGTTCATTACAGGTTGTGAGAAGGACTGGCTGTTTGCAGTGCCATCAAAAGACCCCATAGACCACATGCTCAAATTGTCTATTATATCACTGTGGGATTTCCTCCTTTAACAAAGCATTCTCCCCAGGACCTCTCAGTGCCTTTGAACACCAACTCAAGTGTTTCATCTCTGACAGGGAGCTGTGAATGAATGATGAATTGCACCAGAACAAAGTGCTGTCGTCCAACACAATCAGTCTGTTGAAAAGTACTCTCTGCCGACATGTTTACTTTACAGTCAAGGACGTTGCCTCTTCCCAGACCCAAATCTGCAGATAAATGAAGCTTGCATGCCCAGGCGTTGTGTGCTGGACTGTGAGATTGACGGGCAGCGGGTGGGTGGGTGACTGAAGAGCAGAAACGGGCAGATGGTGGTCTGTTGGGATGTGATTAGGTGTCTTCATAGCAAACTGTCTGCAGGCAGGTAAGTTTAACTCCGCTGAGACGCCTCACTCACTTGGCTGTTTCAATTAGAAAAGTTTGAGGCCACTGTATGTCCATGTCCATCAGGGCAACTCAGTACAAAGCACTTTTTCTTTTTAAGGTCAATGACCCCTTGGTGGATAAAAAGAGAAGTTCAAATATGGTAAAAATGAGTATTTATGCCAAGTTTATAATAACAGGCATATAGTAGTGGATGTGCTATAATGAGAGTGATAGTTGTTATGCCACTCACTAGTTTGGGCTTAAAGGCTAAACAGTTTAAATTACTTGTTGACTTTGAAATTGACTTGTTTTGCTCTGTGATAGCCGAGTAGACTGCATGTTATAGTTGTTGATGGAAGACTGCTGGGGAAAGAGGGCACATCGGGCCATTTTAGCTGGTTTTCCGTCCCATGCTGGAAGGAATTATCGGACTGGAAAGTGCACAGCTGTCAATGATCTGAGGGCAGAGCAGCAGTTAGTCTCGCCCCCATGCCAGGATAGGCTGCCACCCCTCCACCGTCACACTCCTAAAAACACTCAAATACCAAACATCTCCGGTGACCACTGAACAACCAGTCATTGTCTAGTACGGGAAAAATGAATCTGATCCAGTAGTTTTCTTTCCCGGTTTTGTTGTTCTGCATTATCCTGTTTGGCTTCTTTTTTTTTTTTCAAAATCCTCAAAACATTAATTTAATCTTTATCATTTTATTTTCCAAAAGGCCCCAGGAAAGTGTCTTTAGCAAAACAGACTTAATTTGTTCTGAGTTTTTGCTGCTCAATTTATAGTCTGCTCATTAACCGCAGTAAATGAAAAAAAGTGCCCTCAGTGGTGGTCTTAAATAAAACCACAAACATCCTGAAAACAAATCATGCTGTCCACATTTTTTCCAAAACAAAATTCTTCTTAGAAATAGACATTGGCAAACAAAAAATAAAATAAAATAAAATAAAATAAAAATCCTAAAAAGGAAACCAGATTTTGTCTTTATCTGAAGAAATAATATGGCCATTTACCCATGGAAAACGGCTCGGGTTACGTCTGTAACCCTTGTTCCCTGAGAAGGGAACGAGCACTGCGTCGGAACGACACTTTGGGGATACTCCCTAAGCACTAGCGAATCTGAAGTCCATATAGAAACTAGCCCAATCTGATTGGCGTGCATGATGACGTCATCTAGACGGCGTACCCGGAAGTATAAAGCTGGAGCCGGCGCATTGAAACGGCAGCTATTGCTCTGAAGCATGCGCTCCAGGCATGCCGAGGTGTGGTGACGCGACACAGTGCTCGTTCCCTTCTCAGGGAACAAGGGTTACAGACGTAACCCGAGCCGTTCCCTTTCGAGGGAACTCTCACTGCGTCGGAACGTCACTTTGGGGAACGAGTACCCACTAGCCCACACCGAGGGTAGCGCCTGCCCTAGTGTGAAGCCGGAGACCGGGCACAACTAGGACTTAAGTACCCTCGCGCCAGACGCCGTAGGGAGAAATTCTCCACCCCTTCCTTTCCGTGCCCCAACCGGTGAGGGAGGCGTCTGCTGAAACCGTTTCCCGGCAACAGGACGCTCCCAACACCGGCCCCTGGGACAGAAACCAAGGTTTCTTCCATATAACTAGGGAACGAAGGCCTCTGCACGTTACCCTGATCATACGGAAAGGATTCCCTCTAGGGGAAAACCCCTTGTTTTCCAACCACCACTGTAGAGGTCTCACGTGCAGCAGGTCAAAAGGTATCACCTTGGATGACAAGGATGACAAACCCGCAGAACCAAAAGACCTGACCACCCCTGGTGACACTACGGGCACCTAGCCCTGCCTAGGGTGAAGGATAGCCTTAACTCCCACGGAGGAACTCCAGGCAAGTCGGCCTTGTAGCTGAGGCCTAAAGGTCCCCCACGCTTCTTTCTTTTAGCGATGTAATCGCTAGGAGAAAAGGCCACCTTAGGGTCAAGCTCTTCGGTTCATCCGACTCCAATGGCTCAAAGGGGGCCTCAGCCAGCCTTCAAGAACCACTGCCAGATCCCAGGTTGGGAGTCTGGAACGAGCCACAGGTCTCATCCTCCGAACCCCACGGAGGAACTGTACATCCAGCTGGTGCCTACCCCAGACCCTCACCCAAAGGAGTGTGGAAAGCCCCATGGCAGCCACGGACACCTTGAGTGTGGACGGGGTTAGACCCGCAGAGAAGCGATCTTGGAGGAACTCCAGCACTGAAGCCACCGGCCAGTTAACTGGGTCCACCTCACACTCCCTGCACCAAGTGGCTCACCACTTGGGGCTGTACAGCCTCCTGAAGACAGAGCTCTGGAACTGTGTAAAGTCTCTATCACCTCTGCCAACAGGCCAGCCTCTAGGTACCTGACCCCCTCAAGGGTCAGACCCAAAGACTCCAAATCTCAGGCCGGGGGTGAAATATTGTGCCCCCTGCCTGAGATAGGAGATCCCTCCTCAGAGGAATCTGCCATGGAGGACCTGCCAGCAGCGCTATGATATCCGAGAACCAAACTCGCGTCGGCCAACGGGGTGCTACTAAAAGTAGGCTGACCCCCTGTTGGCGGACCCTCTCCAGAACTCCCAGGAGCAGAGCAATCGGGGGAAATGCGTACAGACGCAGCCTCGGCCACGTCTGAACCATGGCATCCAACCCCAGCGGGGCTGGATGGGTGAGGGACAACCACAGTGGGCAGTGGGACGTCTCTCGAGACGCCACCAAGTCCACTTCCACTGGGCCGAACCTCTCGCACATGGCCTCCACCTGGGTGGAGTCGCTCCCCGGGCCTCAGCCCCTGCCTCGACAGGATGTCTGCTCCCTGATTTTGGACCCCCGGGACATACATTGCCCTGATGGACAACAGTTTCCCTAGGGTCCACAGGAGAATATGATGTGCCAGTCTGCATAGAGGGCGTGACCTCAAACTCCCCTGCTCCGAGCCGTAACCAGTGAGGGAGGCGCCTGTTGAAACGGATTCCCGGCAACAGAACGCTCCCAACACTGGCCCCTGGGACAGAAACCAAGGGTTCTTCCATATGACTAGGGAACTAAGGCATCCGTGCGTTACCCTGATCATACAGAAAGGATTCCCTCTGGGGGAAAACCCCTTGGTTTTCAGCCACCACTGTAAGGGTCTCATGTGCAGCAGGCCAAAAGGTATCACGTTGGACGCTGCTGCCATGTGCCCCAGCTGCCGTCGGGTGCTACACGAGCCTCATCCCCAACCCCCTGAAGCGGATGACCGGCAGGAAGTGGTTGGGAATGATTCGCGAGCTGCCCAGCCGCAGGTCTTTCCAGAGGCGGCTGGAGCAGCATGTGTTTGCGGGAAATTGATGTGGCCCGAAGCAGGATCATAGATGGCGGGATTACCACATCGATTTCCCCCAAAGCGCGCAGAGGAAACAACCTCGGTTGGTCCTCTGCAGGGAGAAACCAAGGTTTCTTCCATATGACTAGGGAACGAAGGCATCTGCGCGTTACCCTGATCATACGGAAAGGATTCCCTCTGGGGGAAAACCCCTTGGTTTTCAGCCACCACTGTAGGGGTCTCATGTGCAGCAGGCCAAAAGGTATCACCTTGGACGCTGCTGCCTAGAGTCCCAGCACTCTCTAAGAGTGCTTCACAGTGATGCTGTGGCCTAGCCTTACTCCTGAGACCTTCGCCAGTATGGTCTCGACTCGCGCGGGAAACAATTGTGCCCGCATCGTCGTCAAGTCCCATACGATCCCTAGAACCGTAGCCCTCCGGGACGGCGTCAACACACTCTTTGTTGTGTTGAGTCTCAGCCCCAAGCACTTTATATGGGCCAGAACGACATCTCAATGCCGAACTGCCATCCCGTACGACTGGGCCAATATGAGCCAGTCGTCGGGATAATTCAGCACACGGATGCCCTGAATCTCAATGGAGCCAGAGCTGCATCCATGCACCTTGTGAATGTGCTTGGGGAAAGAGCTAGACCGAAGGGAAGCACTCGATATGGAAGTATGCGTCCCCTAGATCTATCGTGACGAACCAGTCCACGAACTGGATCTGACTCACGATGATAGAACCCGTGAGCATTTTGAATTCGAACCTCCTCAGAGACCGATTCAAATACCTCAGGTCTATAACCGGACGCAACCCTCTCGAGGCTGGCTTCGGGTGTTACACGAGCCTCGTCCCCAACCACTTCCTGCCGGTCATCCGCTTCAGGGGGTTGGGGACGAGGCTCGATTCTCTATGTGCGGACGCGTTAGCTGCCCAGCCGCAAGTCCCTCCGGAGGCGGCTGGAGCAGCATGCGTTCGCGGGAAATCGATGGGGCCCGAAGCGTCATAGACGGCGGGATTACCTCGATTTCCCCGGAGCGCCGCAGAGGAAGCAACCTCGGTTGCTCCTCTGCGGGGGGGGGGACCGCTCTTGGAAGTCCAGCCGAAGCTAGGACTGCTTCCCAGCAGCCTTCCGCCCTGGAGTACGTTCCTCAGATCGCCTCCAGGAGCGGAAGACCGCTGATGGAACTGCTGGTGTGAACCTCTTCCACCCGAGGCATCGTCCCATAGCCCGCCTCGCGCGCCCCCAGAACATTGGAATAATCCAATACTGGAGGAATACGCAAGGAATAGGGCTTCCTCCACGACCTACACACCTCGGTGTGTAGATCCGGGAAGAAAGGTAACCCCGGCGAGGTGTTTGGACCCGGCGAGAAAGAAACCGGTCGTCCAGCCTACTAGGTGGCTGAATTTCCGGCACTTCCTGTGGCCAATTGATCTTCAATTTGGCCACCGCACGAGTCAAAACCTCAATTAGCTCCTCTTGGGCGAGTGGATGAAGCGATGAAACACTTCCTGCTTCTCCACCCGCCCTGATGCAACACTCATCCGGCTCCTCGGAACCGGAGAGAATAAGCATCAGATCCTCAACCCCGGGGGAAGAAGCCGCAGCACGGGCTTCCACACGGGGAGGAAGATCTTTAGAACTGTCAGACAAGGATTGGGAAAGTGCCGCAGCAGTCCCAGATCCCGCTGACAAGTCCTTCTGTGAACCCCATGGTCTGTGACACCGAGATGCCTCAGCGATCGCGGGTCCAGAACCCTGGGGCTCACAAAGCTGGCCGGCCTCATCGAACACGGCCAGCCGAGAGCTGAGTGTGAGCAGCTCACAATGCTGACAGGCAGTTCCCTCGAGAACTGCCCGAGCATGCTCAACACCCAGACACTGCACACAAAGCAGGTGTGCATCTGAGCCCGAAATGAAGCGGGGACACGGATGCACACACTGCTTAAACTCTCTCACATTCTTTTCCTTTTATCATTCACACACTTTTGCAACTGTGACAAACAACAGTAAATAGACAGACAATTTCAACAGAGAGCGCTATGCTGAAGAGCAATAACTGCCGTTTCAATGCGCCAGCTCCCGCTTTATACTTCCGGGTACGCCGTCACGATGACGTCATCACGCACGCCAATCAGATTGGGCTAGTTTCTATACAGACTTCAGATTCGCTAGTGCTTAGGGAGTATCCCCAAAGTGTCGTTCCGACGCAGTGAGAGTTCCCTCGAAAGGGAACTCACCACCACTAATACCAAGGCATTAAGGACAGTTTCCTGTTCAGAGAGGTGACAGCTATGGTATGTTGGGTCAAAAACACTTGAAGTCACCATGAAATCAAAATGACAGTTCTTATTTTTTATGTAATATTGTAATGTTTGTTATAAAGAATTTATCTGTGCACTTCGTTATTTTTTTTTTATTCATATCAACAATATTAAAAAAATGTTTTAAACCTTCCCTCCACCCTCGAAACGATCAAAAAAAGGTGTCGTTTTTGTGTGTGTCCCTTTAAATGCAAATGAGCTTCTCCTTTCTATAAGAGGGGCAGAGCTTAAAGGAACACACCAACTTTTTGGGACTTTATCTTATTCACCGTATCCCCCTGAGTTAGATAAGTCCATACATACCATTCTCATCTCCCTGCGTGCCATAACTCTGTCTGACGCACCCACCGCTAGCCTAGCTTAGCACAAAGACTGGAGGTGAATGGCTCCATCTAGTTTACTGCTCAATAAGTACACATCCTATTTACATGTTGTGATGTGTATAGCTACGCAGGTGCTGTGTAATATCATTGCGCCTGCTGCACCCATGGTACGGCAGCAAAGTTCCTTGATTATTACGCAGGAATGAGAGTATAGCACTGAAAATGGGAACTGTTGTCGGATGCTTTCAGAGCTGCATGAAGTTATAGTTGCATGGACAGGTTTAGTTTAATTTAATTACGGTTTTAGCTTATGCTGTCATCTTGCTTTTATGACATGCTATTGCATTTGTGTTACATACTGTATTGCAATAAATGTGAAGGCCTATTAAATGTCTAGGCCTATTACAACAACTGTTCCTTCTCTAAAGCAGCCAAACATGGCCTCACCCCCTTTGTTATGTGTTTACGGGGACAGAGTTTATGTCAATTTTAGGCTTTGTGATGTCACCAACCCAGGAAGAAGCTCGTTGTAGTCCCTACCAGCTGTTTGTTGTAGTCCTTAAAAAGCGATTTCTGTAAAAGAAAATATCTCCCTTTGCATTGAACTTTAAGCGCAGTAACTTTGCAGATGTTGTTCATGCTCAAACAGCAACATTACACACTAACTAAAGTTAACAAAGTGAAACCATAGTCAAGTCAATTTCATGACATAAAAAGTTCCTTTCAAAATAAAGCAATAGGTACAAAAAACGAATTGTGTCACAAATATTTTCTGTTTGACATATTGCACAACATTCTGGTGTGTGGCTGCCCTGCCAGTTGGGCACCATCTGTTTGCTTTATCAGCCTGATTATAACCAGCTGTGTGGTGGGAACTTTCGTTCACACAGTGTCATGCTTTCTGTCAACGCCATATTTCACTATCACATCCAATATTGTCATGATACCCTCTCCTTATGAATCAGTGCCGATTGTCACCTGGAAAAACTGCTGGAGGCATTATGGAAATCTATCTCAACAATTAAACTTGTGAATGATGGATATTAAAAATAAACTGGTAGTCCACACGATTGGACACGATTGGGCATTATATTTTAAGTCTTTTGAAACTATACTGGTCATAGAGTTCAAAATAAATGTACTGATATCTGATGCATGAAGGAGTTGAATCTATTTAATGAATCTGGTTCACTGGAAATACTAAATCAAATGGATAATTTTTGGGCCCTTTTCATTCTTTTTTTAAGATTAAAAGCTCCATTCATCATCTTTTTCAAGAACAAGCACAACCAGTACATTCTTTAAAATGTTTTGTTGCACAGGAAAAAAGAAAGTCATACTGGTTTGAAAAGATATGAGTAATGTTAATGATGACAGGACTTTCATTTTTGGCTGAACTATTCCTAAAAGTATTTCCATTCATTTCCTGCATCTGTGTTTGAACTCTGTGGCAATTTCCTTTCGTCTTCTTCCTCAGAAGTGTTTTGCACATGACCACAATGTGTGGCTAATTCTGAGGAATTGCATGTAGTGCTTTAATAACTTGACATGCCCCAGCAGTTTTACCTCTCCATCTTCTCTGGCAGGAGAAAGAGCCACATGTTAGGGAACCAGGGTTAAGAGGCAAGCTACTGAACATAATGACTGAGCACTTGAAAGGATTTGAATGGCATGAAAGAGGCGCAGATCCGTCCTTTTGTAAACACAGATTCTCACGGGGACTAGACTTATAGAGAGATTAGCCCCTTCAATAAACAAGTGGATGTATCATGCTGCAAACCCGGTGCAGCTGGGTATTACTGCACCATTGTTCCGGGTAATCTAGGATGCTTGCCATTTAATCTGAATGCTATTAAAATCTCTCTTTTCCTGTGGATTACTAGGAGAGATAATAGAGCTAGCAGGTCATCCTGACCTTCACATTAACTCCGAATCCTCCAGTACTGCGCTGAACATTTTCAGAAGCCCATGAAATCAAATTTGGATTTGGTGGCTTATATTTCTTTGAGGTCATCGATATGCGTGTGCTGCAAAAGTTGACCAAAATGACATTAAGCAGATATACACCATATTGCCAAAAGCATTGGGACACCCCTCCAAATCATTGAATTCAGGTGTTCCAATCACTTCCATGGCCACACAGATGTATAAAATCATGCACCTTCATGCAGACGCTTCTACAAACATTTGGGAAAGAATGGGTCGCTCTCAGGAGCTCAGTGAGTTCAAGTACCGTGGTACCGCGATAGGTTGTCCATTCGTGATATTTCCTCACTACTAAATATTCCACAGAACAACCTCAGCCACGAAGTGGTAGGCCACATAAAATCACAGAATGGAGTCAGCCAGAGATGCTCACAAGTCTCTGAGCTAGAGTCCAAGTCAAGTCTCAAGTCTCTGGGCTCGAGTCCAAGTCAAGTCTCAAGTCTCTGGGCTCGAGTCCAAGTCAAGTCTCAAGTCTCTGAGCTAGAGTCCAAGTCAAGTCTCAAGTCTCTTTATTATAATAAGTCTCTGGTTATAATAAGTGTTGCATCACATACGGTGACCCATCCAGGCTGTGTAGAACACTGCAAAGCTATATATAAGGAATTCAAAGCATGTAATAAGTTATTTTGACACCTTTCTCTATTAACATACCATATCAGCTCATTAAACCTGCAGTTGTCGATCAATGAATATGAAAAGACAACAAGTGAATATGAAAAGACAACAAGTAAGATGCTTATCTAATAGCTAACAATTTTATGTGCAACACAGCACATCTGAAACCACAAAGTTCTGGTACTCAGGGTATCACAAAAACATTGCAAAATGTATAAGCAATAACACACTTTTTCCACTTAAAGAGAGCACACACTCAAGCAAACACACAGAAACACTCTCTCACAGTCACACACGCACTCAAGTGCACACACACTACCCACACGTGGTTTACGGGGACTCTCCATAGGTGTAATGGTTTTACTAATGTACAAATGGTATAATCTATCCACCTACACTAACCCTACCCCTAAACCTACCAATCACAGAAAACTTTTGGCCTTTTTTGAATTTAAAAAAAGCACCATTTAGTATGTTTTTTTAAGCAGTTTGGATTATCAACCATGATTAGGTTTTATTTGAATACCCATGTTGAAATATAATCTTAGTGACTGTCCTTTTCATGACAGATTTATCAAAACATAGCATTAAATAATCAAGACATCACTAACGGGTTAAGTAGAATTTATATATATATATATATATATATATATATATATATATATATATATATATATATATATATATATATATATATATATATATATATATATAGTGAAAGAGTTGATTTCTCCAGTGAATTAACAGCTGTGGACTGAATGACTTCTGACTCTGAGGTAAATGATGCGGCGTGACATGTTTCTCAAGCTGTTTGACATCTTTGCGCGATTGAAACACTGATTGAGCGATTACACGACATATAATACGTTTCAGTAAGTGTTATTCTCAACATACCTTAAGATATTAATTTATGTTTATTCTTCTGGAAGAGATGATCGCGTTCACTCGCGCGCGCGCGCCGCGGCCGCTTGAATTGACGCGCCTATACATGATTGCTCGTTGTCCTCTCATGTGTGGCCGCGAGCAGCAGATACGTAGTACGTAGGCAGGTTATAGGTACCGGAGGGAGGGGAATAACATCGAGCTCATCAGACGTTTCCTAAAAATAAACATTGTTCACGAGTCCCGCAGCTCGAGTCCGAGTCGAGTCTGAAGTCTTTTGAGGACGAGTCTGAAGTCGAGTCTGAAGTCACTGTGTGTGCGACTTAAGTCGCACTCGAGTCCGAGTCTCAAACTCGAGTCCCCATATCTGGAGTCAGCGCATGCTGAGGTGCACTGTGCACAGAATCCAATCCTTACATCACCAAGTGCAATGCAAAGTGTCGGATGCAGTGTTGTAAAGCATGCCGCCACTGGACTCTAGAGCAGTGGAGACGTGTTCTCTGGAGTGACGTATCATGCTTCTCTGTCTGGCAATCCAATGGACGAGTCTGGGTTTGGCAGTTGCCAGGAGAACGGTATTGCCTGACTGCATTGTGCAGCCAAGTGTAAAGTTTGGTGGATGGGGATTATGGTGTGGAGTTGTTTTTAAGGGGTTGGGCTTGGCCCCTTAGTTCCAGTAAAAGGAACTCTTAATGCTTCAGCATACCAAGACATTTTGGACAATTTTATGGTCCCAAATTTGTGGGAACAGTTTGGGGATGGCCCCTTTCTGTTCCAACATGACTGCCGACCAGTGCACAAAGCAAGGTCCATAAAAACATGGATGAGCGAGTTTGGTCTGAAGGAACTTGACAGGCCTGTCCTGACCTCAACCCAATAGAACACCTTTGGGATGAATTAGAGCGGAGACTGCAAGCCAGGCCTTCTCGTCCAACATCAGTGCCTGACCTCACAAATGCGCTTCTAGAAGAAGGGACAAAAATTCCCATAAACACACTCCTAAACCTTGTGGAAAGCCTTCCCAGAAGAGTTGAAGCTGTTATAGCTGCAAAGGGTGGGCCATCTCCATATTAATGAGATGTCATTAAAGTTAATGTGCATGCAAAGGCAGGTGTCCCAAAACCTTTGGCAATAGTCTACATATTTAAAACTTATAGTCTTTCTCTTCCAGGAAACCTTCCCAAAACACTGATCACATAAATGTTTTTGTCATATGGAAATTTTATTCCCATTGATCTCTGTTGTCATGTATTTCACATTTTAACACAGTTTTAATTTCACAATGTGTTTTCATGCATTTTTTGAGCCATTTGTTGCAATGGAAACTGATGATGATACATAAATTGAGTGAGTTAAATAAAGTGTATCTGTTTTGTTTCTTTGTAGCACTAGGCATAGGCAGGGTTTTTTCTATAGATATATTTATGGCTTATTTACATTTTGAAGTGAGCAGCAGTATCATTGCGGTTCTAAAATGTATAAAGTAACATGTAATTGAATGTTTAATTATTCTACTTATCTTTTATAGTTACAAAAACTGAGGTAAAATTATATTGTACCTTCAGGCCTTTGCATCTCCAGGTTATAACTACAGCCTGTTAAGAAATTCACATTAAATGCAGGGTCATTAGCGTCTTTAGGAAAATTTATGGAGAAAACTGCTAATCATTTAATTCATTTAAGCTATATGTTTTATCAGATCATGTCTTCTCTGGGAATCAAACTCATGACCTTGCCCTAGCTAGTCATACTTTAGCATTTGGGCTACTGAAACTCAACATCAAATTAAGTCTAGTCTAATTATGCATCATCCTATAGCATTGGTCAATTTTGAATAGTTAAAGACTTTATTACATCACTTTAATAAGCCATAAATGACACTTTGAAAAGTAAATATGTCACATTACATGAATAATTCTGTGGAAAAATGCCTTCTCATGTTCATTACACACATTAAAGGGTTTGGCTTTGAATCCTGCACTACTCATCACACAAACCACTGTTAAAGAAACCAGCACGTTGTATGGAAGTTTATTGTGTTCTCCACACATTTAAATGACAGACACGATTCAAATCACAGTTCAAGAACCTAACATAATTTGCAACACGGAAATACGGTTCTGTTCTGCTATGTGAATGATGTGGAGAAATAAAATATGCATGGATAAATAATTTATAATAAATACTGCAGTATTCCACAATAATTTCTTGGTGACTTTAAAACGATCCCCTGTTGATCCATAACTCTGCCTGGTTGACATCATATAATAATGCCATGACCAAGGGTCAGGCGATGAACAAGATGACAGGGGATGTTGTGGTGAATGCACCTTTATTTCAGAAGAAGAATATTCACTGGAGAACAAAACGATGACGAAGGTAGGTAGAACGCAATAATAGCTCAGTCCACAATAACAAAACACAATACAACAATTCTTTTATGTGAAGAAAAGAAGAAAACACGCTATGCATGTAGGTCATACTCTTACTGGGACAAGACAATACGAATGGATAGGGTATGAGTCTACGGTCCACAATTGACATGGTGATTCTGGCAAGTGGGACCACGTTGGAGGTGCAGAACCAGGCAAAGGCATGACACCAAGTTACAATGAGTTTACTTTATAGCTAAGGTACTTTAAGCCATTACTCAAGGCACTTTATGAAACATTAAAGTTAAGCTAAACAAAACAAAACAAGCACACCAAACAAAAGGGCTACGCTGTAGACACAACATGAACCCCTAGTTAACAGTCATGGTCTGGTAGATCCACTGGTTAAAAAAAGAAGAATTATGAATGGAAAAATAAAATGTCCAAACAAGCAGTAGCTGCAGGAGCAATGAAACCAGATCGATAAATGCCATGCCGTCAAGACAGCCCCCAAAATGCTTGAAGGTGCATCTGAAGGTGCAAGAAATGCACCTGCCAACCACCGCCATGTACAAGCCCAAATCACATAAACTCAGCAAAAGAAGAAACGTCCCTTTTTCAGGATTCTGTATTTTAAAGACAATTCAAATAAGATTTACAGATCTATTGGAAAGAGATCTGTCACGAAGGTGTGATGCACTGTAGTACTTAAAGCAGCTGGTGGCCACACCAGATACTGACTGCTATACTTTTCAGTTGAAAGTGAAAGGACAAAACAAAAGAAACACACAAAAAAAAACAGTACATTGGATTGAACTCCAAAATGACGATTTATATTTAACGGAGATCAAGCCATGGCCCACCATTTCGCAAAGAGGGCTGATTCAGTAGCACACCAGGTCAAGGTCTTGGCCCGGGCGAGACAAGAGCTATGTGCGCACAGGTCCCTGCTAGAATTTGGAATAACATTTGAAAGTAGACTATTCTTACTATTTCTGACATTGCTTTAATTTTAGAAATAGTATGAGCAGGCAGGTCAGACCATGTAGCATGAGATATGAAACTAAATGCATCCATATCAATAAAAGGTGTTAATGTAAAGCAGACCACTATGGCAAAGAAGAGTGAACAAAAACAAAAAACTTACTGAGTGCACCCTTAAGGACAAAAAGGATCAGGATGCAGTTATTTAAAGACAACAGGTCACACAGGTTTTGTGGTCTACATAGCCTACTGAAGGAAAAACATATCAATATCAAAATTCACTGACTAGTTGGAAATTAAACAGCACTATGGAACAAGAGCACGGCTGTAATCAGAGTCTTCCTTTGTGTCCAGATTAGCGATGACCAAATCATCCTAACCTCAACCGAAATGAACAGTATTCAGGCACTAACCCGGCCCCTCAATACCAGCCAGAGACATTCAAACTCAGGCAAATTGGTGTATACCTCCATCTAGTGGACAAAACTCCTAAGTACAACTTCTCTTCACAGAGCGGATGCAGGGGCTAAAACAGGGTTGTGAAACTCCGTTCCTGGAGGACCACAGCCCTGAAGAGTTGATCTTTAACCCTATTTAACTGCACCTGATTCAGCTAATCAAGCTCCAGGCTTATTTGAAAACTACACGCATGTGTGTTGGCGTAGGGTTGGAACTAAACTCTGCAGGACTGTGACCCTCCAGGAGCTAAATTTCACTCACCTAAAAGACTATCCATTGTTTCTCAGTTATCTTAAAGGACGTTGAAATATGCAAAAACATATTAGAATGACCTAAATACATATAGGCCTAATTGGGAAAATCAGTCAGCCAATAAGCATTTTTGTGATATTATTTTGTGACTAACACTGCTGATTTCAGGCCAGAGCCCCCATTTACACAACATATATAATATATAGCATTATTACTGTATTTAGGAATAAATTTACAGTACACAATCAGTTAGAATTCATATATAAAGCTGGATAACTGTTATATAGTTTTTATTTTGTTATAAATTATTATATAGTTGTTTACAATTGGTGGTTTGAAATGTCATTGAAATATATTTGGGTCATGTCAGGTCTTAAAAATGAGAGAAATATTGTTAAAGAGCCACAGTGTTTACTCTTTAGGGAACTGTGTTGTGTCTGAATATAATAATGGAATATGAACAATCATTTTAACAGAGAAAATAATTACACACGTCATATTGACCAACAAACAATTACATGAACTACTAAAAAAGACCAAGAATTCACAACATGTCCCTATATATTTTTTTGATAGTCAGTCAATACTGGTTTCTGGTGCATATGAACATTGCGTTTGACAAATTTACAAGGAAAACATTTCTTTATCTAATAAGCTTACACACGCACACGCACACGCACGCACGCGCACACACACACACACACACACACACACACACACACACACACACACACACACACACACACACACACACACACACACACACACACACACACACACACACACACACACACACACACACACGTTGGTGCAACAGCATTATGAGGACTCTCCATAGGCATAATGGTTTTTATACTGTATAAACTGTATATTCTATCCCCCTACACTGCCCCTACCCCTAAACTTAACCCTCACAGGAGACATTCTGCATTTTTACATTTTTAATAAAACATTGTTTAATATGTTTTTAAAGCGATTTGATTTACAGGGACATTTGAAATGTCCTCATAAACCACCTTGATGTTGTAATACCAGTGTAATACCCATGTCATTATACAAATTTGTGTCCTCATAAATCACATGAACAAGCACACACACACACACACACACACACACACACACACACACACACACACACACACACACACACACACACACACACACACACACACACACACACACACACACACACACACACACACACACACACACACACACACACACACACACACAATGAATCACAAAAAGTCCAACCCTGTATTCATTACAAGTTTAATTCAACATTCACTGTAAGTTAATCATCACTCTCTAATTCATATTTAACAAAACATTATTAGAAAATGCACCGTATAACCATCAGTCTTCTGATTAGTGGTGCTAACATCACACTTCTTGCACAAGCTCAGTTACATTGTTCACTGGAAATTCCTAAATTTGCTTGTACGTTTATTCAACAGTATGTGACGAACGGGGGGTGAGACAGAACGAGGCTGAATATTCATTAACACTGCTTAGCTTTTCCTTTGGAAAATCTATAGACCTCGCTCTCTCTGAGTAAGAAATCTGAAAAAATTAAGCAAACAAACAAAAACGGTACACATGAAACAATACAGTAGTAATTGGTGTAATATGCATTTAATATTTTAGTAAAGGACGGTTATGACGGAATACTACGTCAGTATGAAGTGCTTTGCACCAGAGATAAACCTGTATCACCTGCCAATGCTGCGACAATGGAAATGCATGTGGAGTTTAACTGTACAAGTAAAACGGGTTTAGAGCAGGTAAGTTACTACAATAGCTTTACTGCCTGACCGCAGCATGTCACAAGTTCACATTTAACTTTTCCATGCAGTCATGCAAACAATTCACTCCGATGAGTTGCAGTTTGTAAACCAGAGCCACACCGATGAGCTTTCCACATCTCTCTCTCTCTCTCTCTGAAGGACCAATGCAAAAAAACAAACAAACAAAAAAACACCCAAAGTACAAAATAAAAGCCCATCCCAATGGAAGCTCTGTCCTTGAAAACTGCAGGTGAGTTCTCTGAGGTCCGTTAGGAAGCAGTTCCTTTTTTTGCCACCAGAGCACAGGAAGTTGGCTCACCACTTCCTGTGATAGAGAGTCTAGACAGTCCTCCCCTGATTGGCTAGTTCAGCCCTGTCGCCACCTGCTCCTCCAACAAAAAGTCTCTCCGCGCTCACACTTCACAATAGACATGCAATACACAGACCAAATTAATTCTCAAGGTTAGGTTGTACATTTATATAGATTTATACATATTTATATAATTCATATATTTTCAGGAATGTTAATCTGTGTTTTTGTTTGACAATACAAAAATTACTTTTCATCTGACACATATAAGCAACATCATAAAAACAGTCTCTTCCTTTTAAAAAAAACATCCCTTAATAAAAATAAGTTCTATTTGTGTTTTGTTTATTTTACAATATATTTTCTTTTCCGCTCCATCTTCTGCTCTATTATTACAATGGGCACTTTGTGCAGCCGCACTCCACGGTGGTCTCAATCTCCTCGGAAAAGGACGATCCGTCGGAGCACTTGAAGCTGACCTTCCGTCTCCGGCTCTTGGTGGGGGCGCAGCACAGGCCCGAGTGGCAGGCGTGAGGACACTCCACCCGGGGGATTTTACTGGTGGAGGTGCAGTTTTTATGACCCATATGACGCTTGAGCAGCTCGCGAACCATCTCTCCTTGGCACGTCAGCTCTGTGTGGAGGAGGGGACAGAGGACAGGCCATCAGATAAATCATTTATGTAATATTTAATAAACATAAGGGTTTTCAGGTCAGATATTGACTTGTTGCTTCTGGATTGTGCATTTAACTGCATATTTTTGAGAGTCTCTTATGCTCACCAAGGCTGCATTTATTTGATCTTAAATACAGTAGATATAGTAATATTGTGAAATATTATTGACATTTCGAAAACACTTTATAATAACGACATATCATTAGTTAAGCATTAGTAAATAGTAAATTCATAATTTATAAAGCATTAATCCACATTTCATAAATACACTCTCAAAAAAAAAAAAGAGTACAAATTTGTCACTGGGGTGGTACCCTTAAGGGTACATTTTTTTACCTCTCAGTCAGGGGTAGGCAAATTCGGTCCTAGAGAGCTGATGTCCTGCAGAGTTTAGCTCCAACCTACTAAGCCACCATAGTATAAAATTCCCCCAGCATGCATTGCAGCATTAAGTATGTCACTATTGTTGAGATTCATATGCTGATTCTTTATATCTGTGTGCGTCTAAACTTTTTTCCCCCTAGAATGTATTTAAAAACCAGAATTCTCAATGTCTGATCTGTGGCAAGAAAGTATTGTTGGTGAATATTATATATTAATATTTTCAGTTAGTGATGAGCTTTAATCAAACATTTTTCTTCATGATAATTTTTGTTTATGGGTTCTTTTGATTTCAACAGATTGTGCATTTTGTTAACACTGTAACAAAAACCACAAACTCACATAAAAAGTCAAACCGCCCAACTAAAGGAAACACTGACACCAAACATTTTCAACAAAACATCAACATCTAAACCTGTTAATTCTCAATAAGAACTTCTATAGATATCTTTCAGGGTTGGAGCTAAACTCTGCTGGACAGAGGACTCTCTAGGACTGGACTTGGCAACCTCTGCTCTAAGTAGAGCAAAACAATGGTATAATTGTACCCTAAGGACCAATTGTGTACCTCCAATGTACCTTTTTTTTTTCTGAGAGTGTACAGCTAAAAAGCTTTACAAGGCATAATAGTCCTCACTTTAGATGAGCTCACAAAAATGGTTAACTGACAACTACTAAATGTTTTATAACTACCTGAATGAATCATGAATTACAGTAGGAATACATGTTAATAAAGCATTTATTAACACACTGAGTAAATATTAAAAAATATGTGTAAGGTTGAAAAAAATAAAAGATATTTAAAATAGAACAAAGACATTTGCTTTACTGTTGGCAACCCCCGTCTTACCCAAGATATTTGAAATTGACTCTACTGTTGTTAACCCCCACCTTAACCTCATCAGAAGGGCCATTTGGAATTTCTAAGGAAAAAGGAAGGCATGCAGACCAAATGTAGCCTATTTCACACCTTTAGTACAGGGGGAGAAGCTTGGTCTGATTGGTTAGTTTCAAATGTCTCACATTTTGGTCTGATTGGTTAGTTTGGAGATGGTGGTCCAGTGGGTTAAACCACTGAACTGATATGCAGAAGGTTGCTGGTTTGATCCCAGCTGTCACCACCAGTGTGTCCTTGAGCAAGGCACTTTACTCCATGTTGCTCCAGGGGGATTGTCCCTGTAATAAGGGCACTGTAAGTTGCTTTGGATAAAAACTATTTACTAATGCTTAACTAATTGTACATAGTACGCAGTTATTATAAAGTTTTACCGACATTTCAAATAATTGTTTTATATTTTAATATATTTTGAAATGTAATTTATTCCTGTGATGCAAAGCTGAATTTTCAGCATCATTACACCTGTCTTCAATGTCACACATTATCATTTTATTATGGTGATTTGCTGCTCAAGAAACATTTCTTATTATTATCAATGTTGAAATATGTTGTGCTGCTTAATGTTTTTGTGCGAATCATGATATCTTTTTTTTGCGGATTGTTTGAATAGAAAGTTCAAAAGAACAGCATTTTTTTAAATAGATATTTTTAGTGTAAAAGTCTTTATTGTAACTTAAAATATACTGACTTCAAACATTTAAACAGTAGCGTATACGTTATTATTTTTGGAAAACATTGTTTTTACTTTTCATGGAGAAAATGGAGATCTCATCTTATGGAGAAAATAAAAGACAACTGTAAAAGTGAATGTTTATTATTGTTGCGCTCTGTTGAAATGAGATATTATTGTATGTGATGTTATTGTATTATTCTTCACCACCCAATAAAGTTTGGATGAAAATAGTCATCTGAAAAGCAGAGTATATTATTAAGTTCTTAAGATTATGAGAACAGCAACAGTAATAAAGTAATTCACAGCCAAAATTATACTTGTGGCTTTTGGGTGCACTGAAAAATTATCTTATGTCCATTTTTCTTTTCTCTGTCATTTTATCTGACCAACAACACAAAGCAATAGTTATTTAAATATGAGTTATCATAGGTTCACCACACGGTAATATAATTATTAAATTATCTTGCTTCTTCTACACGTATTACTATTGAGCAAAACCCAACACAGTAGTAAATCTACAATATTAGCCAAATATCAATTCACACATAGGCTTATCGCCATAGTTGTAGTGGGTGACTTACACCAAGCTACCAAAAAATAAATTGCCAACATACAGGACTGTAAAAATACATTGGTTCATCATTATATCAATATTATATCAATATAATAATTTTTTGTCATTGCTAATTTATTTTAGTTTACGTTTGTATTGTTTTACTACTTACACAATTATTTTAAGTTTATATCATTAAACAATTCCCAATGTGGTTTTTAATGATATTTTTGGGGTGGACAACCCTCAGATGAAGTGAGTCCTGACCCCCCTGCGATTTAAGCCTATGGGTATAAGTAAGAAAAACGCCTATTTAAAGCTTTTAAATTCTGCAGTGCTGAGTCTCACCTGTTTCACAGCTCGGCCCGCTGTACCCTGGCTGGCAGTGGCAAACCGGCTCTCCACTCTCCGTCGTTCTGCACTCTCCATGCACACAGTGCTGCCCCTTGCATGCGGCGGACTCCTCCCGTCTGTCACAGTACTGACCAGAGTATCCATCTACACATGAGCAGCTGTATGAGGAGCCTTTAGGCACACACACACCATGCACACACCTGCACAGGAAGTGAGAGGGTATTACTGTCTGAAACAAGCACAACGGTGAGTATTTGTGTACATGCGTGTTTGTGTACCTGCTGCTCTGACAGGGGTTCTGGGAGGTCATCTGTTCACATAGTGGGCCGCTGTGTCCGGTGGGACACTCGCAGGTCACCCCTGCCTCTCCTCTCTGTCTGCAGCCCCCCTGAGCACAAATGCCGCAGGAGTGACAGCCCGGCAGGACGCCCTCTACCCCTGCCTGTCCACCGCTGAGGTCTTGGAGTTCCCCATTGAGCCGTACGTCATGAATACAGCCATTAAATGACTGGAATGGACGGTCTGGACCCGGTCGCAGGCCTGCCGTGTCAATCAGAGAGGGAACACCTAAAATATGAACAACAGGCCAATATTAGGACACTCATACACACATAGACATATACAATATAAATAGAGAGGGAGTGCAAATGCTTTCATTACAATCATTATGTATTCAATTATTTGGTGTGACTCAAAACAAGCCACTATGAAACTTACCGCCTATATAGAGTTGTGTGTTGTGGTCCACAGCAGGAGGGCGGGGCAGTTTGCCCAGGCTTTTTGGTGCCCCTTTATCCACCACCAAACTCAGGGTCTGATTCTGGATCAGCACCTCCACCATGTGGAAAAGACCATCATTCACAGACTCCACACTGCGAGAAAGCAGAAGACAGACCAATATATACATCTGTTATAATTATAATATATTAACATATAAATATATTATATTAATAAATGCATAATTTTATTAACTACACTGTAAACCCGAAAAGGTTGGCAAAACTCAACTTAAATTGAGTAAATCAGTTGCCTCAATTTTTTTTAAGTTAAGAAATGTCAAGTTTAAGTAAGCAGAACTTGCATTTTTTCTAATTTTGTAATCGTACATTTTAATTGCTCTAAACTAAGCTAATAAATCATCTAATGCTGCTGTCCGTAACTTTTTTGTGTTCAAGATTTACAAAAATTATATAATGAGAATGTACAATATGAACCCATTTTCCAAACCGTGTTTTTGTCTTGCCCTGAATCATTATGGTACATAATAAGCGTTTATATTGGGACTATTTCAGACCAGACTGGTAGGAACCGCTGCGGAGGAGCACAGTCCTTGCGTGACTCGCCATTGACAAAAACAGAGAGAAGTAGCTCCGGCTGCAGTGTTCTTACGCAAGACGCATGCAGTTCTGTTTATTAACCTCTAGAGCGCCAAAAGTTAACTTAAATATCATGCAGCTATAACTTAAATATCATGTAACCTCAAATTTAGAAACTTGAAAACTTCACTAGCTAATTCAATAAATGCCACCTTTCTAATTGGTTACACAATGTTTTGGTAGCATTAGCATAGCATAGCACTTTTAATACATTTAACATGTATCGGTTCTCAAACTAAGCTCATGCTCCACTTGTCACCATGATGGTAACCCCCCCCCCCCCCCCCAAAAAAAACCCCAACATAACAGAAACTCTTCTTAATTAGCATAACAAAACAGTAAACATTTATTGCACAAAAAACATAATACAACACTTAATTTGGGCATTTAATGTCCCTTTTGAGTGTCATGGCAAAGCATGTTGGGAAATAGAAATCCCACAGTTTCTAAACAAAAAGAAACAAGCTCATAAAATTCAAAACAATCCTGATTACTTAAAATGTGTCAGTTTTGAGAACTTAAAAGAAAAAGAAAGTTCCAAATACTCATAAAAGTTCATTTGTTTTAACTCATTTGTTTAATTTGAGCTGGCTCTACTCAAACCAATTAATTATTTTGAACATTAGGGTTTACAGTGTATGATTATTGAACTGATTTACACAAAATACTAGTCCTTCAGTTGTAGCATTTCTACCACGACTACTTTGCAACTGTGATTTTAGCTTTGCTTTAGTTTTTTTAAACCAAGGAGGCAGTGTCAGCGAAAAGTACACTTGACATTAAATATGAAGTATGTGTGAAGAAAAAGAAAAATGTTTTTGTCTCTTATGCTCACCAAGGCTGCAGTTATTTGATTATAAACACAGAAGAAGCAGTAATATTGTAAAATGTTTTGACAGTTTCAAACTATTCTATTTTAATATATTTTAAATTGCAAATCTGAATTGTCAGCAGCCATTACTCTAGTCAGTGTCACATAATCATTTAAGAAACATTTCTGTACTGCTTAATATGTTTGTGGAAACCCATCATACATTACAGTCTTTACTGTCACTTTTGATACATGTGATGTATCCTTGCTGAATTAAAAATAATTAATTTGAATGGTAGTAGTAATATAAAATAATATGAAAATATCACTTGTGAGCAAAATATAATTTTTTGCGTCATTTCCCATCAAGCTTATATTTTCTCAAATTTTGCCAAAATATTATTTAAATGTGTGTATTTAGGATACACAAAATGCTAGCTGTTAAATTAGCCTTAACGACAGTTTTAACTGACCGTATAATGTCCAAATGCAACGGCTGCATATGCAATACAGAATATATCCCCACTGTCTGAAATGCTATGGTTTCCACATTACACCCCGTCAGGTGTATTTCCAGTGAATTTGGCACTGGCATGGGGGGAGCTTATGTTGTGGGAAAAGGAGAGCTTGTGTTGGCCATGAGTTCACTCTTTCTTTGAGTTAGCACACTCAAATCACATCCTGCTGAGTTTGGCACTGTGACTGCGTGAACTCAAGAGAGCGATTCTGTTTCACACGGTCATTTTTAAACCATTGAAGAGAGCAGTTTGTTCCCTGGTTCCATGAAACCTCCATGAAACATCGCATCGACCATGACAGCATGCTCTGACCGGCACAGCTGGATGATTTTTGCCTGTTTCTTCCTTAGTTTCTGACGTTGCAGTGACTGTAGTATGCTGTTTGGCCCAGATTCTGCTGACTTCTATTATTGTTTTTTGTTTAAAGGTGAGCTTTAAGGTTATGAACTTATCACTATCCTCTGAACTAACTCCAGATCATGAGAACGCTGTCTTCTCAGGCTAAAGAAACCCAGGTTCTGTATTGTAGTAGTTATTGCTGGATGGAGCACAAGCAGTTACAGACAGCTAGAGACAGTGGTTTGGCAAAGAGACCCAGAGACCAACAGAGAGAGGGGAAGGGGGTGAAAGAAATGATATTGTGGTGAGTACAGTATATCTTAATCTCCCCTCAGCCTTAAACAAGGTTTTCCTCTTTTTCTGTCTTTTTTTTGGGGGGGGGGGCAGATGAAATGAACAGATGAAACATGTATTTGTATCTATGCTTAATATATATATATATATATATATATATATATATATATATATATATATATATATATATATATATATATATATATATATATATATTCTAAAAGGGAAAACAACCTAAAACAACAGAGCAGTGCCAGCAAATACATTAAGCAAACAAAGGCTAGCATTAAAATGAACTAATTGTTGCTTTGTAGGCTCGCAACTATTTGCGCTGGCTTGCAATGCAATTTTCCATTGCTGAAATGCTGAGGCCATAGGTGCGGATACAGATCAGTGTCCCCAGATATAGGGGGTGTACGGTTCACGGAGGTCTTGGCTGAACAAAGACCCAACACAGGCGCACGTGTGGTTTGCATTACAGGCCCATAATTCAATTCCTGTTTCAAAATAGGCTTTTGCAACAAACACTACTGTCTGCCGGCTGAGACCCCCCAAACATCTCAAGCCTGTCCATTTGATACAACAGTACCACCAGAGAGGAACAACTTTTTTATAATATAAGGACATTCTCATCCATTGTCTCTGGTTTTGACAGCCCTCTTTCATTAAGTCGGTCTGTGGGCCTACATGCTGGCTGGTAAGAAAATCGGAAGAGTATTTTGTGGAAAAGGTGGTAAGAGTGGGAATGTAATGGAACAAAGAGGAAGGTTCTATTACAAGAATGAAAACAGACTTAATCAGAACATAAATCTCACTACGGGAGACAGAAGCCTTCATTTGGAACTGAAAAATGTTCTTGAATGTATGCAGTGATGGTCTAGCATCACTAGGGGGCACTAGAAACCAACTCCTCAAGATGTAGCAAAGAGGTCGCAACTATTGGCCTTTTGTTCATATTCTGACAGACAGAAAATATCCTGAGGCCATAATATTTTTAGAATGGGGGGTTGAGAAGGTGGAGTGTCTTTGATGTGCAGCTAGCCTGCATATTAGCTTCAAGCAGCCCATTATGGAACTCAATAAAAACAAACAGAAACCCGTAGAAGATTTCAGCAACCTCATGTCACCCCTCTCACACGAGGGGAAGTCAATTTCCTTTCAGCTGAAAATAAAATACTCTATTTTTCCTTGAGCAAAACCGCATTATAAATGACACATACACAATGTTAGGAACTATTACCGACTCCTTCATCTTGGAGAGTTATCTAGATCAGCAAACCTGTAGACATTTACATTTTCCAGATTCAATTACGCGGTGCTATCATTTGCTTACACTGGCTAAGAGTAACAGACTGCAGATGTAAAGTCAATTACGCCTTTTTGGAGCGTGAATTGTTAAACAAGGTTATGTAGCGTTTAAGATATCATGGGGTGTAACCAAGTAGCTTTGCTTTACAGATGGATTGAAGTAAACCGCTAACATCAAAACATTTGTAATTAGCAAAGGACAAGAGTCTCCTCCTTGAGATGAAAATAAATGTAGCCTTCTTAAAGCTCAAACAGTAAATGTAAACAATGTATGCTAATGCTATAGCTAACAGGGAAGTATAAGTAGTCCTACACTAAATCTGTGTGGACAGTGTGGACAGTTAGCATTAGCATCCCTCAGCTTTGACTTTGCTTTCTGCTATCATAGCCAAGTCATTCTTACAACACCACAACCATTTGGTCTTCGCCAACCCTAAGAAGCATCTTACACAGGCTGAATTACCACTACTTTCCCTCCATTCAGACATTCTGCTCACAGAGGAACTTAGTGCTAATCTCGGGTGAAACGAAAACAGACCTTAAAACATACTCTGACCCTTCCCCATTCATCCAAGCACTGTTCAGCATTAAACCCAGTTGACACGCCAAACATTAGCTGCTTTTAGAGCTGTGGTTAGGTGTGGTGCAGGATGGCGAGCCCACGCTGAGGAGCTGGGGGCAGGGAGCACTGCAATTCTAACATTCTCATTCAATTTCCTGCAATGTTTCCACAAACCGCCGTTTCTGTTGAGGAACTGCCCACTTCGCTGCCTAAACTAATACTCAGATTAGCGTGACATTTAGTAAAGGGCAGTGCATTAACACGCTGCATGGACCTAAGCATTCATCTCATGGTAATAAGGCATTACTGCTAGTTAAGAGCCTCCTTCGCTCTCCTCCCCAGTGCATATATCAGTCTCTCCATCCCTCCCCTCACCCACATCTTCCGTCGAGGCAGGGTCACATTGCAGAGATAAGTGTCCTTCACTCTTCATTGGCTCTCAGTCACTCTTCATCTCTCTGGGGTCTGATCTGTCTTCTTTCCCACCGCCCAGAATGTCCCTTTCCATTTCACCTTTTCCATTTTCTTCATCATAGTTCCTTGTTTTTCCTGTCAGGGATCTCTTCTCTCGCTGAAGTTCAGCAGGGACAAGGTGTAAGAAGAGCTGAGTGGGACCTGTAGATGGTGTGGGAATCTTGCAAGTTTTCCCCTCTGATCTTCGCCCCACAGAGTCTTTATGACCCAGTTCCACATTTGAAGTCAAGCACCCGCAGAGAGCCACTGAACCAGACTAGGTTCAGGAATGCTGCAACCACAGCCTCAAAACTGCAGCTTCCATGGTGGGAAAACCAAAGCAAGGGAGCTGCCCAAGCGCTGCACCCATGTCCAAGCATTGTGGCGTAGGACGGGTTACAAATTGAGCAGCTGGCTCTTCAGGAGCTCTGTTAGCTCTGGTTCCACATTGTTAGCACTAACTATGACATGGAGACCTCAGGAGCATGTTTGCCAGACCGGGGTGTGCCGTGCAGTGCCATGGCCAAATCAGCTAAATTAAGATGGAAGTATAATTTCTCTCCTTCCACTTCCTCTCCTTACATGTGAACTTCGGTCTTTACCCCAAGACAATGAGGTGCAGACATGCCAAAGCCACACATTATAATGTCTCTTGGGGAAAAACAAGATAATTAAAGGGTGAGCATGGATCTATGATTAACTGAGGGTGCCATGATACATCTTGGATTTAGAAGGGTCTAATGGTCTACAAAAAGCCTGGCATCAAAATGTACTTAATTTTAAAGACCTCCGCATACTAATTTAACTGTTTAAGTACACAATGGAGTCCTAGTCTAGCAGTTAGTACATGTGCTATGACACATTAAAGCTGGACATTTGCGATTTTGAGTCAAATTTTGAGGCAAATTCTGACTCGTGCAACTCTTTTTTGAGTCGGGCCGAATTTCGGTTTTGTCGTGTGTCGTGCAGTGTACAAGGGAAAATGAGAGTCAATAAACCTCTCCCTACCAGCAATCGGATGGTCGGATACATTTCTGACATGTCAGATATAAACTTCTGCTCCTTGTGAGGGTATGGCAGAGTTGAGTAGTAGAGCTGCGAACCGATTGCCCTAAACTCAGTGTTTTCTACCTCACTGCTTAAGTTACTTAGCAATACATGAATTGGAAATGCTAAATCCTCTTTATATAGATGCTTTTGACAATATCTCTGGATACACAATATCATGGTCTATCGGCGCAACCCGGCACGGGGGTTTATTGCACACAACTTCAATCATACTAGAAAATTACATTGGAGCTAATCTTTGTAAGACATTGGCCCACAAGGAGTAGGTTTGGACACCCATGCATTTTGTGCTGGTGCTCATAGATGGTGCTCATTTCTGAAAAGGAAGGGTATGGCTAAGTTTGGAAAAGCTAAATTGATTGTATATACTATACAATTATATACTATATCTGTACTTGTATGTCAACTGCCTACAAAAAAAGTAGCTGACTGGTTCATTTCAAGATGGCTGCAGAATTAACTCACTTACCTTAAAGCTATGGTCTACGATTTCAAAGATTGTTCATTATTAATAACCTCGTTTAGATGCTGGTTATGGTTCTACAGTACAATCCTAACAATATGAAGAGAAAAAAAGAATAAAAAAAATCCATTCACTCTATTGGGTGTACACCCGCAGAGAAATTGACCAATGTAAGCTGTCCGGCCGGACAGCTTACATTGGTTAACTGCTCTCATCCAATCCCCTGCTCCACTCGCGTCTCCACCCACCGCAAGCACCCCGCCCCCTCCTGCGACATGAAAGTAGGCAGCATCAACTCAGCAATGGAGAAAAACCAACAAACAGACAGCAGCAAGCGGCCCCTGCTCGCCCCAACAGTCAAGGTTGGAAGAAAGAGAAATTAAATTGAGGAAAGAGCAGAGATTAAAAACAAATGTGAAGAACGCCAGACTCAAAGCCGAATCAATATAGGGTCCACCACTGCCCGTTGGAGGAAGCTTCAGAGAAACCTTTGGACTTAAAACCGACGCTGACATGGCTGACTTTTTGTTGAGCAGGTAAACATCTATTTATACTTTTATGGTGTGGTGTATTACATAGATAGCTTTTTATCAGTCTGACAACATGATCATGCTGCCAGTCGGCATTGGAATGTTAGCCGTTTAGCATCGCTTATCACGGGTCAAAGTAATTATATTGCTTGAAGTGCTTGACTGTTTCAATAGTCCTAACGTTAGCGGTTTTCTGTTCGAGCCGATAGAACATTGCAAGCGAGGTAAAGTTAGTTTTAGGTTTGATATTCCCCGCATATCGGCATAGGCTGCTTAAGGGACCGTCTGCAAATTCACCACACAGTGCAAATCGAGTCTCAACAATTAATTCAAATACATTTTTACAGGGCTATGTAAATGCCTAGCGGGCGAAAATATTTATTATATTTTGCCAATATCTCGTTTTAGACAATATCCTCCTTACTGTACGTACAGTACCCTAATATTTATAGAAAATAAATAAATACAGTAACTCACTAAAAGGGTTTTTTCGTGTACAATGTACTAATGTACTACAACCTTTGGAACAGGAAAAAACCCTTTTGGTGAGTTACTGTAATTGTTTTTCTATAAATATTAGTGTACTGTACGTACAGTAAGGGCGATATTGGCATAATTTCACCTGTAGTAAGTCAGTCATAAATATTTTTAATGTACTACAACTTCGAATTATTTGTATTTATTTTTTATTTTAAAAGTCATTTTAACTTATACAAATTAGACGTTTTTACGCTGTTGGGGAATTTAGAGACATTCCCTTTGTCATGAAGCGCGGTGATAGCGCGTCAAAGCGTTCTCGGGTATAAATCAGGCATAAATATGCAGCTGTAATACACGTAAGTGGTTTTGAATTAATTGTTTATGTTGCTATACAGTAGTTGCATAATTGTTCAAACTATTCATGGTATTTATGTCTCTGAAAGATTGTTGACTCTTTAGAACTGTATCAAGGGAAAACGAAAATCCGGCGAATATCAAACCTAAAACTAACTTTACTCCGCTACATTGCATGTGTTGCTAATCTTGCGTGGGCGTGAACTCAAATCGCACATGGTACATCTCTGTTCCGATGTTTACTCCTGCTTGACTGAGTGACGTTGTTCAGGTCGTTTCCCGGTGGGAGGGATCAGGTAGCACAGAGGGGAGGGGTGTGCGTGTGGAGGGGTGGGATGAGTTTTTTAAAAATTCAGGCGTTCTCGACTGATTTTCAACATCGTAGACTACAGCTTTAAAGCCATTTGACAACTTAAAATCAATTGTGGCAATGGCAAATCAATTTAAGGCTTAAAGGCCTTAAAATAAAGGTAAGTTGTTGGAGTCATAATTTAGTGGTTAGCACCCATACTCCAAACATTTTGAGCTATGATGCTCATATGGGAGATGTAGGTTTGGTCTGTTCCTCCTCTCTTTATTTTCATCTAAATAAAATGTCACAAAAGTGCTCTAAAAACATGCAGTTAATTCTTTAATTGTATGCATCCTCAGTCTGCAAAGACAAGGAATCTGGTTCAAATGTTATTTTCCATGCTGAGAATCCTTCATACAGCAATCGATTTAGCCCTTGCTGCAGACAGAATTGAAGAGTGGCCCTATGCAGCGGGAACGAGAGGCACTGGATCAATACAAAGTCATCAAGCAGGCAGGCAGGGCCTGAGCACCCAGCTCACCTCCGTTCACGTATACTGCCTGCTAAACCAGCTTCCAGTCACAAATGTTCACACTTCTGCAGACATGCATGAAAAAGATGCAGGAGACCCTGATTTATACCACATACCCATTCTTAACAAACATAGATATGGAAGTCGATTTTTATCTAGAAATGCTTTGAAACTGTAGGCTGTCATTGTTTGTGTGTAGACTGGATTTAAAAGCTTGAATCTTGGCTCTTGAAACCCATTACAGAGCCTGTGTGAGCTTAATGACATCCGCAGTGACCCACCAGGCCGGAGTCAGGCACCATCTGCGCCAGACTCAACAAGCCAGTTGTCTGCTGAAAGGGCAGAAGGTGAGGGCTAAGAGCTCTGTGTTTATGGGGGCTCCAATGAGCAATGAAATCATGGCGGCTGCAGCATAGAAGCGTTCACATGGGAACCAGCCAGAGAAGCAAGCTCTTGCCTGAGGCAGATTCAAGCAGTCATGCAAACCTGGGGCTCCTATATGGTTTTATGATGTGCCATGAGCTTACAGGGATTAAACCTCCCTGAGAACAGAGAGAAAATGTACCCACAAACACGCCTTTTTCACCTCTAACTATTCTGAATGAGAGTAGGGTGCCTCCTTTGAATCTCAGTCATTTTTAGGGAAGATGAATGAGTGTGTATGTTTGAGGAAATAATTTAGAGTGGTATATGTCTGTTTAGATTATGGTTATACAAAAATTATTAAAATGCGACTATACACATCGGTGATGTAAACGATATGATTCACAATATAGAGTTTTATCCAAGACTTTTGTACTGTAGCCTATTTATAAAGTATAATTCACCCCAAATTTTTAATTCTGTCATCATGTACTCCCTCGTGTCATTTCAAACCTAGAAGAGTAGTATTTTCAGGGTCAGAATCATGAATATTTTTATTCTGGTGTCACCACTGCCCTGTCCATTGGGGACCAAGACCAAGCCTATTCAAGTCCACCTCCCAAGTCCATACCAAATTTGGCATTTTAATCAATAGTACATTGTTTGTTAACTTCTATTAGAAGTAATAATAATAACAACATAACCCTCTACTTTACAGTATTTTGGCTTAAAGTATTGCGATTGTATCGTATCATGAGTTCAGTATTGTGAGTATTATTGTTACACAGATTCAGGGTTTTTGTGAAAACTACAGATCATACTTTCCTGCAGTACCCTTAAAGGGACAACTTTGTACATTTTCTACACCTAAAATTTACTATTATGAACCTTTTAAGGGTAAATAAAGTACAACGTTTTCCCTTTGAGGGTACTGCCCCTAAAAGTATTGTTCCCCTAAAGGTACAGTTATCGCACATATTTTCTGAGAGTGTAGGATGCCTTAAAATATTGCCTTGAGTGTGTGTGTGTGTGAGTGTGTGTGTGTGTATGCGCTGTCACCTTACCTGTACACTGTGGTTGGGGGGTACTTGGCAACATCATAGATCAAACGAATGTGTCCCTGGTACAGCTCTAGGGCGATTGGGTCATGGTCTTCTTTATACAACAGAATGCCATTGTCCTTATCTGTGGCCACCTACAAAGACAGAGAGGGAGAAAATTGGAAATAGACGGCAAAAGATCAGTGAAGGAGAACGGCAGGAAGACTTTTGAAGATTGAGGTGGAAGCGTAAAAGAGGGATGTACAAAACAATCAAGAGTGCGCAATAAGCACACTATTTCAACACAACATACACACTGAGAGTGAACTGCCGTAGGCCTGGCACTTAACTCCGTGTTTAGTCAAGGGCATCAAACGATACGCCTGCGAGCAAGCTGTGATGGAAAACAGCTCACGTTTATATATAAGTAGTAGGACGGGAGGACGAGAGGAAAGAAAAGAGCAGTTGATAGCTTATGGAGTGTGGAAGCCTCTCTACACATCAGCTGAGATGTGGACTGCTTATACTCATAGCCTGGAGGCATATGAGCAGTTAATGTGTCCCTGTATTTGGTTTCTGTCAGTGGAAGTGTCACAGGAGGACCAAGTCATTAACGCTGTTTAGCACACTTTTACTAAGAACGCTGGAAATAAAAACTAACCTAATTTGATTGCTTTTCTATATTTGCTGCTCCCAAGTGCCCGGCCTCTGTGTGTTGCCTTTTAGAGCCCTGACGTGACTGAACATAACCAAAGTGTAACATATTCTGACATATTTCACATCAAGTCCAAAGATAAAATAATGTAATTCTTATAGATTTGACTTAATGACTTCGTTATATCCCAGCAAGCAATAGCCGTCATTTCACTGTCTTAATTAACTATGGACCCAATATAGTCCGGCTATGAGTAACCCACTTCTATAGCCAAAATAACCTTGAATCTGGTTACATGTCGTTTTTTGCCAAAATAACGAGATGTATGATATTCTATGTAAGCAAAGTCAACAGTTATTACAAGGTGTTTGGTTTCCTTTCTTTGACATGTTCATGTTCTAGATGACTATTCTGGTCTATTCTTGGGCTATGCTTAGACGTCTATTACATTTTCACTGACAGCCCAAATTTTGCCTTGTTTTAGTCTAGACGTCAGGGCTTTATTTAGACGCCTATTAGACGTATTTTAAACGTATAATTGCTTGCTGGGATTAATGACTCCAAAATATTGAATCCACACAATGATGTTTTCACTGGACTAAAAGTTGTGTCACTTTTTTTTATTTAATATTTAACTCTGTATTCCTATTTTTATTTTTTTTTGCCAATTAACTATTTCCCCCGCCATTTATGAGACACCACTCCCCCGCAATTAACAGAATTTTTCGGCTTTCCGTGTTTCCACTGTTATTTGGAAGGCGGTGCTATTACGCATCTTCTGAAAGAGTACAGAATCTCCGGATCAAAAATGAAGCAGAAAAAAGTGATAAGAGCATTGCTTATGCACATTGTAGTCTGGAAAAAAAATATTTTCTCAGCTTTTTGTTCAAAATGTAGCATGTTTTAGGGAACTTACCCACTTTCATAAATGTTGATAAAGAAATGCATTAAGCTAGAATAAAAACTTTTTTTTAAAGCAGAGGCTCTGTTCTTTCTTCTGATATATTGCATGTTCAGATATTCATACAAAAATATTCTGGGGGCCATACATTTTGATCAAAAAATGATCAAATGATCAAAAACGCTGGTGGTGGTTGGTGGGGAAAGAGTTAAAGGTAAATTAATTTGGTAAAGGTAAATTGTACTAAACATGCATGCAATAAAATACAATAGCCTGCAAAAAAAATGTGAGGAAAATGCTTTTTGTTAATATAGGCTTTGTGCACATGGTATTTAGATTCCTTCACATAATTGGCATTAATTATGTTAACAAGTAATTAATTAATTTTTAAATCACCTATGAAAATTCCTGAGACTGGCATCACTTCATGTTTGTGAATTTTAGACATCTGAACAATGACAAAATTGACCCAGCTTCTTAATAAACAAACAATGTAACATTGCAGTTTGAACTTAGTGTGAAGGAGTTCACACACTTTTATTTTAAAAGCTCATTGTTCATGTTTTCTTGCGAAAAATTTAGACAGCAACACTGAGTACTACCAATGCACTATTACTTCACTCACGAAGACCACTCGATATGCAAGTGTGTTAAGAGATACTGAAACTGAGAGATGCTGGTGTCCACAAGGAGATAAAAATCTACTGAGCCCTTTTTAATTTCTCCTACTTTAATTAACATTAGTGTGCCCTCCCGACAGTGAGAAGATAGGCTCATTTGTAGCAGATCTAGCGGTTACGCAGTGCCCCTGATTGCAACGGATAACAGCACAGCTCAACCTCTATTACCATAATATATGTCCTCAGGAGAGGAATTATTCACACAGCTGGACACGAGGTGACATTCGCATAATGTCAGAGCGGCCAAAGCTGGCTTAAACCATGCACTGCGGATGAAAATAAAAGAACTAGAATAGACGTCAGATTGCTTCGCATGGCTGCAGATGTGAGTTCGGGTGATATGCTGACTGTCCTGAGGCTAGAGATACTGTATGTGAAATCTATATTACAGAAACTGATCTGGGACCTATTGTGAAGCATTACAGGAAGTGGTTTTGGTGTACCTGGAGGGATATGTGCATGGGTGGTCGGATCTTGGAGCCAGAGAGCTCTACATAGGAATCTTTGCCGAGGAAGTGTACTGTGACCATTTTATGGCACTTGATGCCGAAGAAGCCAGGTAGACAACGGCACACAGGCTCTCCCTCCATGACCAGACACTGGGCTCCGTTTTGACAGTCAGATTGATCACATGGACTTGTCTTTTGGAGCAATACCATTGGAGGATGATTCTCACAGAACAACCCACTAAGGAAAGAGAGATATGCAAGACATTTACAATTCCGGTCAAAAGTATGGAATAATTCATATATGTATTTTTAAAGTCTTTTATGCTCACCAAGGCTGTTCTTATTTGAACAAATATATTTGATGGAATATCTAACAATGTAATTTATCCTTCAGATCCCTCAGAAATCATTATTGAATACTGTATATTAAGTATATTCCTTAAAAAAAATATAAGCACATTTTTAAGCACTTTTAATTGAGCTTTTTTTTATTTCTTAAATCTAATTCTCACAAGAGAAGAAGAAGGTGTTAGAATATTGATAGAGTGTCAGGATGGGTGGTAAGCCAGATTAATGCCTGGCTCAAGACACCATCAGGCCCTTAATTAGTAGCTGTGGTGGAGTGAGGGATGCTGGGGAGAGAGATATTGTTCTGCCACACATGCACACACACATGCTAGTGTTATAATTAGGCATATGGATATTCATCTTCTGTGCATCTCAGATTTAATGATACACTAGCATATAACAAAGCACCAACAGAAGCTAGGAGCGTGTGTGTGTGTGTGTTTGCACCATTTATCAAGACTTTCATAATCATAATGAATACAGGTGTGCAAGTATCCTAGTTATCAGAAAGGCATATGTTTGTGAATGTGTATCTTTCCCTCATGCATGTACAGTACATGTTTTGTGAGTGTACACGTGTGTATGCAGTTTATGACCTAGTTCTACTTTCGTGGACAAAATTGCAAAGAGGAAAAAAAGAAGATTAAATAACTTCTTTGTGGACAGCTAAACATGGCAGGGTCAGTATTTAGCTATAGTTTTAATATCTGAATAATATAAAAAAAAGAAAGAAAAACAAACAATTCAATAATATTTACAATGTGATATTTAAATTATATAATAAATACTATTTGAAACTTGAAAAATGTAATGTATAACAATATGTAATAAATTAATGTATTATTTAAAATAATAATAATACTTATTATTATTATTCAGACAGCAAAAGTCAATGAGATGACCAAAATGGTTCTTATCAGTGAAAAATCTGTCAATTTTTTGCTTTGGAGATTTTTTTGTTTAATTCTCGCAACTTATTAGTAGTTATAATTATCTTAGCAAACAACAGACGTCTATGGTTTGTCCTTTACATGGGTAAAGTAAACGCACCTGAGTGTGAACAATGCACGTCTCACCTGAACCCCTCCCTGCACACACATGTGTATCCATTGATGGCGTCAACACACTCTGCCCCATGCTGGCATTTGTTCTCCAGACAGTCATTGTAATCCTGCTCACACTGCTGGCCAACATAGCCTGGCAAACATTCACACCTGAAAAGGAAAACAATAACAACAGTTTAGAGGCTAGAGAAAAGAGAGAGCTCTGGCACTACTTGTGGCTACAACTGGCTGACCATTACAGGCAGGTCATGTTGTGAAGTCCTGTGTTCTTCCATGCTCCATTTCCCAGAGGAGCTCACACACTCACCTGTAGCCTTTATTGAGGGGAACACACTTGGAATCATGTTGGCAGAGGTCAAACCCAGGCAGACAGGGGTCAACCACCTCCTCACATAGATCACCTAAGAGACACACAAAGAAAAGAAACAAATCACTCTAACAGATGCCCGGATTTGATCACATGCTGAAACACTCAAGGCCTTTACTGGGTGAAGCTCACAGTTGTGTGGCTCAAGGAGCTCTTTGACTGAACCTGTGTGACATGACCCTCCTCGAGGTGTTTTCGCCCCTCACACCATCTGCCAGCATTTAGACTGTGAGGCTTTTCTCCACAAGGCTCAACTGAAAACACATCTTCGTGTGATGGCAAAGTCTTTCTTGAGCCCTCAGCTCAGCAGGGTCCAATCGAAGGCACTAAATCACTGCCAACCAGAACCTTCAATACATTCCCTGTTCCCATCCACCTGCTGCAGGACGTCCGGCTTTGCAACAGGCCGTACGAGGTCTGATCCAAACTCCATATCCCTGCACTCATTCACCCAGATTCCTAGCATTTCCTGTCCAGCACACTTGCGTTGGTGTTGCTAGCTGCATGGCACAGCAGCCGCTCAGGAACAGATGTACCCTCTCTGTGCTCTGGCCCTCGAGACAGGGTTTAGGTGGTCTGCTGCCAGGCCAATTTCCTCTAGACCCTTTCTACAGCAACTGTGTGTGTTCTTCAGGGAATCAGTGCAGTCGGTGTCTACAGTTCACACACGATTGCCTATGCTTCCTGCATGCACCTCTCAGGCTGGAATCTGGCAAAGAGCTCAGGCTGTAGAGTTTTAAATCAAATCTGAATGTTGGTGGTGAGACTATTACTGACTGGCGTTAATACAGGACAATCTTCAGTAGAATATACAACAGCTGTTAAAACGAATACAGAGACAGAAATACAATAACAACAGAGAAGGAATGAATGTTTAAGAGATGACCTTTGGCAAAGTATGAAGATTCGACATTAAACGAAGGTTGAAACCATGTTGCCTTGCCTAATTTGGGGCATTTGGGTCTTTCTGCAAACTGTTGTGGGGTCTTTATGATTTAAGTACATTTATTTGATTAAGACATACAGTAAAATATTGTGAAATATCAAAATTAATTACATTTATTCTCATGACATTATTTATTCTGAATATTCATATTCATTAGTCTTCAGTGTCCTCAAGTCATGATCTCATTATATGCTCATTTGCTGCTCAAGAAACATTTCGTATTATTATCAATGTAGTGCTACTTATGTGGAAACTGTGCTACTTTTTATGAATAGAAAGTTCAAAAAGAACAACATTTATTTGAAATCTTTGTAACATTATTGTATACATGTCTTTACTGTCACTTTTGATCAATTCAATGCATCTTTGTTGAATAAAAGTACCAAAAAGAAAAATGACTGACCCAAAACTTTTGAAAGGTAGTGTAAGTCCCAGTATAACTGTAAAATGGGCACTATGTTAAAAAAGTAGAGAAAACATGATAAGTATATTAAATCTCCAACTCTCCACTTCCATTTCACCAACATAATTGCATCCTTTTTATATGAAACTAATAAAAAAAATCTCTGAGCCGAACATGAAATTTAACTGAGAACTCCATGAAGATCAACCTCTAAGAAATAGCATTTTAAAAACTCAGTTTAAGGCTGTGCCCTTTAAGCAGACAGCTGTGTGTGCCCTACAAGCTTATGGATGTGGCCAGGCTTGTACCGCAGCAAGTACACACACTCTCTACACCAACTGTACCCGCTCCAAGGGAGGTGGCAAAGAGGAATGCCGTTATAATGACAGGGTCTGTTTGGAGCAGTTGCACTTCCTATTCTGAGGAAGGAAAAGAGCAGAGGGCAGAAAAGAAGAGAGGACAAGCTCAGTGGTGCCACTGCTCAGCACTTGGCAGATCAGAAATGGAAATGAACAGACAGTTTTAACAACAGCTGAACTCTAAATCCGCTGAGTCAGAACTTCTGTCAAAAGCTGGTTTGTTTAGTAAAACTGCCCTCTACCAGCCTTAACATGTATATTATTTTGGCTTCATAATGTTTTCTTAGCCACTTCAGTTGTGGCTGGAGGATATAAATGCACTTGGCACAGTCTGGCCAGTGAAATGGCCTCATTGCGGTACGACTGTGACTGAAAAATAAGCTAATACAACTAGGGGTGCACCGAATCCAGAATTTTTGGGTTCGGCCAAATACCGAATCCATTGGTACCGAATCCTACTCCCATCCTCAGTTCATTATCACAGTAAACACATTAATGAAGTAAACAACGTCCACAGCAGTGTATTTTTCAGTAGATTTTATTTTAACTGTAAAAAAAAAAGAATAGGCAACATTAAACACCTTCCCATAATCAATGCCGCCGTCATTACGTCGACCAGCGTAGTGCGCGTATTGTAAGCCTAGGGTTTGGCTTGGTGAAAAAAAATTCTAAGGTTCAGCAGAAACCGAACCCAGTAAAAAAGTCCAATATTCGTCCGAATCCAAAACCGAATCCTGGATTCGGTGCATCCCTAATACAACTAAGAAAATTGTATCAAAGAGTCTGAAACACTCTGAATACATTTTAATGAGGTTGAACTGGTACCTTTGTAGTTAGGAGGGCAGAGACAGGTGTAGTTGTTGATGCCGTCCACACAGGTTGAGTTATTCTCACAGTCATTGTCTTCACAGTCATCAGGATTCAGCTCACACTGCTGGCCCTCATACCCAGGTGGACACACACAGCTACAGGAATGGTAAGGCACAAGACATTGATCAATACTTCACATGTTAGGACAAAAGAAAACACATGGGTTTCCGTGATTTAGCTCTGTTGGATGACACCCTGATACTGCCAGACTGATTTTCTTCAGTCCTGTAGCCATAACAGTGTCATTGGTTGCTATTCGTGTATCATTGTTTGATCTCTAAAGCTGTGTCTCATTTAGAAGGCTGCATACTCCGGAGATCGCATTTGGCGGCTGCATACATCATAAAGTTATGTCTTATTTCAGAACAGTAAACATTATAAAAGTGACCATTATTCCTAGTGAAGGAAATGTATGGAGGAAATGTATTCCTATGGAGGAAATGTAAACAAAGCTATTGTATGGCTTTAGACGACATATTTCATTTTCATTTATTTATTTAAACAGGGACAGTGTAAAATATACATTTAACCTTACAAAGGAGAGATTCATTTTACCAGGTTGTAGCACTTGTACTAATTTACACCTGCATATTCAGAAGGAATATAGCATATGAGTTATATAGATCCCCTTTCTTTGATGAAAAGAGCAGCCTGAACATTCTGCGAAACGTCTCGTTTTGCGTTCCATCAAAAACAAGCAATTAGATGGTGAATAGATGATGGAAGAACTGTTATTCTTTCAAGATAGAGATCATATGTCCAATCTTGTAGTCTAAACCAGCTCATTCAAATCTGAGGAAAGACCAAGACCAGAAAAGGAAAGACAGGGTCCACATGCAGCCCATATTTTCATGGTCTTCATCTTCAAGTCTGAGTCCAAGCTCATATTTTCATCGTCTTCAAGTCCAAGCCCATATTTTCGTCCAAGCCCAAATTTTCGTCCAAGCCCATATTTTCATGGTCTTCATCTTCAAGTCTGAGTCCAAGCCCATATTTTCATAGTCTTCGTCTTCAAGTCTGAGTCCAAACTCATATTTTCATGGTCTTCATCTTCAAGTCTGAGTCCAAGCCCATATTTTCATGGTCTTCGTCTTCAAGTCTGAGTCCAAACTCATATTTTCATGGTCTTCGTCTTCAAGTCTGAGTCCAAGCTCATATTTTCATGGTCTTCGTCTTCAAGTCCAAGCCCATATTTTCATGGTATTCATCTTCAAGTCTGAGTCCAAGCTCATATTTTCATGGTCTTCATCTTCAAGTCTGAGTCCAAGCCCATATTTCCATGGTCTTCATCTTCAAGACTGAGTCCATGCCCATATTTCCATGGTTTTGGTCTTCAAGTCTGAGTCCAAGCTCATATTTTCATGGTCTTCATCTTCAAGTCTGAGTCCAAACTCATATTTTCATGGTCTTCATCTTCAAGTCTGAGTCCAAACTCATATTTTCATGGTCTTCATCTTCAAGTCTGAGTCCAAGCTCATATTTTCATGGTCTTCGTCTTCAAGTCCAAGCCCATATTTTCATGGTTTTTGTCTTCAAGTCCAAGCTCATATTTTCATGGTCTTCATCTTCAAGTCCGAGCCTATATTTTCATGGTATTCATCTTCAAGTCTGAGTCCAAGATCATATTTTAATGGTCTTCGTCTTCAAGTCTGAGTCCAAGCTCATATTTTCATGGTCTTCGTCTTCAAGTCCAAGCCCATATTTTCATGGTTTTTGTCTTCAAGTCCAAGCTCATATTTTCATGGTCTTCATCTTCAAGTCCGAGCCTATATTTTCATGGTATTCATCTTCAAGTCTGAGTCCAAGATCATATTTTAATGGTCTTCGTCTTCAAGTCTGAGTCCAAACTCATATTTTCATGGTCTTCGTCTTCAAGTCCTAGCCCGTATTTTCATGGTTTTTGTCTTCAAGTCCAAGCCCATATTTTCACGGTCTTGTCTTGTCGAGAGCATTAGGTCTCAGTCTTGACTCGGACTCAAATGAGCTGGCCTCGACAACATCACCTGCTGAAATCCCAAGCAACCCTTAACATCTATATTTTTTCTCTGCTGTTTTGTCTTTATGTTGCTTTCCATAAGTCTTGTAGGTCTGATCCATCAGTGTCTGAGTCTCAGTGTTTGATAAACCTCCATCTCCATGGTGACTTGTTGAGCAATAGCAGTAAAACTTATCTCAGCGTTTAGCAGAACCCACGCCCCTTTGTACCCTTCCACCCAGTCCCTGCCCTCTGGCTGCCAACTCTCAGGGGCTACGCCAGAACCTGAAATATTCCACCCACAGACACATAAAAACACACAAATCTCTGGGCTCATTTGCTGGCTATTTTTTGTAAAGTCATTGTGCAATTTTGTTTTCTGCTGGATGTGAAGCGGCTGCCCTACAAAAATTGCCTAATACATTACCAATGTTGCAGGGTGATTTATAGGACACAGGGGACATATATAGTGCCATTACAACAATCTGCCTGTCTCTTGCTTCTTTCAAATGTCCAGGGGTATTACAAGCTTTGAATTTGTAATGCACAGATTTTGTCCAGATGTGTATTTTAACACAGCACTTTAAAATTAAATTATTTCAGTTTTTAAATTATTTATATCCTTTTGACACTTGTATTCATAGCGATAGTGGAAACACTGTGCAGGCTACATTCAGACCTATGTTGCCAGTATAAGCACCACAACTCAACATGTCAAAATATATTTTGTACAGGTCTTGAAGTACCTGTAGTGCCCGTCCAGTCCTGGTGTGAGATGGCACGTGCCTCCATTAATACACGGCAGGCTGATGCAGGCGTTAATGGGAATCTCACAGTTACGACCCTGAAGAAAAAGGGAAGGACAGTGAGCATAGATTAAGAAAGAAAGAGCTCAGGTCTGACCCTTAGATCCTGGGGCAAAGATCACAATCAGATGGCTACATTCAAATATGAATGAATAAAAGTATCATCTACAATAGAACATAATGAGTTCTGAGTAAAATGTCAACTTCAACGTTAACCGCAATTTACCATTTAAACAGGGTTAAGGAGTGGACATTAAGAGCAATGATTAGCGGTGCTTGCAATGGTTATTACTGTTGCTCATACTTATAATTAGGAAACTGTTCTAATCCCCTAACCCTAAATAGTAAACTACCACCCAGAACACCATAGCAACCACATAGCAAAATAATATAAACATTTAGAACATTAGCAAATGAATAGCCTAGCAATCACCTACTAGTAGCATTGTACTGAAAAGCACCACTCACAGTTTCTTCAGAAAATATTTAAATCTTATTTGTTTACTAGTCCTATATAAAAAAGCCCAGAGCCAGGTTTAGTTTATGGAAGATGAATGTCATGCCCTGATCCCTTTACACACCGGGCTGTAACTCTGTGACTAACATTCTCCATTTCAATTTCAAACAAAGGCTTTTGCCACTGATATGCCTGTTTCCTCTGCTCTCCTCAAAAGGCCCATGTGCCTCTGATTTCTCTCTCTCTCAGTTCCTCTGTTTTTTCTCTTTCTTTCTCACATGTTTGATTTAATTCAATACTCTTAAACATTCTAATTAATCTTCACCTACTCCGAGGACAGACGCACACCTGCAACTGACCTTGAGTGCTGTGGTTTTAATTAAAAGACAAGACTATTGGTTCTGTCTTGTAGAGGGCAAAGGGTGAAGCTCTTATCTGTTCTTCAACAGAACACTGACAGGAATCCCATAAGCAAAAAAAAGGGCAATGATTTCACACTGCAGTCAGGACACAAACACATTCTCAAAGTACTTTTTGTGTGAAACAGTCTGTTTGATGTCAGACCTTTCTTCATTTAGTTTTGCGAAGCTTGTCTAGCGTTTTTTTGCAAATATGCAGCCTAATCTGCTTGAAAAGTTGGTCTAAAATTCAGTTCATGTGTACTATGGTACATTTACAAAATCAATCTGTTTTAAATCATGGAAGTGAACTGCTTGATGCCATAAAATTTGCATTTTTGTATGCTCCTGGTCACACTTATCATTTTCCATAGCTTCTTGTCTCTAAATAAATTGCCTTTTAAAAGCAGCTCACATTCTTCACATCTCTTGCAATGCACTTGCCAACAGTCCAAGACTTCACCCTCAAGGTCACACGGTGCCTGCTGAGCATTAGTCTGCTACACAAACATCGCCTCACAAATGGCTGCCTGAGTACAATAGGAACTAATCAAGAAATTCAGATACAGTAGGTTGAGCTTGGGAAGATGGATGATGAGGCTCTCTTGCATGTAATGATGCACATAACTCAAAGGAATATTCTGCATATTCTGTGCACGTGGACAGGAGGACAGGAAAGAGGCTAGCCGAGGATATATGTGGGCCGTTGGCTGTTCACTCACCTTGTAGCCAAAAGGGCAGGTGCAGTGGTAGGAGCCTGTGACATCACTCACACATGTGCCATTGTTCTGACAGGGAGACACCAGACAGGGGGCGCACTTGGACATCAGATTCAAATCTGCTGGGCCTGAAAGGCACAACACAAAATGTGAATAATAAATGTGCAGAACAGAAGAAAGCAAGAGAATGAGAAATAAAAGGGAATGTAGGTGACATTAAGGTCAGCATGAAAAATAAGCTGACCCTTTACTTGTGAAACAATTATCTGTGCATGTTATTTCTTTTATCAAAATTTAAACTCTGTTCTGACTCTATTATAGTATTATTTATATACTATTATAGTATTAATATTTCGAATTAGCTTGTATTTTCACATTTCCATTTTAATTTTAATTCTAGTTTAAATGTTAATAATTTTGATAATGTGCATTTGTCATTTTTCTTAGTTTTTTATAATAAATATTTATATTTAACTTTAATTATTTCAGTTTTAGTTACTTTAGTACTTAAACTTAAACTTATTTTATTTAATTAGCTGCCAGAGAAACATATCTAATTTTCACGTTTAAGTTTTCCATGTAATATTTATATTTTATCTTGTTTTAGCTTTACTTCAATTAAGAAAAAACTAATTAGTTTTAGTTCATGATAAATAAATAAAAACTTCTCTGAAATGACTATCCTTTTTGGATAACATCCCATCTTGCTTTTCAACCCTTTTTCCTTCCCCTGACTCCATTCTCATGTGTACTTCCACTGTTTGGATAACACCAACTCCCATCTTACATTTTTGTTCCTCTCATCGAGCACCATGGCTCAATGTGTCTGGGGCAGAATAACCAGCAGAAGAGAAGAAAGACGAGAGAGAAATGAGACTCACCCTTGCATTGGAAGCGATTGAGGGGGGTGGTAAGCAGCAGTCGGTCCGCCATGTCGGGTGGCCCAGTGCAGCGGGCGATACCAGGCTCTTTAAACCCAGCTTTCACCCACTGAGACAACCAGCGCAGCTCGCAGTCACAGTACAGGGGGTTCGCACCTAGAGCCCTGCATGAGAGGAAATGACTGTTACACTTAGTTTGAAAGGAATACTGAAAGCAGTATGATTTGTTGGTCTAGTGCAATGAACTCCAACCCTGCTCCTGGAGAGTTACCTTCCTGTAGACTTCAGTTCCATCCCTGCTCCAACACACCTGCCTGTAACTTTCAAGTGACCCTGAACACCTGGATTAGCTGGTTCAGGTGTGTTTGACTAGGGTTGGAGCTGAACTCTGAAGGACAGTAGCTCTCATGGAGCAGGGTTGGACAGCCCTGGTCTAGTGGTAACACTTTTGTATTTTCCTTTTAAATAGTGGTGCATTCAAGTCCTCCTGAGAAGTTCGTATCGTTCACAAGTTGGAAAGTTAATTATAATGTTCAAGTCAGAGCAAGATGGCAGTGTACCTGTGTAGTTAACAACATTAAAAAAAAAACATAGTTCACCCAAAAATGAAAATTACCCCATAATTTACTCACCCTCAAAGTCATCCTACGTGTATATGACATTCTTCTTTCAGACAAATACAATCTGAATTTTATTTTAAAAAAATGGCTAATCCAAGCTTTATAATAGCAGTGAATAGCAGCCCAAGATTTTAAGCCCAAAAAAGTGCATCCATCCATTATAAAAGTAATCCACATGGCTCCGGGGGGTTAATAAAGGCCTTCTGAAGCGAGTCGATGGGTTTGCGTAAGAAAAATATCCATATTTAACACGTTATAAAGTAAAATATCTAACTTCTGCCAGACCGCCTTCCATATTCAATTTACGAAAAACGCGTAACTGGTGCGACGGATGATGTCGGACGTAGCATAAGCATTTTGAACTGCGAGAGGTGTTACACTTTGAGTCCATATAGTGTTTTGTTAACGCTTTGTAAGTTGACAAAGAAAGTGTAAAAAAAGCGTTAAAAAGGTGGGCGATATTTTACTTTATAAAGTTTTAAATATTGGATATATTACATGTTGGATATTTTTCTTACACAAACCCATCGATTCGCCCGGAGCTGTGTGGATTACTTTTATAATGGATGGATGCACTTTTTTAGTCTTCAAATTTTGGGCTGCCATTATATCTATTCGTAATTATGATTTTCTGCATTTATGTGTGTTCAACACCTAAATAAATTGTATTATGCCTTGAATGCATTATACTACACTACAGTACATTCCAAAGCCGACATCTTCATTTACTATAGACATCCCAATTGCACTTCCTTCAATTCAACAGGGTCTTTATTCCTCAATGACGACTTTTTTCCTGACTGTTCTTTTCAATGAGGAAACAAGGAGCTACAGTAGCCCCACTCCAAACCAGCAACAGGAACTACAGCCGGAGAGGAAAAAAACAACACGGCCATAAGCCTTCATAATAGATGCCTTTTAGCTGTAATAAAATTTACAAAGATTTCCTGTGGGACTCTGTCTCCGAGCACGGAGCACAAGGCTGCACTCTCTCTAGGTTGCACCCAGTAATGAGGTAAAACTTACATTGAGTCTAAAGACCTGAGTTGGTCTCTAAGGTTGAGACTGGGAGTCCATCCTTAATAGAGGCAGAGAGAGAACGTTCTCACACTGGCACACACACACACACGCACACGCACACGCACACGCACACGCACACGCACACACACACACACACACACACACACACACACACACACACACACACATACACACACTTACAGATGAGACAGAGATGTCAAGTGGCTGAAGGCTCCCTCCGGAATAGTTGAAAGGTCATTTCCGTGGAGGGTTCTGAAAGAGAAGAATGAAAAGAAAATGAAAAAAAAAAAAAAAGCATTGAGCTCTGGGAGTTGGTTTCATTGTTTTCCACACTATAAATGATGAAAGAAAGACAGAGGGGGAGATAGAGAAAGAAAGAAAGGGTCAGTCATTCAAGGCATTTAGCGCGGATTATAGAAAACCTCTGGCGTTTTTGTGAGACACCAGTGGGAACGGCAGATTTGCATTGAGATTTTATTGTATGCTGTGTCAGTTCTGTTTAATAATTTCTCCTGTTCTATTACAGGGTGCTCAGCCCACACATATACACTCAGACTGTAACCTGAGAGCACAATTGGACAGCTACAGACCCATGAGGCCAAGTCAGCGATGGCCCGGGGGCATTCTGGGAAATTAAAAAGTGACAATGATGACTGCCTGGCAGACTAAACATGAAGAGGCCGGCCGGAATAAGGTGGGCGTCCTTTGGTCTGTTTAACATATCTGTGCACAAGGGGTGTTGATAGCCTATCCTGCCCAGAGCCACAAAGAACACCATCCAGTTTAATGCCAAGAGACATTGAAGGTTGTTTCTTCAACTATGGCTACACTATAGTGTGTTTATTACTATGGTTTGTTTATTTTTACAGATGTAATTTCCACCACATATCAAATAACCATTAAATCTGTGGTAAAAAAACGCTCTGTCTGACTATGTCTAACTAATTTCATATCTAACATTTTATGTTTAATAAATACACATGCACAGTACCACTTTTTACATAAGACAAACGTAACAAAATTAGAGCTCAATACAAATATTTGGTAACACTTTAGTTCAGGGTCCAATTCTCACTATTAACTAGTTGCTTATTAGCATGCATATTACTAGAATATTGGCTGTTTATTAGTACTTATAAAGCACATATTAATGCCTTATTCTGCATGACCATATTTTAAATCCCTTAATACTAACCAATACTACCTCACTAACTATTACTAAGCAACAATTATGATTTTGAGGCAAAAGTCGTAGTTAATAGTTAGTAATAGTGAGACCCTATTAGACCCTAATCGAAAGTGAAAGTTATATTTACCTTGAATTTTGACCTTGAAAAGACGTTTATTTCAAATAAATGTTGTTCTTCTGAACCTTCTATTCATCAAAGAATGTTATAATAAAGTACCACGGTTTCCAAAACTTTTGAAAGTTTGTGTTATTTTCACACAATTTTCATTGAATACATTTTTTATACTTTAAAAAATTAGCATAGCAATAATTAATATTCAATGTAATAGTCTATATCTGGGATAAGTTTAACATAGCAAAAAAGAAATAAACAGTTTCCAAAACATTTTAAAAATACTTTCATATGAAAAAAAGTTAAATAAAAAAAGAAAAGAAAAAAACCCACGGGATTTAAAAGTGCTGTTAAAATGTATTGCTTTGTTCCTTCAGAACTTGCTGATGCTGTGAACGTGTTTTTCTAAATCTGCTTTGTTCAGGCACTAATCTCCTGAAGTTAAGTTCATAAGGCAGGTTATTGGGATCTCAGAGAGGTGTTGTGGTGCATTGGGAGTTTATGTGTGTGTGTGTGTGTGTGTGTGAGAGAGAGAGAGAGAGAGAGAGAGAGAGAGAGAGAGAGAGAGAGAGAGAGAGAGAGAGAGAGAGAGAGAGAGAGAGAGAGAGAGAGAGAGAGAGAGAGAGATGTGGCTGTCTCGCTGGTTCATCAGGCAAAAAACAAAAGAGAGTCTTACAGCAGGCGGAGAGAACGCAAGCCATCAAAGGCATGAACCGGGACACAGCGAATTTGATTATAACTCAGGATACTGCAGAGAAAGTGAGAGAATATGAGTTAGATGGAGAGACAAAACAGTCATTTAATGTCAACATTTCTTCCAAAATGTTTTAGTCAGTAGTAGTCATGTTCACATGACGGCACTGACAAACACATATGTCGACATAGAAACTGTGTTTGATTGTAGGATTAAGGGTGTTAACTTACAGGGTGGCGAGCTGCGTCATGTTGCTGAAGGTGAGAGGGGCAAGAAGACTGATGCTGTTATTACTGAGGTCTCTGCAGAGGAAACACACACAAACACACAGCAGATTCAATTACACGCCCTCAGAACAAAGTCTACAACATACCTCCACAATCCTGGCCAGTTTACTCTTAGAAAAGACATTTAATCTCTAACCTGGTTAAATAAAGGTTATAAAAATGGCCTAAAACATGCATAAAAACTAATTCGCTAAAGAACTGGCAGTTGTGGCTGCCAGATATTCATTTAGAAAAATTATATAGTAACAATGTTTCAGGTAATATGGGATGGCATACATTTTACATAAAACATGGTCAATGCTCATATATAGATGGTGCACGGAGTCATGCATACACACAAAGACAAAACAACATCAGGGAAGCAAACATGACTCTAAAATAGTGCAATCAACCCTAACCTAACCCTAACCCACCCTAAAATGTAAAACAAAACACCCTAATGTACATTACTAACAACAAAAATGAGCAGAAACCTATTAATTTAAATAAAATATAATAATACTGGTATGCGATGTATCACGCAGAGACTTCTGGGAAAGTTATTTCACTGCAAACTATATGCCAATTCATAGCTTTCACTTGCAAAAGCCATACATTTGTTGGTAAGGTATGTAATATATATGTGTTGTATTTGTAATATGAGGTGCCTTATATTTCCTAAAATTCCTTCAGCTTCGGAAATATAAATGGGAATGCTTAAAACATATAAATGAGTACATGCAATGCACAGTAGGCCCCTTTGTATAAATTTGTGGGCCAAATGAATACATTAGATAAAAAGAGGAGAAGTACATACAGCAGTGTCAATTGTTTCAGATTAGGAAGCTCTTTGGGCACGGATGTAAGGAGGTTTCCTTCCAAGTATCTGAAACGGTAAGAAAAATCCTGTTAACAGACAAGTTTACAAAGCAAAACCAGATTTCATTTCATGCTTATAAATACAATTTAAATGTGAAAAATTACCACAAAGTGGCTCTAAATACAGAGAAATTACAGTGAGCTGCCTTGCTGTTTACGTTAGGTTTCAGATCAGAGCTAAAGATCAGCCTGAAGTGTAGCGGCTTGCATTGCTTATTTACAAAATTTGCTCTTTATCCTTGTTTTGCCACTTTTTGACATGCTAAAAGGCTGTTCTCAGCTGAGCCAAGCAGAACGTCAGCAGACCAGACCATTGCAAGATGACAGATGGGGCTTTGATAGGGACTTCAGGGTGTGCTGTCATAGTGAGCTGATAATGGGGTCTGTTAGTGAACAACAGTACCATCTTCAAAACTACAACACAGGAGACGAGGACAAACCTTCTGAAGTTTTCCAGTATGATCCAAGAACAATTACTGTCAAATCGACAGCAACAAGGCAAGATGTTTCTGTTTCACTATGCTCAGTAATAAAACCACTTGTTAAACCACTTGTCTCTATTTGTCGCTTGTTTGATATCTTGTGATATCTTTTCTTCTCTTTGTCATTGTCGTCTAGTTCTATTGCTTTCCCGTCTGTCCATCTATTGCTCTCACTCTCTCTGTTTTAGTGTGAGTATGTCTCTTGTCGAGTGCTCTTGTCGAGTGTAAATGGACTGTGTGTCAGCAGTTCTGTGAAGGCGCTGTATTCTCTCTTCATCTGATTGGTCTATTAGATTAAGACGGGCACCTTTACACTGTGCAGCAAATCACTGACCCTCGTACAGTCTGAGCTGGATCATGGCCAGCCCGTGACATGACATGGGCTTTTTTATTCTCTAAAAATGGGTATTCAGAAACTGTATCACTCATGGCAGGCTGATTTACATGAAGACTTGAGTAATGAAGGTCAATACCTGCCACTGTCAATAAATCTAATGACAGTTTGAATCCCGGGGTTTTGTGATGTAGTGTATAAAGCAATGAGATATTACCACTGTGTCCTTGACACACCTCTTACAAGACAGATTTTCCTTGTAATACATTCACAAAGTCATTCACTCTTAACTTTAAAGTTTTGGATTCCATAGAAGAAAGACACCCCAGTCTGCAAGAAATTCCAATCAATAGTAAATTCTTTTTGTACGCTTTTGTACAGTTATACATACAAACTCTCTCTCCTCCTTCCTACATTCATATTTTGAGTGTGATTCAATGGACAAAAAAGAGACAACACAAAAAATAAAGTTAAAGATGAATAAAGAAAAGACTGATTTGATTTTGGATTTGGAAAATTGGATTCAAATTGCAAAACCGATACCGTTATCTTCTTCATGTAAACTAGAACTTTTTTTTTTTTAAAGTGACGTCATGTACATGCGTATTACGCTTTCAGTCTATAGGAACGTAGTGTTTCTTTACATGGTGACATCGCCAACTACTGGCCTGGCATCAATAATACAGCATTTTTAGTCGTTTCCGCGGAAAAACTATAATTATATATTATAATGATTTTATTTATATTAGAGTTTTAATAGGTTTACATGTCAGATATTTTAGTCTGTTCTATTCCTCTCTTATATCTGTTATATTTGTATATATGTGTGTATGTTTTTAAATGATTTTGGGCCTGCCTGTAGGCTAACGCAAGTTATCATATGACAGGAAGTAGGAAGTAGACTGCATAAAGGAGGCAACATGGCATGCAAACGGGTTTGCTAACACATCAACCAATTGGTGATCACCAGCTGGTTGAGGACTTACCTTTCCAGAAGGCACACCTTATTGGATTATCACTTTTGTAGATTGTATATACACAGGTGGACAAATTCACATTGGGACTTTCAACACACTAGGACTCTTAAGGACTGTTTTATGGAAGGATGAAAATTGACACTTTCTTAACAGCCTAAGTTTCTAGTTTTATTGTGTTTTTTTAAGTTTTTCATGTGAACATTGTAAACACTTAATTTATTCACTTTATTACTGTTGTACGTCTCATATTTTTAAACACTCCCAACCTTACACAGTTGACCCCAATTTGAACTCTTGTAACTCAACCAATTGGGCTGATTGTTACCATTTTAATGACCAAGGGATCAAGTAGAAAAAGAAAACTGGATGTGACATTGTGTGACCTTTGTGAAAACAAAATCCACCAGCCCAGGTTCTGTCCTAAAGTGATTAAGATAAAAATAAAGGGAGTTAGAAGTAGAAACTCACAGTTCGGTTGTATCTTTAGGGATACCCTTAGGCAGGGAACGCAGCCCTCGGTTACTACAGCGCACCACTGTGTCCGAGCATGTGCAGGAATCCGGACAGCGAGGGGCAGATGGCAGACAGACATTCTCTTCCATACCTGAGAGAGAAAGACATGCATATTTTATGCTCTTTTACATCATGCAAGAGAAAAATTGAATATGTGTTGGTAATAGGTCTAAAATAGAAATTCATCAATTCTTTAAGTCTGGAGTAATGGAGGATGGAGAAAAAGAGGGAGAATGGATGAAAGCACAGGTGCTGTGTGCATCGAATTGCATTGCACCTTCTCTGAAAATAGACCTTTTTTCCAGTGTTCTCCAAACATGGGTATCATTATTACAGTGCACGCTCACTCATAATAAGTGATACAGTGCACGGGAGTTTAAAATCACCAGCTAATATTGCTTTTGGCCTCGTTTGCTCCACATTTCCTGCAAGCAATACTTGTAGCCTCCTCCCGAGCTGCTTTCATCGAAGCTCTGTAAGATGCTATCTGTAAAATGCTGAATTACCCTGCAGATTAAAAAGAAACAGTGAATTAAGCCATTAATGGGGGGTAATGGAGACTGAGATATGCTCCAAGAATAACTCCCAGACCGAATCTGGATAGGGGAACGCTGGACCTGGATGTGCCTGCAAACTCAGAAGTGCCAAGGGGGCTTGTTTTACAATGACTGGACTACTTCAAACAACCAAAAATATCTTCCCGTAAATCAATTTAGCTTGACTTTGTTACTCTAACTGTAATTGCAGAGCACTGAAATGTGCTAAAGTGACGGCGCTCTGCACAAGGAAGAAGAAACTAACGGAATAACAACACATGAGCTCTGACAGACAGCCTCTTCTAACTAATGGACCTCGAGCCAGGGCGAGTTCTCTCACTTTGAACCTCTTTATTTCAAAGTGCTTGGCTGTCTACAGCTGAGCAGGCTCTCTTAACACGATATACCCTGAAGTCCTGGAGCAGCAAAAGAGCTGTTACTACCCAAAACACCCTAACTTTGACAGGGAGGCCTTCTGAAACACAGGACCCCGTCCAGACAGAAGCCAAACCGCAGTTTCTTTTTCTCCATTAAACTTTATATCAGTCTCGAGAGGTTCTGTTTTCCCTCGTCTTTATGGACATAAGTTCTTCCCTATAAAAACCAGAGCGGTAGAAGATAATGTTTAGGCCTCCACGCTCAGCACTTAATTTGCCCTTGTGGTGCCCTCTCGGTGCGGCCTTGTGGGAAGTTGGCCGGGTGTGATTTACCCTGACGCTGGGAAGCAGGGAGAGGGAGATGAAGGTGTGGGAAATCCGAGGAGATGGAGCATAGAGCAAGCCTTGGTCTGGAATGGTGTCTGGAAGGAGCTGATTCAGTGGCCTGATCTAAGCAGTGTGATTTCATGGGAACTGGAGATGGATGTGGTGTGGAGGATGGCACAGGCTACTGAGCAAATAGTAGCTAGAGGTTTGCAAACCCTTATTCAATGTCCTGACAAAACCTCTAAACAGGGAAGTGTAGACAAAGAGGAGATGAAGAGTTTTTTCATGGACCCCAGAATAATTTGTTGCATGAATATCTGAACATGTTATAGATGTAATATATCAAAAGAAAGAACAGAGACTCTGCTTTTAAACAAAATAAAACAAAATTGTTTTATTCTAGCTTCATGCTGGGTAAAATTGGGAAAAAAAGCCAAATTCTAAGCAAAAAAGCTGAGAAAAATCTTTTTTTTTTGTTAAAAACTACACTCAGATCGGATTCAGAACGATGATCAAAACAAAGCCCCAAAGCTTCACAGTTACATACCTTGTCCTGGATCGACATTTTATTTGTTAGGCAGGTTTGATTTATATGCTATATAAAGTTGATGATTGCGTTATTTTACATATGCATCTGCATACATATGCTATTGCTTTTTCCTGCTTTTGATTCGCCTGTGTTTTGATTCGGAGATTCTGTACTCTTTCAGAAGATGCGTAATAGCTCCCCCTAACGCATAACAGTGAAAGCGTGGAAAGCTGGATAATTTTGTCAATGGCGGGGAAAGAGTTAAAGGAGTCAAGCTATCCATGTTCCCTTTTCTGTGGTAAAAGCACTGTGATGGATTATTGCACAACTTGTTGTGGATTATTGCTTTAATACACTCTTTGATGCAGGCATTACTGATCCACCAACAGAGCAAGCAGCTTATATTGTGCATGAGGAAGTGGCCCAAAAAAGAGTTATACCGTCACAGGAGAAATCGGGCACGGCTACATCCTGTATAGGGATCTCCTTCAGGAAGGCAGGTTTCTGGCAGCGTGGGTTGCCACTAACCACCCTGGTCTTCTTAAGCCACAGTCCCAGCCAGGCTAAGTGACAGTCACACACGTAGGGATTAGACAGCAGGTTACTGTACACAAACAGAAAGAAAACACAAACCTCATTACTATATAATTACAATGGAAAGCAATCAGCAGTGTTAAATTACCACATAAACAATCAAACTTCAGGCTATTTAACACAGCAGGAGAACTGCATGGGTGAATTTGCATTTAAATAGCAATACAATTACATGACTGCGATGCGACCTGCAATGCTGACAATAGCAACTTTTGCATTTGTTCACATGTTATTACGCTGCTATAATACTATAACAGCCACTAAAAACAAAATTCTTTGAAAAACTAAGATGGAAGCTCAGAAAAAGACACAGACACATTTTGGATACAGAAAGATCCATCAACCAATGGCTATTGGGACCGCTGGGTCGGAGGCTTCAGAATCAACTTATTGACCCATTTTTCATGCGCCCTTACTGAGTTCTGAAAGTTTAGGTGGTGGCACACAGACCAAAATCATAAAACTGTAGCCTTGAGTTGAAAGCATCACTAGCAATGACTCTAGAAGGCCCACCAGGGAACCGGTTGACGGCCCATTCAGACGGCTGTCTAATTGATGCATTGCTGAAACACACGGGCAGGAGCAGCAGTGCTAGTACAGGCACAGAGGAACTCTTTAATACAGGAGGAAATAGAGTAGCTGAGAGTGTCTGCTACACTACAGCCTGCAGGATAAATTAATCGAGTGTGCTGACCTTCCGTTGCTTTGCCAATAGATGCTTTGCAGCTTAAGGCAGTGGGCTCATGTTAACACTACCCTATATCCCTCACCAGCAATGTGTTTGCCTTTAATTATTCCTACATCACTCTCTGTACATGAGGGTGGGGCAAAGAAACACAAAACAGGTTGAGAGAGAGAGAAAGTGAGGAAGGCGTCTGCTTTGGGAATGATATCACAAACTAGACATTAGAGACTACTTATCCTGCTAAATTTAATAAATGGGACATAGCTGGCAAAACGCATAGCTATTTTTACTGTGATAATCACAAATGTGAGCACACAAAAGTAACCTCTGTCTTGACTGCTCGCTTTAGCCCTGCAAACTCTCCTGCCGGAAACAATCTTCCGCTCTGCTCTAATTTTGGCAGAGGTGGAGGGATGAATGATGGAGTGAGAGAGAAAAAGGAGGGAAGTGTGCCCAACATGCCTGCTCCACTACTGTGGGAAGAGAATAGTTGGGGAGGCCATACTCTTACTCTCTCTCCCTCTGGATATTTTTAGCTGCCCTGTGCTGAAATGGACATGGCTGTGTCAGCCGCTGGGTAATTAGAGAGCTGGCAAAGCAAAAATAGAACGAAAAATAAAGAATCTGAAAGAAATAGTACAACCGATTGATTGGAAAAGTTGCCTTAAGGCATAAAAAGTGAGGAAGAGTTGAAGGAAAGGAAAGCAAAGGAAAGGAAAGGAGCAACGTAACATAACGTAACGTAAAGTAATGTAACAAAACAAAGATCCATCAACCAATGGAATGGAATGGAATGGAAAGGAAGGGAAAGGACAGGACAGGAAAGGAAAGGGGCAACGTAACATAACATAACATAACGTAATGTAACGTAACGTAACAAAACAAAGATCCATCAACCAATGGAATGGAATGGACAGGACAGGACAGAAAAGGAAAGGAACAACGTAACGTAACAAAACAAAGATCCATCAACCAATGGAATGGAATGGACAGGACAGAAAAGGAAAGGACAGAAAAGGAAAGGAAATGAAAGGAAAGGAAAGGAAAGGAAAGGAACAATGTAACGTAACAAAACAAAGATCAATCAACCAATGGAATGGACAGGACAGGACAGGAAAGGACAGGAAAGGAAGAAAGATCCATAAACCAATGGAATGGAATGGAAAGGAAAGAAAAGGAAATGAAATGAAAGGAAAGGAATTGAAAGGAAAGGAAACAAAACAAAGATTCATCAACCAATGGAAAGGAAAAAGGGAAAAGGGAAAAGGGAAAAGGGAAAAGGGAAAAGGGAAAAGGGAAGGAAAGGAGGCTGTGCTATAGAGGTAAGCTACAAAAAGCACTTGTTCAAGTTATTTATGGCTTTGAAAAAAGACATAGTTTACACTTATTGGATGACTTCAATGTGTAAGTTGTTTTTGTTGTTAATGCATGCTAAACTTGATTAGATGGTCAGAATGGAAGGGATGACACCCAATGCAAATCTGAGTCTGAGAGTCTCCGCTCAGAATCTGCTCACATATTTCGGTTAGTAGGCAGGGTTCACAGAATGAAAAAGAGAACCATGTGTATTGTTGCACATTGCAATGTGTGCCAGGAATACAGCCAGATATGATAATTCAAATGGTTACAGATGCTCGCTGTGTTGGCAGTCATCATTTCCATTTTCTTTTCTAAATTATGATTCCACCAGAAGTTATTTTGAATGCTTAACAACATCTGTTTATCTACGAACATCTGTGAGATCTCTTTCAGTTTTCTCCATTGATCTTTCTCTTTCTCGTCATTCCCTCAGGGCTGTGACACACTAGAATTCATTTTTTGTTTTAGCAGTCCTTTGTTTACATCCCCTGCAAAAAACTATGCAGATATTAATCTGTATTAAAAATGTACCGCACTTCATTTTCTCCAGCTGTTCCCAGTTTTTTTTTTTACAGCATACAATCAAAAGCAAAAATGAGATGGCAGAAGAATTCATTTCTTACATTTGCCTTTGTATGGACATCTTCATTGCACAAAATGTTAGTCCATTTTTAGACAGCAGAGCAATTTTCCTTTTTAGCCATTTTTGAATAATTCACCCTGCCCTGGAGGGCAAGCCAAAATGTTCTCATCTGAGGTTCAAGAACAACCATTTTCAACCGAGACAAGAAAACATAACCTCATAATTTTGAAAACACATCTGCAAACAATAAGAATTCTTTGCTCGAACCACATCCTCATCCGCTTATCCGCATATCAAGATATAATAGGCACTTGATTGGTGGTGGTGGTGCGTGACCCGATAGACTGTTTTATTTCCTGCGTGTTTGTGAATTTTTGAACTAACTAATTTGCGGGTTTGGTACGGACACAGCAACTTCAATGAATAGTTTTAGGCAGTCGAGATAGTTTCACTTTAAATTCCTATTATTTCATTATTATTTCATTTTTCTTAGCACTAAAGAATTCAGTTGATATGGATGCATAACTGATAGAGTGAACCCATGACACAGAGAGGAATGTGTGTGTGAAGGTGGAGGACTCACATGGTGGAGAGGGAATGCAGGGTGTTGAAAGCTCCAGGGGCGATAGTGGAGATCCGGTTATCGTAGAGGGAAAGCAGGCGAACGGAGCTCAGGCCAGTGAAGGTGGCGTTATCCACACAGCTGATCTGATTACTCCTCAGCATCCTGATGGGAACACAGAGGCAGGTTGGATCACATTGACCCTGACAGACAGCAGCACACATTCACAGGGAGGGAGGACCATAGAGTTTATGGGACTCTATGGCTGCTGTAATGCATTGTCACTGGTGGTTTTCTGGTATGATTGCTGACATGTCAATTTGGAAACATTATTTTGAGATGACGTGGCATGCATGCAGACACATACACACCGGTATAAAAGAGGAAAGTAGCTGTATGCAGAGACAGGAATCTAAAGTGAGTCGGCATGATGGATTGGCAGTGACTTGATCATTGTGAGATTACAAGAAGGACATCTGATGGGGCTTCAGCAGACAGCACTTCAAATTAAACTGTATATAGCATGTGTGTTTGGGTCAGGTTTTGCCTATATTTTGTCTAAAAGATCTTGACCAAATATATATATATATATATATATATATATAAATAAATATACAGTATGTACATGCAAATATTTCTAAAATATATACATGTATGTGTGTGTAAATATACATAATAATTGTACACACACATTATGTAAACAGAAACCTTTATTTTGGATGTGATTAATCGCTTGACAGCACTAATTATCTTACATCATTTTATATTTTGTTGTACACTTTTGTTTTAGGTGTAGATTTTGGGTTAGTGCATGCTATAATCAGCTTTATTTGATTGATTGATTTGATTGATTTCTTTATTTCGAACATGAGAGAAGAAAAAATAAAATACAATAATGTTCAAACATTTTAAGAGAAAAAAAGGAAAAAAAGAAAAATACATTAAAAAAGAAAGCAGCAAAGTATCTTACTTTCCTGTTTAGATCTTACTTTCCTTATTTAGACAGCATAAGTCTCTGGTTTAGTCTATGGCTTTCTGGACGGTGAGACTGCTAGGTAAACGTGTCTGTGTGTGAGGACGATCTGAAATTCTGTCTGTGCAGCAGACGTGGACCGCTGAGGCAGCTCACTGCTTGACACAAGATAAGATGAGTTTGTGTGCATGTTGGGGAGGGGTGAGGTGCCCAAAACAATCATGGTCTCCTAAAGGCCTTCAGCAGCACAAACGGGCTTAATGCAAACCAGAGTCTGCCGTGATGAAAACCTGAAAGCAGCAAATTTGGCATTAAACTCTGACAAACAGAGATCTGAGATGGGCAAACTCAATTTGGACACATACTCATGAGATTTGAAAGCCACTAAATCCAATATTGTAGGACCATGATTCCATTCATTTGCTCCTATGCACTCCTCTCTCTCCAATTAAGCTAATTAGAGCGACAGCAGACCTTAGGAAGGATTTTTCTAACCACCAGGCTTCAGAATATGCATTGTATTAGCATCTTTGTTCCCGATAGCACACCAGCATAGATTATGTCTATGCCCGTTAGTTTCTTAGGATAGCTTCATGCGGTCAACATCTTGATTAGACCTGATGATCACAGTTAGGTTTTTGCTGAGAGTGGGCAATTTTTCCTGAAAATGTGTTTCTAAAAATCCTTTAAGAGCAATTCCTTAAAGCACATTTCCAATGCTGTAACTATTTGATCATTTATATTCAGATTTGTGTGAATATATGAATGTGAATGCGGAGAAGCAGGGTTGGTTTTTGAAAAACGGGTTGGTTTTAAACGTTGAAACGGTGGAGATACTCACAGTGTTTTGAGGCCGCTCAAACCCTTGAACATCCGTCCGCTGACTGACTGCAGCTTGTTTCCGGTCAACAGCAGCTCTAAAACACCTCCGGCCCCATCAAATGCCCCCTCACGGATGTCCCGGAGTTTATTATTACTCAAGTTTCTGCAAAGACGGAATTCAAGAAGACTCATTAACGTGTCTCGAATGTACTATTTATAATTTTGACAAATGGCAGAAAGCACAGGTACAGCACAAATGTCTTTGTTTCATCATATAAATAGGTTGTGGTTATATCCTAAACACACGTTTATGATGATTCACAGCTTAATTTTAAACCATGCTACAGTAAAATGTAAGGTCGGTCTTCTAGATCTGCCCAATTTATAACTCTGCTAGATAGTAAGCAATTTCATTTTATGCATGATAAATCACCGGGCCTCTTCCTGAGCGAATACTGCTTTTTCCAATTTTGGAGTGAGCTGCAAAAATTGTCTGACAGTAAATCGCTGCATGCTTTTAACCTCTAAGCCCATTAGGTTGGAATATTCCAGAAGTTTTTCTTATCCTATTGTCCATGGCATTCACTGCATACAAAGCTGAATTTCCCAAATACGCCAATGTCATACAGCATCCAAACCCTTCAAACGAAAAGAAGAAATAAACCCGTTCGTACATCTTGCGCAGGTTTGGGAGCTTCTTGAAGGCCCCTGAAGCCTCTAGGATGGGGATTTCATTGTCGTTCAGTCGTCTGGAGTAGAGAGGGATCGAGAAACAGAGGTTAATAGTTCAACAGTAAGAGTTAAAGAGATAAAGTCTCACAATAATAAGCATAAGTAAACCTAACTGGGGCATGTAGGAGTGAGATGGAGACAAAAGAGCTGAAAGCAATTATCATTCAGACACCGTCTCTGTTTCAGTCTTCAAGTCTCTTATGTGGGAGACGGTGTATAATCAGGACTGTGATGTCATCGTAATGAAAAATCTGTATCGCTCTCTCTGGTGTGAGCGCTGGATATGTGACTCTCATACACATTCATGCCCCTCATCACCAGTGATATCAATATGAAAGACATACTCAGACACTTTTGCAAATAATAACAGTGGATTTGGAAGACCGGCTAATGGGCTATGGAGATAAATGAAGACAGGAAAAGAGTATGACAGAGAAAGAGAAACAGATGGCGTATTTTGGAATGGCATTCTACTCTATACCAGGGTTTTTAAACTGTGGCAGGCGCAGGAGGGATCCATGAAAAAATAAACATTTAAAAATTAAAAAAAAAAAAAAACATTGAAAGAAAGAACCAAATTACCATTATTACTATTTCATGTGTCTGTTAAACATTGCTTGGAATTTATATGGAGAGAAATTCTGGAGGTTTGGTCACATTCACAATTGTTCTGCAAATTTCCACAGTCTTTACACACTCAGGAATATTGCGTAAGGGCGAAAGATTTAATTTTTTTTACAGAATAGGGCATGTATTCATTAAAATATCAAAGTTTCCATTCTACATTTTCTCTATGAATGTAGTACAAGATGTTACCCAATCTTCAGTGTTGCAAAATTGGTGCATTCAAGTCATGTTGGCAAGATCGTATTTATGAGATGAATGCACATGTGTGTCACCACAAAATTGTAATTATGTGTGGGAGGCTCAAGATTTTCAACATGCCCTGCAGGGCCGTAACCACAATAATTAGAAATGGCTAAATTGTCCCCCCCAATATACGAAATTCCTGCACTGCTCTGCTGCATTTCATTATGCAGCTCTGTATGTTGTTGTTAGGATGATAAAAAGGTTTAAAAGTCACATTTTAGTCTGAGTTGCCTCAGTGGTCTAACAGCGCTCGTCAATTTCAAAATGATTGAGATGGCCAATCAAATCAAAGTAGGCGGGGTTTACGTTCTCTTTTGGCTCGTGCAGTCTTCACACACACAGACTAGCGCATCACTCTATCGCTTATGCCGTTGCGGAGAGAGACTATTCTTTCCGGTGAAATCACAAAACAAGGTGCACACAAACGTGTCCCCAATCTTAATATACAATCATTGATGAACATCTTTGATTTTAATGAAGAAGAAAAAAAACTGTATGAGAGTGGATTAGAACCCAGAAACTTTGACACGGTTGACAAAGATACTACCACCAGACCACTGGGGAATTAAAATGTCAACAGCAGATCTATGTATTTATTCAGTCATGCGAAAAATCTCGGGACTAATAATATATTTGATGCAAATTATTGCAAATATTGTTTGCAAATAGACCCAAAAGGAATATTTCCCAACTAGAATTAGACCTAGAATTTCGTTCACTGTTCCGTTTCTATATGCTTTATAAAAATAAAAAAATGGTCCCCCCGAATGTTCAAGACATGGTTATGGCCTTGATGCCCTGAGATTCCCAAAAATTATGGATGCAATCAGCATCTGTATTAATGGTAAATTTGTTCAAATGAATGAATTGTATGTATGAAAGGGACAAATGTGATTTGGATGCAGCTGACGTAAGTATGACTTCCCAGCTTATAAATACAAACTTTCCAGGAGGACTTGAACACACAAAATGTAGAGTATAACCAGAAAATTACCAGGAACATAACCAGAAAATGATAAAAAGTAGATGCAGTATATACTGCACGGTATGCATTTAGCAGTATGTTAGACTCCCATTGCAAACACAGACAGACAAGTGCAAAGAAGGTCTAGACTAGGTTGAGAGAGACTTTCCAAATATTAGAGTCTAGCAAATGCACCATGGCTGTCTTTTTGCTTTCCCCAGGGCTGGTTTCCCTAGCGGGGCCTGCCATGGGAAAGCACATCAGACATAAAGTGCTGGTTCCTGGTTGCAAGCATTCCCGCAAGAGCTCTATAAATAAGCAGCTGTGCTAGCGGGTGCAAGCTGTAGTCACTGAGCCGCAGAAAGACAGAGAGAGCGAGAGAGAAAGAGAGAGTGTGACAGATGACTCGAGTTGATGGGACTGCAGAGGGAAAACCCTGATGTGTCCTCCACACATGAACACAAGGACAAACGCATTGTCACCCTGACTAGCTATGCCCAGGGAAAACGCAGTTGAGTGCTTAATAGCCTGGGAAAGGCCTCGGACATTCATTCACCACAACTCAGCCGGGAACGAGACCCCGTAATCAGAGGACAAGAGAGAAGGATGAGGCCTCTGGGACAGAGGGACACCGAAAGAATTAGTGAGGTGAGATTGTAAATGACGAATGTTCTCGAGAATGATTGATGTTTGCTAGATATGTTTGTAAGCTGAAATGTGTGTCTCTTACAGGTCAGTGGTGTGCTCAGGCAGGTGAGGGGGTATTTTGGTGAGTTTGAGGTTCGAGCAGTCCACCACCGTTCCTTCACACCGACAGCGCTCGGGACAAACCAGGTCCTGGAAACACTCGCTGCTGAGACGACTGCGGTAATCCTCCGCACCTAACACACACGGAAGACACAAACAAAGAAAGACGGACATTCAAACAGCTTATTCCAATCATCACGCACACGGTTAAATCTCAATCACATGTCCAGATCACATAAAAATTAAAAATAATTTTTGCACTGATATTATTTTTCTGACAGTTAAGCACGCCCCACATTCACATATTGTAATGTCAAATAAATAAATGAATGGTACAATATTTATTTATATCATGGTTTTTGTTATACTGACTTTATACTGATTTAAGTCATTATTATAGTAAAACAATAAAAAAGAAAATATTCAAATTTCAAATAATAGTAATACAATCTCAAATAAAACTATATTACAGTAATGTGGAACTGGGGAAAATTAGCTTATCTGTCTTAATAATTACTTTTTAATCTTTAAAAATATGATTAATATATGAACACATGTTTGCATAATTTGCATACATTTGTACATAAGCAAATATTTATATAAAAATAACTAATGCAGTTCAAATTTCAGATAACAGGAATGAAGTCTGAAATCTATTACAATAATGAGTAATATTTATTAAAACAATATGTAACATACAGTGTGACCAACATTTGAAATATTTCTCTATATCAAATATGCTAATTTATATATAACATGCAAATATTTATATACAAAAAAACAATACTGTTCAAATTTCAAATAATGGGACTTACAAAAAAAATCTCCAATAAAATATCTGAAATGTAGCCTACTGCATATTTTTGCATTTTTTCTATATCAAATATGCAAATGTGTTATCATGCAGATATTCATATAAATGAGAAGTAAATACAGTTCAGATTTCAAATGATAAGACTTGACCTAAATAATGAACTGGACATGTTTTCATGAGATTCACTCACATAATAAATAGGAATAAATATTTCGATTTTACATTAGTCTTTGTTCTTTACACCTACAAATACGTCCACCACAAACAGGCACAGGCACTTGTTTGCGAACACGACCTCATCGTCTGTATTTCTTTGAAGATAATGGCGTCATTGAGCAAGAGGTCAGGTATTGGAGGTCTGGCGCTAAGACGTGTTTTGACAGGAAAACACACAAGGTTCTGGCCGCCTGCGATAAGTCTGCTTCCCATTAGCCATCACTCGCCTGCCACTGTTTATCTTATTCTCACCATCTCTCTTCGGCTGCCCTGATGCTTCTAGCCAAAGCCCAAAGTCTACAAGAGCGAACTTAAAAACGCCCTTTGAAATGCAGACGGAGAACATAGCTAGAGCTCGTCACAAACGATCCGTTGTTCCCGGGTTAAAGAACGCCACCTTCACTCCTCATGGTGGCAAAGAGAGCTGCCACCGCACATATCCCAGAATGCCATGCTGTGTGCGAGTGTGTCCAGCGGTCCCTGGTGCTTGACGGAACCATGTGAGGCTTGTGTAGGCGGCGGCACATGGTTAGATCAAGCACAAGAGACAGCTGCACCAGAGGCCAGAGTGGAGGAGCGGAGCGGGACGGAGAGGCGGGGAGGAGGAGGAGGAGGAGGAGGAGGAGGGAGCAGCCAGGACACAGCAGCCAGGAAGCCGCCCAGAACTCTGGGCCACCATGCACACGGGCGGGTCGGCCTCTTTTCCCTCGTCCCAGAACGGTCACTGGGACATTAGCCCACTAGGAATGCAAGGCCCGAAAAGACAGACAGAGAGACACACAGACAGACAGGGGCTAGAAAGACACACACATAAAGACATCACAGAGGAGAAAGGAGTGGAGCAAAGCCCTCTGCCACCACACATACACACACATAAAACACAGATTTTCATGTGCAAACACTTGTAACGCCTGTGGAAACACACACTAGGGGCCTGGTGTTGCACTTGTTATTGTGTTGTTATACTGACAGAACTTTAATGAGAAAAACCTGTGGCTTAATATCAAAGCAAACAGCGGCTGCACTTCTCCCACCAAATCATTCCCCTCAAGGGCCCCTGCTTTTGGCTGCGTGTGGGGGCCAGTTCCGACTCGTAAAGCATCTTCTAACAAGGCATCTTCATTCTGGTTCAGAACAGCCAGCATTGTCCTATTAGCACTCTGAAACCTGGCAGTGTGTGAGAAGAACTGCTCCAGGCCAGACTATGCCACACACACACATACACATAAGAGAAGGAAAGGGACGTGGTTGAATGTGAGGAGTCTCAGTGTGAAGAATGTGAGCAGCAATTGGTGGGCCAGAACTCCAAGCTATCAACAAGTCACTGTGTACGAGACTAGTGGACTCACTGTGGGTGAGACGGGTGGGCGGCAGCGGCTGAACTCTGCTTCATTCACTTGATTGACTGTCTTTCAGAATGCGCAATACTCTTATAATGTTAGTCAAGGTATCTTGGACCAAAAACAACCATTTAGTGGGTAATTTTCCACCCTCTCACTAAACTTAAACTTTTTGGTTACTGTACTACTGATTTTATATACATTTAAATGAATCCAAAATGACTAAAAACTTTTATATGGTTACAAAAAATTTGAAAATTAAAATGAATGATTCTCTTTTGAACTTTCTACTGAAGACTGGAGTAATGATGCTGAAAATCAGCTTTGTATCACAGGAATAAATTACATATTAAAATATATTAAATTGAGAAAACACTTATTTTAAATAGTAACAATAGTTTTTTTTATTAAAACAATATTACTATGTTACTGTATTTTCAGTCAAATATGAGATGATGATAAAAGACTTCTTTCAAAAATATTTTAAAACAAATTTAAATGCAGATGTATTGTCAAAAACATCTTGATTGTTGAGACTGAACGACCAATTTTTGTCGGAAAAAATGTCTTGAGCGGACTAGTTTTGTGAATGGTAAAGTATCTCTATACACAGTGCTGTGGTACAGTATATTGTTCCATTTAGCACAAAATAGACTGTAAAAAAAGTTAAACTTAAGTTTTTAAGTACAATCAACTGACTTAAATTTATATAACTTATAAAAAAGCTGAACATTTGATTAACTTATTTTGAAGAGTTAAAGCAATGTAAAAACATATGTTGTCAACTTATTGACCATATCATTTTTTGACAGTGTACCACGTAAAAAGTCCTCTTTGAACAGTGAATGTGTGTAACTCTACCTGTGCAGCGGAACTTCTTGCCCTTGACCTGGCTGATGCGTTTGTTGGCGAGGCGGCGCGGGTGGCTGCACCGAGCTCCGCTGGTCTCAATTGGATTGTCAAACAGGTAGTCGGCCAGCCACTTCAGATGACAGTCACACATGAATGGATTCTGAGCGAGGTGTCTGTGGAGGGGCGAACATAACAATAACTCAAAATGCTTAATTAGAGTCGAGGGAGTCTGTACAATCAAACAGTAATATCCTGTGATAACAATACGTTTGCTATGCATTCATAAACACAAACTGTTATTTTCAGTGTAAGGTTTTCATTTGTTTAGTTCACATTTATCTTGCTGTTGTTAATGGTGTTGTTGTTTTGCTGTCTACTTGGAGCGGATTAATTGCGGGGTGAAGCCAGTCCCGCTCAACAGTTGCTTAGAGACTGGAGTCTCTTGGACTGAGTGTGGGTGTGAAGGATGGAGGGTTTGTGTGTGGTTTGTGTGTGTGTGTGTGTGTTAACTCACAGTGTTTTGATGGCGCGCAGAGGGGTGAACAGGCCTTTGCTGATGGTCTGAAGCTTGTTGTCGTAGAGGGACAGCAGGTTGAGGTTCTGCAGGTCTTTAAAAGTGTTCACCCGAAGACAGTTGATCTTGTTGGCGTTCAGCAGTCTGGAAGAGTAAACAGTTTCATTACAATGAATTTTTAATATAAGTATACAGTAAACACACTTTAGATCACCCAAAAATTAACCCGTAAGACCTTCGTTCATCTTCGGAACACAAATGAAGATATTTTTGATGAAATCCGAGAGCTTTCTGATCCCTCCATAGACAGCAACGGAATTGCAACTTTCAAGGCCCAGAAAGATAGTAAAGACATTGTTAAAATAGACCTTGTGACTCCAGTGGTTCAACTTTAATGTTATGAAGTGACGATAATATTTTTGTGCGCAAAAACAAACAAAAATAACGACTTTATTCAACAATCTCTTCCCTTCCCAGTCACTCTCTTACGCTATTCACTTTGTTTAGCCATTCACAAAGCAAAACGCCAGCTCAATATTGGCCGAGCACGATCCCATGATCACATGTATGCGTTGTGGTGATTGCATGAATTGCGTAGGAGACTCGCACAGCAGATAAGATATTATTGAATAAAGTTGTTAATTTTGTTTGTTTTTGCTCACAAAAAGTATTCTCGTCACTTCATAAAATTAAGGATGAACCACTGGAGTCACATTACTATTTTAACAATGTCTTTTAAATTTAACGATTTAACTACCTTTCTGGGCCTTGAAAGTTGCAATGTTGCAATGAAAGTTGTCTATGGAGAGGTCAGAGAGCTCTCGGATTTCATCAAAAATATCTTCATTTGTGTGCCGAAGATTAACAAAGGTCTTACGGGTTGGGAATGAGCAATGAGGGTGAGCAATTAATGACCTAACCCTTTAATTCTGATATATCAAGTGGATTTTTTTGTATTACGCTCTGCCATAACATTTATGTTTAAATTTACACTCTTAACAGACACGTTCTAACCAAAAATTTTACAGTAAAGTGAAAATATCGTTTAAACATCATAACAAAACCCCCACAGATATTGTGAAATGAATATTGACAAAATTGTGAATTCATAAAATAAAAAAATTAAGTACACATATAAATTGAATTTTAAAAAATCTATTCAAAATCAACAAAAGAACAACAAAGCTAAACAAAAGGCAATAAAGAAAAGCAAAAGAAAACAAGAAACAAAAAGCAAAACAAACATGGCGAAACAAAGCAAGCAAAGCAAATAAAAAACAAGAGAACAAAAAGGCAAAAGAAAAGCAAAGCAAAAAATTAAACAAAACAAAGCAAAACAAAAAGCGAAGCAAAAAAACCCGCCTCAGTCACCATATTAAACCCTCAGTCAGTGCAACGGGTCTAAGTGCTTGTTCCCTACAGGTACTTCACAAATGACTTAAGAGACAATAAAGACTTTTTATTTTCACTTTGCCTCATTGAGTGCTGCTCTCTCCGCATGGCATTATGTTTTGCTTTAGAGCCTCTAGCGGAGAGCATGATGGTTTGGTTACAGTAAATTCAGCAATCTGCCTCGCATCAGTCGAGCAGTCCGTTGATTTTACTGTGCCACAACAGGGATAACATTCACTCAAAGCTGTGTGACTTAAGTCTCACAAACCTATTCAGATCTATAGTTGTAATTTACTTGGTTCACAGATCACAAATTTGAACAAAGCCGCAGTGAATGTGTTGTCGATGAATTGCTGGAGTTGCACCCATCACTCCTGTCATGTCATGCACTGCTCCCTTACATCCAGCCGCCTTCGCGTCTTTCCTGTTCAGGCTGCCTGACAATTGACTAACGCAGTCGTGTGCTTAATTACTGAAAGCCATTGTAATGAGGTTTTGTCTTGGAGCAAAGGCATACATCGTTAGTCTACTCACAGGGTGAACTAATTAGGTTTGAGTATCACAAAAAAAAGAATAAAAGCATATACAGCAGAATACACCAAAATAGCCTAGCGAAATGGCTGGAATGCCCTGAGGTGTTCCTTTGAAAGGGTCTTATTAAGAAAATCCATTACGAATAAAGAACTCTAATTGCCGAAAAACACAGATAATTTGTGTCATTATGGCAGTTGACGGTGAAAACATGGGTCGGGCCGCTTCAGTAAATCTACGGTGTTTCAGAAGCATAATAACAGGTGATGTGCGCTCATGTTTGTGCCTGCGGCAGCAAGTGCGTACGTTAGGAAAAGCAGAAATCATCAGAATTTCCCCAAATCATTAGAATAAGCTGAAACAGGCCCATTAGAGCCGACAGATTCACCTCAATTTGGACCATTAAATGCGGAAATTATGTCTGAGCAATGTTTCCACGTCTACACAAATATAAGTAGGTGTGAGGGACATGTTTAGCAATCAAGCCCAATTTACCTACTAATGATGTCGTGAGTGTTCCCCCATGAGGAAGTGAGAATAAAACTTGATGCTCCTTTCAGCCAAAACAGTAGATGCTCTCCTCTCTTCTTTTAGTGCTTTACCTTCTTTTATGAGGAAAAGGGGACAAATGTTCTACCTCCTATAAACCAATGAGTCCAAATGCTTCACTAAACGCATCGTAAAGCATGATGTAATAAGAAACAATTACTATCCTGTATTATTTCTCTGTCACTAATCAAATGTTCTCGAATCATGATAACATGGAGGTCTTCAACAAAAAGAAAATACCAAATTGTTATGGTACTAAGATATATATATAATTTATTCCTGTGATGTCCAAACTGAATTTTCAGCAGCATTACTCCAGTGTCTTCAGTGTCACGTGAGCCTTCAGAAATCATTCTAATATGCTGATTTACTGCTTAAGAAACATTTCTTATTATTATCAACGTTGAAAACAGTTGTGCAGCTTAATATTTTTGGTGGAAATTGTGATATAATAATCATTTTATACTGTACAAACTGTATAGTCTATCCCCTACCCCTCGACCTACCCATCACAGGAAACTTTCTGCATTTTTACATTGAACAAAACTTTATTTCATATGATTCATGAGTTTTTTTTTTCTTCATGGGGACCAAAAAAAAAAAAAGACCCCACAAGGTCAAAAACTACTGGTATTACTATCCTCCCCATAACATAGGGTTTACCAGGACCACACACACACACACACAAAGAGGACATTGTCTTCTTGACATTGAAGGTTATTGAGTCACAAATGCAGCACTCACAGCAGTTGGAGGGAGACCAGGCCATCAAACAGTCCCTTTGGGATCTCTGCGATTTTATTTCCATACAGGACCCTGAAGACAAACACAGATACAATGCAAATAGAAAACAATGAATCAAACCACTATGTCTCAATATGTGTAATCCATGTGCAACTCATCAAGCGTATATGTGTATTTCTTAGGGGGGTTTTCATGTTTTAAAAAAAGGAGGCAAAATCAAGTCCAACCACTGAAAAGATCTGATTAAGAACAAATATTTAATTGTTAAATCATTTTTAAAAAATCCTTCTCTTATCAACATGCCATGCAGATGTCAACGTTTTCAGCCAATTTCGTTCTGTTCCTGAGACAGAGCATTAATCATAAAGACTATTTTTATGATCATTTATGATGTTTTGTGTCCTTTTGAAGGCGACAGTTTCCATTTATAGTAATTGCATTTTGTGTTTCATAGAACAAAGGAGTTGAGTTCATATAAGTTCTGAACGATGTTCACTTTTGGCTGAACTATTTCTACACTCTAATTTCCCAGCAAATGTGTGGTTTAGTGTTTATGACATCCTGTGCATCCTCTTTGCTTTATTCCTGTTCCCAGAGAGACTGCAGCCCCGTCTTCCACCCCTCGGTGTCTCTTTAATCACACGGCATGTGTAAATGAGCTCTGTCTCGTGTACAGCTGTGTGGGCCGGACGCTGGGAAATAGATCTGACCAAATTAATATGCGCACACCGAGTCTTCTGTCTCTTTCTGACTTGTTGAGGTGATTTAAATGAAAGTCCTCCCTTGTGTTCACGCTGCTGCAGATGTCAGTACACACACACACACACACGCACACAGTGAAAGACACGCACGCAGGCAGACAGTGGGCTGTCTCGTCTCCTTTCTGTCAGCCTCCTGTCAGCTGATTTATTTGACACCTGTCCTTTCACCTGACTGTCTACACACGCCTATTATCTTTGTAAATGTATTGCTATGCAGCTCAGGTGTATGAATTTTAATATGTTGTGTCATTTTGTGAGAGAACCACTTACAGTGAAGTGAGCGAGCGCAGGCCACTAAACGCGTCTTCCGCAATCTCGGATATCTGATTCTTGCTCAGGTCTCTGTAATAACATAAAACACACACAAACAGAGATAATACAGTTAGTTGACTGTTAGACCAACTAAGGGATATTTTGCACATTTGTCTGACAGGATGTCAATACTCTATAAATACCCTGTAAACTTGATACTGAGGGGAAAAGAACATAAGAAACTATCTGGTGGCCATCATTAGCATTTAGGGCCCTATTTTAACAATCTGAACACATGGTCTGAAGCGCATGGTGCAGGTGCACTTATGGTGTGTCCGAATCCACTTTTTCTAGTTAAACGACAGAAAAAAGTGCGCCAGGCGCATGGTCCAAAAGGTTGTTCCTAGTCTCTTAATGAGTCATGGGGGTGTTTTGGGTGTGACGTGCAGTGTCTCATCTCCCATTCCCCTTAAAAGCCAGTTGCGCTTGCACCATGGCGGATTGCTATTTACATGGCGGAATTTGCGAGCGGAAAGACAATGCTTCTCCAGAGCGTAATCCTTTTATTTTTAATATTTAAAAATATTTGTATGCAGCTGCTCGTCCCTGTGTGTAATAAGCAGAGTGAACACGCGTTGTGCACCCACCTATAGGCGCATATTACTAACATGCCCTTTAAATAACACAAAAAATACTGCGCTACTGACTTTAGACCGGTTTTTGTTGGTCAATGGCGCAGTCGTTTTCAGTTGCCTCAAAATAGCAACGCGCCAACAATGCGCCTGAACACACCTGGTTTTCAGACCAGCATGCCCATGGCCCGAACAGATGGGCGCAAGTGGATTTGCTATTTGAACAACATGGCACTGGATATGAAAATGATAACTGCATCATGCTGAAACTAGCAAAAAACACTTGCGTCGTGCCTGCGGCCGAATTGCGCTGAGTGTATGAAAAGGATAGTTCACCTAAAAATTTTAAACATTTACTACTTCTAACATAAAGCTATATTATGACTTGAAATATAACACGTCAGCTGTGTGGACCAGTTATTAATTTTTACAATGACATGAGGGTGATTAACTAATGATTTATTACACGGCTCTTTGGAATACTTGATTCTGACTGGCCAATCGTTCCATCCAGTGGTATGTTATTCCCTCATAACAATTGGTAAAAACTGATAACACAGGCTCATCTGGGTAACTGAACTTGGCGCTTTATGATTGCTAGGAATGTTTTTTTCTCGTGGAAGTTTTGCATTAGGTGAGCTAATAAAATGCTTTAAATCAAATCAATATTTTATGTACAGTTATTTAATCATGTCATCCGGTAACGTGGACTCGTTGCCATTTTGCAACAATTGTTTTGTACACTGAAATGAATTATAAGATAACTATTATTATTACAATTCTAATTACACAGTATTTAAATGAATAAAAGATGAACCTCTTATCTTTCTAATTATTTATGTTGTGAAAAACTATGTAATAAGGTCGCTTCATGTCTGGGTCCTGATCACCCGATCAGGATTTATTCTGCGATAATAACTGGCTGGATGATTATCCCTTGTCTTCTGTCATGTATACTACATATTAGTGTTTCTCAATTTTAGGTTGTTGGGGTAGAAATGAACTCCACAGTGATTCCAAGAGAAGTGACTGTCAAAAACTGTACACAAAATATTTTTTTCTCCCAGGAGGCCCAGATGTGTTTGAATATATTACTCAAAATACTGAGCTCTTCGTGTCAAGGAATCACTGCCAATGCATAGGTGAGAAGTTCTCATTAAATATCTGAATTTGTGCCTAAAATATAGATTTTCTTGAGCAGGGTGACATCCCTCTAGAAACTGCTGCGCATGCTATGAACCCTTCTACTATTTTTTCTAAGTGGATGACAGGAGATCACTTGCAGCAAGTATAGAGTTCATTCACAGGGTGAAAAATGATAAAAAATGATAAAAAGACAAAGTGTGTATATCTCTTGATCTCTAGATCTTAAATGTACAATTTAAAATAACGCTTTTTATTAGAATATAATTTAAATGGTAAGCTGAATTTTCAGCATCATTACTCCAGTCTTCAGTGTTACATGATCCTTCAGAAATCAGTCTAATTTGCTGATTTGGGGCTTATTCTTATTATCAGTGTTAAAAAAGCTGCTTAATATTTTTATGGAAAACATAATACATTACAAGATTTTATTTGATGAACTTCCTAAGAACAGCATTTATTTGAAATATAAATATTTTGTAAGATTTACTAGATTTACTTAAGCGCAGAAAAAAATACTGTCAGGATTTACTAAAGATGTGCAGTGAGAAATTAGCGCTGAAAAGGCGTGGACAGAGTTATTTTTGCGGCTGACCTTATTGCATTTGAAGGAGTTTCCCATTCAGACACAACATGTATGGGATGAGAGCATTTGAATCTAAATGAATAAATTAATCTGCTCTTGGTAAATTGCGTTTGTCATTATGGAAATGATCCGGCTGTGTCTGTGACATGCACAAAACTTTCACTCCCATCTGCTTTTTTTTAATTGCGATCTCATGCTAATTTGCCCTGGTCGATATATATATATGGCTGCAGATCTATACAGGTGGAGCTGGGGAAGGTGGTGGGTAAATGCTGACCAAATATTTGAAGGTTGAGCAGCGAGCTCATTGGCTACCGATACAGCAGAAATCAATCAGCTGTGCCCTATAGAGAATGACGTGATTGCATGCAGGTTTAGTATCAGGCTGCAACATCTAGAGGTTCATGAAAGAAATTTGTATTAGTTTGTGTTGTTGTGTGAGGAAGATCTTACATTCTCTTTAATTTCTTGTATGCGGAGAACGCTCCTGCTGGGATGCTCTTGATCATGTTCTGCTCCAGACGGCTACACAGGAACAGATGGATACGTTTTGTTATACAACACTGACTTTTCCATTACACTAGTAATTGTATATAATAAAATTACAAAAACAAATATGGCGCAGCACAGAAAAGAAAACAATGTAATATTCCTGTAGGTGTTACACCAATTTACATGTAAATATTGCATTCATTCCCCGCAACACAGATCTGTTGATAATTCAGTTCTCAGTCTGAAAGCAAGCCCACTTTTAAAAACGAAATGATCAAATTAAAACCCAAAAGCCTGATTTTAAGTTCTACAAATATCTTTTGTTCTTTAGTTCTTTATATAACTATCTATATACTAGATTAAACCATTATGCTTTTATGATTTTAAATCACCTAGAACCACAGTAAACCCTATTCAGTGAAAATTTGGTTTTGATAAGACGGGGGTGTTTTGTTGAAGCTAAAGTGCTCACAAGAGTCTTTCAGTGAAGAACCTTTCATTTTTGAGAGTCTTGCTGGTGCTTAATGCTCCATCAGGAGGTCTACAGAGAAAGCCATCTATAAATGCTTTATGACAGCCTGTACATTAAGTGTTCAATGGGATAAGAGTGCACCGAAAACAAGTCCCTGAGAAATAAGCGCAGCTCTACTGCATGCTCCAGGTTATACATCATTTCATTAGCCCGATTTGTTTTTGGCCATGGGATCAGATTGGCTAATGTGTCTTAGCCTGCATATCCATTTATTATGCAAAGGTCATACACTATTGACAAAACAACAACGGCGAGGAACAGCACATATCAGGGCAATTACCTACATGTCCTTTAGTGCAAACAAGGATCTCTGAATCAATATGGATACCAAATACATTGATCCAAGATGATATGGACGTTCTCCAAAGCACAAGAACATTCAATCAGCCTGAGGCAAGACAGCCAAAGCACATTGAAAAACTCAACGTGTTTTCTTTGTAACAGAATGCATGTGTGTGAGCATACTGCTGCATTGCTATATGATTATTAAACACAACGTCCCAGCCTATTCGCACAATTGAAATGTCGGCCTTGCAAATTTCACAACCCAAACGTCCTTGTTTTTTGGAGGATACCGCAAAAACTCTTTTGGATGTTCTGTTGTATTTTAAAGGACACTAAATATAGAAGTAGCTGGAACAACAACAAGGTCAGATGTTTTAAATGATAGTACTGTATGAATTACATTAATTTGATTGTACTCAGAAAGCTAAGACTAATATGCTAACATTAACATTACACAAGCGAACATGGACAGCACAATGCTGCAAAGGTCATATAAAAAAGTTAATAGGCAGGAAAAAATTGGCAATAACATTAATCTAATAGCTGCTTAAAAATTGTGGTTTTCTATTAAAACATAAGCAAATCACACAAAAAGCCACAGTCATCAAAGACATCCAAAGACAGCCACGGCTTTAGAGAATATCCTTGTAAATGAGGTTAAAATGAACATTTGCAAGAGTGACGTTGCAAGACTGTGAAATGTCCACATTTGGGGTATCTTTCTACAGTATTGGTAGTCCCGAGAATCAACTAAATTCTAGGTCTTGATTAAAATGCACATCTTTGTGAGTTAAAACAGTCGGTTATGTATTAGGTCAATGCATATTATATGCAGTGTAAATGCAACCTAATAGATCTGTTGCTATGTTGTTAATATTAATTGAGCAACATTATTAAAGGGATAGATCACCCCAAAATGAAAATTCAGCCATCATTTACTCATCCTCAATAATTCCAAACCTGTATGAGTTTATTTCTTCTGTTGAACACAAAAGAAGATATAGTATAAAGATAAAACAGATAAACGGAGATAAAACGTATGGAAGTCAACTGTTTCGTTATTCAAAATATCTTCTTTTGTGTTCAGCAGAAGAATGAAAGTCATACAGGTTTAATGATCACAGGATTTTCATGTCTGGTTGAACTATCAACAAGAAAGAGAGAAAACCACTCATTGTTTACTTGAATAGTAACACTTGAATAGGTGTGCATATATTAGCATATATGCTTTTGCTGATGTGAAATATCATGGATATTGGTATCAACTACAAAAGTCTTGGTATAAGAATACTTATGAAGTACTTAGTATTTAAAAAGTGTGCCGTTTCACATCATATAATAGACAACCTCGGTTGAGCACTGCTTGAATCTGCTGATAAGACACTCAGCTTTCCTGGACATTAGATCGGCCTCAGTATACCTTGCCTCATTTTGATCCTTGACTGGCTATCTAATTGCCTAAACCCAGCAGACAGGCTTGTAGACCTCCAGTAGCACTGAGCAAGATCTATCCGCAACTGCGGCACAGCGTTAACGCACTCGCTAATGAGGCAGCTACACCGCACTGCTAATGGCCTTTGTTATATGACAGGAGGAAGAAGGCAGATTACTGCACAGACAATACCAGCGGTAAGTACTTATCACACTGGCACATTTTACACAAAGAGAAAAGGGAAATGATTTTAAGGAGTGGAATCCATACATTTCCACAATTCCTTCAGGCAGGTTGGCAGGAATCTCTGTCAGGCCTTTTCTACGGCAGTCTATAATGTTGTTGTTGCAGGTGCAGGCGGCAGGGCAGACAGACGCCTGGGGAGCACATGACCTTGGCTCCGTCTGAGTAGGACCTGGGGCAGAGGAAAAGATGGAAAAATAACATATCGGGAGGAAAATTGACTAAAGACAACAAGGTTTAATGACACAAGAAAGCAAATGGAGATCACGTGGAACATTGACACCCTTTTGAGTCAAATATGAATAGAAACACATGCTCTCTGATAGTAGTTATAACTGTCATGTAGCTTCCATTCAAGACTATGAAATTTAGCATTAGTTCAGCATGATTCAAGACGGGTGATAGCCCGTCTTTAATACAATAGCTTTTAATACAATACATAATCAGTAAGAACAGGCTCCCTGTTGTTTTATTGTATGCAGCTTAATTAAGAAACACTTTTTCTTGCAGCGTGTTTTGTGTTTGTGTTGGAGTATATTCATCAGTTGATTAATCAGAGGGGGAGGAAAAGGGGGCTTAATTAACAAGAGCTGAACGTGAACTTGTTCACCAGTGAAACCCAAAGGTCCATTAAGATACAGAATATAAGGAAAGGCTTTATAAAACAACACAATGAAAAGGCCCTCAGTGTTTAATTGTATTAAAAAGCCAATATGAATTATTAATTAACTAACTAACACATTCACTAACACATGAATTATTATTAGATTTTGTTTAACCCCCTATTTAAAGACTATTTCAACTAAAAGTATTAAAATGACAAATATATAACATCTCTTATTACTGTCAGTATAATGTAAAAAAAGAAAAGAAAAGAAAAGTATGTCAGAGGAGTATTTGTCATGGTAGAAATTGTTGGACTGAATTTAGTTTACACAGAACAAATAAATAAATTATGTACCATTGTTTTCATTATTGTTTTGCTGTACTGAATTAGACATTTTTTGCAATAGGGTGAGAATTTAGGGAATTTGTGAACATTTGTGTTTAGTTATTAACATCAAACAATATAGTAAATAATATAACAATGAAAAAAAAAAAGCTAAAATATGGTCCTAAGAGTAGTCTTTATTTTATTGCAACATTTTTTTCAATATAGTTTATAATAATATAAATATAATAATTAGGGCTGTCAAGCGATTAACGTTTTTTATTTAATTAATTGCATGATGTGGCAATTAATCAATCTAATTAATCGCACATCAAATTTGGTTGAGAAATGACTACCAAAAGATAATTTAAAGTCATTATTGTGTAAAGTATCAAATAGACAAAAAGTAGCTTCAGAAAGAAATATTTTATTTTATTTATTTATTATTTACTACACATAAACTTTTGGACCATAAGGTTGAGTAAACAGAATTTTTGGGTGAAACATACCGTTATTTAAAAAAACAAAAAACAAAAAAAAAAAACCATATATATATATATATATATATATATATATATATATATATATATATATATATATATATATATATATATATATATATATATATATATATATATATATATATATATATATATATATATATATATATATATATATATATATATATATTTTTTTTTTTTTTTTTTTTTTTTTTTTTTTTAATGAAAATATGGGCTACTCTAAATAAGAAACTAAAACTGCCAGTAGGTGACACTGCAGTAAATGTCTTAGTCATTAAGTCATTCATTCATTCATTTGATTCGTTCGAACAGTTGATTCATTAAGTGATTTATATGAGTGAAGTAAATGGTTCTCTTTATGAATGGTCAATTGAATCATCGGTTCACCCGATTCGTTCAAAATGTGGATTCAGAAAGGAAACACCGCTGTGTATTGCTCTGAGATGAACAGTTGCTTTGTCTTTATATTTTCGTTGGCAAAACTGAGCAACTATATCACATTATGTAAATATGAGACAAAAACTCAAACGGGCATTTTTCTCCCTATATCTTGAATTTTAGGCTAATCACGTCCATCACACAGTGAGTTATCGCCCTGCATCATATTCATCAATCAACTGTATGAAATGTCAAATGACCTACGTAGGTCTGGGGCGGGGCAAGTGCATTAAATGCGTTCATATTTTTAACACACTTTTTTTACCGTAATTAATTAATTAAATGAACACATTAAATCGACAGCCCTAATAATAAAGCTATTTTTTATAGTTGTAAAATTTACCCAGAAAGACATGGAAACTGACATTAAAGTTAGCAGACAAAAGAAGGACATTCTGAAAGAGAAAGTAAATACTGTGCCATACCTGTGCACACAAATTCCCTCTTTTGAACATCAGGGACATTGAGACCTCTCATATGGGCGGGGGCCATGCATTGTGTGAAAGGGGCCAGCCCCCTTCTCTGCCGCAGCCAATCAGAGAGCCAGGACAGGTGGCAGTCGCAGTGCAGGCTGTTGGAGTGCAGGCGACTGGAGAAAGAGAGAGAGAGGAAGAATAATGAGGGACAGATAGTGAGACAGAATCGAATAAAGGTCAGAGGAGGTTTGTATGTCTAAGATGAATGCTGGAGTGGATGATCCCCGAGAAATGTCGGGAAATAGCTCTTTGAAGACAAAATCAGAAGAGAAATGTTAACCACACACTTCATGTCATATTCCATCTGTGATGCGGCATTTAAATGCAAAAGAGGAAGGAAATAGCTACTGAGATTTCATAGGGAGAATCTCGATAAAGTTTTGGTATTGCAGACTCAGATAAACACATCAGAATCCAAGTGACACCACAAGTGAGAATGGGACATTCTATTGTCCAGATGATAGTAACATCTCCACTGAGACCACAGTAAACCACTCGCAAATCCCCAGAGCATGCGCCCTCATTTCATCAAGGTCTTCAACAATATGGCACAATTCCCAATAACATCTTTCACATCTTAATATAAATCTCTCAAGGGCCATTACACGAAGGGGACGAGAGACACAGTTCAAAGAAAAAGTGGTGTCAGCAAATCAAAAGGCGCAGCTATATCGGTCACCATTGTCTGTAAATGAAATAACAGGCTGAATCCAGTTAGGGGGACAAAAACCCGCTCATTGACAATTTCAGCATGGGGGCGACGGTTTTAATAGAGCTTTTCCCATTACAAATCCAGTATCTGGCCCCCTGTCTTTGCGGATTAATTACAGATGAGTGGGATTACAAAGATGGATGACACTGGGAGAAGGAGCCCCGGCTGCCTCGGCTGCGCATGGGATGAGCCGAGGACGGGCACAATGGGGCAGCTCCACGTACACACACACCCTATCGACTGTGATATACAGAAAATGACTACTTGCCTAGTGGTGGGAGCGCTTTTCATTTGTCTGAGTTATTGAATGGCAAGCATCATGCGGTGATATCATTTGATCTAATTGAATGCACAAAGATAGTACGTCTGTAGAAGGAGAGACGAAGTGGTGGGGAAAAGGTGAGGTGAACTGGACTATTTGAGCAGAAACCTGGAGCCAAACCACCATCCTAACTAAATGGATTACCAACATCTCTAAACATTTGATTTAATAAGTTGTTTTTACGAGCAACAAATTCAATACAGATATATCAGGGATATTAGAGACAGAAAATTAAATCCAAAGGAACTGGGTAGCAACCAAAGCCTCGCTGTGGATAATTCAATACTGCCCAGGGAGCAACGCGCCTGGCCATCCGAGCATCAGCAAATTCAATCCCGCATGTGGGGGCTGGCCTGTCTGATGGGCTGACTGATGGGAGGGAGGCCAGACTGCTCGGCTGTGGAGCTCGAGCTATGGATGACTCCAGGGAGAACGCTCGGCGGCCATGACGGAAAGAGGAGATATAGATAGAAAAATAAATGACGGATCGAAGGAGGAAGCTCTGAACATGTGCACCAGGGTCACAATAACCCTAAAGCCTTGTATTTCAGACGGAGATCCCCCAAAATGAAACTAGTCTTTACTCCTGACATATTTCATTATTTATCTCTCTACTAGACCCAAAGATCTGGCAAGAAAGACCACACTCGAATTACAACAAAAGCATCTCTGAGTCGCGTTAATATCGTAGGTCAGCCACAGTAGGGAATGATTCATGTGAGATTTGGGGACTGTGTAATTATTTATATCAATTGTGGTTTGGGTCCGACAGTGCAACACAGGCATCTGTGTAAGACAGCCATCTCAACATGTTCAACCAAGACAATGTCTGCAGCACAAACAGACCAGCGCTCTGATAACTGCCATGGCGTCACCACAGAGCCTGGAAAAGGGGCTCCAGTCAAGCAGCAAATCCTCAAAAAAGAGTCAAGATTTAGTATTAACGTCACTAATGTAGATACAGTATATACTGTGTAGCATTAGTTGTAATACCATGAAGTGCTTCTCAGTACTCACAGTGTCCGCAGCTTGGGCATGTGGTTGAAGCTTGACAGTGGGATGAGGGTGATGTTGTTGTTGTTGAGAGTGCTTGAAAGAAAAAAGAGAGATAACAAATGTTAGAAAAGGGCATTTACTTAATTTCATATAGTAAGTAAAAAGACTAGCGAGTGACTCGTCAACATTTGACAATAAAGACAATACAATCATGTGACAGAGTAAAACATTAAAAGGCTGTTTGTTAGAAACATTTCAAAATAAGAAAGTTGCACCGTGAGTAGTGTGTGTTCACATAAGCGTGTAATGGTCTGCAAAAGACTGATATCATCAATGATGTGCACACTTGTAATTATGGACGGCAGACCTCTCTGTTTCCTGTCATATCAACCACAGTTGTGATTAGCACTACTTAGCTGACCTAATCTTGTAATCAATCCATCCCCCCGCGTAACCCCCAAACCTATCACACACATGCAGAACACACAGCCTCCTGTACCTCCACCTCTTGGAAAACGGTCTGGAATTTCTCAATTTAGGATTTTAATGGTTCCTGCTTGGTGGGGAGAAACTGCTGAATCCAGCCGACTATGCCAACTCAGTTTACAACTCGGGTTTGGGGTCTGAGTGTTCCTTCTAATGAAAGGTTTAATGACAGAGAGTTTTGGAGTGAATTCTCTAAAGGCCCGTCTACAGTGAATCCATGATAAACATTACACTTATGCATTTGGCAGACTCTTTATCTAAAGTGATTTACATTGCATTCATGTTATACTTTTTTTCATTTTTATTCATGCATTCCCTGGAAATTGAACCCATGACCTTTTTGCTAGCGTCATGCTCTACTGTTTGAGAAACCAAATACTCCCAATGATTTTGGTTTTAATCTCATTGCCTATTGACTGATCAGACCAGCTGCTGGTCTCGCTTTTTATTCAAGGCCAGATAGTTCAGTCTAAACACTCTGGTAAACAAACAAGCTATTTACATTACCATGTGAGTGATCAGATTTAAAATTCCGACCAATGGAAATTTCCCAGCCCGGGTCCATTTCTTGAAAGCGGGTACTATAAAACTGCACAAATCAGAGGAAAACTAATTCCTCTAGAACATAACATTCTTGTGGGACTTTAAATGATATCTGAATATTGATTTTGGCTCAGATCTGTGGTGGAACACTTTATTATGAGTGAAGGAAAGAAGAAAACTAACTAAATGGAAAGGAAAATTATTGTTATTCTACACATAGACACATGAAATACCACACAAATTACACACAGGGTGAAGGAATCACCCTCGTGAGGAGTTGACCAAATCCGCACCAGAAAGCGATCCTCTTGTCAAGGCCGCTGTGGCTCAGACGTTTCATTGCTGTTCTCTGCTGCTCTATAGAGATGTAAATAGAAGAAGCTCTGGGCAAGCCTATGGGAGGAACGCCCTGGTAAAAGCCTGTAATACCAAACCATCACCAAGGGAAAATGCAACTTGCTCAGGAAGGACTCACTCCTATCTGTGAAGCCTTCACTCTCTTCTGGGAGCATCCTCTGAAGTTAGGTGTTGTAAGTAAGTGAAGAAAAGAACAGAGTAAAAATGAAGACAAGACTGAAAACTGAAGAAGGACTGTTAAAGAGGGAAGAGGATTCACAGAGAGCTCCGAACAGCTTGTGCTTGCTATGGTAGTGCTCGCTTGCTCATTCATATTTCAGCCATCCGGTTTCCAGGATTAGAAGCCCTGAGTAAAAATAATCTCATATAGATTTAATTCATGCAATCGTAATTTGAAAAAGCTGGAGCTGGTCTGGGCGTCACAGTAACGTTAAGTGGGCTTAATCCTGACATGTTTCCATGCCCCAGAGCGATGACATTCGGTGTCTCCGTGGATAGACTGCACCTGTTAATATGGACATCACAGGCTCGAGTTAAGCTTTGCTACAAGAAACAATGGCCTTTAAAGTAAAGCCCATGGTAGAAACGCTGTCTTACACAAGACTGTCAGTCTTCCCTATATCCAGCCCTCTGCACTGCAGAGGGCCGCCCACTGCTGCAGCGTGGGATCTCAGCAAATAACAGCGCAGCATGAGCGACTCTTGCTAAAGCCACTTGTAATAATTGAAGATCACCTTGAGTCTTTAAAATTCCTTTGTCTTCTTCGCCAGAAAAATTAAGTCATTCCGCCTGTGTCGCCTTGTGGTTGACCATAAATCAAAAATGTGTAAAGCCAAATAAACGTGCTGCAGTTGGAAGGACCGCATCCACAGTGACTCCTGAGAAAGTGCATCCAAGCTGAAATGAAATGAAATCAATACTGGATCTGACAAATACCAAACTGTACAGCTTGACTGTGTGTAACTTTATGATTTTATTTAAAGCTCTATTGATGCAGGCGTCAATAGAACCAGGCAGCTGTTAATTGCTCACTCCGCTTAGTCTTCAGACCGTTTCAGAGGGGCACGTTTTCTTTTTACCTCTCTTTTCAATGTCAAGAAAGCTTTCCCACAGTTGCAAAAAGCTCGACAGTGAGGTCTTAAGTGCTCTTAGGCTTTCTTCGGGCCTTCATTAGAGGGACTTTGAGAGGGCCACTGGATACTTCACTCCTAAAAGACGGCAGCATTTTCCGAGCCAGAATATTTTGAAATAAGAAAGTAAGAGAGATGTTGTTATGGTGGAAGCAATGGGCTGCAGGGAAATAGATAAAGTGCACCGGGCATCTGACTTTTCCTGAGAAACCAGAAGGCAAAGACCCATGTTATTTGACATGACAGGCTTGAGGAAGTGGAATGCTCTCCCTGTGAGTGTGTACTTTTCAGAAAGTATCTGTCCTAGTAACTGATGCTTAATCTAAATTGCTATTAATAAAACATGTTAATAACATAAATGTGATTTTATTTCATGTGGTGTGAAATCAAGTGCATTTGAAGAGTGGCTACCATTAGAAAGTGTATTGAGTAGGGAATACACAACCTTGTCTATATACGTCTACCGTTCACTTACTCTCTTGGAAACTAGATCTGAGCCAACAGGTCTGTGATGTTGTCATGGTTCCATGGGAAACTATTGTGGCTACTGCAGCACAATTGTGAGTTTGCAATGCAAGTGTCCATCTGAGCAACCATTTACAGGGCATCCCTGCGTCGGGCCCTCGAGTCAAAACAAATGAGTAAAATGCCTCCAGATGGAGCGTAATTTCATTGTGAGCGCTTAGGCTCCGCTTGTTGCAGTCTGATGGAATTCATCTGCGTAGGATGGAAATTTTTGCCATTGTTTAGCTTAGCATCGCTAAGTTCAGCTACAGCAAAAAGCCGCAATCAGATGTTATTCCGCTAATTCAAATAAACCCAGTGAGGATAAACAGAGAAATAACATGATCTCTGCTCATAATCCCATCCATGTGGTTTGTGTCCAAGTGTAGGCTTATTAAAAAAAGTAGTGCTTAGCATTTGTAACAAAAAAGGGGAAGTTTCATGCCTGCATAAATCTACCCTTTGCCTCCTCTGAAAGGAGAGAAAGAGCTCTCCATCCATCGATGGAGCAGAAGACGGAAGGGGAGGCGAAAATAACAGGTACTACACCGAAAACTGACACGATTCCCCTGCCATTGATGAGGCTATTATAGCGCAAATGAGGACAGATTGAATCTAAGCTGTTCCATCGGCCTCCCTCCTCTCTCTGGCCATCCAGGAGCATATGATTAATTGTGCGCAAGGGTCCGACTGCTGAAACGCACGATTTCCAGCCCGCCCCCTCCCCATCTCCCCGAGCTTTGGCGTAGACCACACGAAGATAACGCAATGGGGCCATGTCTGGTGGCAAAGCAATTTCCTGTGCTTGAAAGTGCTGTTTGTGAGCTAATGACAGCTCTCTCCCCCTCCACTCCCCTAATCCATCCTCTCATTTAGCCATCAGCTTGCCCTTTCTCCCTCCGCCTGCCTGTTGTCTGTCACATAAAGACTCATCTATTGACTAAAGACAACCTTTCAATCAGGCCTTGCAGAAGTAAGACTGATTTGTCCAGAGGGATGCCAACCCGTGTTAGAAATTAAAGATGCATGGAATATCTGATTCAAGGGAATCTGCTGTCCTGAGTTCCCAAAGTGGGACCAACTGCTAGAGGACATTTGTTAAATCTGAAAAGAGCTAATGTTTTTTACGGGAGCACAGGGGTTAGAAATGATTAGGATAAGGGATGGCAGGGGCCAAAAAGAGCAAAGCTCAGTGTTATCGTTGCCAAGAGGAACATTCAAAAGGTCTTGCTTTAAGAAAATGACATTATGAAGGTAGAAAACTGCCAAACCATAAGCCCTAACCATAAGAAAATTATATTTCTCAAACCTTCCATATGAAATCCACGATTTTTCATTCGTAATATATTTAGGTTTCGATTAAACGCCCACTTGCCTCCCCCCAACAATCCTAGGATGTCAACGTAACCACCGAAATGCAATAGCCTTTACAAATTATATCATTTCCAAATTCTTGAGCCTCATGGAATGCAATTTTGTACCCAGGATTATTAATCCACCTCTGCACCTTTTGTGGCATGCCATAGTACTACAAGCTAGTTTCTTTAAATAAAAATGTGAAACCCCCATTAAACAGCACTCGTGATTAGGAGTACATCTGTGGATTTAAAGGGAGAAAATGCCTTTGTCGAGGCCATAGTACAGAGTGGTGTGTATCGACCAGGCCTGGTGAGTAGCAAAGACGTCCCTTTGGGGCACGGTGCCCAGGCTATCATGCTAAACTCACTTTAGTTCGACCAGCAAGGTCTGTGCCAAGCTGTCGAGAAAAATGTATCGTGCACACATTGACAAATGACAGCATTTGGCAGGAGGATAAGACAGTGGTAAGACGAAAAATTTGGGCCTTCTTATCAATGCATGGTGGGAAGGAAAGTCACCTTCAGGAGATGGCACGGAAATGTCTCTGCACTTTCCTGCTCATAAAAAATGACACAGCAGGGGAAAAAAATTCACATGATTTGACATTTGATTCAGAGCCAGAATTCTCTGTACAAAAGTGGTTATAAAATATGCAGAGGCTCCAGCGCTTGTGAGAGTGCTGTGTGTGTGTGTGTGGACAAAACTGAGTGGGGTATATGGGGAGTTTCCAAAATTTTCTCTTTCTCACAATACTACAAAAATTCCCTTCTCACATTTAAACCACATTTCACAAAATAGCCCTGAAGGACGATAATAGCATATTATGAAAGATTCCACAAAAGAGCCAAGTGTTTAAAGAACAAAACAAGGATAAAGCACATACATATTGCTCTGAAACAGATTACATGAGACTTTCTCATTGTGTTCTTAACACAAAATACACTCACCGTAACCCTGCTGAAAAATATATCTACTAGAATATTTGAACAGTTGAACAATCTTTATGCCTTCTTTAGCTTTGAATATTTTTATGAATAACTGGCCAAACTTATGCTGAATATACATACAGTGAGGAAAATAAGTATTTGAACACCCTGCTATTTTGCAAGTTCCCCCACTTAGAAATCATGGAGGGGTCTGAAATTGTCATCGTAGGTGCATGTCCACTGTGAGAGACATAATCTAAAAAAAAAAAATCCAGAAATCACAATGTATGATTTTTTAACTATTTATTTGTATGATACAGCTGCAAATAAGTATTTGAACACCTGAGAAAATCAATGTTAATATTTGGTACAGTAGCCTTTGTTTGCAATTACAGAGGTCAAACGTTTCCTGTAGTTTTTTACCAGGTTTGCACACACTGCAGGAGGGATTTTGGCCCACTCCTCCACACAGATCTTCTCTAGATCAGTCAGATTTCTGGCCTGTCGCTGAGAAACACAGAGTTTGAGCTCCCTCCAAAGATTCTCTATTGGGTTTAGGTCTGGAGACTGGCTAGGCCACGCCATAACCTTGATATGCTTCTTACAGAGCCACTCCTTGGTTATCCTGGCTGTGTGCTTCGGTCATTGTCACGTTGGAAGACCCAGCCTCGACCCATCTTCAATGTTCTAACTGAGGGAAGGAGGTTGTTCCCCAAAATCTTGCAATATATGGCCCCGGTCATCCTCTCCTTAATACAGTGCAGTCGCCCTGTCCCATGTGCAGAAAAACACCCCCAAAGCATGATGCTACCAACCCCATGCTTCACAGTAGGGATGGTGTTCTTGGTGTTCTTGTACCATACTCATCATTCTTCTTCCTCCAAACACGTTTAGTGGAATTATGACCAAAAAGGTCTGTTTTGGTCTCATCTGACCACATAACTTTCTCCCATGACTCCTCTGGATCATCCAAATGGTCATTGGCAAACTTAAGACGGGCCTTGACATGTGCTGGTTTAAGCAGGGGAACCTTCCGTGCCATGCATGATTTCAAACCATGACGTCTTAGTGTATTACCAACAGTAACCTTGGAAACGGTGGTCCCAGCTCTTTTCAGGTCATTGACCAGTTCCTCCCGTGTAGTTCTGGGCTGATTTCTCACCTTTCTTAGGATCACTGAGACCCCACGAGGTGAGATCTTGCATGGAGCCCCAGTCCGAGGGAGATTGACAGTCATGTTTAGCTTCTTCCATTTTCTAATGATTGCTCCAACAGTGGACCTTTTTTCACCAAGCTGCTTGGCAATTTCCCCGTAGCCCTTTCCAGCCTTGTGGTGGTGTACAATTTTGTCTCTAGTTTCTTTGGACAGCTCTTTGGTCTTGGCCATGTTAGTAGTTGGATTCGTACTGATTGTATGGGGTGGACAGGTGTCTTTATGCAGCTAACGACCTCAAACAGGTGCATCTAATTTAGGATAATAAATGGAGTGGAGGTGGACATTTTAAAGGCAGACTAACAGGTCTTTGAGGGTCAGAATTCTAGCTGATAGACAGGTGTTCAAATACTTATTTGCAGCTGTATCATACAAATAAATAGTTAAAAAATCATACATTGTGATTTCTGGATTTTTTTTTAGATTATGTCTCTCACAGTGGACATGCACCTACGATGACAATTTCAGACCCCTCCATGATTTCCAAGTGGGAGAACTTGCAAAATAGCAGGGTGTTCAAATACTTATTTTCCTCACTGTATTTTGAGTTATAGTTTTAGTTTTTTGTTCTCCTTATTAAAAGAAAGTGTTTATTCAAACTGCACAGTGATTTTTACTCACTTAACTAAATAAATCAATAAAAAATTATGTATATTTGACTATGGTATATAAATGAAAATTGAGTTTGAGGCATATACCCATGAAAAATATTCAGTTATTCTCACACCACATGGAACCTCGTTTATATTATATTTAAAATTTGATTTGATTTGTGGAAATTAGAAATGGGACAAACTGCCAATGTTCTTAGTTATGCACCAATTGGAATTTCATGAATCTAATAAAACAAAGATAAGGTGGACACCTTATAATGCACAGCCCATCTCATATATACATTTAAAGTGAGAATGGTAAAGATAAAATGGCTTGATTAGCTGTATATGTATAGTGATCAGAATTTAAAAATGAGAGCAAGCGCAAGTATTGTAATGGAAAATAATCAAGGGGGTGCTTCTTATTAGGCAGGTTTAGGTGCTCTGCAGATGGAGAACACATCAATGTGCTTCCTACCGCACTTCCTTCAGCTCATTGGGATGCAAGTCACGTCCTATGTGAGAAAATGTCCGAGATAGCTTTGAAGTCATTAGTTCAGTCATTAGCACAGTTATGTTAAATATAAATTACAATTCATCAGCAGAAAGGGCCGATCATTAATTCTGTGTAGTTTGGCAGGCGTTAAATCACTGGCAGTCATTTAGTTGTGAAGGGGGGTTAGCCGCGAACTGCTCTGTCTAATCTCCACTCTGATCACCATCTCCAAACCTGATGGAAGTGTTTAAATAGTTCCCTGCTTTGCCATTTTTTTAGTCGCTGTTTATAGTGATCACCAGAATTCTACAGTGATCATGAAACCCAACAACTGATGAATGGAAAGGACACTCAAATCTCTCAATTATGTCGCAGTGCACCATCTATTTTAATAGGCCTTTAACGATCATTGAGATTAAAAGATTCGGTTGGCCTCTCTCTCAAACAATGCATTTAATATGACCCTTAAATTATACCTCAAGTGTGTTCTGAATTGCAAAAACACACAATAACATCAAATTCTTTTAAAAAATGTTTATGATTCATTCTTTTAGTTATATCTACAGATGTCACATTATACTAATAAACATACAAAAATACACATGTCCTGAATTCCCATAATTCAACACTAACTTCTAAACACAAACTACTCTGCTTGAACATGTGAAGTCTACACTCCCTGGATATTTCTGAAAGCATACATTTATAAGATGCTTTACCAGTAAAATCCTTTTTCTGTCCTTACTTTACACACTAATCTCATTGACAGTCATGTTGAAGAGATGGATTTCCATCAGCTGTGCTGCCTTTCAGAAAGATCAGCCATAAGAAAAAGGTTAGTCTGGGTTGTAATATAATTCATGCTGGAAATCATTATCCTCACATTGAGACTCAAGCATTATCACTTGCGGCTAAATCGCTGCACCTAAAGCACAAGCCATCCCTTAATTTTGCCATCAATTACCCAGAGGTGTCAGTTTCTTACAAACTGGCCCAACAGCATAGCCATAATGGTCAGTTAGCAGAACGTTGAATCTGCTACTGGAGAACATGGACGTAAGGTTGAGCTTGATTACTGCGCATGGGTTTTTTTTAGCCATGATACAGTGTCATTTGCAGAACTGTGTGTTGCAGCCTCTCTAGAGGGGTGGAGAGATGGCTCAATCAGCAGGAAAGTGATGTGTATTCATGTACCACTGCTTTCCTTGGCTTGCCGGGGTCCCAAAGGTCTAGGCAGAATCTACGGAGGTTCTGTATTATTAATGAAAATTGATTCCTGACTTACTCACACTTTCCTGCTCCCAAGCTCCTGTTTTATAAGGTCATTTTCTGCTCTGGTCATGAGAAGAGGACACATGACAAGAAATAAAAGAGGCTCCTCTTTTTCCTTCTTTGATTCTCCCTTCACCACCTGTACACCTTGCTAACACTGCCGGAAAACCTGCCTAACAATGATGTAACCGCCGTGTCCTCTGGAGCCAGGAATTAATGGAGGGGGTGGCTTGGCTCCAGGTCCCCAGTGAGCGGCGCTCATTTGGAGTATGAGGTTGGCACTTAGCGCCCTGCCAATTGGCTTGATGGAGATGCGGCGGTTAGACCCCCCTCGTATGTCCCGCTTCCTGCCTCACATCCTCTCTGGGACAATCCAGGGGATACCCAAGGAATAACAATAAACTCACTCACAAACACATCAATTCTCTCCTGTGCTTTCAAAGCATATGCTTTGAACTCTGACTAAACCTGCTCTGAGATTAAAGACGTGAGTGATGAAGGTGACTGGGACTTCCCAGCAGGCAAAAGAAGAGAGATCTCAGCGTCAAAGTGAGTCTAACACCCAGTTTAAAGTAGGAAACGCAATGGAACAGACATTTTAGACAGAAAACACATGGCACTGCGGTGGTTTTAAGGTAAGGTAAGGTGCATACAGAAAAGTCAGAACACTTTTTTCGAGCGGCAACGATGCAGCATAATGACAAACGTGCAACTTTAGCTGTCGCACGGACGATTGCATGCTAGACGCCGCCGTGTCGGACAGGACGGGGGGTGACAACAGACTATGCGCCACAGGTCCACAATGCAACACAGTTTGTCCTTCAAGAACAATCAAGAAACACACAGACAGAGTTAGAGGAAGGGACAGCAGAGGTGAGGAGAGAGAAAAGAACCCCGCAGAAGAGGCGGGAGGGGACTCACAGTATCTCCAAATCGCGCAGGGCTCGGAAGGCTCCATCTTCGATGCAGCTGATGTGGTTGCTGTCCAGTTGCCTGCAGATGAGAGACAGAAGTCAGCGGCAGGTCTGCAGACGAGCGGGTGGGGGCTGAGGGGAGGGAGGAGGAGGAGAGGTGGGGGCTGCGGGAGGGAGGTAGACACACTAACACACACACGGGCATCTCATATCTACTCTGCTCTCCTCACCGCAGTCGGGATAAAGGACCAGCTGGCTAAAAGTGGCCTGTCTGGCTATAACCTCCTACTATCTCGTCCTCTCTCTCTCGCCACACTGCTGAGAGTGTGGGGGCAAAGAGAGGTAAGAGAAAGAACGGGAGGCTGACTATAGTGCACAGCCCACCCCGTCTGTCAGTTCTCTGTAAATATTAATTGCATTTTCTCCCCCCAGCCCGCTCGTCTACCCCCCTCTTCTTCTTTTTTTTTTTAAAGTCAGAATGGGAGTAATTTCATTACATTAGAGCAGCCAATCCATTACAAGCTTTTACCGGCTCTGTCAAAGAAACAATTTCATTAAAGGAAGGGGTTCGTAAATCAGCTGGGGTCATGGAGCTGGACGAGCAGACGCGAGGGGCAGTTCTTCCTTTTTGCTTCTCTTTTCCTTTTACTTTAATTTGCAGACTTTGCCATCCGCCCCTCCTTCAGCCTATTTACCCCTCCCTCTCTGCATTCTTAAAAGAAATGGATTTGAAAGAGGCTTGAATAAAGAACAAGGCATCTAAGCGCTTTTCTTAAGTCATTTGTTCGGCAAACAGGGCTGCTGTGACATTTGACCCACGGCAGACACTGTGGCTTTGCGTCTTTAGAGATGGGTAATAAAGAAGAACGAAGCATCTATGGTGATTCTTTCACTCCATCCCTCCTTTCTAAAAGACATGCAACTGTCTCCATAAATGCTGATGGGACAGACTGTTTGGCATCCACCCACCACAGATGCATTAACTATCACTGTGAAAATTATAACCTTTATATGCAAAAATGTCAAATGTTTGTATTTTATGTCTGTTTTTTCCTTCAAATATATTAAGACTTTAAAGAAACCCTTGAGAATAAAACTATGAATGCGTTACAACAACTATTAATCATAGTGAAATCACTGAAACGCACAGCCTCTTGTGGCTTATTGATTTTTATAAAATGGCAACATCAGCTTCAACAACAATTATATTATATACTGTAAATTATATATGTACACACATTAAACAAAAAGCCTGAAGTAAATGTGTGTTTTTAATGACACATTACAGTCTGTAATGATGCTGACAAAACTTTAATAAACCTTTAATTTTGATTATGGACATGAAACATTTCGACACTGAAAATAACTAGTAAATTAAGAGAGTCAGATGTAGCCCCTTTCTTTCTTTTCTTTTCTTTTTTCTTTTTTGTTGCTGTTTTTGTTTTGTTGTTGTTTTCTGTTTAGTTATTAACTTTTGTATTTTGACAACATTTGTAATTACATGTATGTGTATATTCTCTTTCCCCTACGAGAGTTTTGTATTTTGCTGTTTTTTGTCAATAAAAAAAAAAAAGAGAGAGAGTCAGATGTTGATTCATTAACCACTCTGATCAAGTCAATAAGGATTTGTCAACCTAATTCAAACCACTTACTCGACTTTTTGAACAATTCATTAAAAGTATTGGCTCATCTGTTTAAGAATTAGACTACACTAAAAAGAAGCGGCTCATTATAGTAATTTGTTCATAAATCACACTGATCTGATTGTTTTTGTGTACAGCCCGAGGAAAACCCAGCTGAAAGACTTTTTTTTCATGGTCATTATTTTATGGTACACTCTAAAAAAAAGGTGCTATATGGCACTAAAAGTGGTTCTTGGTCGTAATCATAGGGGAACCACTTTTGGTGCTATATAGCACCATATCTTAACATGTTCTGTATATGGTAGCGTTGCTATATAGCACCTTAGTCAGCGCTGCTATATAGCACCTCAGCCAAAGAACCAATGAAGAACCGATGAAAAACCACTGAAGCACCAAGATTGGTGCTATACAGCACTTAAAAAGGTTCCCCTAAGATTACGAGCCAAGAACCATTTTTAGTGCCATATAGCAAATTTTTTTAGAGTGTAAGCAGTCGTTTATTGCACAAGACACATCTTTTGATAAATGCTTTAAAAGAATGGCTTTTAGCATTCATATTACCTGAAGTGCCATGGACTATAATTGTTTTATACTCAGTGACTGATTGAAACCTTCTGTTTTTTCTACAATATAATGGCGAAAAGCCCTTCAAAAACAAAAAGCTATTTCTTCACAGGTAACTTCTTAATAATAATAATCACAATGTAGAAAATTCCACTGGTAAGTACTGCCAAACAGCAGGTGATATTGCGAATACTTGCCACATAATATATAGAATTCAAACATAGCTCATCCAATCAGATTTCAGAGCCATAACTGTCTGTATTATCTGAACATGTGGAGTTGATCTCTAGAGGAAGTCATTGTGATTTTGTGCAAGAGACTTTTAACAATGATAACACTGAGTATAGTCAAAAGTGAATAGCTGTCTTGAATGTGCATATGCGAGCGTGTGGTATGTGTGAATATCTGCGTGTTTGGTGATTGTTTGGAGAGGTGGGACATGGTAGTGGTGGGTAATGAAAGTCCCAGTTTTAATTTCCCTGCTCTAATTACATTGGCCTTTAATCATCTCAGTCATGAGCCATATTGGCACTTTAGAGATCTCGTCCTGCCAGTGTCCCATCTGGAGTGAACGGGAGAAAGAAACAGATATGGGTCTTCCTTCCCTTCACTAGACTATTAATCTGTCAGAGTTGGTGATGCTAACCAGCAGCCGCATGGCCGTATTTCATTCACGCTCGATAGCTAACACAGCAAATGACTCAGAACTGACCGTCAGTACAGCCAGGAGGATGCTTGATCAGAGCTTCAAAATATGAATCTCATACTCTATAGTCTATAGTAGTAACAGAAATACAGTATGTGACAAATCAAGTGTGGTCTTGATCTTCTTGTCTCTACTGGGTTTGTTTTAATCTCATTCAGTCTTGTCTCACTTTGTTGTCTCTCATTTCATCCGGTCTTGTCTCACTTCTCTCATCTTACTTTGTATCTTCACCTCTAATATTGTCCCATTTCTTCACTTTTCGACCCTTTTATCATTTCATCTCATCTCACTTTCTCTCATTATATTTAGTCTTGTACTGCAGTCTCATTTTCTTCCTCTATATTGTCTTGTTTCCATTTCATTTGGTCACATAATCTCCTATTGTTTCATTTAGTCTTATCTCATATTGTCTCCTTTAGTTTGGTTTCATATTGTCTAATTTTGTCTAATTTAGTCTTGTCTCATAGCGTCTGGTCTCATATGGTCTTATTTTGTTTGGTCTAATATTGTCTTATTTCATTTGGTCACATTGTCTCATATTGTCTCATTTCGTCAGGTCTCATTTTGTCTAATTTCATCTGGTCTCATATTGTCTCATTCCGTCAGGTCTCATTTCATCTAGTCTCATTTTGTCTGGTTCCATTGTTTCATTTCATCTTGTCTCAGTGTCTTATATTGTTTATTTAATCTGGTCTTAAATTGTCTAATTTCATATGGAAAATTTCATATTGTCTGTGAGGGGCTGACACTTTTACTTTCAATTTGTTTATTTATTTATTCAAGTCTTTAAACGTTCGCCGGTTCCCGCCTCCTTCTTCGTATATCTATGAACTGGATTACATCTATATTGTTTGTTTAATCTGGTTTTATATTGTCCCATTTAATCTGGTCTCATATTGTTTCATTTCATCTTGTTTCATAGTTTATTATAGTGGCGAGCAGCGAGGTCGAGGGACCGTGAGGGCTGGACGAGGTGGCGCTCATCAGAGAGGATGAGCGCCAGCTGCGAGCCGCAGCGATCTCGGCTCTCGCGGAGGAGTGAGGGAGTATAAAGGAGGAGCGACGACAGTGAGGGACGAGAGAGGACCAGGCCTGGATTTTGTGTTGTGTTTTATTTTAGTTTTGTTATCCGCTGCAGTCGTCCGTGAGGGGCTGCAGCCTTTATTTTCATGTTATGTTCATTTGTGTTTGTGTGTAGGCGGCAGTCGTCCGCGAGGGGCTGCCGCCGCCATTTTATTTTCTGTTTATTTTTGATTAAACATTTTGAACGTTCGCCGGTTCCCGCCTCCTTCTTCCCACACAAACCAGCTTTACTACACTTATATTGTTTATTTAATCTGGTTTTATGTTGTCTAATTTCACATGGTCTTAAATTGTCTAATTTCATATGGTCTCATAACGTTTCATTTCATCTGGTCTAATATTTTCCAATTTTATCTGGTCTTATTTTGTTTCATATTCTTTCATGTAATCTGGTCTCATATTTTTTCATTTAAATGGTCTCATATCATCTCATTTTGTCTCATTTCATTTGGTCTCATTGTCTCATATTGTTTCATTTCATCTTGTTTCATAGTATCTTATATTGTTTATTTAATCTGGTTTTATGTTGTCTAATTTCATATGGTTTCATATTGTTTCATTTAATATGGTCTCGTATCGTCTCATTTAATCTGGTTTTAAATTGTATCATTTAATATAGTATCATATTGTTCCATTTCATCTGGTCTCATACTCTCCAATTTTATCTGGTCTAATTTTGTTTCATAACCACCACAGGAACTTTCCCCAGGAACTAGGAACTTTTGGGTTGTACTCAATGTGTTTCGACCGCAGGAACCAGGGTCCAAATGAAGAAGTTCCGGGTAAATATTTCCCCCTCCTAACGGCCCTGCTCGCGGGGTAGTACTTTTTCAAAGTTCAGGAACTTTCGTGGGTGGGACTTGGGCGCTGAACATGCTGATTGGTTTTGGAGCATTTTATTTCAACCGGCATTTTTAAAAGTCTTGCGAGGTTCGTTCTGCGTTCAGTATATATCAGTCTTGCTCTTACTGTCCAATGGCGCGCGTTGTCTCAGCAATCGCACAGTCAATGTCCATAATAGCTGATAATAACATACGTGGTCTTATTTGAAATCTAGCTTTATGAGCTTTCAGAATACGCTTTAGTATCAGTGCTTGTCTCTTTTCCGCCATTTTGTTAATTACATTTTTAGTAAACCAATACATAACTAGTAAAAGCAGCGCTGTTTGCATCTCCTCCATACTTGTTATTGTTGCAGACAGTATCGCACAAAAAGGATTACTGTCTGTTGCTGACTGGGAGGCGCGCAGTCCCACGTCTCTGGACTACTTTGCCTAATCTTCACGGTACTTTACCGCAGTGGAAACGCAGATAGTAGCAGGTCTGGGGGAAAAAGTTCCTGGTACAAATTGTTCCGGGTAATTTTGGTGGAAACGGGGCTATATTCTTTCATTTAATCTGGTCTCATATTGTTTAATTTAAATGGTCTAAATTTAGAGCATTCATTGTCTAAATTTATCTGGTCTAATATTGTCTAGTCTCTTGTCCAAAATGAACAGAAGTGCAGTCTAAGTTTGGAGGGGTGTCCTGAGAAAGTGATTCCCAAAGCTGGCAAACTTTTGATTGGCTATGGTGGGATCAGTGTCATTCACACCACATTGTGCACTGATCGTGTGTAGTGTGCTTCAGCACCAGCATTGCACATCAAAAGCCGAGATCTGTCATCTTCAGAGACCAGTCTGCTGGGCGTAGAAGCTTGTAAAGCAGGCAGCGACTGCACCTCGCCCTCTCGGCCATAATTCAAACCCACGCACAGTCAGAGTGACATTCTGGGTACAGGAGCATGAAGTAGAAAGGCTTTTATTAGCACACAGATGAGAGCCTCCCACAAAGGGGTAAAAATCAGTCTCCACATATCTGATGCCGGTTTACTGCACAGGACGCATTGCTTTCTCAATTATACCTCGGTTTTGGTAATGAATTATTGTGTACCCTACATGTGGCCTCTCAATCTGCTATGAATAACAATTGTCAATGAAATTAATGTGTGAAAGCCATTTCCAATGAATCCACTGCTCATACAGCATCTGTTCTGATGGGATACATACCCTGCTGACACAAGCATGTCATGTTGATATAGAGCTCATCAGGCATGTTTTTGCCTAAGGACTTGCAGTGCATATGACGAGAGAATCTACGACATCACCCACTTCTCAGGGTTAACATGACTGGTGCAGCATGTCTGGTGAACAGTAGGAGGACATGGTTAAAGCTATAAAGGCAGACGGAGATATTGTGTCTGGTTTAATAAGGTGCAACATAGACTCTCGTTAGCTGGAGGAACCATTGACCATATTATCCAGATGGCCCCTCTATAAAAGGTGGAGGATGCTGGCTGAAGGCGGATGCTTATTCCAGCATGCTGTAGACTGTAAAACTGTGGAGATGCAAGGACAATATAAGAGACAGAGATTCAACCTGCCCTCAAAGCATGCATAGCCATTTTCAAACAGAGGACATTAAGGTAAGAAAAGCATATGAGAAAATCAATTCATTCCTGGAACGCTGCCTGTCCATTTTTTGTCCCTCCTTCCCGTTAAAAAACAGAGGGCTGGATGATTTCAGCAATTAAATCAAGAGTCACCTTGCCACACGTTGCAGAGGCAGGTCGGTGGGAAAGAAACACGCTGCTGACGTACAAATCCATCCTTCTCCCTCAATCCTTGTTAGTCTTTTTTCCTGAATAAATGAGTGTTGCCTACCTGTACCTATCATTCATCCATCAGAGTGTCACACTGCACATGACAGTGATGTGATAAGCACTAAAACACTGTCTAACATCATAGACATCACTGTAAGATCATCAGGGGAAAACATGCTTCACAAAAATGCACATTTGCACACAGAGTTGGGGAATATTACATTTTAAAATAATGCATTGCAATATTGCCAATAAAATAGAACGGAACATCACATTGCTACTTTTTATGAAAAGCAATGTTCTATTTATTTTGTGCCATTTTCTATGCAATATATAATATATATTCGGTTAAATTCTCACTATTAACTAGTTCCTTATTAGCATGCATATTACTAGGATATTGGCTGTTTATTGGTACTTATAAATCACACAATAATGCCTTATTCTGCATGAACTTATTCTACATCCCTTAATAATACCTAAATTTAACAACTACCTTACTAACTATGAATATGCAATAAATTAGGAGTTATTGAGGCAAAAGTCGTAGTTAATAGTGAATATGTGTTCCCCACACTCTCACAATCTTTTAAATGGACTGCATTTATATATAGTGCTTTTAACAGACCAATGGCCATCCAAAGCGCTTTACATATTGCCTCACATTCACCCATTCACACACCGACGGCGTGGTCTGCCATGCAAGGCGCCATCCAGCTCATCGGGAGCAGCTGGGGTTAGGTGTCTTGCTCATGGACACCTCGACACTTGGTCAGGTGGAACCGGGGATCGAACCACCAACCTTCCGGTTTGTAGACAACCTACATGAACCACTGAGCCATGCCACCCTAAAAGGTACACTTTTGTTCCTTTAAGGTACCAATATGCCCCCTTTAGGTACAAAACCATACTTTTCGAAAAGGTACTGCCCCAGTGACAGCTTTTGTACCTTTCTTCTGAGAGTGCATACTAAAGTGTTAACATATATTCAATGTTCTCAAAATGTATCATGCACCCAACTGCCGCAAATTTTTACCATTAAAATTTCAATGAAGATACAAATAAAAATGAATTACATGTTATGGCCGATAACAATAAATGGAAGATATTAAAACTGCATACCATTTTGTGTAAATTCATAAAAAATAAAATGTTTTAAATGCTTCAAGTACATTTAGGCATCACAGCATTATTATTTGTACAGTAACTTGTACAGTATATATTCAATTTAAGATTTGCTAAAGATTACATCAACTGTGTTATTAAATTATTATTGTTCCGAATTATTATTAAGATCAATTCATTAGTGAGTGTTAGATGACAGTGTTACATATTAAATTATGTAAATATTATAGTGTAAAAAAAATTAGTGCTAAATTTAGTAACACTAACATTAAGTCATCTGATCACATCATTTGTATTACAGTTCTGCTCATATGTTTACATAATGTCTTAGGTAGCTTCTAAAGGGCAGTGCTATATTAAAAAAATATAGCTTTAGACAAAATAAGAAAACTGTTTAATTTTTGTAAATTCAGTTATTTTGTCTTGTGGGTTAATTTACACACACGCACGCACGCACGCACGCACGCACGCACGCACGCACGCACGCACGCACGCACGCACGCACGCACGCACGCACGCACACACACACACACACACACACACACACACACACACACACACACACACACACACACACACACACAAAGTAAACTTATGAGTAGATCTGTATATGCTGTTTTTTTTACATATCTGTCACGTGTGTCTGCAGAGAGCTATTGACCCGTGTAGATGATTGACGACACTCCTGGAGTCTGGAACTCATTTGACAGGGGTCAAAGAGGTCAGAGTTAGTATTGACAATCAGTTAACTCAATCTGACCAGGGCGGGTGGTAGTCAACATTCATGCACAAATGAGTGTCACTCAGGAATACAGTGATCCAAACGACCACCCTGAATAAAAATGAAACACTTAAAATGATACTGATGAGGTGTGGCACAGTGGTTGAATATATACAGTATGGAGTTAATGGAGAGTTCAAACCCATGAGCTATAACCCTTGTGCTGTTAAATCCCTTTGTAAATGTTCTGTAAGATGCTTTGGGGAAAAAGTCTGTTCAATAGTGAACTATGGCTATACTATATTTGCGTTTCTCAAACTCTCCCACCACTTCTTTCTATCTTCTTCTTTCTCTTCGACTGAAAAGCATGACTATATCTTCAAACAAAAGCCAACTCTATTTCCACACCTCTCAGAGATATCGAGCATGACGTGACCCGTTGTTCTCAGCCCACGGTGGGAAAGACTTCATCTGAAAACGGTCTTTGTAACAAAGGCGGTATCAGATAATGTGACAAAATCGCCCAGAACTTCACTGAGAGCTCGAGCCTGGGAATGCACACAAATGCTACGGCCGCATACCATAGCTGATCTCTGACTACAACCAAAGTGCCCCATTAATGACGACCTCAACTCTGCGTCCTTCATTCATTACAGGGAATTATCGGAATGCTGCTTCTGGGACTGGCTTTGAAGTATAGCTGCAGAAGGCAATGTTCATTGTTGTAGGCGTGTTAGAGACTTCCAGCTCCCTGCGCTTCCTGTGTTCCCATTCAGTCGGTCACTCTCGACGCCACGTCGGAGTACCGACGAATAGGAATCTCGCTCGCGAGAGCCAATCTACTTCGAGTGTAACTAAAACGAGCCAATGCACATTGGCATGCAATGATTGCACCAGGTGTTCATGCTACGCCGTGCGGGTATAAATGAGACACAGGTGATTGCATCAAATCAACCTTTTGCTTCGGAGCCGGGTGGTAGATGGTAACGCCAGATATCACTCACTACTTCGCAGTCCTGACTGAAGACGGAAGCCGCCTTTCGGAAGCGATCTCTTCAGTCGGTGTTGGTGTGACGGCACAGCAGCGGTCGCGTGGTTTTCGGATCATCTCTCTGTGTTGTTTGTTTAGAGCAATCACAAAGGCTGTTCTCACAGCTGGTTCGGTGCGCTAGGTGGAGAGCGCTGAAAAGCCGTTCTTACGGCTGGTAAGAGAGCGCCTTTGTGTGAGAGAGCGCGCACGTCAGGCTGCACCCACCCCCTGACTGTGTCGCCGCGACCCCGCCCCCTGCGTGCTTCAGCACCAAGGAGAGCGTCCTTCTGAAAGAGCAAACACAGATAGAGCTTGCGTCTTTTTCAAGATGACATTCTATCTGTGTGTTTCTGGATGCGGTGGTTACCTGTCACCAAGGGATGGTCACCAGCGCTGTATCTCGTGTTTGGGCGTTCAGCACGCTGAGGCAGCGTTGGTGGATGACTCATGTTCTCACTGATTGGTGATTTGAAGGGTACGGTGAGCGTGCTTTTCCCCTTTCCCGGGCCGCCGAGAAGATCGGGCTCGTGTGGAACCCTCCACCGTGTCCCGAACCTTCAAGATTGGATGATTGGTTTCTCGGGGTGGCCCGTGCTGGTTCTCAGCGCCCCACCCCGGTTCCTTTCTTCCCGGAGGTGCACGAGGAGCTCACTAGGTCATGGACGGCACCTTTTACTGCCCGAAACCGGCCCAGTGGATCCTCCTCCCTCACCACCCTCGATGGCGGACCTGCAAAGGGTTACACGCAGGTTCCTCCCGTGGAACGGGCCGTTGCTATGCAACTGTGCCCTAACTCCACATCCAGGGGGAACCCGTGTCTCCCCTCCCGAGCCTGTAGGTACTCGTCCGATCTGATCGGAAAGGCCTACCAGGCTTGTGGAGAGGCAGGCTCCGCCTTACACGCTATGGCGTTGTTGCAGGTTCATCAGGCCCAGGCACTGAAGAACCTGCACGAGGGTGGTCACGATCCCGCAGTTCTCCAAGAACTGAGAACCGCTTCGTGCGACGAAGGTTACGGCGCGGGCCGTGGGTCGTGCGATGTCCACTATGGTGGTCCAGGAACGCCATCTCTGGCTGTGTCTGGCAGACATGAGGGAGACCGACAAGATCAGGTTCCTTAACTCCCCCGTCTCCCAGACCGGCCTCTTCGGCGACGCGGTCCAGAACTTCGCCCAGCAGTTCTCGGCCGCACAGAAGCAGACTGAGGCCATCAGTCACATCCTGCCACGGCGGTCAGCTGCTGTCTCCACCCCGCCGCCGGCAGCACCTCAGTCTGCTCGTCGCCGAGGGCGGCCGCCTGCGTCTGCCTCCGCTCCCGCGTCGCAGCAGCAGCCTCCACCCAAGCGACGTCGTGGAGCCGGGCGCAAGCAGGCCGCCCAGCCCGTCCAGGCTCCTGCCATGAGAGGTGGCAAAGGCAAGGGCAAGGGCAAGCGGCCCTGAGACGGGCGACCCGGAGATGGGGAGGACTGCTCTTCTGGAGACGGTGACCGCACCGCTCCATCCCCCGGAGGAGGGCCGGGAGGAGAATTTTGTGTTCCGTTTTGTTTCTGGTTCTGGTTCTGTTTGGTACCCACATTTTCAATAAAAGAGCAGTTTCCTCCATCTCTGGGTCCTCAGGGGGCTCGGAGAGTTGTGGCCGGTCAAACGCCGGACCACACTCATCCTCCCCCTTCGCCAGCGGGCAGCAGTGGACGACCTCCTCACGTTCCTCCTGCCCACCTGTGGAATCAGGTAAGTGTTGCACAGCACACTCTCACCTCGCTGCGGGCCGCCTCCACGAGACAGCCGCCCCAGCCCGGTACCTGCATTCCACCTCGCTGCCCCACCGTGGGTACGCCGGTGGTCCCTATGGTCCCGCTTGCACGGTCTCTGCGAGCCTGGCTAGAGCTCCCCAGTCCGTCTCGCTGGCTCATTCGGACCATCAGGCTCGGCTATGCGATTCAGTTCGCCCGGCGCCCCCCCAGGTTCAAGGGCGTCCGCTTCACCTCGGTGAATGCTGCAGATGCCCATGTCCTGCGTGCTGAAATCGCTGTCCTACTGGCGAAGGACGCGATAGAGCCGGTCCCTCCAGCCGATATGAAGACCGGCTTCTACAGCCCGTACTTCATTGTACCCAAGAAAACCGGTGGGTTACGGCCAATCTTGGACCTGCGAGTCCTGAATCGGAGCCTCCACAAGCTACCGTTCAAGATGCTCACGCAGAAACGCATTTTCGAATGCATCCGTCCCCAAGATTGGTTTGCAGCGATCGACCTGAAGGACGCGTACTTTCATGTCTCGATTCTTCCTCGACACAGGACGTTTCTGCGCTTTGCGTTCGAGGGTCGAGAATATCAGTACAGAGTCCTGCCCTTCGGGCTGTCCCTGTCCCCCCGTGTCTTCACGAAAGTCACGGAGGGGGCCCTTGTGCCCATGAGAGAACAGGGCGTTCGCATCCTCAACTATCTCGACGACTGGCTCATTCTAGCACAGTCCAAGGATCAGTTGTGCGAACACAGGGACCTGGTGCTCAGACACCTCAGCCAATTGGGTCTTCGGGTCAACTGGGAAAAGAGCAAACTCGCCCCCGTGCAGAGGATCTCTTTTCTCGGTATGGAGTTGGATTCGGTCGAACAGACAGCGCGCCTCACGGAGGAGCGTGTCCAGTCGATGCTGAGCTGCCTGAACACGTTTCAAGGCAGGATGGCGGTTCCACTGAAACAGTTTCAGAGGCTCCTGGGGCATATGGCGGCCGCTGCGGCAGTAACACCGCTCGGCCTGCTTCATATGAGACCGCTTCAGCATTGGCTACACGGCCGAGTCCCGAGATGGGCGTGGCAACGCGGCACTCACCGGGTGAGCATCACACCGGCCTGCCGCCAGTCCTTCAGTCCGTGGTCAGACCCCTCGTTCCTTCGGGCCGGAGTGCCCCTGGAACAGGTGTCCAGGCACGCTGTGGTTTTCACGGATGCCTCTGCCATGGGCTGGGGAGCCACGTACAACGGGCATGCAGTGTCAGGGGTTTGGACGTGCCCGCACCTGCATTGGCATATCAATTGCCTCGAGTTGCTAGCAGTGCATCTTGCTCTGAGCCGCCTCAAAGCGCGGTTACGGGGCAAAGATGTACTGGTCCGCACGGACAACACTGCGACCGTTGCGTATATCAACCGACAAGGTGGTCTGCGCTCCCGTCGCATGTCGCAGCTCGCCCGCCATCTCCTCCTCTGGAGTCAGAAGTGTCTGAGGTCGCTTCGGGCCATTCATGTCCTTGGTGTGCACAACCGTGTGGCCGACGAGCTTTCACGAGCTGCGCTCCCAGGCGAGTGGCGACTCCACCCCCAGGTGGTTCAGCTGATTTGGAGACAGTTCGGGGTGGCACAGGTCGACCTGTTTCCGCCTATCACGACCATGTAGAAGGTAAGACGGTTGGAAAGCACGACCTGGTCGTCAGGTTCCTTAGGGGGGCGAGACGGTTAAATCCTCCTCGCCCCCCCTCCATACCCTCTTGGGATCTTGCTCTGGTGCTCCGAGCACTTCAGAATGCCCCATTTGAGCCTTTGCAGTCAGCAGAGCTAAAGATTCTGTCAATGAAAACTTTGCTGTTGGCTGCATTGGCCTCCATCAAGAGGGTAGGGGACCTGCAGGCATTTTCGGTCGACGAATCGTGCCTAGAGTTCGGGCCGGGTGATACCCACGTGGTGTTGAGACCCCGGCCTGGCTATGTGCCCAAGGTTCCTACCACTCCCTTCAGGGACCAGGTGGTGAACCTGCAAGCGCTGCCCCCGGAGGAGGCAGACCCAGCCCTAGCTTTGCTCTGTCCCGTCCGCGCTCTGCGGGTTTACGTGGATAGAACTCAAAGCTTTAGAACCTCAGATCAGCTCTTTGTCTCTCACGGAGGCCAGTAGAAGGGAAAGGCTGTCTCCAAGCAGAGGATGGCCCACTGGATAGTGGATGCCATCACCTTGGCTTACCAAGCACAAGGTGTGCCCTGTCCGCTCAGGGTGCGAGCACACTCTACTAGAAGTGTTGCATCTTCCTGGGCGCTGGCACGTGGCGCCTCGCTGTCAGACATCTGTAGAGCTGCGGGCTGGGCGACACCCAACACGTTCGCTAGATTCTATAGCCTACGTGTAGAGCCGGTCTCCTCCTGTGTTCTCACCTCAAACGGGTAGAAGCACTGAGAGGCCCGGCTCTTGTCGGCTTGCTGCGCTACGGCGCTTATATTCTCCAGAAGCAAACTGTGTGAGTCCTCCTCCGCCCTCGGTGCCGGACGTGGCGGAACGTCTGGCATCAGGCCCCTTGCCGCTGAATCCTTGAGAACCGGTATTGGGCTTGGGCCATATGAGTGACCCTGCGGGGATCCCATATTTTCTTCCACGGTCGCTCCTACGGGAAGCCCGTGTCTTTCCCTTGGGAGAGCCTTCCCTGCAGTGGGACTGAGCCCCCTTCTCCTGGCGGGCTACGGCTCAGCATTGTACTCCACATAACTCCTTCGGGGTACGATGTGGGCTCCGCAGCGTTCCCTTCTCTAGGGCACGCTTTCCCAGTGTTATCCAATAATCACTGAGCGGGTCATGCGGAACAGCGGTGATGGACTTCCCGGTGTGAGCCCCGTCTCATCAGGTAAGAGAGCTCAGGTGGCTCACACAGGGCACTGGATGGGGGCAGAAGCCATGGCGCTTTGGTAGGGATTCCTATTCGTCGGTACTCCGACGTGGCGTCGAGAGTGACCGACTGAATGGGAACGTCTCGGTTACGTATGTAACCCTCGTTCCCTGAAGGAGGGAACGGAGACGCCACGTCCCGTCGCCATGTCCTCTGTACCCTGCTGGGGTGCCTGTCTACCTACCCGGCTCCTCAGCAAAAGGCTGATTTGATGCAATCACCTGTGTCTCATTTATACCCGCACGGCGTGGCATGAACACCTGGTGCAATCATTGCATGCCAATGTGCATTGGCTCGTTTTAGTTACACTCGAAGTAGATTGGCTCTCGCGAGCGAGATTCCTATTCGTCGGTACTCCGACGTGGCGTCTCCGTTCCCTCCTTCAGGGAACGAGGGTTACATACGTAACCGAGACGTTCTTAAAGTTGTTTGTAGGGCTTTGAATATGCTTTTTACTTTTTTAAAAAAGGTGACAGGATGATGTCAGAGGATTTGGTGCACTATAGATCCTGGGCATCATTGACAAATATCTCCATCTTGTAAAATGTGTGGTCAGTACCGCCGCTCCCTATAGACCGAGTGCACATGATTGGGAAATTTGAAAAGCGAGAACGCATTCAAAAGTGATTTAAATACCTCATATATTGATTCAATACCCGCACTCCATGATATCCGCTAATTCTAAACAATATAATTACCTGACTATATAATTGCGAGAGAAATTAGGGATGTCAAAAATGAATGCGTTAACGTACAGTACATGGTACAGAATATGATGTTATCACTCATTCAACTGATATTAAACGATTCAAGCGCGATAAGACACAAAAAAAACTTAAATCTGTACTGGAGCGCTGTCTGTGAATCTCATGTCAGTGTGACAGAAACACACATGCACACAGAAAGCAGCTTCAGACAGCGTGCCGACCACATTGAGTTCTCTTTTTGAATGGACAAAATCACTCAAAAGTGTGCCAAAATGCCCTTTTTTCCGAGTATCCCCGTAAGCACAGTCTTAAATGAGTTAAATAGTCTTAAATGAGCGTAAAGAGTTGTGAGGCCATGAGATAAGTGTCAGATCTTAAAGTGACAGCAATCTAATAAACCTGCTGCTGTCTGTCATCAATGTAAATAAAAGAACAAAAGACAAAGAGAAAATCACTCACTGCTCTTGACTGTATCACTTTTGTAGATTTAATAAGGATTAAAGACACAATGGGCCCTATTTTAACGATCTGAAACGCAAGTGTCAAAGCGCAAAGCGCAAGTAACTTTGTGGGCGGGTCTCGGCGCTGTTGCTATTTTCCCGGCGGGATAAATGGCTCTTGCGCCCGGCGCAAATCTAAAATGGGTTGGTCTGAAGTAGCTTCATTATTCATAGGTGTGGTTTGGGCGTAACGTGAATAAACCAATCAGAGCGTCACCCAACATTCCCTTTAAAAGCAGGTGCGCAAGTTCCATTATGGATTGCTATTATTATGGCGTATTTACCAGGCGCACGCCAGGAGCGGTTCACAGCCGACGAGACTGATGTTCTTGTAAGAGCAGTGAAAGACAGAGAAGTTGTGTTGTATGGGGATGGGAGAAACCCACCCAAAATAGCGTCGGTTAAATAAATAATTAGCCTGAATAATTTGTAAGCTAGATTTATGCCTATTTTTTCACATCTTCGTGGCACACCACAATGATTTCCGTCATCTCATGTTTTAATATTTTTTTAGTGTAACAATTTATGATTTGCAAAAATAACTGTTGCGTCTGTGTAGATTACATGAGCAAAGTGTATGCGCGTTGTGCACGCTATGGTCAAGCATGCGCCCTTAAAATAGCATAATGAACAACGCGCAACGCGCCACTGACTTTAGACTAGGTTTTTTCTGGTCAGTGGCGCAATTGTTTAATGGAACAGCAAAATAGCACCAGGGATTGTTTGCGCCGGAACACGCCTCCTTTTTTGCGCTGAACCGCCCAGGGAGCGCAAGTTCATTCACTAGTTTAGCGACGTGCTTCTGTGGAGGGAAAAGCGCGCTTTGCGCGGGTGCAAAATAGGAATGACACATGCGTCGGTGTACAAAGTCAATTGCGCTGGGTGCAAGATAGGGCCCAATATGTCATTTTCACCGCTAGAGGTCGCTTATTGAAAACAAAGGCGTAGCTTGATGACGCCTTGACTTCGTGGAATCATGGGAGTTGTTGTCATCACCTCTTCAGCCGGTGGAAAATAATCTGACGGGACTTGGACGCAGAAATCATATTCAAGGATGAGCTAATGTATTAAATATTTATTAACATTATTGTAGTATGAAGCAGGATTGGATCGGAACGAGGCCGCTGCGGCGATTGCTATGAGAGTCAAGCGCGACAAATGGCTCGAGAGCAATGGAGCTTTTATTATGCTGCAGACGACCACTTTCGCTTCTTCCGCTCATGTGTATGTGGGGTAATGCAGCGCTGTCTTATCATGTTACATAGCTACTCTGTGCGTTCACTCAGTGGTGACTATGAGACACTTGTTGCACACTGCAGTAAGCTCGATATTAGGCATGGTAATGCATGTTACACAATAAGAGATTTAAACAATAAGACTAACTGTGTTGAGTTATAGAACAATAATAGTTTTCTGTCGATGAAGGTATCCAGAAAGTTGCTCACCTGTCTAATAAAACACATATGCTGCGTCTCAATTCTCCTACTTATACTACGTCCTAAAAGTATGTACTCTTTTTGTGAAAAAAAAGTAGATACTTTTAAATGTGTAGCAGAAGAGTACGCAAACTTTGGGACATACTACTCTGTCGCTTAGTTACTGTTGTAACTACTGTTGTAAACTGGCGTCAATCACCGTCACAGTTAAAATCCTCCACATTCATCAGAGAGAAATGCAGCACGTTGATCTGCCATTTGTGGGTCTTTAATGAAGAGACTCTCCTCATGTGTTTGCAATTTAAATATAATGATGCATTTAAAAGGTAATGGTCAAACATATCATTAAAGAAGTTCACAATGATATTGCAGGTGAAATATAATGTGGATAACATTGAATGATATCTTTTCTTCAAGTTAAATACTGATAATTGATCACTCAAGCCCCTTTATCTAAACCTATCTACTTAACCGTTGGACTCGCACATCCGTCATGTTTGTAGTTCGTAGTTTGTAGTTCTAATCGAATCCTTGTCCAACTCGCAACTCGCCGTTAGAGTTGGCGTCGATCTGCGCTTTGAATTAGTAGACCATCCGGGTATCTTTGGAATACCTTTTTCAACATACTACATTTATTTGGGACTAATTCTATTTTCGAATACTATTTAGATAGTATGCAAATTGGGACGCACCAATAATATACTGAACGGTCTTTGGTGTTTCCATGGTTTCTACAAAATACAACTCAAGGGTAACGCAGATATCATGTCATAGGCGACACAAGGACACAGCCCGTGTCCTTATTTCTCTGTGTTTAAACATTCTTGGAAACATTTAGGATAATGTAAGGACACAAGACAACAAAATATTGAGCCTTTAATTTGGAGATTAACTGTGAAATTATTACAATATAAAAATATGTTAAAAAGTTTAATGTTAGGTGCGATCAATTATGTTTAATTACAGAAAAATGTTTGAATCATTTTTTTTTTTTTTAAATCAATTGACAGTACTAGTTGAAATGTCCCTTTAGGGGCTCCGTAGTGTTCGACTTCGGGCACATCCCTCCCTGTGAAAACCCTCTTTTGGAAACTTCATTTTTAAAAGTGTAGACCACAAGTGGCGAGATCAGCTCCTGAAACTGTTACAGAGATTTATCAGAAGCCATTACTGTAATTGCAAATGGCTGTGGAACATTACTCACTGGCAATATCCTGAAGATATCCATCTTATTGAACCATACTGATTAATTGAATTTTCATCAGCGCTAAGCTTATTAACTGTTATGACAAATGATTCGAGGGGCGTACATGTAGGCCACCTAGCACATTGCTTTTGAACATTTTCTTCTTCCAGCGCAACAGATTATTATCTTTCATTTCAGTTATCTGTCTTTGAAATAAAATGCAAGACTCGTTAAACTCAGTGGACGACTGTCTCGTTTGCGTTTTGACGTACTGATGTGGAGTATCACACCTTGGCTCCTTGGCCTCTTCAGGGGAAAGGAGAGTTTACCGAAGGCTTTCTTTGCCCCGTAAATTTGTGCAATTGAATGTCACGGTGGCGAATGTTTGCGAGGGGAAATGAGGGAAGAACACTTACAGGTTCTTGACGGCGGTGATCCCTCGGAAAGCCTTACGAGGAATAGCCTGAATCTGATTCTCGCTCAGGTCCCTGGAGAGAGAGAGAGATGAGAAAGAGAAAGAGAAAGAGAAAAAGAGAGATATTAGGATTTGTTTGAAGCCACTTCACATTTGAGGCGAAAGCATCTTGAGGAAGATGGACGGTTTGCTGCCGCCCCTTTGGAAAGATACGCCGCTGCTTTGAAGTCTGAGACCATATTGTTCTACTGACCATAAATGTCACATCCTCCTTTATTTGTCTGGCCTTTTATCACTCCGTCTCTCTCTATGTGTGTGTGTGTTGGTCTAATGAAAAACATTTCTAAAGCAGTACTTTGTAATGAAAGGCCTCATAGCGGTGTGCCCCGCAATCCTTGATTCATTCCTGTAGAAAATGAAGCAATCATATGCACTTTGAGTAACCCGAGAAAGCAAATAGACAAAAGTAGCTCTACACCAAAATTAATGCCTGGCATTTTTAATGCTCGCTTATGAGCCAAATGATTTTTGACATGTCACAATGGTTGTGCTTAACTTTATTAAGCTTGTTTGTTTGTAGACTCATGCTGGCAAACATAATTTGAAAACCAGAATGCAATTACTGGCGAAGAAGGAAACAAATGAGATATGGAATATCTGCCCAGCTAATCAAAGCGTCTGCTTTGGAGTCATGCCTGCTACACATAACACGAACAGACCACCACGTGGGTTAACCCACCTGACCTTGCTACAACCAATTTCACTGATAAACAATCAGGCGCGGATCCAAACACAGTGAGGAATTCTGCCAGAGCTCGTCCGTGGGATGTAATGATGTATCATGTACAGGACTGCCAGCAATTTCCTCTTAGGAGCATTAAAAACTGTAGTTATTGGGCTCTTTCAGCCCCCTGCCAGAACTGGATACGTTTTTTTTTTTTTTTTTTTTTTTACTTGAACCAATCAAGTTTTATTATGGCAAAAATCTTAATAACTATGTTATGCTTTGCAATAAGGGGCTATGGTATTTCATCGAACTGTTTTTGATGGTTTTTGACATGTTCCGCAATCCTGCGTTTCTTTATTTCTTTACAGCGCTCTTGGCTGGCTTGATGTGAGCATCATGTTCCTTTGTGTATCCTTCATGTCGAACTTTGCAGTGCATGCACAGAGGAGAACAAACATTTGCAGGGTAAAAACTCATAACATCCCATGTTCGTATGCCACAGAGTGGGAAAATAGGACCGCTGTTTATACCATCATCACGATGGGCATAAGCGAATCCCTGTTGCCTTTGATGGTCTAAATGCAAAACAGATAAAGTGCAGAGATGGTGAGGAGCACAGAGGAAACTTCTCTTTGGCTAGGCTTTTTAATTCTTCATGAATGGCGAAGCACCAACCTCGTACATCCTCGGCGAGCCGAGAGCGCGGCGTAGTACTTTACAGCACTTCTACTGCTAATAAATGTTTTATTGCTTTGTTTACTCAGTGGAACCTTTTTCATTATTTCTACAAAAAGGCAAATCGTAGCAAATAAAGGCACTTATGAAACGCAATCAGTCTCAGCAGTGCTCTCGCTGAGGAGCGAATGAGAGAAACTCACATAGCCCCACAGGCTTAGGGTTGAATTAGATGATTTCTAATGAAGAATTACGTGAAACTATAAACAGATAATAGAAGTTTATGAGATATGAGAATCATACTGGCTGGGAAAATGTAGCAATGTATATATTTCATCTGCTTTGACACTATATTAATTACGCATGGATAATGAAACAATATATGTGACTTCAGACGAAAATACAAGCTCTCCAAAGAATCTTTAAAATGCAGTTTAATTTGTCAGTTGCAGTTTACTGCATACATACATTACATTAATATTTTTTCTTGTTTTATACAACTATGAACAAAGTCTTGATTTCAAAGAATAGAACCTTTTTAATAAATTGACTCCCCGTTGGAAAATATCATAACATACTTATAAATACTGGTGTTAAAAAAATAAAAAAATAAAAAACATTTAACTCAGTCCTGGTATGCACTACTGTCATTAGCGTCATTGGCCATATTAACAGAAGCTTGGATTAATCCTTGTTAAAGTTAAAGATACAGATTCAAACCAGACATGAGCCAAGCAGTGTTTGTTAAAGGACAGAGCTGCATTGGTCCCCCTCCTCTAGCAATCTGCTTGCAAATTTCATTAATTTCATTTGGCTTTGGCCCTGCTCTCTCTGACTGTCAGGATGCCTGCCATAAATCTCCCTTTGATTCCATTACAGCTCCCATGTCCAGACAACCTGGCAACGCCAAAACATATTACAGATAAACGCTCAGCAACACGCAAGGATATGAGAGCCGAGCTGCAAGGAGGATCTATCCTTACACACACGCACACACACACACACACACACATAGATGCTTGATCACAAACACACAGACTCTCACACACTCAAAGGTTAGACAGAATGAAACGCTACTACTTGAAATATCGCTGTCATGACACTCTCACACATCCTGTTTCGTCGGATACACATGGGAATCTACTATAAATGGTTAAATATATGCAAGGAAGAGAAGACCAATAATAGTTCAATATATATGTCTGTTACATTTCAAAAGCTCAGTGTTCTGTCAATGTGATTTTCAAACTTTAATCTTTAACCATTGCTTATGAATTTAGATGGTATACCTTAGGTTGAAATGAACCACAAAGAAATGTCTGAAAGTTTGGGCTGATTTTTGCAGATGTTTACTACTTTAGAACAAACCCTAAGCCATCCATCCATTTTCCAAGCAGCGTGTTCTATGTCCTAAGCAGAATGCTTGAGGAATATCAATGTGCTGCTGCCTTACAAAACACAGTAAAACGTATTGAGGGTATGTCGGTCAATTCTCTTTCTTATCACGCTTTACGAATGTCACTCTTATCTCTTCACTGAAAAATGGAATGGTGCGCTTTTACAAGAAGGTTATTTGCTTCACTTTTGTTGTTTTCTAGCTCTGTTTAAAGCACAAAGGAAAAGAGCGATTGTCTAAGGAAGTCAGGAAAACTTAAACATCACTTTACAGTAGGAACTCAAATAACGCAGGATGGCTGAGACAGGGTCTCGTTCAGTTATTACTAACACACAAAAAAGCTTCTCAGGTTCATATATGCACAGTATCCATCTCAAGAGTATGTATGGTATCCGTTTTACCCTTCGCCTTGAATCTGGATCATTTTAAATGAGGGAGCATGTTTATGCAGTTGGCAATTAACAGAAAACATGTCCAGGCATCTCCATAAGGGCCTTCTGCACAAGCTCTCCTATACAGCTATTTATCACTCTCTGAAAACATACCCACACAATATTTCATACAGGCCTAAACTACACTGATGAAATTTTATGCACAAACTATTAGAGTTGGGGTACTCGAACTCACTCAACTTTTCATGGACTTGGACTTGTCACGGATTCGGATGCATTTTTACTCGGGCTTGACTTGGACTCGAGCGTTTGGGACACTGGCCAGATTGGGTCAGTACTGCACTGTCACAAAAGTCAATCATTCACATATTTTTAAGTCTTGCCTGTTCATACAATCAATTCGATACTAAGACGAGTTTCTGTGCGCACTCACGCTAACAGAAAGTGCCTATCAGTCAGCGTGCAAATGCCGAAATAAGTTACCTTTTGTGTCTTAACTCAGTTTCCAACTTGAAAACGTATACATACAATAAACTTCCAATAATGTAAATAAATACATTCGAAAATTAAACAGTTTTGAGTTATGGAAATTACATGTAGGACCTTTATATATACAGTGCATGCCAGTGCAGTGCTGTCCCCTTACCACAGCATTTTCGGATTTTCAGGTTATAATAGGCCTTTCCCATTCACCAAGCTACCTGATTTCCACCCCCTGCATTGAATTCATACATTTATATTGATGAATAAGTCAAGTCCCACCCAGCAGCTTTTTACATGCAAAAAACTGTTTCACTCAGAAATGTCACGATACAGAAATCAAGTCGGCCATAACATTCATTACATGACTTTGCTGAACAGAATACTAATTATGAGATGGCGTGAAATCAAAATGGCAAGAGGCAATAGAGGTTTGCTTTTGTTACATTTAAAATTGAAGTCACATGAAATTGATTCTAATATGCTAATATGTCAGAAATCATTGTAATATGCTGATTTGGTAGAAATATTTCCTATTATTATCACAGCTGAAAACAGTTGTGGAAAACATGACACATTTTTGAATATGTCACACATGATTCTTTGATGAATACGCACACGCACCCGGCCATCCACGTGACGTGGAAGAAAACGTGATTCATCAGACCAGGCCACCTTCTTCCATTGCTCCATGGTCCAGTGCTGATGCTCACTGTTGGCGCTTTCGGCGGTGGTCTGCAGCTATGCAGCCCCATACACGCATTCTGACACCTTTCTATCAGAACCAGCATTAACTTCTTGAGCAATTTGAGCTACAGTAGCTCGTCTGTTTGATTGGACTACATGGGCCAGCCTTCACTCTTCACGTGCATCAATGAGCCTTGGCCGCCTAAGACCCTTTCGCTGGTTCACCACTGTTCCATCCTTGAACCACTTTTGATAGATACTGACCACTGCAGATCGGGAACATCCCACAAGAGCTGCAGTTTTGGAGATGCTCTGACCCAGTCATCTAGCCATCACAATTTAGCCCTTGTCAAACTTGCTCAAATCCTTACGCTTGACCATTTTTCCTGCTTCTAACGCCGGCTTCACACTGCACGCGCAAGCAGTGTGTTGGCAGGGCAGGAGCGGTGCGTATGGAGAGCAGGAGCTGCACGCCCCGTTGTGCATTCACACTGGCAGCGTTTGTCTCACGCAGCTGAAGCGTGGCTCGTATATTGCAAATACAGATGAATATTGTCCATTATGTCACATTTTCCGGTCTTCTCCTCCGAACCCCGTCTGTCTCGTGCTTTGATTTATGATGGGCAGCATATATCTGCTGCAAATGCGACCGTGAACATGTTCCCCTCTGTCTCATACATACATGCATATAACATGTTGTATATAAGTAGTTCACACAGGGTTGCCAACTCTCACGCATTTGGCGTGATAGTCACGCTTTCAGGCTCTGTCTCACGCTCTCACGCTGCCCAACTTAATCTCACGCCAAATTGCCAAACCTGCTTTTGATATTAAACAAAGTCTAAGCTTTTTTTTTTTAATTTTAGTTTTAATTTGAAATTCAAACAATACATAGCGTTTTGGCGCTAATATGGCATAACAGTTAAAGCCAAAGTGTTGAAAAACGGAGTTGCGACATGCTCTCTCATCTCCCGGTGGCGTGCGCGGTCATGTGCTTCACGGAGCTCTCTTCTAGCACTGTGTCAATACATTTGAATGGCTTGATACACAACAGCTCCACTTTACAGGTGTTTGCAGCAAGTTTTGGTAAACAGTACAGCACAGTGTGCATTGATTATTACGTCAACCATACATGATCGTTTTATAATGGAGAGTGATGGAGATGCAACAATGTTAACATTAATGTTAATATTTTTCTTGTATTTAGCCCTCAGGTATTCCTTACTAATTGGTCATACTCATGCACATTGATGGTCAAATGTGACCATACACCTTAGCTATTTTTCAATTGAATAAATTTTCTATATTTTAGTTCAATAATATTTATTGAATATTTTGATATATTTTGGTACTAAATACTATTTGTGCAATAATTATGGTCCATTAACGACCACTTAAAATATTTTTCTTCTAATATTTTTATTATTTATATTACAATTAGTATAGTAATTAAGGTTAAATTAGAGAATTCTTATTCAAAGAGGCAAATTAGAGTCATTTTGTGGCTCGAAAAATAATAATTTCCATTTGTAATGCCATTACCCACTGGTGCCTTTATGGCTCTTTAATCAATATACATGTATCTAATCTAGTTGCTCAAAAAAGTATTGCAGTTTTGCATTTTAATAAATATTTAGATATGATCAAACACTAGATTTCTTTAAATGTGAAATTTTAAAATGTTAATAACGTACATATCCTTATATGTACAGTAGGCTATGAATTGATACTGAAATCGAAATCGATATACCGTCGTATACCGTTAGCCCCTCAACAGCGCCGAAACGATCGCGGCACTGCTGCTCCACTGCTGCTGCTACGCGCTGCCGCGCCGCCTCTGCGTGCGGTGTGAATGCTCTAATCTGTTAACATGGCCGTCGAAAAAAATATGCGCTGTTTACGCCCTGCTAACGCATGCAGTGTGAAACCGGCCTAACACATCAACTTTGAGGACAAAATTTTCACTTGCTGCCTAATATGCTGCCTGTCAGTGGTCATGTTATTCCTGATCGGTATATATATACTTTAAGTGAAATCTAATCTTTTTAAGGTTTTATGGACAAATATGAGTGTACACTTACTCTCCCACACATTGACACAGTCGCACACGAGACCCACTCTTGGACAGGACTGATTTTCCCTGAGGAGGTCAGGTAAATTTGTGTTTCACAGTACTTTGGGATGTTAATCTCTTCTAAAATCAAACATGGCTATGTTTTTTTTCCCTCTTTGTATAAATTACAGAGCAAACTAGTTACTATGTTTTGGCTAACTCAGCCCTTGGAGAAATCTAATCCTCATCTGGACAGGACTGCTTGTTGATACAGTATATCACACAAGTCTAATTTCAATGGTTCTCATAATGCACGGATCCAGAGCACATGGGCTTTTCTTTCTTCCTTATAAAGTCAAAACAGACATCTGTCTCCTTCCATCTAGCTTATCAAGCACAAACCGCAGCCCAGCTGGGTGACTGGACCGTTGATACGTCTCCCACCATGCCCATGCCTCTCTCATTATCTATCAAGCTCTGTCTTGCTTTCACTCTTGCTCTTGGCATGGCTGTTATCTGCATGCCAAATTGAATCTAGAGTCCGAGATTCTCGCAGAGGCCCTGATGCCTGTCAGTGGGTTCCTATGCGCTTCTGTTAAGTCCTGCCAGCAACGACAGATCACCCCGAACATGCTCATGCGATCACACACAGATGGGTGGAACACAACTGAGCGTACACACCTGATCACAAAGAGAAAGGTGAAAGGTTATTAAAACCCTCCAGCTACTCTCCCCAGATATATTACATTACATTATTCATTTAGCACTCATAACTGGGGCCAACCGCATCTGTCATATTACATCTGACCCGACCGCTTGAGGGATGACCAGTTAAAAGTGTGTCTGCATGTGTGTGCGCTATAGGGGTCACATCCAAATCGCTGTTAAGACCGTTCTGAAGTGAAACCAGCCCTACACGAAAATGTAGAGTATTACAATACACCCTTGGCCTTAGGATTCAGAGTCTGGAGGCATATTTGTTTTTCATCTTGGTGTCATGAGGAATCAGGCCGTAACTGTGACTCCCTGAACTGACAGGTTACGACAGCAAGCTGGCCGGGTCGTATGCCGTTTGCACAGGTTATGAGATGCACATTTCTGATTTCTTTCATTAAAGACACAGCCAGAAACAAGGAGAAAGAAGACGACCCCCTTGGGCACTCCATAAGCATTTTGTTTTATGAAATCCGAGACGTCTTCAGTCCATATCCTTTCGAGTGGCAGTTTCACATGATGAGCTGCATCTACTTTAAAGCATGCACTCTTTTCCCACCGGATCGGCAATTCATGTAACACTTATTCAATAAAGATATATAGAAATGTGCATAATAAATAGTGACCCCGTTGCAGCCTCGTATTTCACTCTTTTACAGCTCCAGTTATGGTCGTGATGGGCGGCCCTCTCTCGCAGTCTCCACTTTGCTTTATGGCCACTTTTAAAAATGGAGGCAAATTAAAACACTATGGATTTCTGGCCCTGAAAGACTGTATAGTGTAATTGGCCTTAAGGATGACAGTAGTTCTTAATTACACTGAGTATAGGAGCTTTTTCATTGGACCCAGGCCGCTCGCTCTATCTCTCTCTTGTCTCATTGTGCGCGAAGTACCAGCCAGCAGATCTCCTTCTTCCCTTTAGTTATTAGAAGTTATTATTCCAGTCTCTTCACTGAAATCGTTGTCTTAAACGGAATAGAGTAGATCTAAATATTACGTTCTGGCAGGTGGCAGAGAACCAGCAACGAATCACACGCTGGCTGCAAATGTGAAAGTGCGCCGGATCGTTCAGACACATTACTGATTTTAAGATTGTTTTGCCTGAAGCGCTGCATATAGGATGATGTGAAGGTTAATACATGTCTGCCAGTTAAATAAAGCATTCTTGTATGAAGCAGGACTGCACAATTAATCTGAAAAATAATGATTATATTTATGGTTTTTACTATTTCTGAAATTAGTTGACATGAAATATGTTGATAACAAGTCTGTTCCCTTTTTTTGTTTTCTTGACAGTGGTCAAAACCAATTAATACATTGGACATCAATGGAAATCTAAATTGTAAAAAATCTATGTAATAAATGTATAAATATCCTGAATTACTAAGGTAACCATTCAGCTTCACTTTAAAACCATCAAAATATTTTTGATGTAGTTTTAAGATAGGTAATATAATACACAAGGTTAGGGATTTTTCTCAAATATGTGTATGGCACATACGGACTGAATTATGGACAAAAATACACTACCGTTTGCTAAATTTTGGGGTCAGTAAATTTTATGTTTTTGGAACAGAAGTCTCTGCAGAAGTCTCTTCAGTGTCACACGATCCTTCAGAAATCCTTCTAATATGCTGATTTGCTGCTCAAGAAACGTTTATTATTATTATTATGCTCCTTCATATTTTTGTGGAAGCCATGATATGCCCTTTTTAAAGATTCTTTGATAGAAAGTTTATATATTATTTGAAATAATCTTTATAAATGTCTTTATTGCCATTGTTGATCAATTGAATGCATCATTGCTGAATAACAGTATGAATATATTTATTTTTTAAAACATATCCCACATTTTTTGAACACCATTGTACATTGTGTACAAATGTTAAAGTTTAGCTTCTTTTTTATATATGTTGCACCACTTGCTTGCAATGTAGTTGGCATAATACTCAATATACTGTACATCAGTGTTGGGTTACTTTGAAAAGTAATGCATTACAATATTGTGTTACTCCCTTAAAAAGTAACTAATTGAGTTACTTAGTTACTTTTTAAGAAAAGTAATGCGTTGCGTTACTTTTGCGTAACTTTTTCTCACCTGGGCTGGACTTGTTTTTTTATTTTGTGTTTTATAACAAAAAAGTTATATTTTTGTGCAAATGTAAAGACCTCTTCATACCAAAATTTAAATAATAAGCCTCAGGCTGAGGTAAAAATGCAAATTCAGGCATGTACAGTAGAAGGCACAGCTCAAACAAACCTTTCAGCTGTGCTGTCATTCCGGATAATAGAAGAATAGGAGGCAGGAGAAAAAAAAGTTTTATCGATAAAAACAAAAGAAATCTAGTAATTTTTGCTCATGGTTTGACTGAATCCTTGAAGGCAGCAGCAAGACATTGGTCAATAAAGGTAGATTTAAATGCATACAAATATTACTTTTATTTAACATTTAATTATTGGAGGTTTGCATAGTATTCTGACTGTCTTTAATCATTTTGAGGAGTACTGAATCTTTTTTGTACAAGTGAGATGAATAAATGCTCACATTTAGTCTAGAACTACAATAATATATTTACACACAATGCCTCTGCACTTACTCTCAATTTTTCTCAACATGGGGACAGGAGAGTTGTCCGTCAAATAAATGTGAAAAAGTAACATTTTAAAATGAATGCGTTACTTTACTAGTTACTTGAAAATGTAATCTGATTACGTAACAAGTTACTTGTAATGCGTTATCCCCAACACTGCTGTACATATAAGTGACACATAATAAAACTAAAATGTTCCCATTATAATCAAAAGAGAAACAGAAAAAAATACTGTACAGTGCAATGCAGACATTGCAGTGATTTTAATGGAATGAGATCATCAAAATATCACAAAAACAATATTTTAATGTAAATTCTATTAAATAGCGACTAAAATGTCAAGGGAAATAGTCATCTATTATTATTTGATTTCCATAAACGTTCAGCCATATTGTGATTTGAACAGGATGGTGAAACACATAGGAAGATTCACTGATCTGAAAGCCATTGCAGTGACAGCAGTAAGCTAGTGGACACCAGGATGTCGCTAAAGTCAGACTTGTTGGAAGGAACTGGGTATGGAAATGAAATGAAAGAAAAAGACAGAAGGACATGAACGTAGAGCCCTTGTTCACTGATCAGTATCCAGCAGCGTCAGCTTTGTATTCCTTTACAGTCGTTTGGCTGCCCTTGCTTAGTGTCTTACATGTAGCCCAAAGACTCCTTGATTTAATTAACTCAGTGCTTTGTGAATAAAAATATTTCACTATTGATCATCCCAAGAGCTGACGCAGGCTAAACCGGGACAGCGCTCGCTTCATTACGCTGTCCTTCCTTGCTTTTGGAGTCACTGTGGAGGGAGGTGAAGGCAGCTTCTAAATCAAAGAAAATGAGCTCAAATGCTCCCTTGGGTGTCTAAAGCTTTTTGCTAAAGCTTCTACATTCCTCCGCTGCCTCCACCATAGAGTCCGTGTATGGATATTATAAATAGAAAAGCATCCCCCCCACCCGCCATAGTATCTATTATGTTTTGTCAATGCTTTAATTAAATTGGATCGCTTAATGTGATTTATCCTGATCCATACACTTTATGTCTCTAAAAGCCTTTTTGGCTCCCGGCCCAAAAGATGTCAAACAATTTTAGATGAGTTAGTGAAGAAAAAAAGAGGAGAGGCTGGGCGCAGAGGGTGATTTGTTATTGGTTAATTCACTTTTATTCTTTGTGTGCCATTTGGTTTAATTTTCTTTCTTCTGCGTCTTCTTGCCCTGGACCAAGCTTGAGACGTACAACAAGCTTTTAGGATCATTTATAGTCACAATAAAATGTGATTTATAAGAGATGAGGAGAGTGCATGTCTGATTTCAAGATGGGATGGCTTTTGGACAGAGAACGACACCACAATGTCCTTTTCCCAGTCCTCACAAAAGACTCGAGAGCAAAGCCGTCCAAAACAAGGGGAGATGTTGAAGAAAGGATGAGGCTGCTAATCAGACAATAGGATTTAAGAGATTTTAAAGTGAGTGGGTTGGAGGCAACAGCTGAGTCGTGCTCCGTCCATGGTGAGGGGCGTCTCGGCACTCATAAATAAAACTAGGAGATTAGGTGATTGGCTGGGGGTGGTTCTGGGGGGTTTACAGGCAGAAGTTTCCATCCATCTTGCAGCAGGTCGCAGTTGCCACGGAGACCAGGAGCCATGCTGTCCGATTAACTCCAGAGCCAGCGATGCAGGTGGCTTGGTGGTGTCGGTGGTAGTGGTAAGGGGCATTGAGAGCTTTGCTTTGTGTGTTTGTGTCTACATCAATACAGGAAAGCACAGAAACACACTCCACACTAAAGCAGCACCTTTAATGGCGAAATATAAGTCACTCTCGGGGTGAACGGATGAAAAGAGACAGTGTCATTATCAAACGGTCTGTCCTTTGAGATGAAGAGACAGGTGTGTTTGCACTGTGTGTGTAAAATATAACCTCCTACACATCTCATACTACAAACTGATGGATGATATAATAGTATGAATCTATCTATCTATCTATCTATCTATCTATCTATCTATCTATCTATCTATCTATCTATCTATCTATCTATCTATCTATCTATCTATCTATCTATCTATCTATCTATCTATCTATCTATCTATCTATCTCATTCCTCTTTCTCTCCCATCCATCCATCTGCCCTATCCATCATCCAGCCACTCCATCCATCCATATGCTCTATCCATCCATACATACACCCCATCCATCCATCATCCATCCGTCCGTCCATCCATCCATCCATCCATCCATCCATCCATCCATCCATCCATCCATCCATCCATCCATCCATTCATCCATCTGCCCAATCCATCCATCCATTTATCTGCCCTATCCACCCATCCATTGGGGTAAAAATGCTCAGAAAAAGTATAAATCAGGCAAGACAGTGTTCTATTCATCCATCCATCCATCCATCATCTATCAGCCCTATACATCATCAATCTGCTCCATCCATCCATCCATACGCCCTATCCATCCATTCAACCATCTGCCCCATCCATCCATCAATACACCTTATCCATCTATTCATCCATCTACCCCATCCATTCTTCCATCTGCCCCATCCATCCATATGCCCTATCCATCCATTTATCCATTGATTGGGGTAAAAATGCTCAGAACAAAAGTGTAAATCAGGCAAGACAGCGTTCTATTCATCCATCCATCCATCCATCCATCCATCCATCCATCCATCCCTCTATCTATCTGTTTATCTCCCATCCATCCATCTGCCCTATCCATCATATATCAGCCCTATCCATCATCCATCCATACCCCCTTTCCATCCATTCATCCATCCATCTGCCCAATCCATCCATGCCCCATCCATTTATACACCCTATTCATCCATTCATCCATCTGCCCCATCCATCCATCCATCCATCTGCCCTTTCCATCCAGCCATTTATCTGCCCTATCCATCCATCCATCCATTGGGGTAAAAATGCTCAGAACAAAAGTGTAATCAGGCAAGACAGTGTTCTATTCATCCATCCCTCTATTTAACTGTTTATCTTCAATCCATCCATCTTCCCTATCCATCATCTATCAACCCTATCCATCATCCATCCGCTCCATCCATCCATACGCCTTATCCATCCATACCCCCTATCCATCCATCCATACGTCCTATCCGTCCAATTATCCATCTGCCCCATCCATCCATCCATACACCCTATCCATCCATTCATCCTAATGCCCCATCCATCCATCCATCCATATGCCTTATCGATCCATTCATCCATCTGCCCTATTCATCCATCCATCCATTGGGGTAAAAATGCTCAGAACAAAAGTGTAAATCAGGCAAGACAGTGTTCTATTCCTCCATCCATCCCTCTATCTATCTGTTTATCTCCCATCCATCCATCTGCCCTATCCATCAACCATCCATACGCCCTATCCATCCATCCATCCATACGTCCTATCCGTCCATTCATCCATCTGCCCCATCCATCCATCCATATGCCTTATCGATCCATTCATCCATCTACCCTGTCCATCCATTGGGGTAAAAATGCTTAGAACAAAAGTGTAAATCAGGCAAGACAGTGTTCTTTCAAGACAAAAAGAACCACACAGCACAGAAAACAAACAAAACTTTAATCCACAAGCTCAACCCCGCTTCATGTCAACTCAAAACAACAGAATCAGATCAGATTTGTTTGTCAGGTTCTTAGAATGCATTAGATAGGAAGCTGAATAGAAAGCAGGGGTGGCTGCTTGCTTTCGGCCAGCTAATAACCCTAAGCTCTTTAAAATGAGAGTAATCCAGTTAGTGTGGGTAAATGGCTAATGTCTAACTAATTGAATTAGAGGCAAAACTGGTTAAGTCGGCCATATCTGGCAAACCTCAACCTGCCCTCCTCTGCATTGTCCACAAAAACTGATGATGAATGCAAGACCTCGTTGCCGTTTTATTCCTACATCTGATTGGTGGGTCTGGGACTCTTGATCATGAGGCGTGACCGCACACCTGTGACATACTGAGGGCTGAGTCAATATATATAGAAGGATGACATTCAGTAGTATTCAATTACAGAAATGCACAGAATATGCATATGCAATAACACAACATCACAAATCATGTGCCCAGCCAATTGTAGCTGCAGGCTGGACTGAATGATTATGTGGTATAAATGGGGGCTGTTAAGTCTATTGGGCCCAGGAGGTTTTATTCTAAATCTAATAATGGGAAACGTGGAAGTGGAAAAGGGTGGAATATTTTGAGAGGTTATGGGGGCAAGCAGGAGACCGTGGGCGCCATGCAAAAACCTTCATGTTTCACAAAAATCTGGACACAGATCTGTGAAGGAAAAAAGCAGAGCACCATTGTCAAAATAGGGTTTCATGCTCTGTAATTACTCAACATATGAGTCTAAGAAGGTCATAGCACGATAATTAACATGTAACTCAACCTGAGAAAAGTGTAATTGCGTCCATAGAGAGGAAGAGAGGTAAAGAGAACAACTTGGAGTTAGTGTATGAGGCCGGGCCCCAAGGGGCCCCAATCAGCATGAGTTTCTTTTAACATGTTATAAAATATTATTCTGCTTTCCAACAATGGCCACCCAGCAGAGAAGGATAAACAAACATTTTCATTTATGAATAATCACCAAAGTGTGTGAAAAGAGCCAGATCATGACTTAAGTCCTTAGTGAACATGCTAAATGTTAAATATTAGGGAAGGAATTCTTTTCCAGATTTCTTTTTTTTTTCTTTCTCTCTCTTCTCTCCTTAAAGGTTTAATTTCAGACATGGAGCATGTCAGAGTTACATTTGTCTTGATCTCCCAGTATCTCCAAATGTATTTTCTATTATCACTCTCTGGTTTATTTATGGTCACATGAGAATGTGTGAGAGACAGACAGAACAATAAAAGACAGAAAAGAGGGAGGAAGGCTAGATATTGAGACAGACAGAGAGAGAACAAAAGATGCAGATGCATCCCTGACCACAAGATGGAGCCCCCAGGCTTCTCTCCACCTCTGAATCAACCAATCAATAAATTAATCTCTGGTGGAGGGATGTAGTCTGAGGCTGTACAGGTCTGGTGCCCAGGAAGCCACCACCTTTATCCACAAACTCAGATGTGACCACATTAACACACTAAAGTTTCAGCCAGACAGTGGCAGTTGGTATCTGCAGGAAGAAGTGCTGGAACTGTTTTCTTATCCACAGTAGCTAGGAAAAATAAGGATATGCAACACTGGCTGCAAACAGAAAAACAAAAACAAGAAAAAAAAAAGAAAAAAAAAGTATGCACCAATAAGTCAATATTTATTTTCATGCTATGGTCAATAACCAATAAATAGACAAACTAGTACAGAATTTTAATAAGATTACATTTAACTGTTATTCAATTATCAGTATTTTTAAAGATGAAATATAAGTGAGCAGAAGAAGATGTCAAAAATGTATAAATAGGGAAAATGAGCATGAACAACTAAATATCCAATATTGTACAAACCTAATAAATAAAAGGAAATCAAATATACTGCTTGTCAATAACCATTGTAGTACTGATATATTGAGCATCTCTATCAAAAAGGAAAGTTAATGAGGAATAAATAAAAGAAAACCTCCAAAACACCTTCGCAAATGGAAATTTCCACATGGGAAATGTCCACACTGACATGAAATCAACAGACAAGTATGCAGATGATGCCGTTCAAAGGGAGCTGCAGTTTTATTCAGTATTTACATTCTGTTACTCAACTGTCTGTGCTTCATTTGCCCTGCCAGTGGAGGATGAGCATAAAGCGTTTCCAATGATTTTCAGACCAATTTGCCCATAAACAAAGATTTAATGCTCTGTTCAGTATCTGACTGCTAAAAACAAGAAACCAGCAGGAGTGAGCAGATCACTGCCCACCTACACTGTGATGCCTATGCGAGACCGCCACGGGCCATTATAAGACACAGGCATTTCATAAAAGAATCAACCCTCTCATTTGATTCACAGCAGGACAAATGTACAGTGGGAGAATGACTGACAGAAATGGCTTTTGTCAATAGTGTTGCCATTATGAGGACAGCGAGCTGCCTCAGTCACCCGGCCGCTGTGTGTAAACTGCTTCCTGAGATTAGTGTCGAAACTCAGTTTATCCGACTTCCTAATCAAATCAGCCACACCGCCACATGCCGGCCAAACAGTCTTCTCGTAGCTGGCCGCTCTGTGACAACAAACATATCACCTCCCTCACCCACATGCAGAACCCTTTTCTACCCGACGCAAGCAAATCAAATCGAATTCACCCATGGAATTCTCTAGCTATTCACTCCCTGCCACAGTCTGTTTGAGCTTGAAATATGACTCTATAAGTTGTGCCCATGTACACTTTTAGGTGATGTAGTCACACATTACATGTAAATTATGCATAATTACATGCAACTAACCTTTAAGGGTATGTTTACACGACAACGATGTACAATGAACTAGGATGGAAAAGTTTTTCCTTTCATATTTTTCATGTACAGACAACACCATTGTCCAAACGATTCACACGGATCAACGAAAGCGACTAAAAATGCTGTTCATGCCAGGCCAGTAGTTGGCGATGTCACTTTGTAAAGAGACTCTAAGCGCCCACATTTTCACAAATTTGTGTTGTTTGTAGTTTACATGGGGATGATAACGGTACCGTTTTCAAAAACTTTGAAACCCATTTTTAAAAGTTTCAGGCCTCCAAAACTAGCCTGACGTCGTCATACTCAATTCTAGTCAGAATATGAGTCTGATACTGCTCCGTTGGGCTGTGATTATGGGGCGTGTTTAAACCGAACCAGGAAAGACCTCAATTGGATAGACCTACAACCAATCAGAGCAACGGCGACGCATAACGTTAGTTGTGAAATGTCAACAGAACTCAACTGCACTGTGTTGCCAAGTCCGCGGGTTGAAGCGACCCCAATTATGTGATATACAGACCCAGGAATGCCAAAATAACACATATTTTACCCCTCAAATGCCATTTTTCCTGGAGAACCCCTCTGTTCGGGCATAATTACTTCTCTATGGATCAAGTCCAGACCGAACTGCCTGTGCAAAAATATTTGTGGGCGGGGCTAAGTTCGTCTGGCATCCAGGCTACTCCAAAACACCTTTGTCGTGTAAAATGAACAGCGAAACACAAAAAGTTTTACGTTTCTAGTTGAAAATGGTGTTGTGTAAACGGCCCCTAAACCAAAACACTAACCCTAACCTATAGTAAGTACATTTAGTTAATTGATATTACTCTGTACAGTACAGTACATCAGTAGATGTATAATTACACAATAAAATACATATTTAAGTATTTTCTAAATATAAAACAAGATTGATCCAAAAAAAAAACAATTATATAAATTATGAAATGATAAATGTACACCAAACTAGAAATAAAAACACAGAATTATGTAATAAATGAAGTGTGTGTGGTTATATTTATGAATCTTTAAAGCCAATAACCATCCAGTTAGAAAAGCAGCAGCAGTTTGACATGTGAAACAGAGGTACAATATTGTGTTAGTGGAGCAGCCCACTTAAAGGGACAACTTTCTAGCTCTAAACACTGCATATTAGTACCTAATATGCACTAAAATGCACCTTTTAGAGCTAGATAATGCACTAAGGTGTATCTTTGAAGGTGCTGTATCAGTGATAATTATAATGCCATATTCCCTGTGCTCTAATTATAATGCCATATTCCCTGTGCTCTAACTGCTATCCTGAAGAGTCTTGCTGTTACTACCCCCTAATTTAGCTAAAACACCTTTTGCATAAACACAACATTTCCTGTGCTGCCATGCCGGCTTCCTCTTTTACAGGCTGTTAGCTCTTGTCTTTCCATTCCTGGAGATACGCTATCATCCGTCGCTCATTGGTAATTGTTTGTTTTCTAAGCGTCACTCAAGGGCCAACGCTATCGCTTTTCAATGCTACACATTCCAACAATAACCAGTCGGCTTTGGTTTCTGTCTCTCCGCGAGCCAAGAATGTGAAGTCTAAAGGATGGTTAGATCCTACCCATGAGCCTTCCAGCTGCTAAATGTATAAACCATAAGAAATTACACATGAAACCTTGGGCCCTTTAGCGTTGATCAAATATAAGGCTGTGCAATGATTATTTCCCTTGTGAATCTTGAGCCTCAGCCAGAGCCTCAGACATTGAGGCCCAGTTCCTCTCGCCCTCCTTCCATTACAGCTCTGATGAGCAAGAAATTGAGCTCTAATTATTCAGAGAAAAATAAATGGTCATTTAGAGTTGAAAAACAACTGATGAAAACTCTTTGTTTCATGCTTTGGAAAGTGGAAATCGCAGGACTATAAACTAATCACATAGTTAAGAATGCTTTGTTGCGCCTACTGGGAATACGTTGGCGCAATGAGGTAATGTGCAGCCTTGCCACACATCGCGTGCCCTTCCATCCGCAATAGCTGGTTAATATGACATTTGACTGAGGCGGTTAATTTTTCCCCATTATTCGGTTTGATCAGTATGTGTGGCTCTGTGTGTGGCTCCCCAGGGCCGTAAGTCAAGCCCCACTGTGCTTCAGCCGGTGGAATGTTCCATAGATGGCGAATTTCACCTCTACAGGGGATGATCTCACTGATTATGACATCATGAAGGCAGGTTGATTTATTAAGGCCCACTGATGAGGCCGTATTTAAATAAACATCAGCATCCTTTCCATGGTTAAAGATATGGTCCCCCCGAGGGTCTACACATGGGTTGGCTGGGGGGGGGCTTAGGGTTAAGGAGGAAGTTGAGTCGATTCGTTTGAGCGTGGAATGAGTCGATGACTTTAACACTTTGCCCCCGTTCGAACTTACGCGCCCTGTGACAATCTCGACCAGGTGCGAGTGGAGGCGCGGGGATACTCTCGAATCGCCTATGCAGATTACTGTAAGAACAACAGCCCGTGGTGGTGTTAAACCTCTGCTAAATAGCTTGTCTACCCTTGTTAACACCCAGGCCCGGGCTGAAATTGAGTTCAGCTGTGGCGTGGCATTACTGAGCATTTTATGTGCTGGATCATAAATCAGGGCCCCTCACGCCGGCTGCAGCCCCTCAGGCCACATTTCCACCTTCCTTAGACCCCATTAGCTCCTACATATTCTGCTTTCCGGGGCAGGGGGACCGAGCAACTGGGACGGACCTTAGGAATGCTACAACAAGTGTCCCTAATGCTGCCGCGTTCACAAAAGCGTGGCCCACATCAGTATAGCGACTGCATTTTATAGCAGTTCCATTTTTCTGAAGGACATCTGGTCATGCTGTGGGTACTTCTCGCTGATGGGGGCTGCTTTGACCGGTATGAGCGTGCACTTTTATATAAGCTTTCTCACGGTGAGTGAATATGGGAATTAAGTTAATCATAGCTTTAGGGCCAGACATTTACAGAGGTGGGAGCAAGGGCCAGTGATTACACTGCTCGGGGAATTGAGCTGTGAGCACTGAGGAAATGGACTTGTTCACCTGCAATCGAGCTGCAGAAGGCCGCTATTGTATTTGAATAATGAACCTGAGGGGAATATGGTGTGTTTGTGAGTGTGTGTATGTGGATAAATAATGACAGAGGTGGGAGGAGTGTTTGTGTGTTTGTGTGCATAATGAAAGGGCAGAGGGAGTATGTGAGCATGTGTGTGTGCATTAGGGTGAATGGCATATGCTTGTGTTTTTATTCATGGAAGCACAAGCATGAGATCAAAGACCAGGTTTATTGAGAAATGTTTGTGCAATGACTGTTCAATTCAGGTTGTTGTCGTGAATGAAAAGACGAAGATTAGGAGAAAAAAATATTTTCAATAAAATAAAACTAAGGGCCAGATTTACTTTACCCTCTTTTGGCGTAAAAAATAAAATAAAAATACTGTGAGGATTTACTAAAGACACGCATTGAAAAAATAGCGCTGAAAAGTCATGGACAGGGTTATTTTTGCCACTGACCTTATTGCATATGCATTTTTAGGATTTTCCCTTTCCTTATGGGATGAGAATATTTAAATGAATCATGCATTTACTAAGGTTTGCGCTAGTCAATTTACTAGTATTTGCACCATTATCTAATGCCAAAAAAACATGTACAAGAAAAACAGACACTAATTTGCGCTGCTCTTGGTAGATTGTGTTGGTCATTATGGAAATGATCCGGCTGTGTGTGTATTATTTAATTTGTGCATCGTCAGTAGATCATGCGCAGAACTTTCCACTCCCATCGGCTCTTTTAAAGATTTGCACTCTCACGCTAATTTTCCTTGTTTAGTAAATCTGACTCTAACAAAATGAAACAAAATGAAACAAAACAAAACAAATCAACTAAACTAAACAGAAAAAAACAAAACAAAACAAAAACCAAATCGAAATTAAACAAAAAACAAAACAAAAAACAAATAGTTAGAAAACAAGCAGCTAACAAAAAACCCAACCATAGATTAATTGGGTGCTGCTATATTATGAGGGATGAAGATTAAAAACCCAAATATACAAACACAATTTACCATTTTAATATAACTGAAACAAAATTCAAAATGATATTGGAAACACTCATTTAAAAACAAATAGAATGAGTAAAACTTCCAGAACTATAATAACCCTGGAACAGATGAAGCTAACCACAGGTTAAATTCTGAGCATGTTGGCCAGACCCCTCAAGCGTCATTTGGGTTATGCAGCAGCTGGAAAATTTAGACCTGCTCTCAGCACTCTTGGTGGCTAAAGTCAAAAGTCAAGGTTATCCATGATCGCGACACCAGCATCCACCCTCCTGCTGTTTTCATAGGTCATAGCCTTGCTTTTCGAGTTGAAGACCTTCAGGGCCCCACCTGGCCATCCATGAACTTCCTGCTTCACCAGACTAGCAACCCATGAGGTTAACAATGCTTTACTGACACAACTACTATAATCATTCCTTTCTGCATGTTTATGAATTTAAATTTCCCAATTATATGTGTCAGAGCATGTGGACCAAATGGCAGATGTGGTTTTTGATTGCATTCTCATATCTTTCCATTATTAATTTCCTGGCTTTTCTCTATGACTACAGTCAATGAAAATGATGAAAGAGCAAAAAAAAAAAAAAAAGGTTAGCTGAGGACATGAAAATGCAAATCTGTTCTCTCTACAATGATAACAAGACATTTAGATATTTGCCACATTGAGTATGACCACAAGCCAGTTCCTGAGACTTTACAAGTTTTCTTTAGTGTACAAGTACAGAGATTTTAGTGTCTAGACATTTCTCCGAATCTCCACTGAGGCAGTGGGACAAACCTCCTCAGTACTGCCTCCAGGGCCTGGTGCCCTTTGCCAGATGGCTTTGCAGAGTTTTGCTAACAAAGTCATTAAAACGCCTCATTTAATTTAAATTTCATCCAAGACAAATCTCCCAGCAGTCAAAACCTCACACACATACGACTGCCCACACACCCCCATACAATCTGAGTGTACTAACTTTTGAAGAGAGGACCCTTGCAGATTCCTTGCAATCAGTATTGCTGTCTTGGTCCTTTTTTGGAAATCAAACAGGGATCTGTTTGCATTTAGAGAAATGACAGACAGGCAGAAACCAGAGTGTACCCATGTTTGATGACCAAAGTGAAAATAGAGGGGCTTTCTCCCTCTGATCCCCCACCCCTTTCTGGTCCCTTAACCACATCCCTGCAAGCTATGCAGGGATTTCTCATCGTTTGCGTTTGACCAATCTCCCCAACTCAATAGCTACTGTACTCCAGCACAGTAAGAAAAAGAGTACCCATCTCACATATGATGAAACATGAACTCTAATATGATCCAACCGTCCCATCCCTTGTTCTGAATGACTGATGAATATAATTAAGCCAATCCACTGAAAGTTCTTCCTGTTCTTAAATCGCTAGCTTTTGCAACCCTCAAAAACAACACTACATTCAAACACTTTCATCAAGACCACCAACAAAACAATAAAATGCAAGTGTTGGGCAACATTTTTAATAATATTGCCACATCAATGAAGTTTTGCAATTAAAATTAAGCACTTGCATAAAACCCCATTGTCTGGTTTGCACAGATTTATTCCTTTTGGGTTTACAGTTCTGGAATTTAATAAACTTGAAAGAAATATGTTACCACTTTTTGTTCATATTTAAGGTCAATTATTGGATTGTATTACCGCATGATTTCCCAATAAAATTGCACTTTGAGCTATTGTTATTTTCTCTATTTATTGAAATCAGACAAAAAATGTATGAGCTACAACTGTTTGAAGTCGATAGAGTCAGCAAAGTCAATTTTGAGAAAAAATCGTTCCAAAACAAAATCACCTAGCAACCATACCTTAAAATCCCTGATAATAACACCAAATTTGGCACACCAATCCAAAACAATAGGAAAAATATATATTCAACCTTTCCCCCAATGATACCACAATTGTTTGATTAACATTAATGAGACAGCCTATAAATTAAGACCTACAGTACCACATGGATCTAAAATAATGCAACACATCAGATGTTTTTCTCCAACAGTTAACCAAACATTCACTTAAGATAACAGATAATGTTTGCGTGAATAGTTGCCAAGACAGATATTTTGATATACTATAATTCTGTGTGTATGTCGGTGGCGCACGCGTCTGATGTGTCAGTTCTTTACTATTCCTATCCCTACCTACGAATATTCTGGAAAAGTCTGTAAACATCATTGATACGTAGAGAATAAATAAATAATTTAAAAAGCCCAGTTGAGTGAAAAAACAAAGCAGCGAAATATTGGCATGCTATCAAGAACAACCTGCAACCCCTTGATGTGACACTCTCACAACCAGAAACATAATCAGGAAGTCTGCTTTAGTCAGGCAATAGCGTTCTGTTTGGTCGTGTTTTTGTAGTGCTCTCACACCACACAATTTGTTAAGAAGACTTTCCAGCAAGTTAACTGTGGCAGATCTGAAACAAGACCCTAAACATTGAGATCCTCTTTTCGATTGTCTCCCAGTGCTCCACCCAGAAGTCTGTTTTGAATTTCTGATACTCATGGGTTCATGCCAATCAATGTAGGAAATGTGAAGCAGCTTATGCTTATAAATAAAAGAACAAAACTTGGAGTTTTTCTATAATTTTTATAGAGTGTCTCGTTTTCCTTTGAGTCATTTTCGGTTCTCGTTTTTAATTCATGTGCATAAATACATTTGTTTTCTTATGACCACGCTAATCGTTAGATGGAGGCTCTGACTCCAGGTCTGCTCTCTGCCGGTTGGTGCCTTATTGCTGCCGAGCCAACCTGCGCATGAGTGCATGTGGGATTTTGTTTGGCAGCCAATAATTACAATATCATCTGCTTAACTCTGTGGTAATTGAGGTCTCCGGATCATTTAACTGCGCTCCCACTTGGCGGCAGGATTGGGCCGGAGGCATCATTTTTCAAACACCTTTGAAATGATAATGAAACGTACAAGACGTATGGAGGGATTATGCACTGTGGTGGTTCATTGATGTGGTCATTGGGAAAGATTGTTTTCTTGTTGCTGGAGACAAACAGAAATGCATAAGCCTGCCCAAACATCAATGCAAAATGACTTGTTTTTCCTCAGAAGACTGGACATATTTATAGGAAATTATAGGTTAGCTCACTAATAAATCTGTGAGGTAAGCATAGGAAAAAACACATTCGCTTGTTTGAGCTAAAGCTGCATGGCTGAAATAATGAAGTTGATCCATGTAAGTTGCTCTGTGCCGCCCCTCGGCCATGTGTTCCTCATCACCAATGGATAAAACTCTTATGGGAACAATAGGTGCTGTTTAAACAGCAATCTTGTGTGTTTCTAACCCTCGGTTTTGCTAGCTCTTTTATCCCGGGCTGATGTACACAGACATACAGTACAAGATAACAGAGGCCAGGAGCGCAAATAAAACTGCAGATCACTGCAAGATGTGGGAGGCTCCATGGGAGCGTTGAAATCTCCCTGGCTCAAATGTTTTTGACACCCTTAATCGGTTAAAGATAGCTCCGTAAGGGAATCGCACCCATAATGGCCCCCAAAACCAGAGCTCTGCCTGATGCACTTAGCCTCCAACTTTATCACAATAACACAGAATCCTTTAATCCCGTCGCGCTACACTAACTGCGGTCATAGACGCTTTAAGAGCATTATTATAGTTTCCACCATCTTTCTTTCCAGCTGAGAGGTGTGCTGCCATGCTGAAGACCTGATCACAGTGCCCTTTATCATGTGGGATCTCCTCGGGGCGCCAATTATGCCAGTTTTCACCTATAACACCACTACTTTGAAATGACCCTTCCAGCTCCCCCTTGTTCCTCTCCTCATCCTCGTCACATGGTTGCACTTTTCCAAGATATGGATTTAGGCCATCTGCTTAGTGTTATGGAACTCCTTTCCTTATGCAAACCCAGCAGGGTGCACCGCTTCCGGGATTCTGATGAGCTCCATATCCTAAAAATACCCATAAACCCTCAATTTATTTTCAATAATTTCTGATGGCTATCTTGGATATCCGAAAGGATAAAAAGGGAATTCTTCTGTGCTCTGAGGATGAACAGAAATCTTAGACGTCCTCACAAGACTTAGGATGTTTGACAAAACCGGAATGATAAATTCTCTTGATATGTATGAATTGATGAGCTGCTGAACACCCGAAGCGTCTACGTGTCTATTCTTTTGACAAGTGTCATGTGAGTTCAGCATGATAAGCTTTCTAATAGTGGTATTGTGATCATATAATTGGTTTTGCATCAACGGGCACTGATATCTTATGTGAGTGTGTCAGTGGGTCAAAAGACTGAGATCACTGAATTCATGACCATTTTTCATTTGTTTTTCACTCAAATTTTTAGAGCGGTATTATGCAAATAACATTTTGTATTAAACTTTAAAAAAAAAAGCATTTTCACAAGTGGAACACACTGTACATGAGCGTGCAAAGGTCTGAGCGAGTCTGTTTAAATCAGCCGGGTTAACGGACTGAGAGTTGACTAAGAGACTCTGTCTGCACTGTAAATAATATCCACCTTTAAATCACAATGTGATGAAACTGGATGAAGGAGATCCTTCTCACAGCTCAGCCATCTGACAGACAGATGTACAAAACAGCTTCTCACAACTCCCTCCAATATCACTGCTCATTTTCCCAAGTTCTGTGAAAACCATGATGCAGTCATGCTCTCTTCAGATGATTTCTTTCAGAAAAAAATAAATAAAAAATAAAAACCCAGCACATTAGTTAAGAGTTTAGCTTGGACTGAAACCCAAGAACCAGCCAAGTTGAACAACAAAACACAGCATACAAGAATGGCAAACAAAATGTAAATACTAGAAAAGCGCACAGGTTTAGGGGTTAGTATTTGTTTCAGCAAAAAGGGTATATGCAAGTATATCACTAAAAGGGAAATTATACAGGTAGCGTTATGATATGAAAGATTTGTAAATATTTAACATTTTGTAGCTGTAAAAATGTAATAATGCTACGTTTAAATGTTGCCAATACATCCATATTGTACGTTTTAGCATCTATCCAAACAAAAAGTATGTTTTGTGTCTTTGAAAGTCACGTATTAATTCCTACGTATTAAAAGTGAGACCAGGCTGTATTGACATGACCAATCAAATCTTTAGAATTGTCTGCGGTGCAAGGTTTGTTTTTAACTGGTCTGTGAAAAATAAAAAACACCACGGAACATAGATTACACTACAAAAACCTACTGTGGTGGTACCAGGGTATTAGTGGATGTGAATAGTAAATCCTGATCCATTCACAGAACTAAGTTCGAACTAAAAGACGGGAGATGATGTGTAATGACTCCTAGCGGTGCCACAGAGACTGCAGATTTAGCAATACCAAAGGATTAGCACTGCTAATTCCTCAAAAGAGTGAATCTCCCCCAAAGAACCTTCTGTCTCGGCTGGATTTGACTGGAGCCATCAGTCATTTTCAATTATGCAGCACCATAGATGCCTCCACAGGATTGTTCTGGATTTGAAGCAACAGAACTTAAAGCAGTTATTACATGAGGCTAAATGAATTAGGTAGTTATTTATACAGGATATTTCAGAACATTATCAGCAAATACCGTATGGGTATTCGCGACTGCGTGTCGCTCTCGTGGAGGTCTGTTTGTGCTTTGTATAACATGACCTATAGCATGCAGTGGCATAAAGTAAAGCTTTCCTTTTGTGCCTAATGCGCAACAGTCCTGCAGAAACTCTGCAGCATGAGGTTGAGGTTTATTAAACAACCTCCAGACCATTAAATCAACATGAGTCTTTGTGCTCCATGCAAACCAGTTTTCAAAACACAATGATGCATTTTCAAATGTTTAGAAGTCACCAGTTCACTGGGCATAAAATGAAAATCCAAAATATACAAACATTATTAGACACCGCTCCCCAAATCAGAGCTCCTTCCGTTAAGAAGCGACGTCCTGATATTTGACAGATTGTTTAGACCGTTTATGATGAAAAGACTTCCCTCGGCCCTTGTGTTTCTCTATAGTCACAGACTGCACTAATAAGGCCATGTCTGAATATGGCTGAAGTGGACAATGTGCTGATTATAGCTGCCTTGTGCTTACGGCCATATCAATTATGAAAGTGTGCCTGTTTTTTTGTTGGGACATTATATTCAAGGAGAAATGAAGCATGACAGGATGTGATTAAAATACCAGCATGCTAACAGGCTCGCTGTTGGGCTGTCCCTGGAAGGCAGTGTAGCTCTTTCACATTACTGTCCTCTCGCTCTCTCTCCTCTCCCTCCAAACAGACATAATGAGAGTCTGTGCCAAGGAAACACTCGGCTCATTTTCGGAGGCTTTCCAGGCCATTGGAAAATTGAGCCATTCTGCCCTGTCTCATTAGGAGCGAGATTAGAGTCAGTGGGTCTCCAATGATTGGGATGATTTGTGCTCTAAGGTGCCTTCTGTTTGACACATTTGGTGTGTGTGCGCGTTTAAAAGTATGCGTAGTACCTAGCATTTTCTGGTGCAGTATGTGTGGAACACTTGCCAACGTACTTCAGCTTCTACTGTTTATGCAACAATTTCCCTACCGATAATGCCAAATACATGCTTTTGTGCCCAAACTGATTTAACATCCGGCTTCCGAGGCTGGTTGTGAGGTCACCTCAGCCCTTGAGCTACACATTAGCCAAATTACAGGCCCTGACAGTGGGCCGATTATTTTATGGAGCAGAACAAGCTAAGGAAAATACGGGTTGGCTGTGGGCGTGGGGGGTCAGCAGCCGCCTGTGGCGCTGCCATTATCCTGTTGTGCCGAGTCTCTCAACACCTCCCGGCCACAGATGAAACCTCAAGCTTACCACCGCCTCCATTGTCCAGCTCTCTCCACCCCATCAATCACACACCCCGTCAGTCTGTCCACACGCTTCTCCTAGAATAGACATCCACAGGTCGGTTCCTTCTCCAGATGATGAGTAATCAGGCCTGGACACAGACCTGAGTGCTGGGGGTGCCAACCAAAACATCACAAAAGGATTTTACTGGAAATCGAAATAAATAAATCTGTGCCCTGTTAGTTGAAAGTCCACCTCTCCAGCTGTGCCTGGGGGCCGCAGAAGTCCAGCCGGCTCAGCACAGCTGCTGCGTGGCACTGGGCAACAGGTTTCAAGAGGAGGGTGGTGCAGTTTGGTGGAGTGTGCAGGTGCTGATGGTTGCGTCCGTGTAGGGCTTTCCCAACGGGTAAAGGATTTATAGCGTCTTCTAAAAGCAGCATATGAGACTCTGGCCATGGGCAGTGTTAATCTTAACAATAAACAGTACTGACAAAAATGGCCATTAAGTGGAGAGTTTTTTTTTTTTTTTGACAATGATAACGAAGACAAAAAAATGTGCATCATGATGTTAATCAAACTATTTTGAATTGTCACATACTGTTATGAAAATATGAGAATAAAATATACTATCCTAAATAAATATACTAACAAATATACTACAAATACTAACGCTATGTGTTAGACAGGGCTCAGATCAAGCCAGGATTAGGCCTTAGTTCAATTAATGCACAGTGCGCAGGTGCATATGTGTGCATATGCGACCAAAATAAGTTAAATAAATCCAGACTCAAACTCATTTGCATACTGACATGGTTGACAGCTGCTAATGCACAATCACCGTTTTAGATCGGCTAACTGTATAAGATTTCCATTTGAATTGAATGCATAATAAATCTGCCGGTTTCAGAGCAAAATGCAAATGTGGAAAATTCATATAAAAAGAAAAAAGAAAAAAGAAAAAAAAGAAAAATGTAAATATTAGCATTGTATTTTTAAGTGTACTATAAAATAATTGTATTTTTAAAAATGTATTTTAAAATATTATAGAATTATCACACTTTATTTATTATTTAGTTTCTTGTTTTATTTTAAAAAGAGCTAAATAAAGTGCAATAATGCTCTTATTATTTTATTTTTATTTTTTTATAGTGTGAGCATCAAAACGAATCTTCAGGTGCTCTCATGAGAACCAGACTGAAAAACTTATGTGCACTCCTGTTTATAAAAAATCTAGAAAGAATATGATTTTTTTTAATTTTTAAATCAAGTCAATAATGTTGGGTTTACCCATTACAGCTATAACCGTAATATTACAACTTACAATATTACTACATTGTGAACTAATATTACAAGTGAGCTAATCAGAATGTCTAAGTCACATTGTAAATATGCTCTTTCAGTGAGAACGTTTGAACAAATTGTACTAATTTGCTCCGTTGTGGCCACGATTGAACTCAATTAAAATGAAAGAACAAATCAGTATAATGTAGTAGTAATAATGTATAATTTAACTAGTGAACATATTAGCAAGTCACCTACAAATTAATTCTTAATTTGTAGGTACAGTCAAACCAAAATTTATTCAGACCCCTTCTACATTTTCTCACATTATCACAGTTTATTCGCTATAGTTTCGAAAATGGTAAAGAACTGTGTCAAAATAGTACAATGACCAAGCAATGCTTCATTTTGTTCAGTCTGTGGTGTAAAATGTCACATTAGCAAGCTAAACATGGTCAGGTCAAAGTGTCTGAATAATTTTGGTCCCAAATTTTTTATCAATTGTACTGGTATTCAACTGTATGAAGAATTTTTGGGTATAATATGTCACAGTTTACTTTATTTTGCTATCCTCACTTACATAAATTAACTATAGTGTCCTGCACCCACTAGTAAAACAATTATATCTGGTGTCTGAATAATTTTTGTTTTGACTGTATGTTTAAATTAACATGTAAATTATTTAATTTATTTTTTGCACTTGTCAACTAATGAGTGTAAACTTGCCTTTTTAAAACAATTTAAAGGATGGTTTTATTAAATGACAACAACTATGACTAAAACAAAAAGCTGTGTAAAGATTAACACTACCCACGGGTCACTGCGGAGTCTGCTGACTCTATGTACCGGTGACCTTGGCCAGGTCAGGGCTTTGGCGCAGGACTGTTTGAATGCAAAAGCAGGGTTTTTTTTGTGGCTATGGCGCCACCGGGCAGAGGAAAGCACCCCTGCTAGGAGCTCCGGACAAACAGTTTAATGAGCTCAGGCATGTGTGTGACAGAGACCTCAAGTGAATGTGTTAAACGGTACTCTCACTCTAGTAGTGGTGTGTGGCGACACTTCCACTTAACCTGTCCAGCAAAAGTCGGTCAGACCTCTGCAAAGTGCCTCTTAAGCCATTAGAGCCCTACATTCCAAGGGCTTCCCCATAAGCACTGAGACCTGAAGCCCCAGTCAGAGTTTCTGCTCCTGTCATTTAGCCTTTCCCAGGGACCCTGCAGTCCCAGAGTAATGTGGAGAGCAATAAGCCAAAAGCTGCCAAGCCGTTTGATGGATGACACCGGTAAGAATAGCACAGCATTCCACGAGGCAGCATCCCCAGTGGATATGACTTTGGTAAATGATGGCGATTGTACATAAAGGCCTGGTCATTAGTCTTTCTCTGGACACATTAAAGGGTTGAGGAAAGAGAAGAGGGAGAATGAGAGGGTGCACCCACAACATTTTAAGATCCGCAAAGGGTTGAGGCAAGGAAGGCGGCATTTAAGCTGGAACAGCTCCAAGTGATGCTATCAGTGCTTGGGACTGAAACAAAACACCTCACACAACAAAATCAGTGGCTGCATTTCAAATACAAAGGAACTCTCCAGCTTTCAGTTTCAACCCCCGTTTCCTCCAGCAAACACCAGTCAAGGTGTTTACATTCCAGACCTCTAGAAGGTTGTTCTGTGGTTGGAGATGGTGGAGATGGTGGCGCCCCTTGTCTCCTGCCTATAGGCACGTAGTCTGGACCCTGTTGCAGTCCCAAATCTTATCCGAACTACTTCTATCTCTCTTAATGGACAGTAAAAGCTGGTTCAACTTAACAGGGGTGGAAGGTGGGGTTAGTGTAGCATGAAGCTATCTGTGATCCTGACCCGCAGGGACTGCAGGCATCCGGGAATCAATAGCTGGGGTTAGTGAGCCATGCCAGGGTGTGAAATCAGGGAGTGGGGGTAACCTCTGGCCCCTGACAACCGGAGAGCTGATCGAGACCTGTAGTTATGTGCTAACTCAGACCTTGGGTCTAGACGAGAGCGCATCAACATAATTAAACTGGTTAAACTGGCGCTCAAGCACATCCAATGATTCGAGTCTCTCAGGACAATGCCAGAAAGACAGAGCACTCTGCGTAATTCCTCAGATTCACCGAACAAAAGCTGCTTACAATGTGCAATAAGCTTCCCTCAGGCAGTAAGACACCCACAAAGAAACACATGAGAGCTCTGAAGCCATGTTTACGCATGCAGTCAGATCTGGGCCCACTTCTCCATTGCTCAGACCCTGCAGGTAAGGATACCATGGCACAACTCTAATGAAATCCAGAGGTCTTGATTAATCTGCAGCGTCAAATGGTCTAGAATACTGTCTAGAACAAGCCTTTATTAAACGCAATCTCAAATCATTTGAATAAATTAACCGTAACAGAGACACTGAGAGAGAAAGGAGACACTCAAATAAAAATGAATGGGAGAAATTGTAACGCTCAATATGGCAGCTGAAGTCCCGTTTTGAGAGTCAATCCCATTTTTCCATTTTATGGTTAAAGGAAGCAAAATGTATGCTAGAGTTGTTCTTGTCACAACCACATTCTGTTTAATCTAGTTTTCTTGGACATTCTGTTTATCATCTGTCACATGTCTTGTCTTCCGGTCACCATGGACACTTATCATCATCATCATCATCATCATCATCAGCTGTTCGTCATCTGTGTTAATTCATCTGTGTATTTAGTTCATGCTTGTCTTCTGTTCATTGTCTGGTATTGTCTGTGCAACAGAGCACACTGTTACGCACCCTGCCTTCTTCGTGTTAAATAAACTTAGTATTTACTTTTACCTGATCCTCATCCTCAGACCGAATGTTACAGTCCTTTGGTTTTTATTCCTGATTTCAAATAAGTTATCGAAAACTACTCACAGAAACTACTCGCACTCAATTGCATTAAAAGGGACCATACTTAGTTACAGTCTAAATAGCAGACCTTGTTGTCCCAAAAGGAACCACTGTCTCCTTTATTTCCATAGGTGATATTTGTGTATAGCACAGCTGCTCGGCGTAACACACATAAACACATCCTGTGATCATTTTCCTACGTTCTTGTTTGAAGTGTACAGGAAAGCTCCCAGCCACTGTGGTTAGGCTGACGCATGCACAAGACAGTGGGTGTGAGAGACTCTGAACTCTGTTATCCTTCATCGACCCATATATATATATATATATATATATATATATATTAGTATAATAAGTAGTCTTTAGAAACTAGTAAATACATGCCCACTATTCCTTATATAATGCAATAGAAATGCATTTTAATGATCTTGTAACAAAGTTGGGAACAGTGCAGACTATCCTGTCAGTACAATTCAGTGTTCATAAGTATTATGCCTATTTTCTGCACATTACACCCCAACACCTGATTGAAATCCAGACATCTGTCAGCCGTATGTCCGAAGCATCTACATTTCTACATGACACTGTGTGTGATGGAATCAGTCTCGCTGTGAAAACTAACACTGCTGATTGTGTCTCAGAGCAGATGATAATACTAACGCTTGACAGGATGCCATAGTCTGAGCTCAGCGGAGCTCTAAAGGCCAGAAAAGGATTAGATGCCTAAAATAGTGTTGCTCTTGTTAGACGTCATCTAAAAACTGTGTGTTCAGTTCAGGCTGGATGAAAAGAGCTTTTTTAAACACTTCTGGCAATGCTGCATCTCAACTCACAGCATCTTTATTATGTGTGATTTTGAAAGCCTTCTGTGATGTGTTCTGTTGAACTCTGGGCCCATGAAAATGCCCCCTTTATGACAAAGGATATTAAAAAGGGATTGTGGCTATTGTTCGCAACATATGACATTTTTTAATTAGCAATTGTTGATTTCTGAAGAACAAGAATGATTTAGGGTACTAGCTTGTTTCCGTCTTAAAATAATAAAAAAAAAATATATACAAAAAGTTCACTGTGAGATGATGTTAAAAATAAGAAATGAACTCGCAATTGCGAGAAATAAAGTCATAATTAGGAAATAAAATGAAGAAATGAAATGAGAAGAAATGAAATGAAATGAAACAAAATGACGAAATTAAAAGAAATAAAATGAAGGAATGAAATGAAATTATGAAATGAAATAAATGAAATGAAGACATGAAATGAAATGAGAAGAGATGAAATGAAATGAAGAAACTGAAAATAAATAAATAAATAAATAAATTTCATCACAGGTTGGCTTTTACTTTATATCAGATGGTGTGCAATATGGTGATGGTGGTCCAGTGGGTTAAACCATGGAATTGATAAACAGAAGGTTGCTGGTTCGATCCCACCGGTCACCACCAGTGTGTCCTTGAGCAAGGCACTTTACTCCATGTTGCTCCAGGGGGATTGTCCCTGTAATAAGGGCCCTGTAAGTCGCTTTGGATAAAAGCGTCTGTCAAATGCATACATTTAAATGTAAATGCAATATAGGGAACTTAGAGCAACTGGACCCACTTTATATTAGGTGGCCTTAACTACTATGTACTAACATTTTAATTAATAATTTGATACGTTGCACTTATTGTGTAAATACATGTTTTTACATTGTACTTACATTTTTAAAAATACCTGCATGTAATTACATCTGTAATTAATTTCTGTAGTTACATTTGTAATTACACTGTTGACACTTCCCTTACACCTAACCCTACCCTTAAACTTACCCATACCACCACACCTGTCCCTAACTCTACCCGTATCCCACCTCAATATCAGCAAAGGTGTTTTTCAATACAATGTGAAGACAGTAAGTACATTGTACTTATGTTTTGATGTAAGTACATAGTAGTTAAGGCCACCTAATATAAAGTGGGGCCGAGCAACTTATTTCTATTAACCATTCTTAAACATGCATCTACAGCCATTTAGACTCACTGTTTCACCTTATAAGACCAATTTGTGGAGTGGCTTTGAAAGGGCAAGCAATATGTTGGTGATGAGGAACAAGGAAGTGGCCTGCCTTTGCCGGCAGATTTATCTACTGCAGAGAAGCTTTTAATACTCTCACAAGGGAAAAGAAAAGGGACACACATACTGGATTAGGGGAGGTTCTGCCCAGTTTAATTTCAGCTCCACCATCTGTGACTGGACAATTTCATATTGATTCAATCAGCATGCCTTACTTTAAACATTTAATATAAAAAAGGATCCACAGTGTGCTTCTAAGGGCATGAGAAAAATGGGAAAGCTGCAGTATCCCCGGCCTGCTGGTTCTGAGCATATGCATTTCTCAGAGGTCCTTAAACAGGAATGATTGAAGCCTTATAACAAAAAGAGATGAAAAAATATCCTCTGGCTTGCAAAGGCATATGCAACAAAATATGAAATTCATGAGAGACAGTTTTCAATGTCGAGCCGGACGTAATTTGCCATGCATTTTGAAGAAACACGGCTTAAAAAAATTTAAAGGAAGGGGAAAAGGAATGAAGAGGACAGCTTGAGAGCCACAATATTTTGCAAAGATGTATTCAACAATTACCAAACCAAATAAGCCCTTTCTGAACATGCTTTGTGAGGCACGCTGGGTCTGTGTAACATTAAGCATGTAGCTTCAGCAGGCCTTTGGCTGTATCGCATTTGCTTAATTAACTGCTGCGGTATTAGTCTACAGCATTCTTTTCCATCTTTGCTGCTGCCTTAGAGGTTCATATTACCCAGATTTAGGAGGCACGTTCATTTTTTGGCTCCAGAAAGAAAAAGCAAAAACAATGTGAGCTTGCAGATATTGCAGTATTGTTTCGTGCCAACAGATCAGCAACAACTGCATGTGGTAAGACTCCCTGCCCCCCATATGATTAACTTAGAATTAGATATTGAGCAGATATTAAAGTTTCATGCAGCTCGTGTGAAATGAGGTCTGCTGACAATACGAATATCCTGAAAAGCACAATCACTAAAGATCTACCACAAGACATCTCGTCTCTAAGTGCAGAAATAAGACGCGCTTAAAATGCCCCATCCTGGTCTAGTTTATTTCCCAGATGTGCACCCTGAGCCCTGTGTGTGAGAGTCCTGGTGGCCTTGACATGCAGGATGAAAATGTTTGTCTGAAGCCACCTGGTTCTCATCAGTACTGGTGTCCCAACGGAGCTTCTCATCCTGACCTGTCCAACACCTTCCCGCAGGACCCCATCCCACACGCAGAGATGCAGAAAGAGCAGTGTGAGGAAATTATGTCAACTGACAGATAGGAAGTGATGCACTTTGAATTGCATGATAGCTAGCTACTCCCTCCCTTTTAACTCTTTCCCCACCAGCGGTTTTAATCATTTTCATAAAACTTCCATGTTCCCCCATTCCCCCAGAATATTTTGTTGTATAAATATCTAAATAGATCCTCTGCTTTAATATATGTGTTTTAATCTTAAGTTTGACAAAAAAAGAGACGGTGATCAAAACATAGATGGAGTAGATAGAGTCTATCAACACCCCCTAAGTTTCAGTCATTACCTCTTCCTGGATCAACATTTCATTCGGTAACGTTGGCAGTTTTGATTCAAATGCTGTTTAATTTTTTATGATTGAAAAATATTGAATGTGCATAAGCAATGCTTTTATCGCATATTTCTGCTTCTTCTTCACCTGTGTTTTGATCTTGAGATTCTGCACTCTTTCAGAAGATGCATAACCGTATAACGGTGAAAATGAGCTATTACATTTTACTTAATTTTACATTATATTTTTAGAGTAATTAAATCCAAGCTTTTCCTGAAAAATAGAATTAGATGTTTTCTTTATCATAGACACTTTTAATAGTTTTTGAGAAAAATTAGATGTTTTGTGGGGAAAACTGAACTCAGTAAAGGTCAGTTCTCAAACATTGTGTAGCTATTGTTTGTAAAATCCCCTTTTAGCTCGATTAAGTGGCTGGGGGTTATGTACAACTTTCTGTTCGAAATAACATTTCATCAACAATTATCCTCACTAAGCTTGCTGCTGCCAAATTAGAACCAAAGATTAGTCATTACAATAAGACGAAAGGATTTGCAATTGTGCAAGCCATGCATACCCTGTGTAACGGGATGCTTTGGGATCTGCCAATTAGACACCAGGGGTAGGAATGATTTCCATTACTGCTCTTTATGAGTGGAAACAAGCCTAGCCACTCTAGATCAGCAATTTGCCGATAATCTCCATTTTTCAGGCCTCATTCACAGACTCTTCTCAACCCCTGGGTTAGAAGACTTGCAAGTAATTCCACACTGATAAACTAACAAAATGTACTAATGTAACAATATAGTTCGTCCATTTTTCCAGATCACATTGCTCTGTAATGTTAAGGGAAACACCATCATTTGCTCTTGAGCTTTGCCAGAGACATTCATTGAAGATTGTTGAGCAAAAGACCAATCTGAGCACAAGACGACTGGAAAATCTGAAAAACTTTATATGAGAATAGCAGTAGGCTACTACAGCTGCATTGGCTTCTTCTGTGAATTAGAGAGACTGACGAGCTTCAGAAATAGTAAAGAAATGCAGATATCTACTTCTGCTAATGCGCTTTGACGTTCTGAAGGATACGACCCCCTGATGTCCGGACGGAGTCATTGTAATTGGCGGGGTTCTTCTGAGGTTTAGCATAAGGATTTTAACTGGAGTTCTCTAAAGCTCTGAACCATGACCAGTGGAGACTTTGCTAACAGGCTCTCTGAGGAGCTTCTACTGTTTTTTTATTTTTATTATTTTCTTTTATACTTGTATGATCTTAATAAATTGGCTGAGACAAGTGAAGCATCAGCCTCCTTATGGGAAAAAAGCACCTGACAGTAAGATTACTAAAAAATCAGGAGGATGATGGGAAAGCCATGCCCAATAATAAATTATGTTTTATAACTTTCTCCTTTTTTGGACATGGTTTGAACTGGACAGGGTGTAAGGTGAAATAAATCATCGCACTATGGCTCATCCTTTGTAATTTGGCACCACAGCATATTAAAAAAGCATCCCACACCGAGCTAGCCCAATATGGTGGACTCTGCTTTATGTTCAGCTCGTCAAAATGTCCTGTGTGAGTTATAGTTCCCAAACACAAAGAAACACAGGAAAGTGTTTCTGCTTTTACTCAGACTCTGAAGAGAAGCCATGTTTCAGTCAAGTTTGTTTTCAATAACATCAACAACATGGCTGCCTTGTGGCACTGACAACACCTCCTCCATGGCCTCTGATGTGTCACAATTGACTTTCGACTTGCCAGCACATCAAACGCACTGGAGCAGGATCATGCCTTAATAATTACATCTTTTTATAGCCTTGAAATGAGTCCCTGCTCCGCTTTGGAAAACTACTGATCATCAATAGGGGGCTTGTACTGACAATGCATATCTCCATATAATTGAAGCTCCTCACCATATGTTTGCTCTCCTTTCAAGGAAGGGACAGTCTTTGGTGTCAACTGGGGCCCGTGCAACATCTGTGAGCTATTACATCTGGCCAATCCAGCAGACAGGTTAATTAAGATGTGACAGGTAATCAAGCTGCCGGAAGCCAATTAAAGTTGCCTGATTTGAGTCATTGTCTATGCACACACTACTAGGCCTCCATCTTTCAAAGAGATAAATTGTTTGTTCAAGGTCAGGTAATGAATTGAAATGTGTGCACATCGCTGGACTGGCTTCACACCAAGTGTAAATAGTGATATTATGGGATGGGATGTTGCAGGTGGGAAGCTGAAGGTTGGAAGATGGCCGATCAGTGGAAGGGAGAAAGCGTGCACACATCTGCAAATCTTCCCCTGCGGCTACTTGGCTCACTCACAATCAAAAATTCTGAATAGAAATTCAATGGCATCTGTGCCTATGGTCCCGAAAGATTTATGCTGACAGCACATTTGAATACGCATTGACCCAGAGACACACATGCGACTGAAAAGGGTCCGATAAACAGGTGAGGAGAGGGGTGCATGGGAAGTAGGTAGGTAATATTGATGTCAAATGCAGGAATTTTCAATGCCATTCAAAACAATATGAAAAATGAAAACATTATATTACAGGAGAAGCTTTTATTTGACCCTCAAAAATGTAATAATACTATTATCCAGTGCAGCTATTTTGTGCCAGAACACTGGTCTGAGGTCTGAAACCAAAAGAATAAAAATATTTTTGATTGATTGATTGATTGATCAAAATCAAAAAATAAAAATAAAACATTTATTCATAGATACAGCAGCAAAAATATTGGTATTTCAGTAATAGTCAATAATGACTATGAAAAAAATAGTAGAATGTTTTAGCGATGCACCGTTCGTCTGAACAACCAGTATTTATTCTGTTTATTATTTATTCTTGGGATCTGTCATCCTATTTGTCCACTTATTTGCCCACCAATATGGTGACTGTCCAACTAGACTTTCGCACATTTTGGATAAATGTTTTGCCAATATTGCTGATGGTTATAAACAGGGCTTAAAAACGGAAAAAAATATCAATCGGTTCACTCCGAGCAGAATCGATATTATAGCGTTTCGGTTTTTGCGTTCCTCAATAAACATTACTGTTCCGAAAACGGTTTGATATGAAAAAATACCGGTTAATAACGTTATTTAATTAAGCCTATACTTTAAACAAATATGTATACATTTTAAACAAATATGTATAAATAGACTTATTTTCACTCAATAATAATATAACACATGGTAATTAAACTTGAATATTTATTTAATAACATTTTTAAAACCAGAAATGCATGCATTAATTACAAGGCATAAACAGCGGACCTGTTTTAATGGAGCGTTAGACAATCGAAAGTGGCCTCTAATGCCGAATTATTTTCAGAAGAGTGATAACATTCTTTGTACATAACTTTTTTTCAACACGACTTGTTTTAAAAAATGCATGAATAAAGAATAAATAAACTGGATAACCATTGCTCTTTTAATGCACCGTCAACTGCTAATTTCAAAGCAAACACTGCGCAACCCGTCCTTGCATCACATAATCAAATTCAGTCAGCTAATAAAGCTTGCATTTAATGCAATATAACATACCATTTAATACGAAGCATCAACCGTCTATATAGAAAACATTGACCTGTCCTGTATTGGCAATCTGAAAGACTATAGGAAAAATGTTTGATAGATGCTATAGCCTACTTGGATAGGCTTAAACGGAATCCATAAACTATCCTAAATCAGTCTATTTGAGCTTAAAGACCGTACTGCTTATTTAAACGTTCGAAAAGAATGTCCTCCAATACCTGCACATTCATTGTAGACCTCAGCGGGGAAAGAAATGTACTTGAGGCATGAAAATGCGCGCTCACACTGACTTGCGTTACCGGTAGATTCATAGATGATGGTGCGCGGGCATTTCACTCACGCTTGATCCGTCAACGTCACATGCTGTACTACTCATTTCATGATTGGTCACTGCCAAATTAAAATATTAAAGAGAACGATAAAATAACGTTATTAACCGGTTAATGGTCATTTCAAATTAACGTTTCTGTTCAGAACGATTCAAATTGATTTTGATTTCGTTTCCGTTTTTGTTCCTCTTAAAATTTCGTTCGTTTCCGGTTTTCGTTTTCGTTCCTTGAACCGGTTCAGAGCCCTGGTTATAAAGCTATTTGCCACCCTACCTTGGGGAAATCTGATCACAGCTCTGATAATAATGGCAATTTCATAAAAAAAAAAAAAAATAATAATAATAATAATAATAAATAAATATATATATATATATATATATATATATATATATATATATATATATATATATATATATATTATTTAACACAAAAGGCGATGGAAAAAAATAGAGATGGTGGATTGTTGGTATTTAAGCACTTTGATCCAAAAGATTTGGATGAGGCTGGAGGGTTTTGTGTAGTCTTTAGTGCACTGGATTACAAGGAGCTATCTGCAGGAGCCCTTGACATGATAGCGGGTGGCCAATAGAGCAACAGCCTGTGGTGTGGTATGTACATTGGCACCCTTCCCTTGTCTCCACTAATGGCACAGAGGTCCTGGATTAGATTTACACAAGTAATCTTTATAAATTTGACAGAAGTGAAGAGATTACGGCTGCATCCCCCAACCCTTGTTTTTCAGAAAGGCTCAGGCGCCAAGTCTCAATCTCTTCTCTCAGAGGACTACCTGGCCGAGGTCTGGTACCGTTCCTTGGCTCGTGGCAGTCACCCCAGGGGGCAGAAAACCGAGTAGCAAAACAAGCTGTCCAATCCAAACGAAGTGCTCTATAAGCACCTGGGAGTATGGGAGCACGCTAGTCAAGGCTCATTAAAGGAATACATTAGTCCTTTCAGTACACAACGTTGCAAAGCAAAGTCTGTCAATCTGAAGGAGTCTGATGATAAAACAAGCTATGATCGGTCTGATTTCAGTGTGAAAGAGTAACGGAAGTACAGTGTTTCTTAGCAAATTGGAGCCTGGAGAGGCAGGCAGACCCGGAGGTCTAGCACATGAATCACATTAGTTGATGATTTCTCCTTGCTGGATATTTTCCTATGCTAGTACGTTCATTGAAACCTCCAATGCCATGCTTTTTAATGTCGGATGGATGTGATGAACTAGCAGGAAAGGACTCTTTGGCATACAGCACTGTGAGCGGTCTGCGCACCGAGACCATAAACTCCACAAACAAGGCGGTTAAGTTCACTAACCACATTGAGGATGTTGTATTTACAAGCTTGCATCCAGATTGGTTGATATGGAGCAAGATGTACGCAACTGTAAACTAACCAATATGGTGACTACAACCATTTGCCAGGAAAACAAGTGTTTGAAACATGATAATTTGACATTTCCATTCCAAAAAAAAAACTAAGTGGCAAGACTTTATCAAGATACTATCATCCAAGAGACACATTTGCTGCACAATCTGATACCCATAGTACAGTATTAATGACCTGTAAATTATGCAAACATGGTTGCAAACAAATGAAGAGCCTCATTAGCAGAGCTATATGTCCCAAATGGAAATTTTCATGCCTTCACTGCACAAAAGATTTATTTGTCTTTGAATAAGGAGTAAAAGTGGAGCGTTGGATTTATTTTTTTTGTCAAAAACATTCCTTTGATGGCGCAACTGGGGATTTATCTGAAGATGTGCAATTGATGTAAAAGTTCTAGTTAAGTCTGAGCAGTGAAGTGCAAATCAACTTCGTAGCTTGCTTGAGTTTCCTGCTCCTCACGTTGAACTGAACTCCTGTTGTGACTTTCACTGAACTCCCTTCAGGAGCGTGTGGCTGCTTTCCCTACCTTCCATGCTGTTCGAATTAGAGCTGACGTCAGCACATCTCTGGGCTCTCCTCCTGCTCATTAGGCCAGTGCTAAAGGTAAATACATCCATTTATAAGAGGAAGGTGCCTTCAGTTCATCATCCAAAGTCTAAATACACCCCTACGAGTTTTCAGAGCCAACTCAAGTCTTGCCACCCAATCAAGCAAAAAGTATTCAGCGATTACTCAAACAAGCACAATAATATGTTGTTTCAATGATAAAGGAGCACAAGCTCATGGAGCTAATGTCATCCTGACATCCTATGTTTAGTTTTTTTCATTTGTTTAGAGCTCTCGCAACAGGGTTCAGTGCCTGATTTGCGTTTGAGAACTGAAGATTAGCAATGTTCTACCACTGGAGAACTCATCAGAGGTAACAAATCGCTGATCGGCTGCATGATTGTCTTACAGACCAGAACGGGAGGTTTTCATAAAGCTGGAAGTGACAGAGGAGGAATTGGAAAAGCCCCTGTGACAGCTGCCGGAAACATTGCCAGTGGATGGAGACTGGTTTTGATGAACGTCTCTCTGGGCTTCAAAACCACAGCTAGGAATTGGGCGAACAGGAAGTGACAGGCAAATTCAAGAGATCGACATGTGAATGACACCATCTAGTACTTTAAACATCAATGTTCGTTTACTTCCTTTAAGGGAATGTCAGGGATGTCTTTTGTACCACACAAAGGCTGCTGTAAACACAGCAGAATATGTGAAATTTTGCCAGGTCTGTAAATCAGTTTTGCACCGGCAATCTAGTGTTTCAGTCAAGAGGAAGCTGAAATGCAGTAAGAGGTGAGGGGCTTGTAATAGCAGGGTTTGAACGAACAGTCCGTTTTTAATTTAAAGCTGTTTACTCTGAGCCACTCGATGTTTGCACAAGGCCTATCCAGCAATTAATAAATCAGATTCAGGGCTTTCAGAAGGGAGGGGGTGGGCGGTAGAGAGGTTGGCAGGGAGTAGTTTGTTAGCTGATGAATAGTAATAATAAGCCCCAGCTTTTAAAGTCCACTGCTAATTACCTCTCAGAAAAAATTCTAAACACCAGGCCTGTTGGTTGCTGCGTTTCAATGGCCTGTCTGCCTAAGCAGTCTATAGTTATCAAGGTTCTCTTTTGTAGTCTTGAAAGGTTTAACTAACCCACCTAATCAAGAACAAATTGATTTATGTAATTTTGAACATAAATTTGAAAGTTCGTTTGGAGTTTGTTTTGGGAATTTGAAACAGCTTGCTAAAGTGTATACTTTCTGGTATACACCTTCATACTACCATTGATCCGCGGCAATAATGTATTAGGTAGGTGTGTGCTGAGGCTCCACCCATCAAGGTCAGAAGTCTGCGAGTAAAAATATCGACACACTGGTGAGCCACTTTATAGTAGAAATTAAGTTGTACTTCTAATGAAGCAGCACATATTTACATATTTTATTATTCATCTAAACACCGCTCTCAGCAGAGTGACTTTTACCCTTAAGCAAAGAACAAAAAAGAACTTTGCTGTAAGTATATTGGGGCCTTTATGCTGATACACTCAGGCCCTTGTCATGTCTTGTCAGTTTACTTTGGTATAGATTATATGGTAAAGAGAGTGTGTATTGTGCACACATAGGGGTCTCCAGCCCATAAATCAATTTAACAGGCTTCCATCATGCACTCAGAACTACAGTGTTAGGCTCTCTGTTTTGTCAAGTTTCTCCCTGACACCTGCTCCTAATCACCATCAAAAGAATAACTTAGACGTGGCGACGTGTTAATATTTTAGTAATACAGCACTCCCCCGCACCACAGAAATATGACTGTGGTTGGGAAATGAAGTATGTAATGGATAATTATGAATTCGTCACTTTACAGAGTGAAAGCAGAGAACCGGTCTCACTGAAGGCTATTCTGAAAACTTCATCTTTTGATCCCTCTTATATTGAGATGGACAGGCCAATCAGGAAGCGTTGTAGCAGACAGTGAACAAAAAGGCCAGTGGCGTGATTCAAATCAAATAACGAGGGAAGCCAGTGAGATGGTGAATGGTGAGGTTTTTCATCAAAACCATCAAAATAATTCCAAGAAGGGATAAATTAAGGCATTTGCGATATGCAAATCCATAAACCCACCACTCAGTGCAGGGCTTTGAACTACTGCATATACCTAAACTGAATAAAATGCATTGAGTTTTTTTTTTTTTTTTTGATCTCTCGGATAACTATCGATACACTATTTCTAATCCCAACTGGACATGGTCAGACAGACCGCCAAAGCAGGATTTACTCCTTTGTAGCACATTGAAAAACTTCATTAAAATGTGAGAGGGCACTGCAAAAATGACAAATCCTCCAAAGGAAACAGCTCAGGGCCCTCCACCCTATCATATCAAAGTCTTTGTAAAGCTTTTCCACTGAGAGGTTCATAACGATCGGCGTCATTGTTTCTAAACTGCTCAATGTTTCCATAAGACCTCAATGTGTCCGGAATCTGTTATCTTTTTTAATTCCATGCGTCACATGCTATTGTTTAATCATGATTATGTTCAAGAGGCAAAACAGAGATTAAACGAAAGGGTGGTGGTCTTGGCGGGAGGGAAGGAGGGCTGGTGGAGGATTAGTTTGGAGGGTGTTTGAATGTGCTTCAACCTAGTCTACAGATGTTCTGTATTGTAAAAGAAATGAGAACCACCTGCTCAATCAAAATGCATGAATGCTTTGCTTTTCAATACCCCCTTGAAATATTTGGATAATTTCTTTTATGTCTGAAATAAAGCAGAGAGAAAAACACATCACATTCTGATGGTTCTTGAAGTATGTCTCTTTTAGTCAAGAAATGAATTGCTGATCAACCTGGTCTGCATTAGTTCCAGTCCTTTTGAAACGATCCCAGGGCATTATCCACGCCAGACTACCTCTGATGAGCGTCACAGAATCAGTAAGGGAGGATCTGGGTAGGAAGCAGCAGTCAACATGTCCATGCAGTCCAACCCAACAAGACCTGTTTACCTACAAAATAATTCAGCATGAAGTTGGACTAATCAGGGCTCGCACTTTTTTCAAGTGCAACAAAGGAAGATAGAATTCATTTGTCATCAAGGTAGTCATAGAGAAGATTAAAGGTGTGTGGAGAGATACAGGATTCTGCTCTCCATCAAAAATACGATTGATAGGACCTGTCATACACATTTGGGAACATCTGGACCCCGGCTGTTGAAGACCATATATGGGTCCGACTGAGAGTGCCTACACCAAAGAACACCCCCTGAGGTAGAGAAAGAGAGATAGGGCAGGGCTGCAGAGTCTGAGATTGGCCAGCTTGAGTTATCAGAAGTGACAGGGCCAGCAAACCTCCAAGCTCTCTCAATTAAGCATGAGGCGGGATCAGACCTCTCAGTTTCTCACTCTGGGCACCGGATCAGGGAGATAAATTTGTACAGTAGCCAGTGTAGCAGACTATGGAAAAGAGATAGAAGACTCAATCGAACAACAGACATTTACTATTTCACTTAATATAGACGTCTTGAGTATAACTAATTATATTTTGTCAAGTGAAGTGAACTGACAGATATCCCCTGCTCTGTGAATTGGAATGCAGCATGTGAAAAGTCTCTCTTCTTGAGTGTTAGGATGATAAATCATAAAGTTAGTGAAAAGCACTGTGACTGCTCTTAGAAATAAGAGGACTAGAGGGTGAAAGGGAAATACAGAACATTGTGAGGTAACAAAGTGGTGAACAGAGGCGTTAGTTTACCCCCTTCATCGCAGACCCTTTAACGTGACCCTTGGGGCACCACAGAGTTTGAGAATGTGTTGTTTTAGGCTGAGTTCCCAAACACATGTTACTCACTATATATATATATATATATATATATATGAGGTGCCTTAAAGTTTTCTATTAAGGGGTAACAAAGATCTTCTCATGCACTAAAGCTATCTGCACGCATATATAATCCATGGGCTTGTGTGAGACACAACAGTTAGGAGCTCTGGGTGAGGAAACGACAACTGCCACATTGGGAATGATGAATGTGCAAATATAATGCTTAAGGGATTGAAGATCCTGCAGGACAAATACTCAAATAGGCCTACACATCTAGTAGAATTTCACAACCACCAAAGAAATAGTATGTAGCTGGTTTCTTTCAACATGTCCTAATGCAGCTGCTTCCAATAAAATCAACACCTAAGCGTTTGGTTAAGCATTAAGTCCTTTCCTTTGGATTAACCTTCTCAGTAACGGGAGTCCGAAATTTCACTGAATGAGAAAATGATACATTTAACCAGAAAAATTAATGAGAGCAGTTAATCTGAGTCTTTATAGATAGTCAAGCTTGGAAGAATAGCTCTTTTACGGCAATTCCAAAATCGTAAAATCAAAGTAATACTCATTCTTTTGATGTCCGCCACACAGATGCAGACAGTAAACACCACCATATGCGTCAAATAGTGTCGTAAACATCACTCATATTTTTCATATTTTTGTGCTTTCTTTGATTTGTCGTAACCCAGACTTGATGGCAACATTGAAACAGGCGCTTATAAAAAGCAAATAAAATTCAAAGAGGCTGAAGCTCCCTGGCATCCCACACCTCCTACTGTTGCGTGAATAAGAGAGGATCTCGGACGAGGCCCTGCTTTTAACACAACACTTTCAGATCAAAGGCCACAGCAGAGCAGCTGTGAGTTTCCTTAACCCTGAGCGCTCAGGCCTGACCCATCTATGCTGACAAGTGACTCATCTATCCGATCTGGGAATGAGATGCCTCCTAGAAGAGCATCTAAAACCTTCACCCTTGAGGTCAAGGGTCAACGGCACTTTGAAGCAATCAACGGCAGTCTCCGTTTGCGGGAGTCTCACTTTGGCACGTTCAATCAAGCCTGTCTGGATGGAATTAGGTGGCATGGGATTGCAGGAAACACTGTGGGGTTTGTGTCCGGATCGATTAAAGGGGGTCAGAGGAGGTGTTTGACTAGACAAAGTGGCTCCGATCTATACTCTACAATCTGACCAGCAAAACTACCTTCATACAGGTGGGGCGCTACCTCTGGGTGGTCTTCTACTTCACCTAAATTCCATCGCTGTTGCCTCAGGTGCTATGGTGAGTTATTTTAGTAAGAAATGCCAGATATTAGCACCCAGCTCCCACTATTTTGTAAATTATTACCCCATAAAAGTAGGTACCCAGTGACAGCTGAAAGCGAACATTTGTTTTCGACTACGTTTTAGGGGCCATATGTTTCTCATTCCTTGATACACACTCAAGAGCATTTCAACATTAAAAAAGTCCCAACATAAATATTTCATCATGAACCTGGCATGTTTTGCAACAGACCTGGAACAGTGACTAATGTCAGCATACCAGAGAAAACCTCACAAAACAAAGCAGTGAAAAAAACTGAAAGAAAGAAAAATGGAACCATCCTCTGAAAATTTTGAATTACATTAATTTTACGAAAAGTGGTCCCGCTAGGCTTACCGGAGGGCCATTCAGGCCAGTGCCATTTCTGGCTAGCCCAACTGTGAAAGCAGAGAATGGGGCTCTGTACCGCTCACGGAAATGGGCTGTCTCTGTCTTTACTCTCACACCTAGCAAATCAACCGCTCTTGGAGGTTTATCCCAGATCTCTTTTGACCGCTGTTCAGATGTGGCGTCGTGGGCAGGATTTAGGGAGGTCAGACACTCAGCCACAGCACGGTGTGAACAAGCGGCAGCTGCTGCGATGTGAGTGATGCTGGGAGCTTCTGGACAAGGTGTTTAGGACTTGACGTCGCCTACTTGCACACACAACGGCTCTCAATGAAATATTAAGCCACGTGCTGCAGTTCCCATTTGCTGAAAGGGGATTTCAGGACTTTGAGTAAGGTGGACACTGTCTCCATTTGATACATATGACACAAATTAACTTCACAGACTGACATACAAATCTGGTTTGAGGGAAAGATCCAACTGACTTTCAGACTTTCAACTGACCCCCCCCCCCCCCCCCCCCTCCCAAAAAAAAACAAGAAAAAAAGCTGGAATGTTTATAGGAATGGAAATAAACACCACATAATTGAGCAACCACAGTTTATGTGTCAAAACAAGTCACAGATTTTGTTCATTTTTACAATATCATTTCCATGGTATGTGCAGCAGGGAGAAAGTGAAAAATACATTTGGACCGTTCTTGCTTTTTCCTTTCTCTTGAATGACCTTTGCAAACATCAATATGTTTAATTACAGATAAATTAAAAAAAAACAGAAGAAGGAGCTGTTGGCTTTTTTTCTTGTACAAACACCTGGCAAATAAATTTGCTAGTATCTTTTATTAAATTACTCTCGGGATTCGTCTCAGTCTCATTAAAGCCTGGCTGGGGTGAAAAGCGGGTACTGATCTATTAAAACCCCACTCACCATGCAGAATAAAAGTGGCAAGTGGCACAGCCAAGTAATTATCACAGCAATAATAATCTGCTGAATACTCCACACAGTGAAAGGAGATGAATCAATTTCCATGTCTTATCTTCTTATTAGGAGATAAAAGATGCAGGAAGCATTAGCCATGTAGAGGCTGGGCCGGAGTGATTAGAAGGGATTTAATGGGAGCCGGGAAGAGCAAGGGAACCAAATACTTCCAAGAACAACTGATTAAGGTCATTAAAATTCTAATTAAGAGGGGGGTGTAGCCACACAGGATGATTCCGGTTGATTCTCTTCAGACCATGTTTTGATGTGTTCACCAAGCTGTGGTGTGTTGGGCGGCACGGGGAAGACAACCTTGAAAAAAAAAACACTTCCCATTGCCCTGCATCTGGAAAGCTGATTATTTAAACCTAGCTGTCACTAAAAGCATGTTTGCTTGTCAAAAACTGGTGATCACCAATCCTCTGAGGTGCACGGACACGTAGAGACAGAGAACCTCTGCTGCTGTAATCGAGTTGGCTGTGATTCTAAGAGTTTGAGCACCTGGAGACATCTGGGCACCTGGAGAAGTAAGCAGCAGAAACTGAGGAGGTGGGTAGTAAATTGTTGTTCCAGGGGCAAAATCAGGAGACCGGATGTAACCGAGGTCGCTGATGGGATGTGGCTGTTAACTGTCAGCCAGTCGGCAGCTGGTATGTGGCGGAATCCACAAACTATCTAAGCTGTATGTGTCACCGCAATGTCAAACAATTTCAACACATCTCATAATCTGTCTGCCTGAAAGAGTGCCAGAGGCAGATGACAGCGCACACTCAATTTATCAGCCCATAAAGCTGTAATGCTAAAGCTAAAACAGCCAAATAAGCAGTTCGCAACAGAGCTCCAGCAAATACTTTTTTAAATTGCATTTTCCGTCACACCAAACAAACTACAGCAGAAATAGACTTATTTTATTGATCTATTACATAGTTTAGCGGCCATTATACAAAATATTTCCAGATTTATAGAATATTTGATCAGAATAAACTATTCTAGAGAATCATGCAAGAACAAGCAAATACAGACCATTAGCAGTGTTCAACTATGTTTGTTCTCGTGGGTGCAAATACCAGAGGGGGTCGCTAGTGACAGGTCGCCCGGTGACGCTCAGCTATGCCTATGTTTGGGCTGAGAGGTCAAAGGTCACTCAGCTCACTCACAGGCGCTCGTCAGGCCGCCGTCAGCACAGCTTCAAAGCTCCTCCTGCCCTATTATCTCCCTGTGTCAGTCAAGTGTCAGTCTCAACAGTTCTCATTAAGCCAAGAAGCTGATTTACTCATGATATCAAAACAGAGAAACCAATTTATCTGTGCTTATAGCCTGATCTCATGCTGGGTGCTTTAACACAGATATGAGTGAACTGATGCAAGTATTATAATACAATGAACATGAAAACAATTGTATTATATTTTAAACCAAAAATTTAATAAAATAATATAAACAAAATAAAGTTTTTATTAAATCAGCATAATTAGAGCAACAAAACAAATATTATACAAAATACTAATGTGTCTTCTTATATTTAATACACAAACAAATTTTATATTTAAATCATTATAATAATAATAAATATAATAATAATACATTTATAATACATTAATTTTAAAAAAAAATTGTGGGGGGGGGGTGAACGGGGTAAAATGTGATTAATAATAAAAATATAATAATACATAAAAATCATATTGTATTTTTTTTTTTTTTTTTTTTAAATACAGGAATAACATTTCATGTTTCTCTCTTTTCATTTTGACCTGAAATTTACTCGCTTAAATATTAACTCAACACAAGCATTAATCTCAAATCTCAAATATATTATAAATCTCACATATTCTTCAAATCTGAGATGTTAAACATATAGGAACCTACGCTTGTGCACTGAATTTATATTTTTGTATTTGCCTGCCTAGCAAGCAATAGCCGTCATTTCACCACCTTGGTTAACTACAGACCCGATATAGTCCGGCTATGAGTAACCCACTTCTAGCCAAAATAACCTTGAATTTGGTCATTTTTGAAAAATAACGAGATGTATGGCATTCCATCATGTAAGCAAAGTCAACAGTGATTACAAGGTGTTTGGTTTCATTTCTTTGACATGTTCATGTTCTAGATGACTAGTCTATTCTTGGGCTATGCTTCGACGTCTATTACATTTTCACTGACAGACCAAATTTTGCCTTGTTTTAGCCTAGACGTCAGGGCTGTGTCTTTTAAACTCATAATTGCTTGCTGGGTATGGAGGTATTCAATATATTAAATGTGTTCATCTTTCCTGGATCAAGGCCAACACATCCGGTCTGTCAGTGTAATCAGTGTGGAAAAGAAGTTATCAGCTAGGTGTTGATAGGAAAGGATCTAGTGTACGCTTGCTGACACCTAAACAAAGAACAATCCCAGCAATCCTTCACACTCATGCACACAAAGCCTCTGTGGAGATCACAGGGAAACTAGATTATACAAAACCGTGCAGCGTGAGCCTGGGAGACATCATTCTATCAAAAAGCTTTACTAAATGTTTAAAGACATGCATTGTCTGGAAAACACAGCCTGCTGTCAAACTACACAACCTCTGGCATTCTCTTTTGACTGAATCAGCTGTCTTTTACTGGTAATAAAGTATGCTGGATACGAGAAAAGTATTTGCATCAGCCAAGTTTTACACTCAAGGCTTTTACAGCATCCCTACGAGAACTGTAGATCTTATCTCTGATGATACAAGTTGATTCATACAGATCTGAGTAACATCTGCACTCTATTGGGAAGTTCAAAAGACAGACACTCACATACATGCTTTATGTCCTTAATAAAGCCCAAAGATAATACAGCGAGCTAATGATTGACTGCTAACCCTGGTTAGCAACAGGAATTCAACATCTCCTAAAACCAAACCTCCAGAAGAACAACAAGTGGAAGTTCCTCACTGTTTTTCTCATCATATTGGCTCCCTTTAAAGGTTATTCCGGGCAAATCAAACATTTATCACATGTATTTATCACTTATTTATTCCAGATGGAGATATTATCACATCTCTCTGATTTAGAGCTCTGATGTAATTAAGTGATGTATTTGTAGTGTGTCCCTCCATGACTAAAGTGCCGTGGAAACATGCCCAACCCGTGAAAAAGACAATCTGTTGAGACAGACAATATGAATACACACTTGTGTTTGTGAAAGAGACCGTAAAAAACCCGGAAATTCAGTTTAGTGTCCTGAGAGAGGGAAGCACATTTGGAATAGACATTTATGCCAGGCTTTGGCTCTGGCTCTCTCCAAATTGGGAGTAAATATAACCACTTGACCATGGCCAGGCATACTTGTGTGAAGGAGTTACATCTGTGCATCTAGTATCATCAAGAGTGTAGAAAAATCTTCCAGCACAGACACTCGACTGCTATCTCACCACAGAAGAAATCTGAGACTAGACAAGAAAATAAATATAATAGTCAATTCTAGACAACGAGGGTGAATAACAACAAATGCTGATGATATTCTGGCATTCAACGTGATGCCTGGTTTTTGCTGAAATTTAAAAGGACATTGCAACCGAAAATAAAAAAGAATCTGTACTTATATACTTATTCATTCAAACTCCATATGCTGTTAAATCAGTATAGAGATTTCAACAGAGGGGAAGATTATCACTGAATAACAATTTAATTTTGGTCTGTTCTTCACACAAACCTACTGCATGACATAAGAAAACTTCAGAATTAAAAGGGTTAGTTCACACAAAAATGAAAATTTTGCCATCATTTCCCTCATCTCATTTCCCTCTACCTCATGTCGTTCCAATAAGACCATAAGAATTAAGCTCAAATGTTCTGCGAAACACGAGAATGAACCTCATTGGTTCTTGGTGAAGCTCAAACGTTCTGCATAACACAAGAATGAACCTCATTGGTTCTTGGTGAAGCTCAAACGTGCTGCGTAACACAAGAATGAACCTCATTGGTTCTTGCTGAAGCTCAAACGTGCTGTGTAACACGAGAATGAACCTCATTGGTCCTTGGTGAAGCTCAAATGTGCTGTGTAACACGGGAACGAACCTCATTGGTTCTTGGTGAAGCTCAAATGTGCTGTGTAACACGAGAATGAACCTCATTGGTTCTTGGTGAAGCTCAAATGTGCTGTGTAACACGGGAACGAACCTCATTGGTTCTTGGTGAAGCTCAAATGTGCTGTGTAACACGAGAATGAACCTCATTGGTTCTTGATGAAGCTCAAATGTGCTGTGTAACACGGGAACGAACCTCATTGGTTCTTGGTGAAACTTAATGTACTGTGTAACACGGGAACGAACCTCATTGGTTCTTGGTGAAGTTCAAATGTGCTGTGTAACATGGGAACGAACCTCATTGGTTCTTGGTGAAGCTCAAACGTGCTGCGTAACACAAGAATGAACCTCATTGGTTCTTGCTGAAGCTCAAACGTGCTGTGTAACACGAGAATGAACCTCATTGGTCCTTGGTGAAGCTCAAATGTGCTGTGTAACACGGGAACGAACCTCATTGGTTCTTGGTGAAGCTCAAATGTGCTGTGTAACACGAGAATGAACCTCATTGGTTCTTGGTGAAGCTCAAATGTGCTGTGTAACACGAGAATGAACCTCATTGGTTCTTGGTGAAGCTCAAATGTGCTGTGTAACACGGGAACGAACCTCATTGGTTCTTGGTGAAGCTCAAATGTGCTGTGTAACACGAGAATGAACCTCATTGGTTCTTGATGAAGCTCAAATGTGCTGTGTAACACGGGAACGAACCTCATTGGTTCTTGGTGAAACTCAAATGTACTGTGTAACACGGGAACGAACCTCATTGGTTCTTGGTGAAGTTCAAATGTGCTGTGTAACATGGGAACGAACCTCATTGGTTCTTGGTGAAGCTCAAACGTGCTGTGTAACACGAGAATGAACCTCATTGGTTCTTGGTGAAGCTCAAACGTGCTGTGTAACACGGGAACGAACCTCATTGGTTCTTGCTGAAGCTCAAACGTGCTGTGTAACACGAGAATGAACCTCATTGGTTCATTGGTGAAGCTCAAATGTGCTGCGTAACACGAGAATGAACCTCATTGGTTCTTGGTGAAGCTCAAACGTGCTGTGTAACAGGAGAACGAACCTCATTGGTTCTTGGTGAAGCTCAAACATGCTGTGTAACACGAGAATGAACCTCATTGGTTCTTGGTGAAGCTCAAACGTGCTGTGTAACACGGGAACGAACCTCATTGGTTCTTGGTGAAGCTCAAACGTGCTGTGTAACACGAGAATGAACCTCATTGGTTCATTGGTGAAGCTCAAACGTGCTGCGTAACACAAGAATGAACCTCATTGGTTCTTGGTGAAGCTCAAACGTGCTGTGTAACACGAGAATGAACCTCATTGGTTATTGCTGAAGCTCAAACATGCTGCATAACACGAGAATGAACCTCATTGGTTCTTGCTGAAGCTCAAACGTGCTGCATAACACAAGATTGAACCTCAATGGTTCTTGGTGAAGCTCAAACGTGCTGCATAACACAAGATTGAACCTCAATGGTTCTTGGTGAAGCTCAAACGTGCTGTGTAACACGAGAATGAACCTCATTGGTTCTTGGTGAAGCTTAAACGTGCTATGTAACACGGGAATGAACCTCATTGGTTCTTGGTGAAGCTTAAACGTGCTGTGTAACACGAGAATGAACCTCATTGGTTCTTGGTGAAGCTTAAACGTGCTGTGTAACACGAGAATGAACCTCATTGGTTCTTGTTGAAGCTCAAACGTCCTGCGTAACACAAGAATGAACCTCATTGGTTCTTGGTGAAGTTCAAACGTGCTGCGTAACACGAGAATGAACCTCATTGGTTCTTGCTGAAGCTCAAATGTGCTGTGTAACACGAGAATGAACCTCATTGGTTCTTGCTGAAGCTCAAAAGTTCTGTGTAACATGAGAATGAACCTCATTGGTTCTTGCTGAAGCTCAAAAGTTCTGCGTAACACAAGAATGAACCTCATTGGTTCTTGGTGAAGCTCAAACGTGCTGTGTAACACGGGAACGAACCTCATTGGTTCTTGGTGAAGCTCAAATGTGCTGTGTAACACGAGAATGAACCTCATTGGTTCTTGCTGAAGCTCAAACGTACTGTGTAACATGAGAATGAACCTCATTGGTTCTTGCTGAAGCTCAAAAGTTCTGCGTAACACAAGAATGAACCTCATTGGTTCTTGGTGAAGCTCAAACGTGCTGTGTAACACGGGAACGAACCTCATTGGTTCTTGGTGAAGCTCAAACGTGCTGTGTAACACGAGAATGAACCTCATTGGTTCTTGGTGAAGCTCAAACGTGCTGTGTAACACGAGAATGAACCTCATTGGTTCTTGGTGAAGCTCAAGCGTGCTGTGTAACACGAGAATGAACCTCATTGGTTCTTGGTGAAGCTCAAACGTGCTGCGTAACACAAGAATGAACCTCATTGGTTCTTGGTGAAGCTCAAACGTGCTGTGTAACACGAGAATGAACCTCATTGGTTATTGCTGAAGCTCAAACATGCTGCATAACACGAGAATGAACCTCATTGGTTCTTGCTGAAACTCAAACGTGCTGCGTAACACAAGAATGAACCTCATTGGTTATTGCTGAAGCTCAAACATGCTGCTTAACACGAGAATTAACCTCATTGGTTCTTGGTGAAGCTCAAACATGCTGCGTAACACAAGAATGAACCTCATTGGTTCTTGGTGAAGCTCAAATGTGCTGCGTAACACGAGAATGAACCTCATTGGTTCTTGGTGAAGCTCAAATGTGCTGCGTAACACGAGAATGAACCTCATTGGTTCTTGGTGAAGCTTAAACGTGCTGTGTAACACGAGAATGAACCTCATTGGTTCTTGGTGAAGCTCAAACGTGCTGTGTAACATGAGAATGAACCTCATTGGTTCTTGGTGAAGCTCAAATGTGCTGCGTAACACAAGAATGAACCTCATTGGTTCTTGTTGAAGCTCAAATGTGCTGCGTAACACAAGAATGAACCTCATTGGTTCTTGGTGAAGCTCAAACGTGCTGCATAACATGAGAATGAACCTCATTGGTTCTGGCTGAAGCTCAAACGTGCTGCATAACACGAGAATGAACCTCATTGGTTCTTGCTGAAGCTCAAACGTGCTGTGTAACACGAGAATGAACCTCATTGTTTCTTGGTGAAGCTCAAACGTGCTGTGTAACACGAGAATGAACCTCATTGGTTCTTGGTGAAGCTCAAACGTGCTGTGTAACACGAGAATGAACCTCATTGGTTCTTGCTGAAGCTCAAACGTGCTGTGTAACATGAGAATGAACCTCATTGGTTCTTGGTGAAGCTCAAATGTGCTGCGTAACACAAGAATGAACCTCATTGGTTCTTGGTGAAGCTCAAATGTGCTGTGTAACACGAGAATGAACCTCATTGGTTCTTGCTGAAGCTCAAATGTGCTGTGTAACACGGGAACAAACCTCATTGGTTCTGGCTGAAGCTCAAATGTGCTGCGTAACACAAGAATGAACCTCATTGGTTCTTGGTGAAGCTCAAATGTGCTGTGTAACACGAGAATGAACCTCATTGGTTCTTGGTGAAGCTCAAATGTGCTGTGTAACACGGGAACAAACCTCATTGGTTCTGGCTGAAGCTCAAACGTGCTGCATAACAAGATAATGAACCTCATTGGTTCTTGGTTAAGCTCAAACGTGCTGTGTAACACGAGAATGAACCTCATTGGTTCTTGCTGAAGCTCAAACGTGCTGTGTAACACGGGAACGAACCTCATTGGTTCTTGCTGAAGCTCAAACGTGCTGTGTAACACGGGAACGAACCTCATTTGTTCTTGGTGAAGCTCAAACATGCTGTGTAACACGAGAATGAACCTCATTGGTTCTTGGTGAAGCCCAAACGTGCTGTGTAACACAAGAATGAACCTCATTGGTTATTGCTGAAGCTCAAATGTGCTGCGTAACACGAGAATGAACCTCATTGGTTCTTGGTGAAGCTTAAACGTGCTGTGTAACACGAAAATGAACCTCATTGGTTCTTGGTGAAGCTTAAACGTGCTGTGTAACACGAGAATGAACCTCATTGGTTCTTGGTGAAGCTCAAACGTGCTGTGTAACACGGGAACGAACCTCATTGGTTCTTGGTGAAGCTCAAACGTGCTGTGTAACACGAGAATGAACCTCATTGGTTCTTGGTGAAGCTCAAACGTGCTGTGTAACACGAGAATGAACCTCATTGGTTCTTGGTGAAGCTCAAGCGTGCTGTGTAACACGAGAATGAACCTCATTGGTTCTTGGTGAAGCTCAAACGTGCTGTGTAACACAAGAATGAACCTCATTGGTTCTTGGTGAAGCTCAAACGTGCTGTGTAACACGAGAATGAACCTCATTGGTTCTTGGTGAAGCTCAAACATGCTGCTTAACACGAGAATGAACCTCATTGGTTCTTGGTGAAGCTCAAACGTGCTGTGTAACACGAGAATGAACCTCATTGGTTCTTGGTGAAGCTCAAACGTGCTGCGTAACACGAGAATGAACCTCATTGGTTCTTGGTGAAGCTCAAACATGCTGTGTAACACGAGAATGAACCTCATTGGTTCTTGGTGAAGCTCAAACGTGCTGTGTAACACGAGAATGAACCTCATTGGTTCTTGGTGAAGCTCAAACGTGCTGTGTAACACGAGAATGAACCTCATTGGTTCTTGCTGAAGCTCAAACATGCTGTGTAACACGAGAATGAACCTCATTGGTTCTTGGTGAAGCTCAAACATGCTGTGTAACACGAGAATGAACCTCATTGGTTCTTGGTGAAGCTCAAACGTGCTGCGCAACACAAGAATGAACCTCATTGGTTATTGCTGAAGCTCAAATGTGCTGCGTAACACGAGAATGAACCTCATTGGTTCTTGGTGAAGCTTAAACGTGCTGTGTAACACGAAAATGAACCTCATTGGTTCTTGGTGAAGCTTAAACGTGCTGTGTAACACGAGAATGAACCTCATTGGTTCTTGGTGAAGCTCAAATGTGCTGTGTAACATGAGAATGAACCTCGTTGGTTCTTGGTGAAGCTCAAACGTGCTGTGTAACACGAAAATGAACTTCATTGGTTCTTGGTGAAGCTCAAACGTGCTGTGTAACACGAGAATGAACCTCATTGGTTCTTGGTGAAGCTCAAACGTGCTGTGTAACACGAGAATGAACCTCATTGGTTCTTGGTGAAGCTCAAACGTGCTGTGTAACACAAGAATGAACCTCATTGGTTCTTGGTGAAGCTCAAATGTGCTGTGTAACACGAAAATGAACCTCATTGGTTCTTGGTGAAGCTCAAACGTGCTGTGTAACACAAGAATGAACCTCATTGGTTCTTGCTGAAGCTCAAACGTGCTGTGTAACATGAGAATGAACCTCATTGCCAAGTTTTTACAGCAAAACTCGCCCAATACCGATTGCTACTCAAAACTAGCCAAAAACAAGCCCAATAGCTTTCCGGGTGGGGGGTTCTCTGGGAAAAATGGCATTTGGGGGGTAAAATATTTGTTATTTTGGCTGGACTGCCTGCTAAATTTCTCATTCCTGTGTCTGTATATCACATAATTGGGGTCGCTTCAACCCGCGGACTTGGCAACACAGTGCAGTTGAGTTCTGTTGACATTTGACAACTAACGTTATGCGTCGCTCCGTTGCTCTGATTGGTTGTAGGTCTATCCAATTGAGGTCTTTCCTGGTTCGGTTTAAACACGCCCCATAATCACAGCCCAACGGAGCAGTATCAGACTCAAATTCTGACTAGAATTGAGTATGACGACGTCAGGCTAGGTGACATGGGTATATAGCTCAAAAGTTAAATGACAAAATAAATAAATAACAATATTGTTATAATATAATTTTTATAATATCATTTATAAAAGCACATTGGCTTGGAGGTAAAACCAGGGAGAAATAAATAATTACTAAATAATAATTAATAAAATGATTACAGATTGCATTGTCTGTGTAAATTATTAATTATTATTATTATTATTATTAGACAGAGAAAATTGGACAAAAGCTTGGTGACCAAAAATTTACAGGTTCAAACCATATCACCACTGTGCCCTTGAGCAAAGTCAAATCTCAGTGACACCAGCGTATGGTATAAATTAAGTATAAAATAAAAAATATTAATTATCCTTACAGATAAAATTCTACGACACATTTATGTGTTTCTGTTGCATTCGATAAATGCTCACCCGGTGATCCGTTCAAGCCACAGTGTCATGCTCGTCCTCCCACCCCTGAAGTAATGAAAAGCTCTCGTAGCATTTGTGTTCCGTTTCCTTCGACTGCCCGCGCTCTTTACTGAGAACCATTCACCGTAGCAACACCACACAGTGTTTGTTTTCTCACAGGAAAATAAACCATCGGCGAAAATATTTGTGTCTTTGCAGAGCTGCCCATCTCTACAGTCAACAGGGGGCCTATCTCTCCACAATCCTATTTGTTTTTGCCCAAAGCTAATATTTAAATGAATTCCTCAGAGAAATAAGCAGGGATGTACATCATGCGGTTATATATCTTACATACCGCACACAAATACATTCTCATTGTAAATGTTTAGATTTCCACCAAAACAAGGCGATCTGGCAATGCAATTTTGCGGTTCCTCGTGACTGATCTGTCAGTCCCCCTCGCTGAAGGCAACATTTTTTGTTACACAGTCCAACTGTCAGTTTTACGACGCCACATCTGCTTTGAGAGACCAAGTGAGGTCTATTTATTATTTATGGTCATCCTCATGATCGTGAATGTGTTTCACAAATATGTGATGGTTTATTCATTAACTTAATGAATGTGTGGATGTTTTCGTTCCTTTCAACTACATCACTGCTTTTTCCACAACAATGGGGAATTGAGGCAGAAAAGCTGTAAAGTGTGGCATAACCCACATTGCTCGCATTCCTTTGAGCTCTTTTGTTGTTCGATGTGAGGTGTTTTGGTGTCACAGCAGGTAATCAAACTGCTCGGGGCTCATTTTTTATAAGGCTTCCTTCAATACATCAGCGCTTAAGTACGAGACAAAGAGATGTGGGACAGCACGGTTCAACTGGAAGTCAAACCATTCAAACTGTAATAGTCAAGCGCAAATATGCCACTGTTACAGACGTGACCTTCATTCTAATAGTATTCGAATCATTTCTGTTCTGTTATTAGCACGGAGGTTTAAGCAAATCAGACTTGAGTAAGTAGGGATTTCCAATGCAGATCTACATCAGATGCCATCACCCATGGACAAGCACAACCCTGGGCTGAAGACTTCTGACCTTTGAGGGAATGGAGTAGAGGAAGTGAAAAATGGCTGTGGAAGATTAGGTCATAGGCTAATCCAACGCCAGAGATATTGTGGCAGTTAATCTAATATGCCTCATAAGGTTCAGGAGAAGAGTGAATGTTCTTGAGGGAAAATGTTCTCTTTGGAAACATTGCAGCCTATAATTCACAAGAGGTGCAAGAGGACACCTGGACAGACTAATACATAAATCAACTAGGTTCATGACCTACTGACCTTATTATCAGATGCCGGATTCACAACACATTCTTAAGAATAAAACTCTTTTTTTATTGTGTAACTTAAAATTTAAAGACTCCTTTTCTTCTTCTTTTTTTCTTTTTTTAATTATTTAAAAATAAACAAATACAACAAAAATCTCAAATGGCGAGAAATTTAATGAATTGACTGGAATGATTTTAACCCTTAAACACATAAGTCATACGCCACCGTCCTCCTAATTCATTTTTTTAAGTTAGACATCAACCTTCTTAGTATTCCTCGATCAATTCATTATAAACAATATAACAAGAAGAAAAAAAATAACATTAATGCCTGTTTTCCCATTTATTTTTTCTAAAAAATTGTATAGGGTCACTAATGACCCGAGGTGTGTAACAGTGTAAGTATTTTTTTTTCTGCATAACAATAATTTAATCTTTGATGTCTGAATAAGTGCAAATCTGTCTGATACACAATGATGAAGTGACGTTTCACTCATAGGCTGAATCCGAAATTGCCCCCTATATCCTCAAATAGGGCACTATTTAAAGGGACAGCCATTTATAGTGGTGTCCGAAACCATAGTGGACGTTATTGAGTGCACTCATTCAATCCCACATTGCACCACAATAACGAGTGTACAGTCGATGTACACTCAACGGCTGTCCGACTTTATGCACTCATTTTCATTCACTCCTTCAAGTGAACTATATTAGTGGACTAACGTAGGTAATAGTGAATGAGGGTTTAGGGGGCGATTTCGGATTCAGCCATAGATACCACAGGAAGAAAACAAAAGAATAGGAAGTATCATCAGCAAAACTTGAAATGGCTCAGTGATTTACTGCAGAGCAAGTGCTGAAAGCAATCAAATATTAGTGTCACTGTCACCTGATGGTGGATCTGGTGAAGAAGCTGTCAGCGATCAAAATATTGATTTTGAAGATGTAAAAATTATAGGTTTGAGAAAATCTTTGATATCACAAATATGAGACAGATTCTGAATGTCCTGGGAAATGAGCTCTGACAAGGACAGTGATGATGGTAAAACACCTGCTCAAACTGAACCCTTCCAAGCTCCAAAATGTAACAAAATATGCTTTATTTTATTCCTCTGTAATTGTCACTCTAATATCAGGAGAGTTTTATACTATCGCGGCAGGTAGAGATCCATCCGTGTTCGATATAGATCCGGGTTGCTAAACATTAATGCATTTAAAAGTTAATATTATGGCATTATAATACTAAAACACATATTCCTACTAATATATTTCCTAGTACCTTACTATATGTCCAGTTACAAGTTAGCTAAATGGTTACAAGTAAAAACACATCTCACAGACATACATTAAAAAATTACATACTTTCTACTGACAAAAAGGATACACTTATCATTAAAATGTGGCAGTTATTTTAAGAAAATATTTGAGAATGTAAGAATTTACAAGAATTTTACTTTACCCCTTATAAATTTACCTAAAAGTCCCCATGAAATAAATTAAAAAAATTATTATTTTAGTATAAATATGTTAGCCTTAAATGAATCTATAAACTAGTATGCTCCAAAACAATGACAAAATTAACATTTAGAAGATAGTATCATTCAAAAATTACAGTCTCTCACATCCGCCAAGATGGATCAATGATTTTGATGACATCACTCTGCACTTCAGCTTCTCTTCAGATTTTCTGTCCAATCAAATGCTCTCTAGAATCTGAAGCGTCCCGCCCCCTACATTTTACACAGACGCTGAAGTTGCAGCTAAAATCGGTCACTTGATCACACATTTATTTTCTGCATGGTAAATGGCACATAGGGGATATATAGGGGATAGGGAGACGCGATAGAACAGAGCGAATCATATGTGAGATTCGGCACAGACCACAAAATGTACCGGACCCATTTGAATGCTATATTTTAAAGCGATATGGAGGAGATTAGGAGGAGAAATGGTTAGACAGACTCTGAACTAGAAACAGCACATGACGTGTAGAAGAGATAACACCAGTGCCATGCAGCAACATAAATTACATGCTTTTCAAACTACACATCCTCAGCATCATGATCATCACTGTTTTGCTTTAGTATCAGTTTCATATTATAACTAAAAGAGGGATTTGATATGACTGTTGCTGTCATAAGCTGTCAAATGCATCTTTGCTGAGTTTAATGGCTTCAGCCGAGCTGTGATATAAATTAAACACTATAAGGGGAGGAGCTGTTTGATATGTCCTGCCTTGTCTTCCTGTTTCAATGGAACTTAAGGCAACACATTGAATAATTCTGCATGTTTCAGGACACTTCAGTGGGCCTTTAAGAACTTTGTTTTTAAATTGTTTCTTTAGAAGAGTTTTGTGAAAAGCTTAACTGGGAACTGAGGTTTCCACTCCAATTAGATATAATCATTTTCTCTTGCACAGTAACTTCTTTCCCAGGCAAAAAAGCAAATATATTAGTACAAACTCTATTTGGACTATTCGCATAGATGACACACTGCACGCTGAAAATCTACACCTGTTTCCACTTGATTTGTTTTGGAAACATCTTGAAACGTATCTTCCAGCACACAGGCCAATAATCTACAGTCAGTCAATGTGAGTTGGGGGCTTCAGCGAGGTCCGCCATCACAGAAGAGCCCCTTTGTCCCCTCCCCATCTCAGGAATGCTGGGCTGATGGGAATCTCTCAGCGTGAGGCCACATTCCAGTCAACTCATCCCCGGCACACCTGCAGGGCACCTGGGGTCAGCTGCCTTCACCATGCATCACTGGACACAGGAACTGGGGTCGACACAAGCTCTACCTCCAAATTCTCCAGCTCCATTGATCCCAAAGTCTATCAAACTCACAACAGCATGAAAGTATGTCAGACTGAGTTTGGAACTTCGTGGTGACTGGACTCCATATACAGTCAAGTTATGTGCATCATACATCTATTGAGTGCCATTCATGTTTTAATTCCTAGATATGCATTTCAAATTCAACTGCTATGGACTTTGTCATGTAGAAATGCTGAGCAGATCAATATCTAACTACTTTTCAATAAATCCTTTATGGCTTTAAGAAACCACTGTTAGCCTTTGTGAAGCAGCTAGTTAACCTGTATCATTACGCATGACCTGGCTAAGTCTTTTTTCCACGACGGTGCATATGCTCAATATGATCCAATATGCTACAGGATCGAGAAACCGCATTGTCAGGTTTTCTCATCTGGTCTTTAAGACATACTATATTCACACAAAACGGCTCTGGTTATGTCTGTAACCCTTGTTCCCTGAGAAAGGGAACGAGCACTGCATCGGAGCGACGAATTTGGGGATGCTCCCTTAGCAACAGCGTGTCTGAAGTATGAATGAAACTATTCCAATCCTGATTGGTGTTGCGTCATGATGTAGATGTGATGGCATACCCGAAAGATACATAAGGGGGGCCGGCGCATAGTAACAGCAATTATCGTGATGAAGCATGCACTCCAGGCGTAACGAGGTGTGGCGACGAGACGCAGTGCTCGTTCCCTTTCTCAGGGAACAAGGGTTATAGACATAACACGAGCCGTTCCCTTTTGAGGGAACTCGCACTGCGTCGGAACAACGAATTTAGGGAACGAGTAACCACTAGGCCACACCGAGGGTCACCGAGATCCCAGGTTGGAACTCTGGAACGAGCCGTAGACCTCAATCTCCGAGCCCCACGGAGGAACCGTACAACCAGATGGTGCCTACCCAAAGGCCCATCACTCACAAGAGCGTGGAAAGCCCCAATGGCAGCCACGTACACCTTGAGTGTGGACGAGGTAAGACCCGTAGAGAAGCGATTTTGGAGGAACTCCGGCACTGAAGCCACTGGGCAGTTAACCGGGTCCACCTCATGCTCTCTACACCAAGTGGAAAGTGGCCTCGGCCACGTCTGCATCACTGAGAGAAAAACCACAGTGGACAGTGGGACGTCTCTCGAGACGCAAACAGATCCACTCCCACTAGGCCGAATCTCTTGCACATGGCCTCCACCACCTCTGGGTGGAGTCGCCACTCCCCAGGCCTCAGCCCCTGCCTCGACAGGACCCCTGAGGACATACATCGCTCTGAGAGACAACAGTTCTGCATAGAGGGCGCGACCTCAGACCCTCCTGATGATTCAGATACGAAACTACAGACGTATTGTCTGTTCGTATCAGGATATGGCGGCCGCGGAGGTCTGGGAAAAAGCTCCTCAGAGATCTGTAGACTGCCAGCATTTCCAGGCAATTGAATTGCCAGGAGGAATACCGGGTCTCCCACGGACCTCTCGCAAAGCGGCCGTCCATAACCACGTCCCAACCAGTGAGGGAGACATCAGTTGAAATGGTTTTCCGGCAACATGATGCTCCCAGCACTGGCCCCCGGGACAGGAACCAAGGTATCTTCCATATGACGATGGAACGAAGGCATCTGCGCGTTACCCTGATCATACAGAATGGTTTTCCCCTCGAGGGAAACCACTGTAGGGGTCTCGTGCAGCAGGCCAAAAGATATTCTGTTGGACGCAGCCACAATGAGCCCCAGCAGTCCTTAAAACTGCTTCACAGTAATGCTGTGGCCTAGCTTCAATTTAGAGACCACCGCCCGTATGGACTCGATACGCACGGGAAACAATTGTGCCCACAACGTAAGGAATCCCATACGACTCCCAGGAACATGGTTCTCTAAGAAGGCGTCAACACGCTACTGCGTGTAGAGTCTCAACCCCAAGCACTGAGAGCAGCCAAGGACAACACTTCAATGCCGAAATGCTGCTACTCGCGACTGGGCCAATATGAGCCCAATCGATGTAGTTCAGCACACGGATGCCCCAGAGACTCAGTTGGAGCCAGAGCTGCATCCATGCACCCGGGAATGTGCAAGGGGAAAGCCAGGCCATATGGAAGAACCTGATATTGGTACGTTTCGCCCCCGAAAGCGAACCTCAGGAACTTCCTGTGACACAGAAGGATGGATACATGGAGTATAAAGAGTCTAAAGTCAGTGGCGCGTTGTTCATTATGCTATTTTAAGGGCGCATGCTTGACCATAGCGTGCACAACGCGCATACACTTTGCTCATGTAATCTACACAGATGCAACAGTTATTTTTGCAAATCATAAATTGTTACACTAAAAAAATATTAACACATGAGATGACGGAAATCATTGTGGTGTGCCACGAAGATGTGAAAAAATAGGCATAAATCTAGCTTACAAATTATTCAGGCTAATTATTTATTTAACCGACGCTATTTTGGGTGGGTTTCTCCCATCCCCATACAACACAACTTCTCTGTCTTTCACTGCTCTTACAAGAACATCAGTCTCCTCGGCTGTGAACCGCTCCTGGCGTGCGCCTGGTAAATACGCCGTAATAATAGCAATCCATAATGGAACTTGCGCACCTGCTTTTAAAGGGAATGTTGGATGACGCTCTGATTGGTTTATTCACGTTACGCCCAAACCACACCTATGAATAATGAAGCTACTTCAGACCAACCCATTTTAGATTTGCGCCGGGCGCAAGAGCCATTTATCCCGCCGGGGAAATAGCAACAGCGCCGAGACCCGCCCACAAAGTTACTTGCGCTTTGCGCTTTTACACTTGCGTTTCAGATCGTTAAAATAGGGTCCATGGTCTGAATAGGCTGAATAAAAATATCTAACTCCTCAAAGTCAGATAATATTCCATTTGAATTCCTCAGAATTAAATGCAGCCATAATCACCAGATGATACTGATTTACTAAGTATTTATATGGTCTCGTAATCTACACGTTGCCTCAGCAATGCAAGATTCAAGCAGTTATAATACAATTGGCTTTCCTCCCACGAGACAAAAGTCAACAGACGCGAGGTTGAAACTCCCGAAAGGCGCACGGCTGTACGCGTCAAAATATTTCTCAATGAAAACAGCCACCACCCTCAGGAGCTGACTGCATGCCTCGCACCCAACCAGTATCACATGCACACCAATCGCGTGTGTCACTTTAATTGCAGACCCGTAACCTGCGCACTTCCTCGGCAACATGAGATGGAATCTTGCATTAAGAAGTGGCGAGTTCTCGTTATAACTTCAACTGCCTCGATGCTGAGCACATCTGATTTCTCAGAACCAGACTGCTCAAGCATCGGATCCTCCACCCCGGGGGAAGAAGCCGCAGCCCGGGCTTCCACACGGGGAGGGAGAACATCTGAACTGTCAGACGAAGACTGGGAAGATGACTCAGCAGTCCCAAATCTCGCTGACACGTCCATCTGTGAGCCCCATGACCGGCATCGCTGCACCGCCTCGGCGGATGCGGGACCCGATAACAGGGCTCACGAGGCTGGGCGGCCTCATTGAACACGGCCAGCCGCGAGCGAAGCACCCTGGGTGGCAGCTTATCACAATCGCCGCAGGAAATCTTCCTCGAAATCCGCCCTAGCGTGCTGCACGACCCAGGCACTGTACACAAAGCATACGTGTGTCCGTGCCTGACATATAACAGGGACACGGGTGCACACACAACGCTAGTATTGAGTCGCCATACTTTCTTTTATATATATATTCTTTTTTTGTGACAAACAACACCAAATAGACAGACAGTTTTGTACACAGAGCACTATGATGAAGAGCGATAACTGCCGTTACTATGCGCCGGCCCCCCTTATGTATCTTCCGGGTATGCCGCCACATCTACGTCATGACGCAACACCAATCAGGATTGGAATAGTTTCATTCATACTTCAGACACGCTGTTGCTAAGGGAGCATCCCCAAATTCGACGTTCAGACGCAGTGCGAGTTCCCTCGAAAGGGAACTTTAAACCAGGGGTCAGCAACCTTTTTGATATGAAGTGCCATTTTTTATTTATTTTGGAAATCGCTGAGCCATACTATATTGAAATAACTTCTTATTCTTTACAAAGTGCTATATTGACAGCAAAAAGTGGACTGAAGTGTGTCACCGCTGCAGCAATGTCGTGAGACTGTGCTTCCCAACTGAACCACTAAGTACAACCAAATGGATCCATCTGATCCATTGTGATTTTTTTCCCCTCATGTTTTCTCTCAATATGTGTGTTGTTATCTGGACTTAATGGGCTACATTTTTAGTAGTCATTACCTCAATCTTATGTGTCACATGATCTATTAGTAATCATTCTAATATGCTGATTTGATGCTAAAGAAACATAACTTTGTTGGAAGCATTCGACATACACCGATCAGGCATAACATTATGACAGGTGAAGTGAATAACACTGATTATCTCTTCATCACAGCAGTGGGTGGGATATATTAGGCAGCAAGTGAACATTTTGTCCTCAAAGTTGATGTGTTAGAAGTAGGAAAAATGGGCAAGCGTAAAGATTGGAAAGAGTTTGACAAGGGCCAAATTGTGATGGCTAGATGACTGGGTCAGAGCATCTCCAAAACTGCAGCTCTGGTAGGGTGTTCCCGGTCTGCAGTGGTCAGTATCTATCAAAAGTGGTCCAAGGAAGGAACAGTGGTGAACTGGCGACAGGGGTGGCCAAGGCTCATTAATGCATGTGAAGAGCGAAGGCTGGTCCATGTGGTCTGATAAAACAGACAAGCTACTGTAGCTCAAATTGCTCAAAAAGTTAATGCTGGTTCTGATAGAAAGGTGTCAGAATACACAGCACATCACAGTTTGTTGCGTATGGGGCTGCATTGCCGCAAACCAGTCAGGGTTTCTTCCGGGTGCGTGTGCATCACTTACCTGTGGAAAACATGGCACCAGGATGCACTATGGGAAGAAGGCAAGCCGGCAGAGGCAGTGTGAAGCCGGCAGAGGCCCCACCTCATAACTTACAGGACTTAAAGGATCTGCTGCTAACAGCTTGGTGCCAGCACACCTTCAGCGTTCTAGTGGAGTCCATGCCTTGATGGGTCAGGACTGTTTTGGCAGCAAAAGAGGCGGACCAACACAAAATTAGGAAGGTGGGGGGGGGATGGAAAGAATATAGCGTTTCTCACTGAATGCGCTTCCTGATGCGCGTGTATGTATTTCACTGTCCCTGTGGACCAAAAGAAACAAACGCAGACGCACAACACAGTGACGGCATTTGATCATAATAATATCATACAAGCGCAACGTGTTCATGATCATATTTATAAATCCTCATTATTTATACCATTATTTATACCATTGCCTGATGCATGCAAGATTTTTTTTCATTTAATACACAAGTTTTTGAGCCGTTTCCGCTCTACATCGTAAACTCCTCCCATCGATGCAATCCACTTCCGTTCTGGCTGGCTGGGTTTGTTTCGCTAGCTAGCTCCGTTGTGCCGACAAAGCACTGATATCGCAGTTACAAAGAGGATATAACGTTAAACAATTACAACATGAAGAAAAGTGGCTCGGGAACGACGTGTGCGGTAGTTGGTTGCAAAAACTCGAGAAAGCACCTGAACGAGTGGTTAGACAGAGAGTGCTACGACCACAAACCAGCCACGAAGAGGCAATGTCCATGCGCTCCATTGTTTACATTTTTTCGCAAGCCTGATACTGACTCGGAATCAAGGATTATCAAGGATAATCAGAGTGCCTCATGAGGTTTAGAATCTTGCCTTGTGTCCCTGTCTACCAACACCCAGCCATGTTGTTCATTAAATACAGATAAACACAACAAATACTGCATGCATTGTATTTTTTTATATTATATATGAATATTTTCATAGTAATGTAATTGTGTGGGCTGCTTTTGTATTTTACTACTTAATACCTGTTAGGATTAAACACGCAATCTTTCTTGTTGAAGCCATTTGTTTAGTTTCCTCGAAACAATTAATTCATCCAGTGTTATTTATGTACAGTATGAGCTTACTATGAATGATGAACTGTGTTAAAAGAAATTGTAGCACTCTAAGGAACATAAGGCCTATCATTCATGATCGTAGTTCAGTGCAATAATTAAATAATAATTAAACGAAATGAAATAACATCAAACTTTAATTTTCATTCAAACAGTACAGGCACACTGATATATTGAGATAATATACACAGCATAAAGAGATAATGTAATGTACCGGTAGTTTATTTTAGTTTTAAAATGCTAAGATATTTACACATTGACATTACACAACTGACTTTGTTGCTGTGCAGATATTGATATGCCTCGGAGGCTTTCAGATTGTCCATTGCTTTTCCATCTATTGCCATGGATTGCACGAAGTAGGAGCAAATCTTGCTGTACGTTATGCTGGGCCACGTCGTCATGTTATCCTCCCAGTTCTGCACTGAATTCGGGTGGGGGAGAGTAATGCCATCTCCAGTCAAAGTAGTAGAACTGTGTTCCCAAGCTAGCATCGTGATCGCTGTGTTTACACCGGCAGACGCTGCGCAAACCACTTCCGGCGGAAATGAAATGCATTTGTGTAGAGTAATGGCGCCGCCCACGATTTGGCGCGTTAACTTGTGTATCCCCATTCTTTGAATGCGCTGCGGAGAGATTCTGCTAAATTATCCGCCGTATGACTTTCTGGTGTGAATGCAGTCTGCAAGCACCTGCTCTTCAGCTCCCAATTTTTGTTAATGAAGTGTACAGTCAGACTCATAAACGGAGTCATGTTAACGCTGGACCACATATCGGTCGTGACGGAAAAGAAATCAAGGTCGTGTAGTTCCGCGATGATTTTCTCCTTGGTTTCGTTGAATAGCTGAGGAATTACAGCGTTTGAAAAGTATTTTTTGCTCTGAAGTTCGTATTGTTTATCCAACGACTGAAGCATTTCTCTGAAAGCAGGTTTATCTACAGTGCGGAGCGGCGCGTTTCTCACTTTCTCTTTTGTATTTGGCCATTTTTGAGAAAGCCTCTGCAATACCCAACTGACTAGCTGGGCGTTTGCGTTCAGAAGACACAAGTTGGGTATACGCGGCTGGATGACATGTCCGGAGATGACTGTGGAGATTCGAAGTGTTTGCCCATTTAACACTTATTTTTTTTATCACAAAGCCTACAAATGGCTTCATCCAAATTATTTGGTTCACCTTTTTCATTCGGCACGAATCCAAAATATTCCCAGATCGGCGATGTAACATTTTGTTTTCCAACAAGCGCCATGGCTAAACTCCAACGTGCTGAGTTATGCTGAAATCCGCCAGTCTAGCGGAAACGCCATACATGGTAATGTAGCGGAGATTTGTGTATTAACATAAAACAATGTTATAAATTTGTATGTTAGGCTATAAATTACTGTCACAACTTTTGTTATTATTGTTTCACGTGTACAAAAAACTGCACTTTTTACTTATTTTGTTTATTCATTCACCTGGTATGTGACGTCACACAACCGCCGGTGGCACTTCACAAAGCCACCGCGGTGGTGCGGTGGTCATGACAACCGTCCCAGCCCTAATCACAATATTCCTTTCCTGGAATTTTCACTTGTGCCGATGCCTACCCTTGTCTAAGGCTACCAATCTCTGTTTTTAACAGTTCACAGCAAAGATCCTTGAATACCTTGTTAAAGACCTCCATGTGATGTGACTGCCTGAGTGAAAGTAAATGACTGCTGAAAGATGAAGATGGCTGCCCTTATTTTCCTTCCCACATTAGGCCGTATAAAAGTGAGGGTGTAGTGCACAGTAATGCACTACACGCTGAACAGATCGTGTGTCAGATGAGCTCTTTGTGACATCGTCTCTCACACAAGCTGCTCCGTTTTTGTGACCTAACCGCACTGAGCAACATGTTTTTGTGGGAAGCAAAATGATACTAGTGCAGAACAACAGGCTCTTACCGCAAAGGCTAACGGCACAATGAACGCACCTTGGCTGTCCTGGTCTAAAACAATCAGTATTTATGACCACTGTTGAAACATGCCCACCCAAATGAGGCTTAACAGTTTGGTGGCCCAGCAAACAAGGGTGTGCGATCTCTCTGTCACTCTTTCCCGCCCCTGGAAAATCATTTGCTGGAGGAAGTTTGCTCACATATTGAAAACCGCCAGCCATTGAGAGCTCTGTGCTTTCAGAGCAAACAGGAACAATGGACATTTTTGCAGGGGTTGAGCAGCAAGGTGAACAAATCTCCTTCTTCTACACAGAAACAGCTTCTTTTCCTGCTCATTAGAGTTGGGAAAACTCAAACAGCCCTGCCAGGGCCTCTGCAGCCCCAGAGCCCAAAAACAAACAAGCAGCAAGAAAAGAAAAAGAAAAAAGAAAAAAGCCACTCAGTCGTTGGACAAGCAGTTTGTTTTCCCTCTGTAGAGAAGACAGAAGTCCCAATCAGCTCTTAGTGCGGACACAGCTGCAAAGATGTGCGGACTGTGCTGTTGTGTGTGGGGATTTGTTCTCTAGCTGTGTATCTAGCGCCCTACTGGCATGGGAGGGGTTCAAACAAAAGGGTTTTAAGGGCAAAGTTAAATTGAGCGCTTTTGTAAGGATCCAATAACTCTACCTCACAGCACGAAAGGTCTCATGCTCTTTAGCATTGCATACGATCTGCAGGACCCAGGTAAAACCCAAACGGATTCCTGCAATGGGTTTGGAAGAACTGCTGATTTTATAACCCTCATCAACTCCCAAAACAAAACCGTCTCACTTTCCGTTCTCTGGAGAGGTGTTTTTTTTTTCTTTTCTTTTTTTTTCTCTCATGTAGGATCTGAGTGCATCTGTTAAAATCCCATGGCCGTGCACCATCTAAGACATCAGATGGCCACTCGCTAATAGTTTTCACTGATTGGGACCAGGTGGTGGTGATGCAGTCATACTGACCAATTTAAAACCCAGCTGGGTGAATCACAAGCAAACCTGTCCAAGTAACCATGGCAGCTCATGGCGCACACGTGACAGTCCGGTACCGCTTTTCCTCTTCCAAATGCACACATAAAAATAGACAAAATTGGATTGCTAGTGCTTAAGTAAAATCAAGAGACCTCATTCTCCACACAAACACATTCTGACACACTACACTATTCAGTTAATGTGCATTAGCGATGATTTCAGAGTAATGCACTGTAATGTACTCATTTATACCAATTTCTGCTCTCACAAAGTGCCTTTATATAAACTCTCTGTGGTGTTTTCTGGTAATCATTAATGTCTGGAAGGATTGATTTCGAGTTAAGACCCACTCAGCAATCACTCTGTGACTATATTTTTCCTCTTGTTTGGTTGTTGTCTGTTTTCCCTCTCTGTCAGAGATAGTATTCCAAAGAGAAGATATGGCACCAAACCCTTAGGAGCTATCCTAAGAAATTACTTCAAAATCAGCAGACAGGGGAGGATAAGAATATATACACATGCACATATATGCATGTACACATATATGAAGACAATAAAAAAAAAAGAAATCAATACTTTCATTCAGCAAGAATGCATTAAATTAATTAAACGTAACTACATTTATAGCGTTACAAAAGATTTATACTTTTAAAAAATGCTGTACTTTTGAACTGTCTATTTATCTCACGAGGATACATGTGTATTTTTACATATAGTTCTACCACACATACATTTATTTACATTTTCATACACACTAAAACGTATAATATAGACATATTGAGTGCACTAATGTAAATTAGTTAGGTATGAACAACTTTACCAACGTACAAATTTGTAGGTATTCCTATTTATGAATATTAAAATCATGGCATGGCATTAAAATAATGTTTTGACTCTATTGTATTCAATTGTCATAACAATGACATGTTTTCAATCACATTTATTAAATGCAGATCTACTTAATAAGAAATAATAACATTTCACTCTGTTCATGACTTCTGCTACAAACTCAAATCGGAGGACTACATAATACATAAACAAGACACTTTAAAACCTTAAAATGAATAACATTTCTTAACCATTTTGTAATATTTCGTTTGCTTGCCGTGAGACAGAAAAGGCATTTTCTCTTATACCGTGACTGACAATATTTCCAAATTCAGCCCTTTATCCAGCGATCTTCATCCCCCTTCTCAGAAGCCACCGTAAACGTCAAATCCTGCGCTCGTTATGATGAATTCAAATAAAAAAAATCCTCAAAAAACGTTACGACATGTTTTTACAGCAGTGACATCAAATTCTCATTGGCTCTTCACTCTTAAAAATAAAGGTTCTTTGGCAGGGTGTATGGTTCCATGAAGAACCGTTAATATCCAAAGAACCCTTCCACTGCACAAAAGGTTCTTTATGGCGTAGAAATGTTCTTTAGACTATAAAATAAAAAAATGGTTCTTCTATGGCATCGCTGTGAAACCCCCTTTTTGGTTCTTCCTGGCAGCTTTATTTTTAAGAGTGTTCCCTGCTTCGTCACAGATGATATCATGTACATTTGAAATTGGGAGTGAAACCAGATTAACATTTTCATGGATTAATAACTTAAATTCTGCACTCATCCAAAACTATTATATACCACCAGAGACTGCAACACATCATCATTTGAATTACTTTTGACACCGCTTTTGACATTTTCGCAATACATAAATTATTGTGATTACACATGTCAGTCTGATATGTTTTTCTTCATTACTGTACGTAGTTTTAACAAATGGTTATGGGTAGGCTTAGGGGCAGGAGAAGGATTAGTGTCTTAAAATATCTTTATAAGGCCCCACTTTATATTAAGTGGCCTTAACTACTATGTACTTACATCAAAAAATAAGTGCAATGTACTTATTGTGTTCATATTGTATTGCAAAAGACTTTTGTTGATATTGAGATGGGATACGGGTAAAGTTAGTGACAGGTGTGGGTAAGTTTAAGGGTAGGGTTAGGTGTAAGAGAAGTGTCAACAGCTAATTATTAATGTAATTACAGAAATTAATTGCAGATGTAATTTCATGCAGGTAATTTAAAAAATTTAAGTTCAATGTAAAAACACGTATGTACACAATAAGTGCATTGTATCAAATTATTAATTAAAATATCAGTAGGCCTACATAGTAGTTAAGGCCACCTAATATAAAGTGGGTCTCTTTTTAATGCTATACTGTTACTAAAATGGTCTCTGACCATTACTTTTATTAGGGCCCGAGCACCATCTGTCTGTTTATTCTTTTTATATTCTGTATAAAATGGGTATGTTTAAGTGTGGGAGTAGGGTTAAGGGATCTTACATGTATCTATAAAATGGTAAAAGGGAAATTATACAGATAGCTTTATAATATAAAAGATTAGTAAATATTTAATGTGTAGCTGTAAAAACTTAATAATGCTATGTTTAAATGTTGCCAATACATCCATATTTTACGTTTTACCATCGAAGTTAATACCTACGTATTGTAACGGTTACCAGCTGGAGTGCCCTTGAGAGCCACCAGAGGGCACTCCACACATAAGACTATGATCACTCACAAACTACATTTCCCATAACTCACTGCCGGGACTCATCATCACTTATCACTGATCACATTCACCTGTACCTCATTCACTGATTGCATTCACCTGTGTCTCGCCATCCTGTTAGTCTCTGTCTATTTATACCATGGTCATTCATTCACTCACCGCAAAGTCTTGTCTATACGTTACCCTGCATTTCTGAGCACTCTCCTGATTTTCTTGTTTCTTGTTTTTTGATATCTTGCCCTGTTCCCTGGATTACTCTCTTGCCTCTGGTCCCTGCCTGTTTTGTTTGTTTGTTTCTTTGTTTTGACGGCCTGTCTGTGTATGACCCTTGCCTGTACTTTGGATTACGCCTCTGGATTGCCCTCAAATAAAGCTGCATTTGGATCCACCTTCGAGTCTCGGAGCAGTTCGTACAATGATTAACAATGAGACCAGACTGGGTTCCTCAAAAATATTAAGCAGCACAACTGTTTTCAATATGGATAATAAGAAATGTTTCTTGAGCATCAAATCATCATATTATAATTATTTCTGAAGGATCATGTGACACTGAATAAACTACATTTTAAAATATATTAAAAAACGCAACAACAAAAAATAGAAAATTGTTATTTTAAATTGTAATAATATTTCACAATATTACTGTGTATTTTTTAAATATTATTATTATTATTATTATTATTATTATTATTATTATTAAATATAATTATGGAGCCTTGTCCATTCTTACCAACTCTATATGCTTTGGTATCCATGTGTATGAATATTACACATATCCAAAACACACATCATGTTTATTTGACTTAATAATCCATGTGTGTTTGTGAACTCTTGTGTGTGTCTGGTTGACGATGTGTCTCTGCCAGGGCTTGTGTTTGTGTTTAGATGCATATGGAGCTTGCAGGACTAAGTGAGCATTACAAGGCCAGCTGAGGAGTCCAGCGAGGGACCACAGGCTTGCATGCTCTCCCAACCCTTCCATTTAGCCCTGCGCAGAGCTGTGATTACAGCAAGAGAGGGGGAGCAGAAATGAGCCAAGGAGGATGTGCTGGCAAACACAGACAGCTGTTTAAAGCCTGAGAGGAGAACCCAGTCTGCAGCGGGTTAACTAACACTCTCTATGTGGGCCAGTGGAGCAGCCAGCGCACGTACACACACCACTCACATACATGTCCTCTGAGGTTAAATAAATAATGGCCATGTAGTTTGTGTAATAAAGTACCCAATCTACTCTGGTTCTTTCTATGAATCCTGATTAAATCCATTTGCACAGTTTCATATGCAATTTAGGGTTCAAGTTCACACAAGCAGAGCCAAACGAGGACAGACGGTGGTGTCTTAGTGGTAAACACGCAGCGTTCTCGTCTGGAGCTTCTAGACAGGGGACTTTGTCTCTCTTCAAAGCCACAAGGCTCCATATTTCAGCGGCTAGAGCTTGCTGGGCTGTCAGCCACCCTGAAGCCCACACGCTGATTGTGAAATGGGGAGGAGAGGGGCAGGCCTCCTACCAAGCCTTGTTTAGCGCCTCAGGTCTTTGTCCTTCTCTGGACCGCCGCCACCTCATGCCATCAGAGGCCAAAAACAAAACATGACCCTGTTCTTCAGGCTCAATAACAAAACAAGGACACAATCGACGTGAGATTCGGCTCTTTCAAGAAGACTGGCCTTTCTGGCGGACATGCATTTGTGAAAACAAGCTGTGGCTCTTTGTCCTGTGATGTCCTATTTTTCAGCATTTGGAAGCAACAAAAAATTTTTTTTTTGGCTTACAACATCTCCACAGAGCATTAGATTAAGAAGTTATAGTCCTGAAGAAAATCGAATAGGTTAGATTTCACTTGATTGAATTTATATTCAAGCAAAATCATGCGCTTAGCCCACAAGTTCTGATTAATTGAAAAACTTGTACCAATTTGTACCAAAGGGTGTTCTAACAGAAACTAACAGAAGTTTGGTGTTTGTCGTGCTGTGTATTCCTGCCCTCAGTTTGATACAGTCTTGTTCCTGCCTGGATTACCTGCTCAGACCATTTGGGATCTTGCCTTTGGACTGTGTGTTTGTGGCACTTGGCATTTCCTGGATACCCTTGACTCTCTGCAGCATTGATTCTTTGGCTTGCTCTATTTCCACCAGCTAACTTTAATAAATTCTTCACTGCATATTGCAACTGCATCTGTCTCATTTGTCCCTGGCATTCTGTCCTTTTTAGGGTCTCATCCTTTTGTTTTTGGTTTGTTTACATGTCTTTGGTCCGTGTTGTGTTCATATTTCATTCGAACCGCACCAGAGTTAGTTTGGAAATGGATCAGGTCCCATCTTTTCAGCACTCTTGGTCCGCTTGTTTGGAGCACACCAGGGTTCAAATGGCGGCGTGCACATGTTCAAATGAACCCCACTAACAGAACAATCGCACCAGGGTTTGTTTTAATCAAACCAAACATGCCAAGTGTGAACGCACCCTTAAAGATTTATTTCCCTGTGAGCCATTTTATATGAATTGACAATGAACATGTCAAAGTGGAACCAGGTAAAAGAATTTCCCAGAACGATTAGTTCAAAAGAACTCAAATCGACTTCAATTTGAAACTGTAGCCCAAATCTAACAAAGCACATCCATCTATGTGACACGTCTGGAATTGTGTTTCTGGTTTGAAAGGTGTAATTGGAGGACAATAATGTCACTTGTTAAAGATATGTACAAAGCAAAGGAGAGGACCCAAGGAATGCCCTTCAACGGCAATAACTCAGGCTTAGAGCTGAGTAAATTGGTTACCAGAGGCTGGTGTTGGGTATGGTTCAGCTTTAAGCCACTGCCTCAGAGTGAGGGGAGTACGGCTCAAAGGTTAACTCTATTATTGCAGGTTTTTGAACTGGAAAAAAGGGGAATTGGAGTTTTGATTGGAAACAAATGTCAGGGGAGATGGGCTTGCGAGGGATAGGTTGGGTTCTCTTGGACCAGAGACACTATCTGAAATAAATGTCCATGTCTTTGTTAGATGCACCTCTGTGAGGTGTTTAACGGGAAATTAACTTATTATCCCAATAAGCACAGAATATCAAGACTCATCTTCTAAACTACACTGAGCCCTAGAATAAAGAAGTCAACAAAAAAATAAGTGGCTTCTTTCACAGACACCCACAGGTAGCCTCTTTTTCTACTTAACACTCGCAGACAAATGTCTCCAAAGGTCACATCAGACAGAGAGCTTGATGGGGCTCCTATTTTACTTCCTGTCAAATCCCCCACCACCCGTGCTTGACCTCGCTCCTAAAACAGCACTCAAGCCTTTCCGCATGGCTAACCCGCAGGGCCCTCACTCCTAAAAAAATCCACCTCCTTGCACTGTTTCAGAAACTTTTGTTGTTACTTTTGAGAAAAGGACCTCTGAGAGGTAAAGGAGACTCAGAGTTTGTCACCTGGTTCTCTATTTCCCGGGACCCCCTTGGCTTTCAACGCAGCCAGCTTGTCAGCCAGTTTGATGGAACGGTCATGCTTCTAGTGAGAGAGGAAGAGATGTTTTGTCATCCCTGTGTTGAGTAACATACCCAGAGAAACCGCTTAATGCATTTCAGGTTAAATCGCTGACTACATACAGTACATTATAGTGTGGTGTGTATTCTTTGAGGCAGAAACTCACTGTGATTTGCAGCAAAACCAGTGTAGTGAATTACTCATAAGGGGCATTCACATTTATCATTCTTTGGCAAATTTTCATGGGTAAAATCCAATCATTTCAATAGGAATCCACATGATTGGAAATTTTGCAAAGGGTTCAAGTTGGTCATGCAAATTCACCACGTTGGCCAAAAGAAACTTGGTTTGAAAGTGACTTTTGTGTGAACCAGAGTTACGTTAATCTAATATTTTCCATCACTGACTGAATTTTTTTAGCAGTGACGGAAATTCTGAAGGCTGTCCAGTCAGTGAGCTCCAGTGTTGCAGCAGAGCGTGGGTTCAGCCTCCAGAACAAAATTAAAACTGCATCTGAAAACCTTGGCAGCTGACTTGTTGCCTCGCTGCCTTATCAGGCAATGATTTGTAAGTGCATAAGTAGGCACCTCACAAAACTAGCCTGATGGTATGAAGTAAGCAAATATTGAATTACTACATTAGTAATTTCTTCTAGAAATGACATCAGAAGTGGAAAACATTGGTCAAAAACTTACATTTACACACAAACTGACCAGCAACCACAACTTTCAGACGGTATCTTTCTTTTTCTAGCTCAACTGTCACCGAATGGAATGCATAGGATTGTGGGATACATATATGCTGCCTTCAAAAATCAATCAGATGAAGGTTTCTCAGGAGGCAGGAAGTGAAGCTAACATTGGATTCGGACGTGCCTAGATGCCTTCCTACTTTGAAATGTGTCCTCCAAAGGTATAATTTTCCTGACGCAGCTGCCATCTGTCCGAGGCAAAGACGCAAAATCTAATGACAACAGCCTCTGCATCAGTCTCCCTTGATGAGTTTGATGACGCAGTCAGTGCGGAAAATAAAAAATATTTTTTTCTTGTATATCTGTTGTCCATCCATCCATCCATCTTCTTCCGCTTTATCCGGGGCCGGGTCGCGGGGACAGCAGTCTAAGCAGAGATGCCCAGACTTCCCTCTCCCTAGACACTTCCTTTAGCTCTTCCGGGGGGACACCGAGGCGTTCCCAGGCCAGCTGGGAGACATAGTCCCTCCAGCATGTCCTTGGTCTTCCCCGGGGCCTCCTCCCGGTTGGACATGCCCGAAACACCTTCCCGGGAAGGCGTTCAGGAGGCATCCAGAACAGATGCCCGAGCCACCTCAGCTGTCCCCTCTCAATGTAGAGGAGCAGCAGCTCTACTCTGAGTTCCTCCCGAGTGACTGAGCTTCTCACCCTATCTCCTGCGGAGAAAGCTCATTTCGGCCGCCTGTATCCGGGATCTTGTCCTTTCGGTCATGACCCAAAGCTCATGACCATAGGTGAGAGTAGGAACGTAGATTGACCGGTAAATCGAGAGCTTCGCCTTACGGCTTAGATCTTTCTTCACCACGACAGACTGCTGAAGCTGCACCGATCCGTCTGTCAATCTCCCGTTCCATCCTCCCCTCACTCGTGAAGGTGCTGATCCCCATCCCAGCCGCTTCACACTCGGCTGCAAACCATCCCAGTGCATGCTGAAGGTCCTGGTTAGAAGGGGCCAACACGACAACGTCATCCGAAAAGAGCAGAGATGAAACCGTGTGGTCCCCAAACCTGACACCCTCCGGCCCTTGGCTGCGCCTAGAAATTCTGTCCATAAAAATTATGAACAGAACCGGCGACAAAGGGCAGCCCTGCCGGAGTCCAACATGCACCGGGAACAAGTCTGACTTACTGCCGGCAATGCGGACCAAACTCCTGCTTCGGTCATACAGGGACCGAACAGCCCTCAGCAAAGGACCCCGGACCCCATATTTCCCGAGCACCCTCCACAGGACGCCGCGAGGGACACAGTCGAATGCCTTCTCCAAATCCACAAAACAAATGTGGACTGGTTGGGCAAACTCCCATGAACCCTCCAGCACCCTGTAGAGGGTATAGAGCTGGTCCAGTGTTCCACGACCGGGACGAAAACCACACTGTTCCTCCTGAATCCGAGGTTGCACTATCGCCGAATTCTCCTCTCCAGTACCCTGGCATAGACTTTCCCGGGGAGGCTGAGAAGTGTGATCCCCCTATAGTTGGAACACACCCTTCTTAAAAAGAGGGACCACCACCCCGGTCTGCCATCCCAGTGGCACTGTCCCCGACCGCCACGCAATGCTGCAGAGGCGTGTCAGCCAAGACAGCCCCACAACAACCAGAGACTTGAGGTACTCAGGGCGGATCTCATCCACCCGTGGTGCCTTGCCACTGAGGAGTTTCTTGACCACCTCGATGACTTCAGCTTGAGTCCTCCTCTGAGCCCCCAGCCTCTGCTTCCTCAATGGAAGACGTGATGGCGGGATTGAGGAGATCCTCAAAGTATTCCTTCCACCGTCCGACAACATCCCCAGTTGAGGTCAACAGCCGCCCATCGCCACTGTAAACAGCGTTGGTAGTGCACTGCTTCCCCCTCCTGAGGCGCCGGACGGTTTGCCAGAATCTCTTCGAGGCCAGCCGATAGTCCTTTTCCATGGCCTCACCGAACTCCTCCCAGGCCCGAGTTTTTGCCTCCACAACCACCCGGGCTGCAGTCCGTTTAGCCTGCCAGTACCTGTCAGCTGCCTCAGGAGTCCCACAAGCCAGCCAGGCCCGGTAGGACTCCTTCTTCAGCTTGACGGCATCCCTTACTTCCGGTGTCCACCACCGGATTCAGGGATTGCGGGATTGAGACCTTGCGTCCACAGCTCCGAGCGGCCGCTTTGACAATGGAGGTGGAGAACATGGTCCACTCTGACTCAATATCTCCAGCCTCCCTCGGGATCCAGTCAAAGCTCTGCCGGAGGCAGGAGTTGAAGATCTCTCTGACAGGAGACTCGGCCAAATGTTCCCAGCAGACCCTCACAGTACGTTTGGGTCTACCGAGTCTATCCAGCTTCCTCCCCCGCCCATCGGATCCAACTCACCACCAGGTGGTGATCAGTTGACAGCTCCGCCCCTCTCTTCACCCGAGTGTCCAAGACATACGACCGCAGGTCAGATGAAACGACCACAAAGTCAATCATTGACCTACAACCTAGGGTGTCCTAGGGTCGTAGGATGGACACCCTTATGCTTGAACATGGTGTTTGTTATGGACAAACTGTAACTAGCACAGAAGTCCAATAACTGAACACCACTCGGGTTCAGATCAGGGGGGCCGTTCCTCCCAATCACACCCCTCCAGGTTTCACTGTCATTGCCCACGTGGGGGTTGAAGTCCCCCAGTAGAACTACGGAGTCCCCAGTCGGAGCACTTTCCAGCACCCCTCTCAGGGACACCAAGAAGGTCGGGTACTCTGCACTGCTGTTCGGCCCGTAGGCACACACAACAGTGAGAGACCTATCCCCGAGCCGAAGGCGCAGGGAAACGACCCTCTCGTTCACCGGGGTAAACTCCAACACATGGCGGCAGAGCTGGGGGGCTATAAGCAAACCCACACCAGCCCTCCGCCTCTCACCATGGGCAACTCCAGAGTGGTGAAGAGTCCATCCTCTCTCGAGGAGTGTGGTTCCAGAGCCCAAGCCGTGCGTGGAGGTGATTCCGACTATCTCTAGTCGGAACCTCTCAACCTCACGCACAATCTCAGGCTCTTTCCCCGCCAGCGAGGTGACATTCCATGTCCCAAGAGACAGTTTCCGTGTCCAGGGATCGGGTCGTCTAGGCCCCCGCCTTCGACTGCTTCCCGATTCACTTTACACCGGCCCCTTACGGTCCCTCCCGTGAGTGGTGGGCCCACGGGAAGGTGTCCCCACATCGCTCCTTTGGGCTGAGCCCGGCCGGACCCCGTGGGGGAAGGTCCGGCCACCAGGCGCTCGCATACGAGCCCCAACCCCAGGCCTGGCTCCAGGGGGGGGCCCTGGCTGCGCCGTACCGGGCGACATCACGGTCCTTGTTTTTATTTTCTGCATAAGGGGTTTTTGATATATATCTGTTGTCTTTCTTTATAAATAAATGCATAATCTTGCCCTCATGCTCGTCCTGTAGGTTCATTATTAAAAATTTAAATGGGACTGAAAAAAAAAGTAAATGAAAATCGTATTGTCATTAAAATATGAAAATTAAAATGAGAGGCAATAAAAAAAAGTCTAACACGACCTCTGGTGTGAGCTATGCTTCATATATCTCTACACTATTGACAATAATCAATTTAATAGTCCTTTTTTATTATTATTTGCCAGAGAAAATGTGCAAAAATTACACTAATGTGATCACTCCGATAGTGTGCAGGATTTCCTTTAACTTTTGAGATTTATCTAAAGTACTAAAAGAATTGTTAATGGAATAATTCAAGAACAGAATCATTACGAGGATTCTGAATCATAATCGCTAAATTATTTATGATTTCCATGCTTTTAGCCATCCAGAAACCTACGCAGCTCTTATCAGGATGTGTGCTGTAATAGTGATCTAATCCGATTTCTGAGGTACAAGCCACTAACAGTGTTGTGATCTCAGCTGATAGTTATTAACACGTAGCGCTTCAGAGCAACTAAAGAGTGAGAGTTAGCCTCATACTGCTAAAGTCTGGAGCGAGTTTCCTTCCTGGCAGTCTCTTTGGTGTGTGTATTATTACTCACACATTTGTATGACATTAGGCACTGCTGGTCTGCTGAGAATAAACTGCAGTACCTGCCAAGCAGCACGAGGACATGCTAAGCGTACGTTGACCTTTTTGGTAAAATTCTCACATTAGAGAGTCTCGGTGTAGTGTTCATGAATTGTGCATGGCACGAAGAGGAAGCCGTCAGCGAGTTTCAAAACAGACCAGGGTATTTTGCGTCTCTCATTAAATGAATAAATAATAAATAAACAAAATTAGCATTGCAGCAGTTGGTCCCATACGCCGCTTAACGACTGTAGCAACTGTCACGACAACAAACTGTGATTTGGATAATTAGGTTTCCAGGGTAATCTGCCTATCTGATTATAGGATTTATTTATAACCAAATGCAATGACTGCCTTTACAACATCACACTGCCACTGCGATGAGTGATTCTCTTATGTAGTGTTTGTTATTGATGCACAGTATCAGCAAGCTAAAAAAAGATGTATAGTATGTATAATGAAAGCATAATTTATAACCCTGACCTTCATCTGAAGGGGTTTGTTTTGTGATCAGTGAACTGTACATTATCTTGCTTATTAGCCTACACAGAAACATACTAAAATTAATAAATAAATGGATGTGAAATATTGAATCGAGTTGATATTAATTTATTATGCGGGAAGATTTAAAAAAAAAAAAAACTTTTACCAGCTCAAGCTGGTCCGCTTGTCTCCTAGCCTGGTCAGGCTGGATATAAATGGGTATTTACAGATGTTCAGGCAGGGATACCACCTGGCCACCTAAGCCTAACCAGCTGAACACCAACCTGGTCAGACTGGGAGACATCTTAAACCAAGCTGAGGCTGGTTGAGCAGGTTTTTAGTAGGGAAAATAAACTTAGGAGTGATAAGACAGACATGTAACCAGCTTGGCTGTGTACAGTAATTCTGGTTATTATAGCTTAGCAGATATTATAAACAAATATTTGACTCCAGAATGCTTGACTGACTAATCAAGTACTCAAGAGTGGCACTTAACAGTTAAAGGTCGGGAAGGCAACTTGTTTCATTAACACTTTTTGTTATTCTGGTTGAAACTCTCTTCACATCCTGATAGCAATCGATAATAAAAGTGGTCTAAATATTAAAACATGTACATATATCTTCTGTTGAAGAATCAGGGCCAAAAAAAACGTTTGTCCAATCATTGCATTTGGACCGATGTCTTACTTGCCTGTCAACATATGTATTTCCATACCTCCGCATATTCTGCTCGTTCAGACATCACAGGTCATTAGCCCGTTCTGTAAGCCTTTGCAAAGTTGTAGACAGAGTGCCCCATCAAACAACAGCTGCCATTTACAGTTCCTTCTGAACCAAAACAATGAGCTTATGCTGCGTTCGTGCCATGTAATCGTAATGGCAAGCCGTTCTACCTGGAGCTGTTTACATCCTCAGACGTATACGTTTCTATGTTAACGATATCAATGGCGAAATGAATCGCTGTGCCAGAGACGGACGCGCTCAGCGCTTGTCATATACACCAACTATTCAATGTTTTCAATCACATAATGTTTATTTTAGGTTTCAGACATTTAAATACTCATAAGTACCAGCAAAACAATACATTTAGAGTTTGTAAAATACAGACTGCTGTCTATGGAAGCGGCAATAATAATCCTTTCAATTATAATTAGACATAAGACGTAAATTAATTAGACATAAATTATATGAATAATTTATTCATATCAGATACACATTGTGTAAGTAACTATAAAGTTTACTCTATGCTTCTCCCAGTTCACCGGCCACTTACTTTCATTTTCGGAAGAACGTGATGAATGCATGTGTTGTAAATCCAATAGATCCAATCTTTCTGAACTGCGGCACAAACTAAAATGGCGGTGCCCATCGTGCATATACAGCTATGGAAAAAATTAAGAGACCACTTAACATTGAGAAATCAATTTTAAGTGGTCTCTCAATTTTTTCCAGAGCTGTATCTCAACTAATGTGTTTGTTATAAAGGTGTTTAAACAACAAAAAAACACATACTCTTGCCCATATTTGACAATTGGAATATCATATATTTTCATGCTATAGTAAACAAATGTATGAATATTTTTAATAAAAAAGGAAAAATGAAATAAAAGCAGATCATCAGTCATACAGCACTATTGTGACTGCGGTGTGTCACGTGACAAGCAATGAAGCATCACCATGGAAACAATAAAGTAATACATTCTACATAATGGTCGCCTTGAAAAACTGGAGGGAAAACTGGACGCTGGAGGGTCAGCCAGAATATTTTAAACTTGAGTGTGAAAGGGTTAACACCGACTCTCATGCCGTTTTGCAGACTCTCCTGTGTGCGTTCTTGTGTTTTGGAAGAGGCGTGGCTTTGGAGACACTCTGAAGGGAAGGTGGGATCTCATGCTTTCAAAGCTAAATTGCTATTGCTAGCCTCTATGCAAATTCCTATCTTTAAGAATAATCTCCTCTGATATAAGGCTCAAACTATAAATATTAGATCAAATATTTGATTTAAAAAAACACAACAAGCAGTTCTTTTTTCCAGCCTATTTAGAAGACAGGCATTGGATTACTGTTTCATGAATGTGTGTGCGCTGTTCTCCGAGGATGGGAGGAAGTGTTGTCAGGGCTCCAGTTCCGTGACCTTGGGCCAGGAGCGAGTGTAACCAGGTGAGGGTCTGGCGGGGCCCAACCAGGCGGCTCAGTTTTCACTCAGCAAATTTCATTAATACGGGCTCCCCAAAGAGCCTTTCATCTCCACAGTCAAAAGCTCTTCCGGACTGAGCGGGCTCATTTATTGAGAAGCAGGGCTGTGCTACTTAAGGATGGCGCTCGGTTATTACTGGAACTCAGGGCATTTTTTCGGGTGATTAATGTGTGTGTGTGTGTGTGTGTGTGTGTGTGTGTGTGTGTGTGTGTGTGTGTGTGTGTGTGTGTGTGTGTGTGTGTGTGTGTGTGTGTGTGTGTGTGTGTGTGTGTGTGTGTGTGTGTGTGTGTGTGTGTGTGTGTGTGTGTGTGTGTGACTGTGGGAGCAAGTGACTGCATCAGAGAGTATAATTCTTGGAAATAAGTACTTATAGCTGTAGTAATTCCATGTAAGCTAATGCTCTCTGAAAGTGAGAAATTGTTCCTGCTCTGGTGGGATTGTGTTTAAGTGCAATGATGTCTTCTGTGTGAGGACACTGCAGGTCAGGACACTCTCAAGGCTAAATGAAAGCAATGAGGCTATGCGGCCTGCAAGGAGGGTTGCCACTTTAAAAACAACCGGCGCTATGTTAAAGAGCTAACCGTTTACATATAGAAAGCAGGCATGCCAATCAAACTGCTGTGCACCATGGTTTATCTCATTATCAGGAAACCCTCTAGGGACAATATGTAAAGTACTCCCTTCAAAGCTGTGAAAACATCCAAAGTAACAATAACATGGCACAGACTCCTTGAACTTTCGCACCTAAAGTATTAAATCATTCAAACAAAAGTCAGAATAATACTTCAGGCTAAGATAAACAAAAACTGGCTCTAAATGTCGAAGCCACTCAAATATGAAAAATGTGTTACGTATCCTTGTGACAAACCAAACCTAAGACTTTCTATCTGTGGTGGAGAATTTTTTTAGGAATAACCTGGACATTATTTTAATAACATAAGATGTGAATGAGGACTAGGGTTGTCAAGATCCAAAGTGACGAAACAAATGTGACCCATGCTGGCGAAAGGAGTCGAAAAGTGCACAGGATTTGTCAGATTCAAAGAAACCATACATCATTTTGAAAGGTTTTTAATAGACAATTTGAAAATAACAATAAATTATTTATTTATTTTTTTGCTCATTGCGACCAGCATGGGTCACAAATATCATAATAGTGGTCCTTTACTACAGACACCTGAATCTTTGTACAATAGCTTTATGAAAAGAACTGACCAAAATTTAAGATATTCATGAATCCTTCAGGCAAATCTTTTCAATGAATCGGTTATTGCTGTACAAAAAACTGGTCTGAATGCTTTGTTCATGAGTCGTACATACTTGGTTCTCAATTCACTGACTCGATGTGGTGTAGCAGTTTGGTCTGTTCCTCACAAAAAGTTATCAGAAGGCTTCAGAATATTTATATGCCACTCTGAGGACACTTTTATGATGCATTTGTGCGATCCCTCTTCGTTGTAAACTGACCAGTATTTTTAAAAATTCCTCTTTCTGCATTCCACTGGAAAATGAATGGAAGACAAGTTTGAAATGACATAAGGGTGAAATTGCAGATTTTTTTTCCCTGCTAAAGCAGAGCTTGTTCCCAAGTCCCTTTATAAACATTCCTCAAAGACGGTCCATTACTGATGGTAACAAATGCCACAGATTGAATCTTCCTGGAGCCGCATGTCTGCTAGTGGAATGTTACAGCAAATCATCAAACATGTGAATCATCAAAAAACAAGGCGACAGTTTTGCCACCAGAGCCAATGTCAAGCATTCCGCAGTGTTTCCTTAGCAACTGTTTTTGGGTATCCCGGAGCCAAGGGAGGTTCTTAGGGGATTGAGTTTGGTGTGATAGATTTACAGTGATAAAAAAAAACAAATCCTCTTGAGATTTATGAAACTGTTTTTGTTTTTGTTCCAGACAATGGTTTAGTCACAGAGCATTGGGGGTAATTGCATGAGGGTTGTTAAAGAGCATAATGTCTGTGCAAAATTTAGAACAGTTAATGCAACTTACTCAAAAACAGACGCGGGAACAGAAGTACTACTTGCAACCCTTGTAATTTACTGAATTTACTGTTTATTGCATACAATCAATCACAGGGGAAAAAATGGTAATGCTTTCTATGAAGCCCATGCTTATAATGAATTATAGCCCCATTTATATACTTATTTATAAGTATTACTATTCTATAAATAGATTTATAAAGACTCATTAAGACCTATACCGCATTATAAGAACAGTTATAGTTATTTTTTTAAACAATTACTTATAAGTCATGCATTTGCTTTTTTAATACACGTTCATAATCCAGTCGTATGGTTCCATGAATGTATTTATAAAGATACAGCCTGCATTTCTATAATGTTATTATATTATAGTTACAATTACTTTTTAGCATTCAGATTTCTGTCAGATAAGTGAATATATTGTTATTAATAGCCGTGTTGTGTTCTTATAAATACTTATTGTGAGTAATAATACAGTTGCTAACCTCGATAAATGCATAATTGTTGGCTTTAAGTAAAGTAAAAGTGCAATTTTCCTTATACGTGAAAATTGCTCATTATACATGTTAAGTTGGGTATTTGTAAAGGTAACTAATGAACAATAATCACACAAAAAAAAATGCATTTAAAATTCTTTTTAAATGTTACGTACTGGCAAAACACTACAACATAATTTTTTAAGCATAATTTCAAAATGCTATACGCAATACTATGCCGGCCGAGGAGATATAGATATAGATATAGATGGAGACTGTCTCTAAATGTAATTTAATGACCAAAGTCACTGACAGAGTAATGATTCTGCAGGAACCACACAAGTCTACCAAGACCGGGCTCTCCATTCCAGACCAGCCCACAGAATTAGAGCAGCTTTGGGGGGCTGTGTTAGGATTAAAGCCCTTGTTCCAGGAATCCTGGCGTTAATGAATGTCATAATTAGAATCAGAGAGCCTTTGCTGAGAGAAGTTCACAGTCCCAGGCATTACACCATGTAATTTGACTTGTTTATCCCGAGAACGCCTGGGAGCTGCCCATAGTGGCTTCCACTGCAGTGAGTCAAGGGAGAGGAACGCCTCCTGCCTTTGTGACTGTCGTGGCCGTGCTATCACAATGCCACATTACTCTCTCCCCCTCCTCACTTCTGTCTCCGTTATTCCTGCTATTCAAAGTTCCTCCGGGAGGTGGCTGGCACTGGGAAGGAGATGGGATCATCGAGTGTGGCTTTGGCAGTCCTAAGACAGACCTATCTGCACATTTCCCTCAGGAATACAGATAGAAAATAAGCAGGATTAAGTAATCCAGGATTAGAAATGTACGTCTGATTTTCAAGGGAGAGAATGGAAGCCCCAAACCACAGGTCTGTCAACTGCTCCGTTGACACGTCATAAAAAAACAGCGTCTGCCACTTCACGCTGGCCTCCTTTTGGAAGCCATAACTCTCTCCCGTCATATTAAAAAGTGGGCCAGTCTGGAAGCGAATCAGACGCACATGCATTAGCGCAGTCTCTCAGGCGCCTTGATTAGGCTTTGTTAAAAGAGCGTTATAGGTGGAACATGGCCTCAATTAGCGTGTCGAGAATCTTGGGGGTTAATTGTCGGGGCCACAGGAAATGGCGAAGACTTTAGTGTTACTACGTGGCCGTCCGTTAAGATAAGCTCCATCGAGGCCCGGCCTAGTCTCGAAGCACAGAACATCCACAAATGGCTCACGGCTTGTGCTAATCACCCGCAATTACAAAGCCTTACAGAAACAAACGCATGAAGCCTAATGAGACGTTGAGATTTGTTTCTGTACAGATAGAAAGGTCAGCTGAACCACATGAAGAAAAGCACTTTGCCGGTCAGGGTCATTGGTGATTACTGAGCCTGTGGCCTAGACATGTTCCCTCTCTAAGGACCATTAATGCCACATGGACTGTGCTCTCCTGGCTCCTTATTTTTCTGAGAAGTCTTCCGCATGCACACACACACACATCCACCAACATGACAGTGCCCAGACACCTTTCATAAAACAGTATGACCATATGAGGGCGTGACGCCTGGAGACTTTGCAGCACCTTGTGTTCAGCGGCTGTCAGGGCCACAAAAGGAACTTAATCAATCTCACATGGTTTTAAGTGTGAAGAGCTGATGTATCGCTTGGAAAAAATGGGAGAAATGCAAAATATGCTCTCTGAGGTCATCACGTTTGCACCAGATGACTGCAAAGCACTCAAGTCATGTCCATAGATAGCGCTCTTGGATATAGGTGTCAAGAACTAACAACATTAAGATTTACCTCCTTGTCTCACATTGTAAATATGTAGGTGGATCAGCCTAGTGACACACATGATGTTGAGTCAAAGGAAACCCTATCAACAGAGCAGCCCCACTAAAACTCCCAAATGCCTCCTCAGCCAACAGCTAATCAACATTTGGACACACCTAATAAAAGCCTGACATATGTACTCCTCGGGGTGGGGAGGGTCTTAAGAGGGAGATAAGATCGGCGTGGCTGTAATCTCTAGCGTATACTACAGTTTCTCAATTCGCAAGCTGTCACTCTTGTTTTGCTTGCCCCGTTTCTTTCATGTGCCCTTTAGAACATTCTTGACTGTTGGGGTAATTATCATGGAAATGAGCATGGCGATTTCATATCAAGATGAAATTATATTATAAATTATTTTCAGGATTCTTTGATGAATAGAAAGTTCAAAAGAACAGCAAATATGTTGTAACTTTTCATGAATTTAATGCATTCTTGTTGAAAAAAAAGTATCAACTTCTTTAAAAACAACAGCGAAACACTTAATGACCACAACATTTTGAATGGTAGTGAATGATAAATGTAAAAGATTAATATTACAATTTCCAATAATTTGCTATTACCTCAAAACGTCAGGTTTCAAATTTGGACTATTAAATAGTAAATAGATAAAATGTGTAAAAATGATGTCAAGTAATACTAAAACACACTTTATTGTTACCACAACATAGATATAATTAGTTTCATGCATTATCAAATATGGTGAGAAATAATAATTTGTTTAGAGCCTCTACTAATATGCTGGAATTCTCTATTAAAAAGTCATTCGCTTCTCAGAAGATTCACAGATTTTGGGCCAAAGTTTTGCGTGATGTGATAATTAAAAATGTATCATATAGACATGCTCCAAAAAACTTTTTCCAAAATAAAAAACTGCATTGTGATTTTACTGTTTACAATGATTTGGAACTTCCAATTTCATGTTCTAAACGAAAAATAATCATAACTGTTAACTTAAAAGCCTGAAATGAAAGAGCCTGTTTTTTTTTGTGAGAATTACCCATTACTAACCAGACTCTGATGCTGTCCCACTCTCCAAGTCACTTTAATAATAGACAGTGAGTACAGTTGACCTTCAGTGTAAAGTCACATGACGACTGCACATCGTCCTCAAAAAAAAAAGAAGTGTCAAATCTGCGACAGACAGCCCACAGCCAGATAATTTTCTGTGGTTTGCAGCCGAACGAAAAATACTTAAACTTTTATTTTCTTTGGTTTATAACATTGCAACACTGTCATCAAGACTCTGGGAATTAGGGATCTCAGTTTTCACTTAGCATTACCCTTCTTTCTCCATGATTAATAGGTGCAAGTAAATATATTTTTTATGAAATTGAGAAAACAGAACGAGGGAAAGTAATGTGGTGGTGTGTGCCCAAGTCAAACAAGACACATTTTGTTCTGGAATCATCTCCCTTTGGTTACTCTGAAATCCCCTCGCCCCAGCACACCTTTTGGGTGCAAAAGAATCACCTCTGTAATGCCACGCGTGTTTGTGTTTTTTCCCATTACCACTTTATGAATTTTATTTTGCTCTGTAAATAAGACATATCGTTTATTGGATGTGGTGGTTGCACTGATCACAGTGTGTCGTGTTCTCTTACGAGAGGTTCTCTCGTATTGCGTAAGTTCCTTACGCTACGGGAAAGTATTCTTTCTTCGAGATTTCTGAAAAACCCAAAATTATCCTTAATTTTGTAACATTGTCAACGCAGTGCGGCAGCCTGGCAGACCATAGCAGGCTATTCCAGCGTGCTATTGGCTGCTCTGCTGGTGAGCCCGCGTGACGTGGCGACCAATGAGGGCGCTTCGCGCCCACCTGGCTTCATTTGCCTACAGGTGGGGCGTGGCCACGTGTATATAAGCAGGGCTCACGGGCTGCATATTCGATTTTCTTTTCTTCAGCGAAGCCCTTCGCATCGCTGGATCTGGAACCCGCCGCCGTGATCGTGCAGACGAGCAAGCAGAGGACAGCGCCTGGAGAAGCCGGCAGCATCGCGCCACCTTCAGCCATCCGTGCCTGCTCTGCTATCCGGCAGCATTATATCCTTTCATTGCACGTGTTCTCGCCGTTGCGTCACACGTTTCATAAAAGAGCACGAGCGTTTTTATCAAAACGCCTCGTTCCACCTGCGGCTCGTGCCACGTGCAGCTCAGCACCAGAGACCGCCATGTGTCTGCGCTCTCTGTCTGGGCCGTGACCACGCCGCCGCCGCACTCCTCGCGGGCGAATGCCCCGAGTGTGAGGAACTCTCTATGTCGACCCTGTGGGCTCGACTCGAGCAGTTTTATGACGACATCACTCCGCTGTTCCCCCCCTCTGTTCAAGCCGCGCCACCGCGCCGCTTACAAGGGATGGTTGAAATGAACGGTCTCGGAGCGAGCCTTCTCCCCCTCTATTCAAGCCGCGCCACCGCGCCGCTTACAAGGGATGGTAGGAATGAACGGTCTCGGAGCGAGCCTCCTCCCCCTCTGTTCAAGCCGCGCCGCTTACAAGGGATGGTAGGAATGAACGGTCTCGGAGCGAGCCTTCTCCCCCTCTATTCAAGCCGCGCCACCGCGCCGCTTACAAGGGATGGTAGGAATGAACGGTCTCGGAGCGAGCCTCCTCCCCCTCTGTTCAAGCCGCGCCACCGCGCCGCTTGCAAAGGATGGTAGAAATGAACGGTCTCGGAGCGAGCCTCCTCCCCCTCTGTTCAAGCCGCGCCGCTTACAAGGGATGGTAGGAATGAACGGTCTCGGAGCGAGCCTCCTCCCCCTCTGTTCAAGCCGCGCCACCGCGCCGCTTGCAAAGGATGGTAGAAATGAACGGTCTCGGAGCGAGCCTCCTCCCCCCTCTGTTCATGCCGCGCTGATGCGCCGCTTATATACAAGGGATGGCAGAAACGGACGGTCCTGCAGCTCTCTTTACGTTACAAGAGAGCTGTTCCACCCTCGCGCACATTTCTCAGTCCCCTCATGAGTTCAGGCGACTGGAATTGTTCATATTGCTGTACACGAGCCTGTTAAGACACGCACGCCAGCAAACATACGCCGTCATGAGACATGACGCTGACATATGCTCTCCAACGAACCCGCACTCCCCCCTGTTGGACCGCGCAGATTGCGCCGTTCACAAGGAATGAGAGTGCGCACGGTCACGAGCACGTGCGCGCGCCGCACTCACCGGGAAATTAACAGAGGGTGTTTTCGTCCCGCTGTGGCCGGACGAACCGCCATTCTCTAGCATTTCTCAGCCCCCTCTCCAGTTCAGGCGGCTGGAAATATTACTATTGCAGTAACGAGCCTGTCTTTTATGCACGCACGACTGCCAACAAGCACGAGGACGTACTGCTGTATGCTCGCGCTAACTGAACGCTATTGTGTCCTTCCCGGTAGCACAGTGGCAAAATCAGCGGCTGAGACCCGAGTTCAAGCCCAGCTCTCGCGGCAGATAAAAATGTTTTACTGTCCGCTTCCCCGGGCTCGCGGCCAGCTTTTCTTACATACAGAAAGCTAACTCGCACCACGTGGTGCTCGAGTATTTTTGGACGTCTATACATAAGGAGAGAAAAGACGGTTAAGTCCCGCTGCGGCCGGACCACCGTTAAAACTGTTTTTCCTGTCAGTCCCCACTCCTGTGGCTACTGCAGATGTTTTCCACGCAGCCTACGAGCCGGCGAACTCGCCCTCTCGCCTGTTTCCAACTGTAGCCCCTCCAAAGTCCTCCTAGCAGAGGGGGGAAGCGACGGTTAAGTCCCGCCGTGGCCGGACCACCGTCAAAACTCTTCTTCCTGTCAGCCCCCACTCCTGTGGCTGCTGCAGATGGCTCTCATGCAGCAAACGAGCCGGCAAAACTGCCCTCTCGCCTGTCTACAACCGCCGTTTTTACGACGAACCAGAGAAATCACGAAGTTGCCTTTTTTCTGGTTGCACGGCTCACGCCGTATGTGTTTTCAAATGCAGTAAACGTGCCCACTTTTGTGTTCACCCCTGCACCCAAGCACCACAAATCCCGTGTCTCTCACTCACATAAAGCGGCCACCGGCCGCTCGAGTGCTAGAGTTAGGTCACGTGTCCGCTTATTTGCGCCCACGCCTAATCACCACACGCGCTGTCACACAGCCACTCTTAACCGGTCATGTTCCACGCGTAAGAGTTGTGCCCGCTCAAACGCGCTCACACATTTTCGCGAACATTCTGCCCCCGGCGCCATGCGCCGCGCCACACACCATTTGTTCTCCGCCCAAGGTGGCCGGAACGACGAGTGTAGGGCCACACACAAGCCACTCCCCGCTCGAAGCGGCAGAGATACAGTGTGTAGGGCGGCCAGCCATCGCGAGCGATCGGCTGGCCCACAGCACAGAGAGCGCGCGCACTGCGCCCGCCCCTCCTATACAGGCCGTCGAACCCGCGAAGCGCGGCGTTTCGAGCCCGGAGGCCGTTCTATCCCGTGTGGCACACGCGAGAGCGTGGGAAGCCATTCCAGGTGTATCAGAATGGGTGCTGAAAACAGTGAAGCACGGCTACACTCTGCAGTTCGCTCGCCGCCCTCCGCGCTTCTGTACGCGTACGGAGACGAGAGTGAGCGAGGAAGTAGCACATCTACTTCGAGTGGAGATAGCCACACTGCTGTGCGAAGGGGCTATAGAACCGGTTCCCCATTCTATGAGCGAGTCAGGCTTTTACAGCCGGTATTTTCTCGTGCCAAAAAGGGATGGGTCGCTCAGACCGATTCTGGATCTGAGGCGTCTGAACAAAGCTCTTATGAGAAGATCGTTCAAGATGCTCACGACCAAGCAGATCCTCGCGCATATTCGCCCGAGAGACTGGCTAATCTCCCTAGATTTGAAAGACGCATATTTTCAAATCAAGATAACGCCGCGTCACAGGCCATTCTTACGATTCGCCTTCGACGGCCAGGCTTATCAATACACCGTCCTTCCGTTCGGCCTGTCACTAGCACCCCGTACATTTACGAAGTGCATGGACGCGGCCCTCGCTCCCCTGAGAAGTCGAGGGATGCGAGTGTTGAACTATCTGGACGATTGGCTCATCCTGGCGCAGTCAGAGGCCGAGCTCCTCGCCCACAGGGCAATGCTGCTCAGCCATCTGGACAGCCTGGGGCTCACGGTCAATTGGACCAAGAGCTCATTAGTGCCCACGCAATCAACCTCATTTCTGGGTTTGAATCTGGACACTGTGGCAATGTCAGCCCGCCTGTCACCCCAACGCGCGCGCCAAGTTCGGCGCATGGCTGCGTACTTCCGGCCGGGCAAAATCGCACCTCTCAAGCTCTTTCAGAGGATGCTGGGACGTATGGCCTCAGCTGCAGCTGTGCTCCAGCTGGGCTTAATGCGCATGCGCTTGCTGCAATGCTGGTTAAACGCCCGAGTGCCTCACAGAGCCTGGGCGTCCGGAGGCTTCAGGATCAGAGTGACTCAGGGCTGCGTTTCAGCCCTAGAGCCCTGGTTAGTAGCCGACTGGTACCAGCGGGGAGTGACGATGGGAGCCATCTCACACCGCAAGGTCATCTCGACGGACGCCTCCACCACGGGTTGGGGCGCCGTTGTCGAGGGCAGATCGGCCTCGGGCCTCTGGTCGAGCGGGGAAAAGCTCCTACACATAAACTGTTTGGAGATGATAGCGTTAGAGAACGCGCTCAAGCAGTTTCTCCCGCTTATACGAGGACACCACGTGTTGGTCCGGCAAGCTGTCCAGGGGCCTCATTCTCCCAGGAGAATGGTCCCTGCACCCTCAGACAGTCCAGCTGGTATGGCGCCTATTCGGCAGAGCGGAGCTCGACCTCTTTGCAACAAAAGAGAACGCCCGCTGCCCGAGGTTTCTGTCCAAAAGCGAGGATGCGCTGTCCCAACCTTGGCCCAGCCTCCCGCTGTATGCTTTCCCGCCGATTTCCCTATTGCCCCAGGTCATAGCGAAAATCAGGGAGACGCGCCGCCTGGTGCTCCTTATAGCGCCGCGCTGGGAGGACCAGATTTGGTACCCAGAGCTGGTGAAGCTGTCGCACTCACCCCCCTGGCCAGTTCCGCTGAGAGCAGACCTCCTCTCTCAAGCAGGAGGGTCAGTTTGGCATCCCCATCCAGAGCGTTGGTCTCTGCATGTATGGGTGACCAACGGATACCCGTTGACCTGCCCGAAGGGGTTATGAACACGATTTCACACTCTAGAGCCCCCTCGACGAGGCGGTTATATAGTTCTAAGTGGTCGGTGTTCACTGAGTGGTGTGTTTCCAAGGGATTGGACCCACAGCAATGTGGGGTCCAGCGGGTGCTCTCCTTCCTCCAAGAGTTTTTGGAACTGGGCAGGTCCCCTTCCACGCTCAAAGTGTATGTGACGGCTATAGCAGCGTTCGCTCAGACGACGCTAGGTAGCACGCTAGGAAGGAACAAGCTCATCATCCGTTTCCTCAGAGGAGCCAGACGGATGAATCCCCCACGGCCCCCATCGGTTCCTATATGGGATCTGGCCTTGGTCCTAGAGGCCCTGAAGGCCCATCCTTTTGAACCGCTCGAGACTGTGGAACCAAGGTTCCTTTCGCTAAAAACCGCGTTCCTGATAGCTCTGGCTTCAGTGAAACGCGTGGGGGATCTACACGCGCTCTCAGTGAGCCCGACGTGTATGGAGTTCGGTCCTAATGACTCTAAGGTCATTCTCAGACCGAGGCATGGTTATGTCCCCAAAGCGATTGGCACTCCCTTCAGGGTGCAGATTATCTCCCTCTCGGCTCTGCCAGCATCCGACGAGGGGGACGGTGGCAATATCCTCTGCCCTGTCAGGGCATTGAGGGTTTATGTCACACGCTCCGCCGCCTTCAGGCGTTCTGAGCAGCTATTTGTTTCGTTTGGTGAGCGCACTAAAGGTCTCGCCTCCTCGAAACAGACCCTGTCCAGGTGGATAGTGGACGCGATTGCAACTGCATACGCTTCCAAACACCTGCAGTGCCCGCTAGGTGTCAGAGCACACTCCACCAGAGGCATGGCCTCTTCGTGGGCTTGGGCCAGAGGGATTTCCATCCACGATATCTGTATGGCGGCAGGCTGGGCCTCCCCGTCTACGTTCGTGAGATTTTACAATCTGGAAGTTCCTGCCTTACAGGCGAAAGTGTTATCAGTTCAATAGGGCTGTTGGTCCTGCCCAGTGATTCTGCGCAGACATAGCTCACATACTGGTAGTAAGTTCGGTACTAGGCTCATGTGAATTTGAAGGAGACCGGCGGTGCCGTTTCCTCATTTACGAGACGAGCTGTTGTGAGTTTGAAGGTGACCGGCGGTGCCGTTACCTCACTCATATAACAAAATATTGTGAATTTGAAGGCGACCGGCGTTGCCGTTCCCTCATTCATGAGACAAGGTGTGGTGAATTTGAAGGAGACCGGCAGGTGCCGTTCCCTCATTCATGGGACAGGGTGTTGTAACCACCCGTTGTAACCACCCGTCAGTTCGAATGAAGTGTCTGTAGATGTGGTGGCCCGTTTTCCTTACCGGCCACCCTGCCCGAGCAGTGTTATGGTCCCCGGTTCCCTGGGATACATATGCTGTACGCGAGGCGCGCACAGCGTTGACAATATGTTCCCGTAGCGTAAGGAACTTACGCAATACGAGAGAACCTCTCGTAAGAGAACGATACTCGGTTACTTAACGTAACCTCGGTTCTCTCTAGAAGAGGGAACGAGTATTGCGTTCCTTGCCGTGCGCCCCGCGGGCTTTTACGCTTCAGAACTACGAAAACCGAATATGCAGCCCGTGAGCCCTGCTTATATACACGTGGCCACGCCCCACCTGTAGGCAAATGAAGCCAGGTGGGCGCGAAGCGCCCTCATTGGTCGCCACGTCACGCGGGCTCACCGATAGGCTGCTGCAGTTGCCAGCAGAGCAGCCAATAGCACGCTGGAATAGCCTGCTATGGTCTGCCAGGCTGCCGCACTGCGTTGACAATGTTACAAAATTAAGGATAATTTTGGGTTTTTCAGAAATCTCGAAGAAAGAATACTTTCCCGTAGCGTAAGGAACTTACGCAATACTCGTTCCCTCTTCTAGAGAGAACCGAGGTTACGTTAAGTAACCGAGTATCGTTTCACATGTATCTCTCTCTCCAGCTCCACGAGGAAACCACTGTCATCATTTCTCAATGCTGTATGCTTACACAAAAATCTTTGTAAGAAACATAATATTCCTTCTTTTTTCTTTTGAGGCATCTGCAGTGGGGAAAGGCAACTTCAGTGCAGCCTCTATTTATTTTCATTTAGTTTGTGTGTTTCTTGTTCAGGTTGTTTGTATATTGCTCTAAGCCACTGTTGATAAAGATTCCCAAGGCTAATGGGGACCCAGACTTTTCTGGCTCTGTTATTTTCATCTTCCGAAGCAAAGTTAGCCATTTCTGCGACACATGGCATAATGATCTACTTATGATTACAGACCCTCTTGGGGCACGTGGCTGTCACTACATAGTGTGTTTTGCATTGTTTGTGAGCCAAGTGTGTAGGAAGGCAGTGAATCTCCCTCCAGAGTCCTGATCATAGGAAGAAAAACTGTTTTTCTAGGCAACATCTGCAGTGTGTTGAAGGTCACTAGAGAAGGCTGGGTGGACAGCTCATTCTCTCACACGCCTTTGGTGTTACTTTACTGTTATTATTTGATTAATGAAATTAGGGGTGGGCGATCTTCCCAAAATTTCATATCACGATCTTACAACAAACAATCACGATCTGAATCGCCACCTTCCCAATTTTGAGATGCACTATCGAGACTGGAACAAGCCTATGGACTTATCCATTTGCACAATTTAAAACACAGTATTGAATTAAACAATCAGTTGTCACACTGAGTTAAACTTTAAAACACTGCATAATCTTCACTGTATGGATTAAATATACATTGATTCTTATTAAAACTACTAAAGTTATTCAGTTATAGCAGTGTGTGATTTTGTCTTTGTCTTTTGTTTAACATTAATGACAGAGAGTAGCAGGTATTTGCATTAGGCTTTAAGACCGAATGCATGGATCAAATATAATGACACACATACGATTTATTTCCTAACTGTTTACTCACTTAAGACATAACTGACTGTCTTTATGTAAATACTCGCCAAGATGAACATATTTTATGTATATTTGTCTTTAGGTGCATACCTGAAGCCCCAAGTATGCTTTGCTCATCTGTATTCCGCTCCGTCTCAAAACGTGTACACAGAAATCGTGTGGTGATCAGTCTCTTTTGCAGTTTAATACACTTTTTATAACTATTTTTCAAATAAAGCATGTCCCGCAGTAGATAGCATTTTATGACAGTGACATTACATGATTTGACTGATGTGGACTCTAAGTTTAGGCTTTTAAGGAGGGGCGAAAGCACATCACTTTAAAGGAAAGGAACGGCATGCAGCAAAATTATCATTTTAACTTGATGATCACATTTCAGAATCGTTGGAAGCCAAAATCGAAACTAAAAATGTATTCTTCGCACAGCCCTACAGTTATTGAATTGTTTTTCAAATGCATCACCACCAAGCCTGCCACACGAGTCCTGAAAACTGAAGCCAACGTGCCTCGAGCGCCCCCAGGTGACTGGAAGCAGTATGGGTCATAAAGCCCAACCCCTGTTTTGGCTGTTCGTCCACAGGCAAACGCAGTATCCGGTTACTGAAACCAGACTTTTTTGAAAGCCATGGTGAAGATTTTTAGAAACTCTGGTTACAGCGTTTTGGTGTAGCTGGTGAAACTGTAGATTTAGGCTTGTGAAGTTGAAGTGTGCGCCGTTCTCTCCTTTGTTTGACATCAGATTGTGCGCTGCTGCAACGTCTCTTTTGTTTACATGAGTCGAGTCTATGCAATGGCGGACGTACATTTTAATAACTCTGCTAACAGCACTTATCACATGTATACAGATACAAGTGCAGTTATCTCATTGTATTGCAGAACAGAGGCGCCAGAATGCAATAATAGAAAATAGTAAGGCAAATGTGTGAAGCTATTACAGTCCACTTGGGCCCTGCCCCTGTGTATATACAGATAACTGTCACTGAGTCCAAAGTAAAGGAACTTGTAGAAGGGTTTCACCGAGCCCATGGCATCCCTCAGTGCATCGGTGCCATGGATGGGATCATGTGGAAATCAGGCAGCCAATCATAGCATGGTTTTGCGTTTTCATTGGACCGAGATGTTTTTAAACGGTGCTTGTGGACGCGATTGTTTTTTAAAACGGAGGAGGAAAAACTCTGGTTATAAAAATACCTGCGTATGTGTGGACTAGGCCTAACAGACATTTTTCTGGAACTTCGGGAGGAGATTTGAGCTTTAACTCTAATCTCTACATTTCCATAACTGTTAATTTCACAAAAAGTTGTTGATTATGCAGGAGATGTGGGCAGACTCGGGCTCCAAGTCGTAACTGCGCAGACTCTGTCAGCACCATATTTGAACACTGGTGGCTTCACTTACGTCAACGGAAGAAAGTCAAGGTGCGTCGTCCATCGCATGAAAGACACATGATAGGCTATAATTTGGCCATAAAAGGACATAAAAGATCACAATCTCTACGATTCGCTTGAAAAATATATTGTGAATGTCTTCAAGATCGTTAATAATATAAAATGGTCTGAAAAGGCCACCCCTAATTGCAATGAAATAGCTGTATAAAACTGTTACCCACCAAAGCATAGTTGACAAAAGCATCCTTTTAATTTAATGGATATTTCATCGTGCCTGTCACGATTCACCAGTGAGAGTGCCCCTGATTACCACCTGAGGGCACTCCATCCCGGACTGTCATTCCTTCAAGGACTACATCTCCCATAATCCTTTGCCCGGACTCATCAGCACTCATTGTTTGCACCTGTGTCTCATTTACCTCATTACCTCAGCCTATATACCATGTTCACTCTGTCATTCACTGCAAAGTCTTGTTTGTTGTTTATACTGCATTTCTGAGCATTCTCCCTGGTTTCTTGTCTTTTGGTCTTGGATTACCCTTTTGCCTGTATCTCCTGCCTTGTTTGACTGTTTGGACTGCTTGCCTGTGTATGACCTTTTGCCTGTTTTTGATTACGATTGTGGATTACCCTTCAATAAAGCTGCATTTGGATCCTCAACCTTCTGTCTCAGAGCAGTTACGTTACAGTGCCATAGTGTCGATAAAGTAAATTTTACCCTGACTAAAATGGCATCTAATTTTAGTTGACAAAAACAGCATTTTAATTGGGGAGAACTTAAATCAAATATTCAAACATTTTATGTATTACTTATATATTACACAGACCAAAAATGGCTTCATTGTAAAGGGCTACACGGGAAAAGTTGTAATACTACATTTATGTTATTCATATATCTGGTTAATCTCATATTTGCGTATCGCCATAATATGTTTTTTTTTTCCATTTCGTCTTTGTTCACACAAATTTAACATTTAAATTTTTTGTCCAAAAAAAATGCATTTATTTTGTTCTGCTAATTTTCACAAACCAAATTCAGTAATTTTTTAAAAATCCATGTGATCAAGAATTTCACATGTGGGCGAAAGATTTCCTCACACAACTTTTGCATCACGTTCACTATCACCATGATGATAACCAACACAAAGTTTATTACTTCTGTGTGAGCTGTGCTTCATACATTGCTACATTATGGTCAATAAACATTTTGCCAATTAAATTTCATGTTCATTTTGCTAATGTGACCGCACCTTAACACTGCTTAGTAGGGGACATTTTACTTTTCCAGCCTCCCCACTTTTCAAATCATCCCACTGATACAATATACAGTCTAAGATCATAAATGGGGGCACAATTCAACACAGCTGGCCCCTCCATATCCTGGAGTTCCCCTCTTCGCTGATTCTTTTTATTAGACAAGTACCTGTCAAGCTATGAGTAAACATTACAGCTCATCTCCTACACACCCATTCAAAAGCGTCATCCAAACCTGTGCCAGAAACAACACAAAGCAAACCGCACATGCAAACACATACACGCGGCAATCTAAGATGAACTCCTTCTGGGGCCCAGTTTATGTTGGCGTGCCGAGTAAAATGGAGCCAACAGAGACAGAGCGGGGGGGAAAAAACAACATAATGTAACAATTTATCTGCGCATATTTCCCAGAGTTGATGTCCAAACACGCTGTTGCAGAGTTCCCAAGTATGTTGTATCTATAGCAATGAGGCATGAATATTCAGCTAGCGGCCTGCCTAAGTGTGCGTTTTGGGTGCGTAATGACCAACCACTCTGCGTTCAAGTTCAGCCAAGTAACTCCTCACAATGCGGTGGCCAGAATGACTAATGGAGGTTTGAATATCTGAACTCGCTTTGCGGAGTCGCACAGGAAGATAAAAGAGAAAAACAATAACGAGAAAGTTGAGGAGAAACGTCTGTTTTCACTTAGGTCCCCCGCGCGCCACAAACATTCCCATTGTTGCCTGAAGGAGGCTGGCTGCGAGCGTGGCCTAAGATCATAAAAAGAAGCTGTAATTAGCTAAGTGACAATTGAGTCCGTAATAAAATAAGGGCAGCCTGGAAGTGAACCCGAACTGTTAGCTTTCTTTCACTCTCATAAACTGACCAGAGCGTTTTGTTTAGCACGCCGTTCTCACTGTAAACCGGCCCCGGAGTGTGTGTGTGTGTGTGTACGTCTGTGTGGGCAAGCCGTACATCCAGTTCTGGATCGTCGAGTCGGTAACTAACTTGCCCTGAATTGGCTGTTCTCCCTACTCAGTTTCTACAAGCACATCTGCTGACTGTGCCGTTTTGTGCCATCTCAGGCATGTCAAAAAAACCTCTGACATTTGACCAGAGCGATTTCGTTGGGATTTCGAGCATCTTGACATACGCAAGACAAGTGCTTCCATGCGAGGGCCAAGCACAGAAGCTAGGCTTGACTTGCTGTTGATTCAGATATTCTTGTAAACACAGCAGCGCGGTGCAAAAAAAGTGCTGGCCTGTCAGAATTCTTTTCTTGCCTTTTGTGAAGGGCAACAGCACTGCTGGCAGTGGGAGGAATGTAGTCAGGATGAGCTCTGCTGCATTAATGGGGCTTTGTTTGTTGTTTTACTCACCCTGGCTTTTCTGAGATGCACACTTCTGTACGGAAAGCATTCCTTGGACTCGTTTTGTGCTATGTTCACACTTGCAAAAACAAACGGCATGGTTAATACTTTCCGTAACAACGGTATCAAGATGGGTTCAACAGTTTAACAACCCTGAGGAAACTCTAAACCTAAATACAACCATGACGTCTAATGTACACAATTACTCTAATGGCTCAAAATGCACTGAGATGCACAATACCAGGCTTAGCATTGGTTTAATATGACTGATTGCAAAGTTAGGTTTCATCCTTCTATTTTGATCATTAAATCAAGTGACAGTAAAGGCATCTACATTATTACTCAAAAAATCTAATAAATATTGATGTTCTTTTTTTGATCGCCTTTTTTCGTATCATATATTTTAGTAATATCATAAATTAGGTATCATTTGAAAGCTTATAAACTCAAAATTCATCCTGTGAAAACCGTTTTGAAATCAAACGTGTTACCATGGAAACGTTACTCTAAATTATTCTAGTGGGCTCCTCCCCTAGTGGGCGGTGTCATGTTTCATATTACAACAATTATTTTAACTACTTTATATTCAAAATCTTTTCCAATCTTGACAAAACATATAGTCGGAAAGGTCTGAGTCTCAAGGGTCCATATTTGGTGACTGTTTTGTGATGGAAGTGACATTTGGAAAGACATTTACAGGAAAATGCATTAAAAAAAACATTCAATGGAATTTGAATGACACCCGGTGGCTATTTTTGGTACAACGCCTAAACAAAATCTCATGGGAACTTAAACTTTTGTGATATCAACTTCAAATTTGGAACACAAATTGGTTAGACATATGGCATTGATTTTATAGTAATTTTAGAGTAAATTATTTTTTGTAAAATATATATTTTATATGAAATAAAAAATATTTAGTACAGCAATTTTCATTTACAGTAAATTTAAACTTCCATAACTATTTCATACTTTCATATTTTGAATTCACTTCAGCAATAATCTGCAGAGTGTCATCTTTAAAACGAGACCAAACCTTGGTCTATATTCCAAATCATTCTTGAATTACAGCCCTTTAAGTTTGGATAGTGCATTTTCATGTGTATTCTCAAAAAGGGGGGTGACGGTTAAAGGGTTAAAAAGTTATTTTTACACAATTTTGTAAACACATTTTTCCCTTTTTTCTTTAAAAAAAAAGAAGGTTTTCAACAAGCACAGTGCAAGTGTCAGGTCTACATAAATAGTTACCGGTACACACACACACACATACACACACACACAATTATGTAGCTCTAACCCTGGGCTCTTAAAAAGTGGTGTATCATTACTGATCTTTACCAAACAGATTCAGTCTACACAGTCAAAGTGTGCTGGTTTGCATCTGGGTGATGTTAATGGGACCATAGTGATGATAGAGCAGCAGCTCTTTCATTTTTCAAACTCAGAGAGAGGCTAGGTTCAAACTCAGGAAGGTTCATTTGAAGGCTGCACTGCTAAAGAAGGAAACTCGGAGTGCGTGGTCACTGCAATGCAGTCGTTCATGCTCTTTCAAACATGTGCAAGCAGTTCTGCCCATTTAAATCCAATTACGGTCTCAACCGGTCGTCATGGGAACCACCTGTGATAAACACCCCGGCACATAATGGCCGCAAACTATTTCCCAAATTATAGGCGCCCTCAATCAACACAACGAATTGGGCCTTTTCCCCTCTCTCTGCTTCTGTATAGTGGGATACTCTATCTGAACGCTCTTTCTCCTGAGACACATTTTGGCTGAGTCCAGAATACAGATCACTGTGAAGATGCACGCATTTCACATTTTGCATGTTAGCAATTATAGGTCTTGTGAACTAAAACACAGATTGAGTATTTGAACAGAATTTCTTCCTTTGCCATTTCTGTAAGAGACGTCGCAAAATACAGTGAGGAAAATAAGTATTTGAACACCCTGCTATTTTGCAAGTTCTCCCACTTAGAAATCATGGAGGGGTCTGAAATTGTCATCGTAGGTGCATGTCCACTGTGAGAGACATAATCTAAAAAAAAAATCCAGAAATCACAATGTATGATTTTTTAAACTATTTATTTGTATGATATAGCTGCAAATAAGTATTTGAACACCTGAGAAAATCATTGTTAATATTTGGTACAGTAGCCTTTGTTTGCATAAATGTTTGCAATTACAGAGGTCAAACGTTTCCTGTAGTTTTTCACCAGGTTTGCACACACTGCAGGAGGGATTTTGGCCCACTCCTCCACACAGATCTTCTCTAGATCAGTCAGGTTTCTGGCCTGTCGCTGAGAAACATGGAGTTTGAGCTCCCTCCAAAGATTCTCTATTGGGTTTAGGTCTGGAGACTGGTTAAGCCACGCCAGATCCTTGATATGCTTCTTACAGAGCCACTCCTTGGTTATCCTGGCTGTGTGCTTCGGGTCATTGTCATGTTGGAAGACCCAGCCTTGACCCATCTTCAATGCTCTAACTGAGGGAAGGAGGTTGTTCTCCAAAATCTCGCAATACATGGCCCCGGTCATCCTCTCCTTAATACAGTGCAGTCGCCCTGTCCCATGTTCAGAAAAACACCCCCAAAGCATGATGCTACCACCCCCATGCTTCACAGTAGGGATGGTGTTCTTGGGATGGTACTCATCATTCTTCTTCCTCCAAACACGTTTAGTGGAATTATGACCAAAAAGTTATATTTTGGTCTTCCAAGCTCCAAAAGGTAACAAAATATGTTTTATTTTATTCTTCTGTAACTGTTACTCTAAAATCAGGAGAGTTTTATATTCTTGTGACAGGCAGAGATCCATCCATGTTAGACCCGAATATGTAATAATGATTGGTGAAAACATTATTGCATTTAAGGATTAAAAGATCAGGAGCATGTACTAAAAACCAAAAAAGTGATTTCATGTTGACTTTAATGTATCTCTGAGCATTTGAGATGTTACTGAGCTTTAAATCAATCGTCATTGCAATTTCCCTGCAGATTTTCTCTTACTTTCATCAACGGCCTTGTAAGACATTTTATCAACATAATTTATGCAGGGTAACATAAAATCAATAACGAAATAATGATAATAAATAATCCTGCCTCTAGCTAAGCTTATTAATAGCGTTATGAGAATTCAGCCTCGGATAATCAATGAAACTGAAGAGAAGAGGCGAAGAAGTCAGAACACAAACACAGCAGTACAAAACCTGATCTAAAACAATCTCTGTGTAGAGCAAATTTATCTTATCATACTCAATATTGAAAACATCTGGTACTTCTATTAGGAAACATCACAATTTGTTAGGTTAATTTTTAACAATCAGGCTTTTCTAAAACTACATGAATCAATAGTTAGTGACCTATGATTCTCTCTGGTGGGTCTATGGAGGTGTGCGTGAGTGACACGGGGCTGCTCTACACCGATAACATAAGATGCTAGCAGAATCCCCACAGTCCTACAGTCAGAGCAGTGCAGCTTTAGGAACACTGGGTGGCTCTGTGGGCCCCACACCATGCCAGAGATTTACTCACGCTACAGACCTGCCCCATCTCCCCCATAAATACAGCAAACCGTGTTCCCACAGGCCACCATTTCATTGAGTCAACCTGTCATCCAGACCACCAGATCTCGAGCGTCTGAATGAGGTACAAACAGTGTCCAGGGAGAGGATATGATTCCACAACATGCTGTGAAAGTGGGAAATGTATAATAAGACTATAAGTCAACAGCCTTCGGTGAAAACTCAATGACTTTTTTACCTCTCGGATTCAGCAATCTGACCATAAATTTCTACGGTTTCACAACTGCCACTGGATTTTGCATGGTCTTTACAGATTGTACTTTTTATAAACCACAGAGGAAACTAAACAAACTTATTTCACATAATCTTGTGCCAACAATGTGAAACGGAGGCCTTAAGTGTATCTAAATTTACTAACTAACCATTCCCCCTATCGTGCATTTTTTCCTTTATTTGGATGCTAAATTGCTTACACGTGTAATGGGATATTTCGGTGCACACAACATACATATAAACCTCTTGTCCAATAAAATATACTGCCAGATGATTTTTAGATTTTGCCTACAGCTGCAAACTACACATTGTGGTATAGGAGAGAATCTGGCTGCTGACTGAACCAGAACATCTGCATACAGAAGATATTCATGCTCACATCTTTCAATAGTTCAAAAAAAGTTGACTTACTGGTAGCAATTTATAGGCAGGTATGTATTTGATCCTGAAGTTGTGTGCTGTCATATTTGAACAGTTACAACTTACATGTCAGCAACAGGCCACATTTCTGACCTAAATTTAAATGCAAGTCACATTTCTGATGATAACAAACATCTTAAACCAGCCTAAGCAGGTCCCAGCCTGGGCAGACCAGTTTGCTGGATAGTTTTAGGGTCTGTTCACACTTGGCATATTTGGTCCGATTAAAACGAACCCTAATGCGATTGCTCTGTTAGTGCGGATCATTTGAACATGTGTGAACGCTGCCATCACCAAACAAGCAGACTGAGACCTCTGAAAAGATGGGTCTCAGTCCGCTTCCAAACGAACTCTGGTGCGGATTGAATGATATATGAAAGCAACAAGGACCAAAGACAAAAAAAGGACAGAATGCTCATGCATATCGGGTTTCTCGTCATAGTCACGATGTTGTCCATCACAGATGTGTCTCCTCACAGCAGACCTTAATTTGTGTGGGTGAAGGAGGGATTCCTGTTGCTGTTTTGACCCTTTACACATTTTATACGTTCTTCACAAGTTCTCAGCTGGTCAAAATACCATAATTTGCAGGCTACACACATACAACAAGCTCATTTATCCAAGCACACAGCATTGTTTTGGATGTTCTGTAAGTTCCATCTCAAAATAAGAAATACGCCATAAAAGCCGACCAATCAGATTGAACATATCCCTGTCTTTAGGTTCGGTATCTTTTGTTTCGGTGAAAAAAAACAAAAAAACAATCTAAACGCTAAGCGGACCAGGACTAAATGTTTTAGTTTTTTTTGGTCCGGACCAAACAAACCAAGTGAACCGAACTACAAGTGTGAAAGCACCCTTAGAGGGGATTTGGGCAGCAGAGACCAGAAAACTAGCTTAGGTTGTTATTTCTTTTTGTCAGCCTTAATAATTTAATGATGGTCTACCTCAGGGGTCTCCAAACTCAGTCCTGGAGGGCCACTGTCCTGCGGAGTTTAGGCCATTACATACATAATAACATAATTTTGTTCTCACAGCCCTGGTTTGGGAGTTCTCGCAGCTTGTTCTCGACATATCATCTGAGCAGAACTTTTTTATTGTGTGTGTCTGAGAACTATTGTATGATTGGTCAGAAATTTAAAGTGGGCGGGGTTAATGCGGAGAAACGGAACTGTTCGGCACCTGGTTTTCTCAGGAAGTATGGAATGTCCTGGCCAGAACAAACTTTGTTCTTGTTCTTGCCACCTCGAGAAAACTAACAAATTTATTTGTTCTTGCAGATTATGTACCAAGCTTTTATCTCCAACCCCCAAAAAACACACCTGAACCAGCTAATCAGTGACTTACAAGGCCCTAGTTACACACTGATTTAGCTGGTTCAGGTGTGTTTAATTGGGGTTGGAGCTAAACTCTGCAGGACAGTGGCCCTCCAGGAGACCCCTGGTCTAGTTGTTTATTTCACATTTTCAATACCTGGCATTCTCTCAGTCTCTGTAGCAGTTTTACAAAACTAAGCTATGCAACTTAATTCCTTATTCCTTCTCCAAAACAGTGTAAACAGCTTTATTCATTCCTCCTGTCAGCAGAAGCAGAAAGTGCTGTGTGGGCAGTGACTCAAGATGAAGTCCGCTTTGGTATTTTTCTGACCCACATGTACGTGGTTTCCTCGAGGCTGACAAGGTTAAGAAGCTACCGGCAAATGCCACTGCCTCCATCTAAGAACAGCAGAGCAGGTCATTAACATTTCTCTGATAGGAACTTAGTGGAGAATATTAGCTTCCTCTGATTGATCTGCCTTTGGGGGGGGGGGGGGGGGGGGGGGGGGGTAGGGGCCGGTAGCGCACCCATATCCCACTACCAGGTCCAAGCTGTGAATTTCCCCCAGTGTACATCAATCAGCTCACAACCCCGAGAAGCCAGCACAATTCAAGAAAAAAATAAGTTAAGCTTTTCGTTGAGCTTTCTGTATATAGTTGGCTTTCTGTCAGGACTCCAAAGTCTTTGTAGCTTGTATTTATCTAAATATGTCTTTGGAGTAAATCACAAAGCTGTCTAGCTTTTTGAAACCGGCTGAGCGCAGCCCTATTTTGGAAGACGCTTGGCTGGATTCAGAGAGGGTTCATTTCTCTGAAAACAATCAGTAGGCCACTTCTGAAAGCCCCGAGCCAGAGTTCTATGGTTTATGTGCTTGGGGCATGTTGAATTATTAGCCAGCTATTGTGGGTAGACAAACCTTGCATTGCTTTACAAAGCAATATAATGACATGGAGTTACAGCATTATCCCTTATTACTTGATAATCACCATTTATACAGCAGCAGAACCCAACTGATTGTTTTTATTATAGCTTTTTCCCAAATATTTCAAGGAATAGTTCACCCAAAACTGAAAATGCTGTCATTATTTACACACCCTCATGTCAGTCCTAGCCAGTCATTATAATGAAAGTGAATGAGGGCTGGGGCTGTCAGGCTCCAAAATGACAAAAGAGCACAGTAAAAGTAGTTCATATGAATCATGCACAATATTTCCAATCATCTGAAGACATACAATAGTTATCAGGAGGAACATTCTGAAGCTCTCCATCCTAGTTCATGAGAGAAATAGTGATTTAAGAATACTTTTTTCATCCAATTTTTTTAAAAAAATCCCATTCCAAAACTGGATCATTCAGTCAGTGAGTTTGAATCAGTAAGAAAAATCAAAACAATCGTTTTGGATTTCAACAGTTAAAAGCCTAATGGGAAGGAAGATTTTTAGTGAATGAATTTTCAATTGCTTTTTCACACAAAGCTGACTTCAGCAGAGTTTGAATACAGCGCATCAGTCATATTAACTGCTTTTATGGTACTTTTATGCTGTTTCACTGACTTTTTATGGTTTAAAAGCATCAGTCGTCATTCTTTATAAAGTGCAACCATGCAATAAAAATTCTCCTTTTGTGATTCACAAAAGAAAGAAAATCATATAGGTTTGGAATGATATTCCAAGGTAAAGCTGCAAAGTTAAGGGTTAATAAGTCATCAACCAATCACGTAACTGTGTCGAGATTTTAAAAGCATAGTACGCTCTGCAGTGCTATGGAGAGCTCATTTAGGGAACCGATGAGCTGAATGGCTTTAGAGAGGCTGCAGACTTCTGGAGTCATGTTTGAGATTCAGACTGGAGCTGTAAGATGGTTTGTGTTTGCAAGGCTAAGAAGGCCAAACCCTAACCCCCCCCCCCCCCCCCCCCCCACACCTCCCATTCTGTTGCACTGAACTTCACTGCTTCGGGACAACAGGAGTGGGCAGAACATGCGGGGAGAAAACTTGATGTGTGGGAGAGCGATTTGTTACTGATAAATAAAAGAAAACAAACGCTCAAAAGGAACATAAACTTGTCAGGGAAAGGAGAGAAACAAAAGACGTACTTCGTGACGCAAAAACTAGGGAGGGTAAAATCCAACCTCGATACTCCAATCAGGCAAACTCGAGATTCAAGCAATCAATGCAGTTATGAAAGGCCATCGCCACTGTTTGTTGGTTATTTTATGCTGGCTAACTGCTCGCCTCTGCCGGGATAATTGCACCAGGAAGATTAAAGAGGGAAAGTTTAAAATTGGCTGAGGGGAAGGGGACATAAGACAAGATGATGCATTCTGCTTTCCTTTTCCTCTTAATGCACCAATCACATGCAACCTGAGCTTGGGGTAATGGCAGGGAGAGACTGAGTCTCATGGGTATCACTGACCGAAATATCCTACATTACCAGCGCAGAGGCCCATATCCGAACAGGAACTGAATTTAATATAGGGGCCCATTTAGTTGCACAGTTAATAAATAGGAGCAGGCATGTTCAGAACTGCCTTCTAATTCGTCATTCTCTTTTCATTATTCGGTTTCAATGGCTAGACAGAAAGATCTAGCCTTTCTAAGAACAGGGCAAGGGTGGGAGAACATCTAGAAACCTGACCAAACCCCCGGATAAAGAGTGTGTTAGTACGCTTGCATGGAGTATGAGGTGCATTTCTGAGTCCATACAGCGAAATCTGTAACTGTAACCACAATCTTTCCAGGCTGCAGAGAGTGCTGACCACAAATGGTCTCCGGCAGTCGTTACCGCACATGTCTCTGCAGGGCTTTTACCCCACAACCCACAAACCGGTCTTTCTCTGTCTCAGTCTGCCGATGGCTACCATCCTCTCTTTTTACTTTATTATTCTTTATTCACAACACCCTCTGCTCCCATTTCATTCCACTCCATTCTCAGTCTTACTCAGCATTAAAATTTGCTCCTTACCTTTCCCTGACCCCTGTCAGTGTTTCCAGTCCTGTTGGCCACGGTTCGCCCCAGCCTCACTCCGCCTAACCCTTCCCGCGTGCAACACGGTCGGCTTGCTTTCCCCAGCTGGCCGGGCTTGAGGTTTTTAATGGGAAGGTTACGGGTGAGGCCGTTCATATCGCACTAACGTCAACCAGCGTAACGAACCCTGACAAGGCAAGGTTACAAGCCCTGCCATAAACCACTCCCGCCCAGGACAACCTTCATTAGGCATACTCCAGTTTACATTTAGCAAATGTTAAAACAAGAAGGAACAAACATGCTGTACTTTAAATTTGTGAAGAACATGTCCTCAGTCCACTGACAGTTCCTCAGTGGATAAAAATATTGACAAGTGTATATTTGTAATATCATTGATGTTTTCATTAATACCGGAGCATTCTTACATGAAACTGCAGGAATTGGTGTGGAAATGAGACTGTAATACTAGTCCCCATAATGCCTTTGATATCAAGCTATAAAATGCACGTTCTATGAGTTTCTGGCTGTAAAAAAGATTTGTACTCCCGACTGCTGTGACCGTAGAGTACAGTATATCAGAAATTTAAGTTGCTTGTGAATGACGAGCAAAGACACTCATGTGTAGTTATATTTCAAACCAGAGAAACTATTACATGAAAAGCTACAAATGCCAGCAGCAGGGCCAACCAATCTAATCTTCGCTGCCTCAGGGAAACATTTCAGAAACACAAAGCTGCTCGCAGAACTTAATGGTGCTCTGGAGTGACTACCGTGTCACAATCGGCTTCAAATAAACACTTGTAAAGCTTAACCTTTGCTCCAGCAAGGGCCTGACCTGACCGCTCTAGTTTCATTGACGATTGTAAATTCATAAATGAAGTATTCCTCGACTGCTAAGCCAAAAAATGTCCCTGATTCAAAGCAGACCAGGAAAATATTCAGAATAAGAATGTTGTTTATCCAAGGAAAATATTCCCTCCAGCACACCTTCTCCTCTCCATCAAGAGCTCGTGAGAGGTTGTGTCACATTAAGCTTGACTCGGACCCCTGGTCCATCTAAAAGAATCACATCTGGATGGGCTGAAGGAATAACACAGAATATCCCTGCACTGACAGCGTCCTTTAAACAGTGTTTGGGAAAGTCAAATATTTAAGCAAGATCCTTTCCAGTACAATGATCAAAATTCAAACAGTGGGAAGTTTGACCGTAAGCTTTTCCAGGCATGGATATCAAAGGAAAGCGATGACTTACAGGCGGCCCAACTTGGGTGTGGATTGGAACAGCAGCTCCGGCAGGACCTGCAGCCGGTTCCGGTTCAGCCGGCTGTGAGAAAGAGAGGACAGGGGAAGGGCAAGAGTTAGTGTGGTCAAAACATCAGGATGGAAGAAACGAAACGTAAGACACTGTGAGAGTAACCTTATGCACAGCACAGATCAGTGGGTATGTGTTTGGGTAGTTAGATTATCCGAGAGCAAAAACTAGGGAAACAAAGATGGAAAGGTTGTTTGACTTGCACATCGACATGCAGGCATCTGAATACCTAGATGGATGAGACAACAAGGCAAACATAAACGACACACGGAGAGACCAATCCATCTTTCTGTTTAAAGAAACAAGCCGGGTCAGCATTGCTATCAGGATCAACAACATCACGACAGGCCAATAGCTACATCCTGGGGTCAGGAGTCACATCTGTGCAGGGACTGATGGGAAATAAATATACTTCCTCTGAAGATGGCCTAGGTTATCTCCAGTAGTGCTCTTTAAAGGCTATTATCACTCACATGAGCCTGGCCAGACTTGGTAGGATGACCCTTATCATGGGAGTATGGGTTTTGATGATAGGATGCAGGGTCATGGAGCAAATCAAAGGTATGTGGAGGAGGAACATTACTCTTTTGATAATCTACAACCTTTATGACTTGGTTCCTTGCTGTAGCCTTCAAGTAGACTCATTCTACAATAGAAGAGTTGGCTTTTCTATAGTAAGTCCAATACAGACAAATTCACCATCACCATCATTCTGTCTGACTTTTATGGAATCTTGCAATTGTTCTAGACAAATCTGTGGGCAAGTGACTAGATTTATTTTCAAATACATTAAAATTGCAATGCAGTAAATTATGCATAATTACAAGTAACTAAACCTAAACCAAACCCTAACCGTAACTCTATAGTAACTACATGTAGTTAAAGATACAGTAAGCGATTTTTCAAAAATGTTAAAAAGTTGGTCGGACCGAGCACCACAACAAATGTGTAGCCAATCAGCATTATGGGGGCATATGACAGGGGAGGAGAGAGAGTGAGCAAGAGGAAGATTTGAAGACTGTAGAAATAAAGATGGCTGAGAGACATTACAAAATAAACATTTTAGAGGAATATCACTGGAAAAAGAAGGGTTATGATCAGGCAAGAGCTTTAGGCCCCGCTTAAATTTTAGAAAAGTGTTCCAGCGCTGGAGTGATCTACGCAGTAAGGCCTGAAAACAGATGCTGAGGTTGCATCGTTTCTGCTCCATACGTGAGTAACATTGGTTTTGCGGTTTCATGCTTTTGTTGTAATGTTAGCTATAGTTACAGGACAGTTTTGAGTGTCATTGTTTGTCTGGAGCTGTACCAACAATTCTGGGAGATTGCATACTGCACCTTTAATTAATATTACTCAGTACCTATTTGAGTAAGGACAAAGTAACTACGTTACCTTAAAATAAAGTGTAACCCACAAATAAAATTACTTTAACATACAACATGTTATATGTTACATGTTGTATGATGAGCGTGTCTTTAATTTATTAATTAAAATTAACAGCCTTGCTGAGCATAAAAAAACTTACCAACCCCAAACCTTTGAAGGGTAGAGTTAAAAAAATATATGTGTAGACTCACATGTATTCAAGGTGTAAGAAAATTATGTTACTTTTCATTTGATGAATAAACCATATGAAACAAACATGAAATACAAAGAGTACATTTCTAAGAACTGTTTAAAAGACTCCAGTTCTTTATTGTGGATGCTCTTATTTGTCATTGACCTTAGTTCAGATGCTTTGATCTGGGGGTTTGAGGGATCAAGGGGAGGAGTTACCCCAAAACTTGACCCTTGTTCAACCACGGTTTACAAACTTTATCTATTTTTAGCACCATGTAAAGTCAAAACATGCTACATGGAAACCTTTCATTTCTTTCTGTTTCTGGATCATTAGTTCTAAAGCACTTGCTCTCATTGTGGGGGTCAAACTATTTATATGTCTGCTGGGTTACAACAACAAAAACAAAAAGTCACACTCGAGTGTCAGATGGAGAGAATGCATGTAGACACACTGGCTGTCTCGCCGCTGAGAGTGGGTCATTGAGTTAAATGCTGTGAAATTCCAAATACGAGTGATACATTGAGGAATGTAGATCTTAAGACCTAGATAAACCAGACCCACAAAACCACCCCAGAGAAAGATTATTCAGCGGTGGTAAACAGATTGACAAACTTCAGTTCTCTTCATGATGGCTGCTGATTTTGATGTACGTTCATAACTAACACGTGGCGGCAGCTGCCAGCAGACTCGGTTAAATAACGACAGAACCGTGCAAACATTTACAAGGAATGAAACGCACTGAGACATTCACACATAAACAAACTTAAGGATGCTAACACAGGCAAACCACAGTCCAGACATTCTTTGACCTTGTCCAACTGCAGTAATAGCTAGCATGTTTGGTCTGACCCAATGGTCAATTTCACTGGGAAGTGTTAAGATTCTCACCAGAAAAGAGCAAATGGCTGCGCTCCAGATGTCAGGGGGCAAACAAGCACGTAAACCCACTGGACTTAAAAAGGAAAGTTATGGAGGTCACCTCCAAATTCTCAAAGTTCCTTTCGCTTTGGTGAAGATGTTTCAGATTAAAACCGACAAGGTCAATGTGTTGCTCATAAACGGCTACGAATTCTTTTGTCCAAAACACACATACAGAAAAATGTGGGATATGTATCATCACTGCATGCGAGTTCAATCATCTATTTTTTTTTTTACTTACATTCGCTCAAGCTGTCTGAGTTCCTGAAATGCTCCTCTTTCGATCACACTTATTTGATTGTTCTCCAGATGTCTGTGGGGGGAAAAAAATAACTTCATTATCCAATCAAGTCCAGCGATTCAACTTCAACTGACATTGATCAGCCTCCCTGAGTGATTGAAATGACAGTTGAAAGAGGACTAGAGGACCTCATGGCTTCGCTTTGTCACAACAGTGACTGATAAGCAAACAGACTTTTTCTCATTAAAACCACAGCAGATTTTTCTCTGATTTTATGAAGTGTACGGTTGCCTCAGCAGACCCTCATTCGTGTCCAGCATGCCTGTGACGACGTTCCGGAGGGTATTTTCAGAGCTCTCCTCTACTCTGAAGACTTTGTCATATTTCAGGGCCCTTAAAATTTTCCAGATGCATTACAAAGACAGCACAGCTCCATGGCTATTTCTTGTTTATATTTAAGTCTCTTTGAATTAGAACAAACGCGCAGACACACGCATAGAACGCACACAGCCACTAAATTATATTCGGCACCGGATAAAACAAGTAATCCTCAAAAAAGAGAGAAAATCCCGAAGCAAAAGACACCCTAAAGTGCCTCTAAAGTGGACTTCCGCTTTCTGGGGTTATGAATGACGTTTTTAAAGCAAATGTTTAGACACGCAACTGTTTTTACAGCCATAATCCATGTTTTGTCATATCATTCTGTCAGGAAGAGATGAGACACTTGGCAATGCAAAGGCCTTTTTATGAATACCGCAGCTTTAAGGCACGATCCAGCATGATGAGGCCAAAAACACAAGCGAGCCTAAATTGATTTCTTTGTAATAATTGAATTCTTTGCTAATAACAAACATATCATATAGACTGCGTCTAACATAAATCTAAGTCTGAGTAACTATCTTGCTCATGCTTACAAATGGGGGATCAACCCCACCGTGGTTTATGTATTCACATTAAACGTAATCCCTTTCGATCCTGACCAGATGGGTTTTGGTGTGTGCTGAAGAATAATAACAGTTCTTTTTCTTCATTTTTCAGCATCTCTCCCTCTTTCTGTTCTTTGTCTTTCTCATCTTTATAGAAATGTTTTGAACTTTTGCATAGAAACATATGGGACACAGGAAAACACCTATGCTTTCACAGGGGCTGACAAGGAGAGTAAAGACCTCTCAATTGAAAGGGTGAAGCAAGACACATGGTATTGCTGGAAGAGTCTTTGTTATTCTTGCCTTAAGCATTAACCAAGTGCTGGTTTGTAGGCAGGACCCAGGTCAGTGCAGATGGCGCTTCCCTGAGGACTTTAGAATGGAAACGATCTATGACCCAAGGTAAGGTCAATCTTTTATTTTAGTACCTAATTATTGTTCATTTATTAGGAAAGAAATGATCTATGTATGTATGTATGTATGTATGTATGTATGTATGTATGTATGTATGTATGTATGTATGTATGTATGTATGTATGTATGTATGTATGTATGTATGTATGTATGTATGTATCTATCTATCTATCTATCTATCTATCTATCTATCTATCTATCTATCTATCTATCTATCTATCTATCTATCTATCTATCTATATATATATCTATCTATCTATCAATAGACTATATTGCCTTCAAAACCTCTAATCAATTCCCAATGGACAATGTCAAGTACATCTTTTCTTGTTCAAGAAGCTGTTTATTCGAGACGTTTATACTTGACACGCTTGCCGTTGTATATTCAAGAATCAAGAAAGTGGTGAGAAGAAGTAAAGCACACGCGTGATGATGTTTGTTTTTGTACTGTCATGATCTCTGTCCCCTGTGTCTCCATTGTTGCTTGTTCACCTCTTGTTTTCCTGCTGCTGTTCCCTTGTTAGTTACCATGGACACTTATTGGACCACGTCCCCTTGTTACCTGGGGCACGTTCAAGCTCAAACCGGTGCGCAGCTTTTTGCTACGGTTTCCGGGTTGAACGACATGTTTCCAGGGGGTATTCCAGAAAGCAGGTTATGTGACATCATCAGTGACAACTGAAGATTCACCATAGTCAAAAGCAGAAGATTAGACTGAAATTTAAATCTACAGGTAACGCTAATACACACTAAATACATGTAGTCACGCAATGCTAATGCTGTTAACATTAACAATTTGAGAACAAAGTATAACAATAATAATAATTTGCTCGGTTTGATGTTATATGAGCAATCGGTAGATTTAATCATCATTGGTAGCGTGATTTATTGTAATGTTTTGTTCCCAAAAGTGGCTATACTCCAAGACGTAGAATCTGAAATTCCGAAGAACAGTATCCACACCGGTGCGGTGACTGACAGCAAGCCGCATATACTCCTCTGAGCTGATGCACAACTCACGTACAGACAATAACTCCGCAAATAACTGCAATTGCAGGTTTCAAACAGAGATGGTGACACAAAGGCAAAACTTACGGACTGCAGCTTTAAACGAAAAGATTGAAAAAAATATTACACAACCACCAAATAGGTGGTGATGTGCACTAAGTAGGTTATGTAAATCTGTAAAAGGAGGAGGAAGTAGTATGCCACACTTTTTCTTAGCATCTGTTTCCATGGTGAATCATCGATTCGTTGCTCTGTTGAGAATGTCGTGTGTGTTAACTGGGAACATACTCTGAGTTGTCTAAACTTACTCACGGACGCATTTTTGGAACCAGCATAGTTCAAGGTATATGTGAAGGTAAATTAACCTTGCTTTCTGGAATACCCCTCTGGAAACAGTGTACAACGGGTTTGAGATATTTCTCTTGTTTGGAAATGTCAGCCCAATCAGAAGCATGAATATAAACCACATGGTATTAAAGAGACAGCTCGCACAATGGGTCCAAGTAAAGTAATTTACAAATGTATCTGCTGCAGCTCGGTATATGCAACAATTGAAGATATTAGAAGACATGTTTGATAGTAAGAGTTTTATAGTAAAAATATAGGATATCAACTTCATACACAATGGTAATTAAGTGCTTTACATAAAAATGAGTCTTCCAAATCTTTAATGGGGCACATAAAACCGTAAAAAAACGAATGTTTCAAGAGCTAGGCTCAAAAACAGGGTAGAAAATTACTTATTCATTATGATGTTTTTGAATGTAAAAACCATGCGAACGTCATAAGTTAACCTCAGACAACGGTATAAAAAAATAAAAAAGCCAGTTCATAACCCCTTTAAATCATCTTGAAAAATACATTACTTTGCAAAAGTCTTAGGCACATTAGTATTTTAACAAAAAAAGGTTTTAAGGCCGTTATTTATATATTTTACTGTACTGTGTCGGTGAATATACTAACATGCCTAAGACTTTGCACAGTACTGTAATTTTAAAATCTTTTTATGAAAATAATAAATTGCAGTGCTGCTAACACTTCTCTGAGAATTTTAACGTGGGAAAAAAGCAACAGGGTGAAGCTTGGAGCATGGTGCATGGAGAGTGTATAGGTGAGATTGGAGGCTTGTCCAGCGCTATCAGACGGAGGGGATCACAGTGCAAGTCTTAAGAGATAAGGGGGTGCCACTGCCGAGGTCCCAGGGAGAGGCTGCTTTTGGTGCATGCAATGACCGTTAATCACAAACCACCTTAAACTGCCTCCGTGCTCCCCGCCAGCCACTGCCTCTGCTTACAACTGCTCTCTTGGGCGTTTATTTTCTTCCTCTTTTTTTCACTTGTTTATTTTTATCTCCATTCCTCTCTTTTTACGGGCTCTCATTCAGGAAGAAAACAGCACGGAGAAATACATGATTACAGTCATTAGGCTGCAAGAACACTTTCTCTAGAGGAACCCAACTCGCTAGATCACGACTGCCCTGTGCCTCTCTGAGCAGCCGTCCATAATTTTTTTTCATTTTAAAAGTTCACTTTCTGGAATGGAATATGTTGTTACATATTCTTCAAACTCAAGAACAAGTTTAAAGATTGACTGCATCTAAGGCAATGACTTCATGCAAGGTTCAGTCAAAGGGTCATGTTAAATGTGTCGGATTTACTCAGCTTAAATGTCAGTTTGTTTTATTATGACTTGTGCCGTAATCCTCCCGGCTTTCAGCCTCAAACCCTTTGATGGCTTTGACTGTAAAGACAACACGGAAGAGGAGGGGCACTTGGGAGTTAAAGGAAGGATTAACCATAAGAGCGAGAGATACAGAGTGACATCTTACAGCACGCGTAGGTTCTTGAGGCCAGAGAAGTCCACTTTAGTGATCCGGGTGATGTTATTCCTGTCCAGATCCCTGGAAAGAGAAAAAAAGAAAGGGAGAGGGGATGGAGAAAAAAGTTAAAAGCTTTTCATTTCACTTATGCTTTCAAACATGATTTTTCAAGTCTCAGCTCACAGCATAGTCAGTAAACAGAGAATTTAAATACAGAGGCTCCCTGGCAGTGCCTCAACGGCTCCGACTCGCACCAGATGCCCGCGGGGCAACGCTGTTCAAAGCTGGCGTCTGCCAGTGAGCATTAGTGCCATGCTGCGGGTTACTGAATCTGAGAGACCAACTTCAGCTCTGCTACTCTGCCTTGCATTCACTGCACTGGAGGTGACTCACTTTCAGCATGCTGCTATTGAACCGCCTCGACTCTAAACGTTCCCATACAAACGTACTCAACGCACACAGCTCGGGTCACGCTAGCGTACACCTGCCCTTTTCTGTTCTGTCTGTACAATAACTGTATACAATGCAATTCTTTTCTTTCAATGCGTATATCTGCTTTTTCTCTTCCATACAAAAAAAGACAGCTAAAGGCTCCAAAAAAATGGCAGACAAATGATATTTTCTGTATGTGAGCAAAGCGAATGAGATGTTGGAATAAACTGCTTGAGAGAGACAGATTGCATGGAAACATTTTTGTTTGGAAAATGTCTCTTCTTGCATCTGAGTGAATTATATATTACCAAACTAAGTATTTTTCCACTCTAGTCAATATCTTATACTTTTCCCAGACTGCTATTTTATCAGTTGTTTCAAGCGTGTCTAAAATTGTATACATTCCCTGAAATGAGTATGCATGCCAATGGATACGAACTGACTTCCTCTGTGGGTGCTGTTTACTGGAGCTCCGCCACGCTGAAAAGATTAGCGTTGAGAAATATACAGTGACATATAATGACACACGCATACACTTACACACTAACATCAGGCCGTCTCAGTGTGTTTCTCATAATATACATAAACATTTATAAATCTGATTTAAAGGCATATTGGATTTCAAAAGATTTCCCCAGAACCACAAAACGCACATCAAGCAGACTAATATGAGCCATATAGGAAACATATTACAGGGGACAGGCCATTTACAGACCCTGGATTCCATAACATGATCCTCTTCTAGATGGCGGCTGCATTTTTGGGCATCAAATGTGTGTATAAAAATGATTTTGTCTAGGTAGGCAGCTCTCTGGGTTTACAAACAAGGCCCTCGTCTGCTTTAAAAACCAAACATGACAGAATCTTTCACATCCACTTTTCAGCATAAAGAAATGTAAATTATCTGAATCAAACAAAAACAAAAAATGGTAAAGAAACATATTCCCATACTGGCCTAGAGATGTTTGAACAACTGCTAAATAAGCATGTTAAGTGTTCCCAGCATGCACTGAAGCATGAATAAATGATGTGATTACTGTTATAGGATTATTGCTTTACCGTTTGCAGACTTTATTTATCCTGTTGTTGTTTTTATCGTGTTTTGTTGTGTGGTAGACTAATTATTTCACTTCACAGGGTTGATGATTATCATCGTTTTTGAGGTAGATTACCATTGGAAAGTTCAGTATGATTTTTCTTTGAGCAAACATCACCGTAGATGCATTTATATTGTTACAAAAGATTTATTTTTCAAATAAATGCTGTTCTTTTGAACTTTCTACTCATTAACGAATCCTGAAAAAAATGATCAAACTGTTTTCAACATTGACAATAATAAGAAATGTTTATTTAGCACCAAGTCAGAATATTAGAATGATTTCTGAAGGATCATCTGACACTGAAGACTGGCGTAATGATGGTGAAAATTCAGCTTTGCCATCACAGGAATAAATTACATTGTAAAATCGAATAAAATAGAAAACTCAGTAAAAAATATTACTGATTTTACTGCATTTTTTCATCAAATAAATGCAGCCTTGGTGAGCTTAAAAGACTTATTTCAAATACATTTTAGAATTTTGCAGACCCCGAACTCTTGAACAGCAAGGTAACACTTTACAATAAGGTTTAATTTGTTAACATTAGGTTAACATGAACTAACAATGAATATTTAGCATTTATCTAGACTAGAGCATTTATTAATCTCAGTTAATGTTAATCTCAACATTTACTAAAACATTATTAAAATCAAAAATTGTATTGTTAACATTAGTTGATGAACCTAACTTAATATTAACCTAACTAAAAATGAACAATTAATTAATGTGAACAAAGATTAACAAGTACTGGAGCAAAATATTGCTCGTTGCTAGTTAATGCATTAACTAACCTTAACTAATTGAACCCTATTATTAAAGTGCTACCAACGGTAGTGCATGTGATTTGAGTGTTGAGGTCTATTTGCATATTAAAAGACTGCATTTGTTATTTGCAAATAGTTAATGAGTTAAGACTGATCGCTTGTGATGAGGTCTCACTTTGACTCAATGGTCTATTTAGATCAGTTAACAGCCTTTGTGAAACCTGAACATTTTAGTCCCCATTCCTTTTAACTGCATTAAAATGGTCTGTACATTATACAAAGTTTCTGAGTTGAACTCCAAAATCTTAATGCATTTAATGCATTTCCTTGATTTTTTTAACTTTCAATAATTCTATACAGTGTTCCCACAAATTCCCACTCTCCCAGTCTCTCCACGTCACTCTCCTTCTGTTTTCACATGTCCTAATCTCCCTTCTGTAGTTTTCTCATCTCGTATCCTCTCACCTGCTTGCAATGTAATCCCACTCACTAATAACATTTCCTCCTCTCTCTATCCTTCACTTCACTTCAGTGTCTTTTTTTATTTTATTTTTTTTACAGTATGTGTTAACAGCCTGGGGAGCTAACTAAGTCCTACTTCCTCTAGAAACTCAATCAAACCTCCGGTTACACTGACAAGGTGGAGTTCACAGATATGGCAGCCCCCTACTGGCTATTGTTTTTTTTTATTTGTTGAGGGGATAAGGTGCCTATTCAAACGGCAGGTGTTCTGCGCTAACAATGTGCCCCCTCGGGGGCCCACCCCACCACGCACGCCGTTAGACCACTCAACCCAACTAGTCCAGGTCATAAGCCAGCAGACCACTCTGGTAAAATGTGCTTTTCAGAACGACACCGGACAAAGAGAAGAATTTTTGCGATTTTGGCTGGAGGTTATTTTGACTGTGTCTTGCTGCAATTGCAACACATCAGGCGACCAAGGTACCCTAAGACCTCAAGAAACATGTGCATGAAAACAAAAGTTTTTTTTTTTTTATGTTCCCATACGATACCCTGCCTCTCAATGCATTTCCTGTCGTAATCTTCTGCTATTTTCCTCAAAGCCACGCTAGTCTAGTCCTCAAAAGCTGATAGGTATGCTCCATTTCCTCTTGAAAGCTGCTTCTCATCGCTGTTTGGAATCTTAAATGAGTTTTTCCTTTTGGACCTCTGGTTTGGACGCCTTAGATGGCTGTTTTTAATTTACTTGAGTCCAACTTTACAATACTAACACATTAATATTCTCCTCATAAGATGCACACGTTATTATAATCAGAAAAGATAGACGATATATCAATCTCATGTCTATTGATTAATTACAACTAAACACCTCTGAGATAAGCACAGATACAGCATAACATGAGACCATGCTTGTCCTGTGCGTTTGAATTAACAAGTTTTCTGTCATAACTGTCAACGGAAGAACACTGTAATTTCTGCCACCTATTATCTCTTCATTAAATGACTGTATTAATTAACATTTCTCCTTCACTGAGGTTATTCACTAAGGCATCCATGTGTCACTGAAAATTATAAAGCAGATGCTAAAGGCTAGATAGGGATGGATATTTTAATAACTTTTATGTAACAGTGTAATTATTTTTTGCATTTCAAACAGATAGATGCCTCATTGCCTCCTCCTCACTCTCCCATATCAGAGCCATTTTCTTTTCCAAGTTTCTCTGGAAGTCCTTCGCCGAAACGCTTGTTCGTTTGCACTTATGCGAGATCAAATGGGGGGGGGGGGGGGGGGGGGGGTATTGCCACTCTTTCATCTCCCATGAGCCATGCAGTCAGCAGCCATGTGGCTACCACACATCTCCACTGGACACATGTAGTCCTGTCCCAGAATTCCATAATGCACCTCCTGACATATTACTACCACCTCAAAAGCTCTTAACAATTCCACATTCCTTGAAATCTTCACAGGGTTCCATATACAACTTTATTTTTCTAGCAAATCTCTGCATGTTAGAAACCAAAACCACAAAAGAAATGTCATCTCTTATTCGTGATTACCTAGTGATGATTGTTTATTGTCTTTGGTAAATAGCATTTGTGATAAAAACTTAAAATTGTCCGGTTTCAACTGTTAGGGCAGATTGAATTTGCAACACATCACTGGAGCTTCAGGATGAAGACAGTGAAAATATAGAAGCCAATGCGTCTCTGAATTCCTCTTCATTGTTTATGAGCAATGTTGGTAGTTTCCATCTCAGGGAGAGTTTCATTTAGTAAATATTTTCATTACGGCCATGTCTGGATGCTTTCTCCACTGAAGGACTCTCACTTCACACTAAGCAGAGTGGACAAAAATGAATTATTTCATATTTCTTCTTTGAGTGTTTACCCCCTTGATTTTCAAACCCTGACAGCGAATAGCGCACAGCCTGGTGTTTTTTGCACAGTATATGACTTCTTAAATTACTAGAGTAACGCTTGGCTGAGAGGTGACAAGGGAATCTTCAACACTTCTGTGTGAAAGTCAATATGACAGCCAGGCTACAAAAGGCTCATCAATAACACAAGTCTCATCTTGGACTCCAGGGGTAACCAAGGATAACACCCCATTATATATACCGGTGTGTATATATGTATATATATATATATATATATATATATATATATATATATATATATATATATACCCTCCGGCAGGCGTTTCAGGATCCTCCGGACCAGGACCAGCAGACTAAAGAACAGTTTTTTCCCCAGAGCTGTCTCTTTACTGAACTCAAACCACCGTTGATCCACTTCCCTCATAAACTGCAAACTCTCCGACCTCACATCTACATTCACTTTGTTATTTGCACTACCGACTGTTTATTACAGTAACAACTGTCTACTTATGCATCTTGCACCACCATATCTTAACTGGATTATGCTCATTTGCACTGCCGACTGTATTTATAGTACCAATGTTTACATTTGCATTTTGCACCGTACTTCTAACTGTAACATCCAACCACTTCCACTGCACTTTTACACTTTCTTTCGGATAGCTCTGTCCATAATTTATTGCACTACCTTTATCCACTGCTATATTCCTCATCTTAGCCTAACATATCATTGTATACCTCTATCTGTAAAATTCTGTTCAAAGTAATAGCATCTGTATATTATATTCATAGTACATATTCACCTGTAAATTCTGTTTATAGTAATAGCTATCTGTATATTATATTCCTAGTACATATTCACCTGTAAATTCTGTCTATAGTAATAGCCATCTGTATATTATATTCATAGTACATATTCACCTGTAAATTCAGTTCTGTTTATAGTAATAACCATATCTCTATTTATACATATTATATTCAGTACATATCCATGTCCTGCACTTACGCAACCACTGTATATCCTGCACTTGCTGCTATTGCACTTCTGGTTAGACCTAAACTGCATTTCATTGCCCTGTACTTGTACTTGTTTAATGACAATAAAGTTGAATCTAATCTAATCTAATCTCTCTCTCTCTCTCTCTATATATATATATATATATATATATATATATATATATATATATATACAGTATTAGTGCTGACTTCCTCTGTGATTAACTAATTAATCAAAGTTTTTAATACTTTGATATTGTATTCATTTCAGTTACTCTCCAAATTAATGAAGAAACAATTTAAAGACAGCCTATTTTAAATATTTGTTGTAATGGCATCTTTTTATGAATGAAGGCCAGTATCACTGGTACTAATGTCTCTATGAAACATTAATGACGTTACATTACAGTATAATTGAAAGCTACCAATTTCAACAATTTAACTTAAAACAATCTTTACATAAACCCATTATGTTATATTTACCCATGGCCTTCCCTGTTAGACATAGTCTACACAGAAATTGAATAAAGTTATCAACACCTTTCTTAACTGCATAAATAATAAATGAAATATAGATTAATCATCATTAAAGCTACAATTTTTTCTCTTCCCGTTGTTCTTTGATGAACATTAATGACAGACATCATCAGTGCTGCTGTCACTTTAAGCTCGGCCGCTGCCGAACATGAAGCGGATCTGACGCGCTGTCCCGCGCATCTCATTTTCTCACAAGTTCATTTAAGGCCTTATTTAACTAATTTAAGACTCCTAATATGAGAATACTCGACAAAACTGGCATTTTGGCTAAATTCTCTCTGTTGTTGTTATTTTTTGTTCAATAGCGAAAGAGAATCAGAATGCAAGTGCCGTGCATGAAACAACCTCCGCACGGACATTAAGGAAATTATATATATTGTTGATGGAAATGATACGAGAACAATAAAAGTGCTAGTTATTCAAAATAACGCTTTTGTGTTTTTGAAAAAAATATGTTTAATATTACAGTAATAGTAAACATCTTTAATATTAGTCTAGTCTATTAAATACTGTTGCTATTTGAGAGCGCTCGCTGAAGCTGGAGAGAATGAACGAACAACCGTAAACTGAAGCGCTTAGAAGGTTAATAACAACTAAACGCATCATATATGAGAACAATCAGATATTTATACAAAAATATATAATATTACAACTTATATTAGCACACAATCACGCATAGGTGAAGGCCTATAACTCCTGTGGATGCTCTTCCCTGTTTGAGAGTGCGCGTTGAAACTGAAGATGATCACCGGTACAATGAAGCACTGCGGGTTATTGACTTAACTAAACGCATCCTATATGACATTAATCAGATGTTCATACTACAAAAACGTAATATTACGACTTACATATGCTTAAAATGACGCGACTTCACAAGCGAACTTGACTGTGCTGGTCAGAATACGTTGTGGACGCTTCCCACAACAGCGCGCTGAAACACAACAACTAAACCCAGAGAATTCACTACGTTTTATAACAAAAATATTCTCATTACAGTGTTATGTATAGGACAGTCCCAGTAGTTATTAATGCTGTGCATTTCTGTTTGAAATGCACGCTGAAGCTAAAGAGCGGTACAATGAAGTGCTTTACTGCATCGCTAATTAACTCAACCAAACGCATCCTATATTAAATTATATACACAGAATAATAAATATAATATTACAACTTACAATGGCACAAATGGCTGTGAATGTACAAGCGAACTTGACTGTGCTTGTCATGAAGGTGTAACTCCGTGGGCGCGCTCTTCCCTCAACAAACGCGCTGAAACACAACGTTCTTTTAAAGCCGTATTCTATTCTCATTATCGTTTTATGTAGATTATATGTTAGACTTGCGCCGCACATGTTGCACATAACTGTATTTTCCTTTTCGAAGTGATTCCAATCATATTTAGAGCAATTCAAAACCCATCATGGTGGACAGTGCGTCTGTCTCAGATGAAGGAAATAATACATTATCTATCGGCTTGACTATAACGGTCAAATGTTCTTATCGGACCGATAACGATAACATCAAAAATAATCATTTATCGGCCGATAACGATATGTTGCCGATATATCGTGCATTCCTAATGGAAAGTATACTTACACTGAATCGTTCCCTATCCCCTATATAGTGCACTATGTGCCATTCATCATACAAAAAAACTGTAAATGTGTGAACAAGTGACTGATTTCAGCTCAGCTTCAGCATCTGTTTATAATGGGGCGGGACGCTTTAGATTCTAGAGAGCATTTGATTGAACAGAAGTGCAGTGATGTCATTAAAATTATTGATCCATATTAGTGGAAGTAGGAGACTGTAAGTTTTCTAAATGTGTTTCTAAACTTCTAAATGTGAATTTTGTCATTGTTTTTGAGCACACTAGCTTAACAGTAAGGCTAACAAATTCAAGCTAAAAGCCACAAAAGTGATGGGGACACAACACAGCACATTTTGTCACACTACATCACTATTTGTCTGAGCTTGTTACTACAAAAGTTGTCACACTTCTGAAAATCCAGTTAATGGCATAACTACTTTTACTCCCCAACACTTCATTAGAGTCACATCCGCTTTCTTTCTGCGGACCAAAAGCCTAGTAAAATCCTGATCAAATCATTTAGAAATTCTGGTTTGAATCTTTTGTTTACCGGTTGCTAGCTGCAACCCAATGTTTGAGTCTGTGATACTTACATCACAGTAACGAAAATCATAAAACCACACACGGTTTTATTCATTTTTGTTAGTTTAGGATAAACACTGTCAATTCTAGCTACACAAAGCTATAACTAACAAGATGTGCTGATGAGAATAACGAAGCCCTTGATGTGTTGCTTTGGTGACAAAGCCCACAAAACAAGAGCCCTCGTAAACCTGAAATGGCCCGGAGGCGTGCACATTACCAGCCTTCCATGACACAAGCTTGGAAGATTCACAGACTTCTGGGTCCCCGACATGCAGAGTGACCTCTTCGAGACGTTTGTGACAAGAGGTCTGCTGCCTCCCAGACTTACCAAAGACAGCATTAAGCTTTGATGCACTGCCTGAAATGAGGCACATTAAATATTTTCCGTACATGAAAACATGAAGGCTGGGTGGTGAATCGTTCCCTGAAGTCTTTGCCCACTATCAGTGCCAGCAGCTGTCTGGCAGGCTGCAGTGTGTGAACGCTTACTGAGCGAGAGAGTTCACATATGCTCCTCATATGCCCACTGAGGTCAGCAGGGCACCGGAGACCACAAACCCACCTCCTGACTCGCTCCAACACCAACACAACAAACACACACACTATCCCGCTGACTGACTCTCTGCGATAATAGAAAACTGACATGCAACATAAGCAAGTGCTGATAAACGGATATGCGATCTAGGATGGAGCTACCAGTTGGGAAAGCAGGATTTGGCGGTTTCACACCGAAACTTCATTAAGAGACCCAGAGTGTGATGAGAGGAAGGGAATGCTGCCATTCTCTCTCCTGATCCAGCAGACCAAACACGCTATACGCCAGCCACAAAGTGCCACATTGTTCCTGAAGTGTTAACTGCGAGAGGGCCTAAGACTCCGCGGAGAGAATTTACTATTAAATGCAACAAAGTGTGTGCGTAACTGGTGCAAATTAAAGCGAGCGAGATGAAAGAGTGAGAGTGTGTGTGCGTGAGTGAGTGACTGAAAGGGGATATTACAGTTGCGACAGGAGCTACTAATGAGCGCAAAATCATATGAGCTGTCAAAGAAAGAAAAGCCTTTCAAATAAATGCACATTTATTAGAGGGAAATTTGCCTGAACTCTGGAATTGTGGGTAACTATGCCTTGCTTAGGGCAGAGGTGCAGTCATTACAGTTAAATCAACACTCCAGGGTGCTCTGGGAAACCTGGTGGCGTGTTAATCGTACCCAGGAGACGTGGAGACATGTCCTCCTGGACTCTGAGCAGTCCTGAAAACTGCTATGTTACAGATGCCATATCTTAGTGCAGGGTTTGATTAATAAAATCATGCTATAAGAATATACCATGAATGACTTCCATCTGTCTCTAGTTTAAACGAGACTCAACCTGACATGGTATATTTTAAAACAAATCCAATATAACGCAGGTCGTGACACTTGTTTATTTTTCTCTCCACATGAAATATTCCACTGAAAAGCCCTTTAGAGGTTAAAGGTTGGGAGGTTCAACCAGACCTCTGGCCATTGAACAAACTGGATCCCTTTCCTATCAAATCCAGGAGGTAAAAATTATATTATAACAGATGGTTATGATATTTAAAGAACTGTCATGGCTTATCACGACAGAAGTGCAGCAGGTGGAAACAGGGAAATTAAGGATATTTTCACAGTGAAAATCACCAGTGGTTAGAAGTAATCTAAACACATAAGAGAGTCGGTCTTCAGCTGCAGTGCGCCCCTCAACGGACTTGCGGTTCCCCAACTTCCCCCAACTAATACAGCCAAGATACATACACACACTCACACCATATGGCCATTAATCATGTTAATGTTTGTGTAAACTCATTATACTGGATGAAAGAATCAGCTGCAATGCTGTTCAACATTCAGATGTGGACACATATGAAGAGCAGGTCATATCTCAACCCTCATTTATAACAATCTGAATCAAATTAATGAAATGATTTTTTACTTGACTCCAAACTCATAATCAATACATAACATAGCACTGAACTCATGCATTTGATCATTTATAAGATATATTGAATTACTGCTAATTTAAACAAAACGGTACTTAAAATTAGCGTACATTCTCTACAGAAAAGCATTACACCATACTGATATTAAAAATAAATATTTCTAAAAATGTGACTCTGCTTTGTATCTAAACTCGACTCTAAGAACAAAACTGACCTTATTTAACTACTGTACTTTAATAAGTGTTTAAAGAGCTACCGACTGCCTGATTAATTGAGCAAAGATAGCACAAAAAGTATTTTGTTTTATCAATTTCACACATCTTATTAAGAAAAATTAGAATAACATTTTACTATAGTGCCCATATTACACAAAATACAGTGTATTAAATCCTATAGCCTACTGGTAACATCTGTATACTACTTAACTTAACGATCTGTTGAGTTACTGGTGTGTTGGAGATGTCAAGTATAAATACAGTTCAGACTTTCTTGATTTCATGCGAGCAATTTTTGTCATGGCTGGTGCAAAAAGTCACATGACCAGAGCTGTTTCATTCCCGTGAGTCCATCTGAGATGATGTCTTTTAAAGGGCCTAATATTGATGTATTATTAAACTGTACTGAAGAATTATCTAATTGTATATTTCAAACTTGTGAAATAAATATGCATTTATTCTTGAATTAGCATTCCTTTGTCTGAACAGCTTTCAAAAAAATCATCGCAACTGAAGAAAAAATTGGTGTAGAAACTATTTTCCCTCAGAAATTGCTAAATTCACCATTAACTACAAAGAAACGGCATGTAACACATTTTGAAGTGAAAGAATTTGCTTGTGAAATGTTATTTGCAACTTTTTTTAGAGAACTTACAATTGTGATAAGGAAATAGGCCTAATGAAACGTTTTAGTAAAAGGTTTGTTTCTGGTCTCCAGGGAGTACCAGTTTACTTGTAGCCTGCGAAACAGCATGCAATTGTTATTTTTGCTTGTTAAATAAGCTAGCCTACTACATTGTGTTTAGCCTACCATAAGTGTTCATAAAATGGACACTGTTACATGTCAACAGTAGCTGTATAAAAATAAATAAATAATTAATTAATTAAATCTCCCGCTCACAGCTGACTTGTCTATGATGAGTGATACGCGCCGCTGTCATTATATTATCAGTGTTCAAATAACGTGATAATAGGCGTACTTACAGCCTCTCGGCATTCCTCGGGATTCCCTTGGGCACAGTCCTGAAGCCTTGACCCTGACAATCCACATGAGAGCCCGAACAACTGCACTTATGCGGGCATCCATTGACAGCACAGCACAGCAGCCCGCACAGCACAGCCACTGTGCCCCAATACTTCACCCACCGCATCATATATCCTCTGAGGCTGATAGCAGCCTAATAACAATAGGAAAAATGACAAAAACAATAGCCAACAACTACGCAAACAAAAATAATGCGTAGGCTAGGCTATATGAAAAACAAAACCCCCCCAAAAATGTATCCGCGTAAATGTAAGCCCCGCGAGAAAAACAAGGGAAACGATGAACTATAGTTCCAACTTTAAAAACTTCTCGAAATACATCAGAAAAAGCGTTCCTCATTCAAACGTAAAGTTGCATCTGTCTCTCCACACCATTGAAACACACAGATGCGCATCAAAAGTTAGAAGAGCACATATCGCTGACTAGAAAAAAAAAGCCCCCCAAAAAAGCCTGCAAAAACATTCAGAATGTCCAAAGTGATTCCTTCTCATTCTTCACCAATTCCGCTTTTTTTAGGTCCAGCATGCAAATCCTCATTGATAGTGATTGAGGAACTTCAGCGGAGCTCGTACCTATTTGATTTCCAGCCCCCAAACTCTGCGCTCCACACTCCTACTGGCTAATCTACGTGATGTCATTCAGGGATATTTGGGATCTCGACTCGAGAAGTTGTTGGGACTGCTTCAAATAACTCAGCCCACAGCAAATGCTCGGTAACTTTGAGGGAAGAACGCAAAGTTATGAATTAGCAACCGCAGTTCGAAAAGAGAAGACACTACATTTTGAAATGACAAAGCGAGAAATCTTCATAAAACATGACATGAAAACTAGATGTGATTTTATATTGCGAAGAAGCTGTAGGCTATTCACCACATTTTAAAGTTTAAACCAAAGGAAAGTTACTGGATAGGGATTAGTGAAGTGATTATTAAATACAATAATGATGAATTAATAAATAAATAACCAATAAACAATTGTTTAAACTGAGAGAATAGTTATAATTGCAGTGTATTCAACTATGCAATGATTCAGATACAACAATGTATCTATTTTTGTACAGATAAATTGAGTCTTGTCACTCTTGAGATAGTTTTACATGACTTTTTTTCATGAATTTTGGTGCCCATTTTGCAGTCGTAGTGCCCCCGTCTGGTGAGAAACTTCATCTTACTAAATTCAATTCAATTCAAATGTATTTGTATAGCGCTTTTCACAATACACATTGTTTCAAAGCAGCTTTACAGAAAGTGAAAGTGCAAAACATAAATCTAAATTCCTTCATTCACTATGAGAAACAACTGGTTCTATCATATTGAGAAGTTTAGTATTGTTATGGAGTTTAATTTGGCTAAAGTATGGTTTATCGTTCAATCAAAAGAAAAAGAAAAAAAAACATATTAAGAACGTTCAAGTAAAAGACATTAGTTTGACAGGGCAGGTTACTTTGGTAACACTATTTTACAGTATCCTTTTTACATATGTTACATGTACTTAGTAATAACTATAAATCATGCATAATTACATGCAACTAACCCTCAACCAAACCCTAACCCTATCCTAATCCTATAGTCAAGTACATGTTGTTAATTAATATTACTAAGTGCTTATAATTACACTGTAACACTGACTCTTTAAAATAAAGTGTAACCGTTACTTTTAATAACAGATTAAAGGAGGAGTGCTAGACAGAAAGATTTCCCTCCAGCACCTCACTTTGCTTTCAGGAGGAATCATTTAGGTAAATTAATCTGGCATATGTGAGTTGATTTGTGTGTTAAAAGTATTCTTTATACATGTTTAACAAGTATTCTTTAAAAATACTCTGGACAACGATTACATTATTGAGTGAGGCTTTAAGCGTTTGCTGGAAGGCTGCAGGTACGTGTGTGAAGTTAAGCTGCAAAACATGTGCTTTACACTTCCTTTAATGCACACACATATGGCCGCGAGTCCATAAATCTGTGATTTGTGTCAATAAGGGTGATGTGCCAGATTTACAGACTGCTTTATTCTATTCGCTTGTTCGCGTCAGGAGTGAGGAATGTCCAGAGAGCTTCCACCTGTGGAACACTGTGGAGAATGAGCGTGATAAGGAGAGCAATGCTCTACATGTGTCTGAGCTGTCTATCAGCTCCTCTAGGGTCAGACCTTCGAGTAAAAAACTCTTACCCACACAGTGACCCCCAAACAGCCGTGTTGCACACTTGAGCATGATCAGACTACGCGGCAGCAGAAGCATTTCTGTCTTACGTACTCAAATGTATGTCTTCATTAAGGAAGAGTATTATGTCATTTTCGTTCTAATTCTCTGCGGTCATGAGTGAGGAACTGGATGCTTGTGCTCTTTGAGAGCTTGAGAAAAATAACAGCTGCCCTTAGGCTGAACATGTTCAGAAAAACATACAGTCATAATGCATTTAAAAAGGTGAGCGCATGACATTACAAATAAGACAAAGTGAATGGGAAAATAGATTGTGACTTATATTTTAATCATAGCTTGGCTGTGCTGAAAAAAAGTTGCAGTAAGTTAAAAGGTTAGTGATCAAATTGAATTGACCTGCGTTTTCATTGAACTACACAGAGCAATGAAAAATGCACTATAAATGTCAAAACAAAGGATCTTATTTGTAAAATGATACAAGTTTTGTGAGTTAAGGCCGGACAGTTGACATTAAACTGACCTTTCCATTTTATGTATTACACCCAATGGAAAGTGAGTGGCCAGATTATGGAAAATCTTGGCGTGGATGGTGTAGACCAGCACTTCTGGCAGGGAAGGGAAAGGGCTAGCCAAAGACCTGTCTGAGGAAAAAAGCCATTAGCATACCATGAGACATGAGACTGCTTTTAAATGGAACACTTGAACACAAAAAGAAATCCAAACTTTTCAGCAATTACGTAAATCTCTCAGCCTATCCGTTTGCCTTGGGTGGGGTGGGGGGCGGTGGGAGGGGTAATGGGAAAATCTCATATAGATTTTCTCTCACTCCATATATTCCCTTTCTTTGTCAGTTTGTATGCCTTTTACATTGTCATCCTGTTCTGTAGCTTTGTAACCGAGAAGAGCAGAGAAGGATTTCTCATCTTCTCATCTGGGTGGAAATTTCCTTCCTTTAGCTCACACAGGACTGAGAAACAGTCAAACATTTAATTCCGCGGCAAAATGTACTTTATGGCTCATAGAATTCCACTTTTGTCCCGTTTGTATCCCAGCCAACAACTGTTAACCCATATCATGGATCTTAATTCCTTCCCACAAGTGACTGGCAGATGGAACATGAATGGGAAGTTGCTTATTTCTCTCAGGCAGTATGCATTGTTGTCTGGCACCTCTGTGAACTGCTGCTGGGTGATAATTGGAAAGACAGCCTCCCTCTGTAGCATCCTGCTGTCTGAACAGTGGCCATTTCAACCAGAGGCCCATGCTTCCTGCGTGCGAGTCTCCAGAGCCAACACTGCGTGTGCCCATGAGGCAGCAAGGCATCAGCTTCTGCCACATAGAACTGCTAATTACATGCACATTGTCCTAGCTTGTATGAACAGGGGCAGGCGGGCTGCGAGAGGCGGAGAGGGGAGAGTATCGGGAGGTGGAGAGTTGTGACAGGGGCCTGCCAGGAACAACAGCCTGGGGTCCCCCGGACACACACGCTGTCAGGACCTAGGCCCCCATGAGTTACAGACAGCCAGAAATGTTCAGCTTTGTTGTGCGCTAATCCACAGAACGGTAAAAGAGCTTTAGTGGTGTACACACTCTTTTTGATTTTTGTCCTTCAGTTTTAGCAAACAAACACATGGGGGAAACTATGGCCAGATGTTGCCACAGTATGTGTAGAATGATTTGTTTGTAATTCTAAAAGCTCACATTCCATGGGAACTGCTAAAGCCCCGCAGACATCATTGGTTATGCCAAACCTGAGGTGTTTTTTTAAACCGAGTTGATCTTTGACCTGGCTCTGATGTCAGAATTTGCAACATTTGATGTCGAGCCCTGGGACACAAACATTCCTACAGAATTTCTCACTCGCTCCTTTTCAATTACTCACGGCTAGCAGGCAAACCGATGGTTAGAACTACGTGCTCCCTACGTAATGCCACTCATTATGGACCAGAAACAATGGGAATGAAAGTGAATGGAGAAACTCCAACAACAACATCCTAGCGTTTTCTTTCCAGGGGTAGGAAGTGCACAATTAAGATTGGCTCAGTTCTAAAATAGGAAAGGTTTTATAATGTGGAAGTGGTTGATATGGTTGATCTTTTTCAGAGAATGGGATGAGGACTGGATGGGTGGGAGGTGGGTTCTATCTGGTGCCCTTCCGCTCCTCGTGCCTCTATCAGGATTAGCCTATAAACAGTTCCATATGTGGGGCTAACCCTGACGCTACAATGTAAGACTTTTTCCATCGGTATGACTGGAAGATTGATGATCCAAATTACTAGGGAGTTATCATGGACCAGAATACTCAAAAGAGCTAAGAGAAGCGGCCAGCTGTTGGCTCTTCTGCCACGATTTTTCCTTAGGCCGGAATTTCATCTGCATACAGGGAGATGGAGAAGTAATGTTCATGTGGTCAGATGCAAGTCTCTCAAGCAGTTGATAAACTTTACACTCCTCCTGTGACTGTTCCCAGAGACTCGCTCAGGGGCTAGACCAATATCCATCCAAAGGAATAAGGTTTTTTGTGATTGGATGATTATAGGCTACTTGCGTAGACGTCTTAGCATGAGTCTAATGTTCTCACTCATCTCAGCGTCCTTTAATCTAATCATACCAGAAACCAAAAACAACACCCATAAAAAACTAAAATCAAATTTTCACCTTGACATCTCCAACTGTGACCTCATAGACAGTCTCAAATATACTGCAAAGCCGTCACTCATTATTAAGATTCTCCCCAGCCAAACGGTCCTGCCCGGTCTGCATTTGTGGTTCAGTAATAATCTGTAATTAACACCAACCTCTGAGATCAGCGTCCTGATTGAGTCCAGCATATGTGGGCCACATGCACTGACCTCCACCTCCTCCAGCCTGCTACTCGAGAGCTGTTTACATAGTGATGTCCTACCAGCATTCATCAGACTCTCTGTAGGGAGGTTTTAGGACATTTTGGACTGAACTTGTACTTTTTAGCTAGGAGCAACCGTTAGTGATTGGCCATCGGAGAGCTATTTGTAGACATCACAGCTAGGACTGTAGACACTGCAGCCTTCGGTCTTTATGTGACTGCGGTCGACAGATCTGACCTTCTGCTGGCCAGCATCCATCTCTCACAGCACTGTGATTGTCTGACGGTCTGTTTTTTATTCTCTCTTGAAATTCCGTCTGACCAGAAATTGTTATTAATTATCAAATCTTTGCTAAGACTATCACTTTCCCGCTTGGCTGGCCCCATGGTTTTCCCCCACTGGCTTTTTTTGTTTTGTTTTTCAGGGAACCAAAATTATGCCAAATGCAACACAAGGGGGTTTTGAGGGTTTCACAGATTTAAATCAAAGAAACAATGTTTTTGAGGGAACAGAAAAGGGGTGTGTAGGACAAGCCATTGAAAAAAAGCAAGATTTGAAATCCCCAGCAAAGCATTTTAATTAACCCGACTTGAAAAAGTGATTTTTGTTCGTGAGAGAATGGTAACAGGACTGAGGGCTGAGGGGTCTCTGTTGGTAGCAGCGAGAGGTTGGTTAAGAAAGCCTCACAGTTCAGAGAGGGTGAAGTCACACAAAGACTCAACAAGGCTGAACAATGACCTCCTTTTCTCACTCAGACTTTTGTCAACATGAGAAAATTAGAAATGCCGTGCATTATTAGGAGAACCCTGGAAGGAGGAGGTCGAATGCCAACCACTTTTTCATTGACAGGAGAGTTTAGCAGCTGTGTTGCTGTTTACTTTGAATTGGCTGGAAATGCCTTGAGTGGACTGGGCCCAGAGAAAACAATGTTCAGAACTGAATTGGCAGTGGGAACTCAATCCCTCAGCAAGCAAGCGGGCCGTCGTCTCACATGGGCACAGAGGCTCTGGCTATATCAGCCTGATATTATGTTTACAGCGGCTCCACTGTACAAAGGAAGAGAAAACAGATGAGAGAAAAGGGCTGAGCTGAGCAAACGCAACACTGTGTGGTGACTCCAGTCCATAAAACCGCAATTGTGCGCCACTGAAGCAAGAGTCTTGAGGCTGATTGAACCAGATCAGTTGGCCTACTTCAGGACACTGTGTGAGAAAAACAGTGCTTTTGCAACTTTCTTTGGAAACTTCAACAGCGATTACCACCAAATGCAGCACTTTAACAATGGCACTAGTGTTGCAAGGCATATGTGGAAACAGGAATTTGACGGGATTTCATAGGATGTTAAATGTGCCAATTCGCTGTTGGTGCTTTAAGTGTGGCTTATAAAAGGAGCCCCATTGGTCTGAATGGGCTATATGCTTTTGATTATTTTTGGTGTGATCTACAAGACTGATTTCATTAATTTATTCCACCTGCCTAAATATGTGCAGTAAGCTGTGTGCTACTGCTTTGGTCCAATGCAATGGTTTGTCTTTCTCTCTTACTCTCTCTCTCTCTCCCTGACTTTTTCTTTCTCGAGTGAGGGCTCGTGTGGATTCTGGATGTGGCAGTGAGGTGAAGGAAGTGATTATCAACGGCAGCCTCAGCTTGTCAGGATGTATTATAGCTGGATTTGAACTATATCACCACTTTGTATCATCACTTTGAGAGGGGACCCTCCCTGCCTTGCCATGCCTGTCCCAGACGAGACTATAAATAACCATTAGGAACTGATGGGAGGATTCATAATAAAAATAAATTATCTTAAAATTCTTGGGCTGGTTTTGTTTAACTTGGATTGGCAAGTTATGCTAGGAACAGGCTCAGGTCTGAAGGGCCAGATCTTAAACATGACAACCATGAACTGCGTATCCTATCATCCGTCTGTCTAGCTTTCTGCCACATCTATTTAGCATAAAGTGACGACAGGGAATGATAGGGGGAAAGAAGAAATGGGAACAGGAAATGTTGCAGGCCAGATCTGAACATGCACCACCTGTATAAGCACACTTCAATGTGTCGGAGCATGGGCACTAACTTCCAACTTCTAGCTGTCTTTGATCCCCTTTTCAAAGTAGAGAGGGAAATAGTCACAGTAAAAACGGAGGCCTTACAAACACATTTCCACATGTCACTTTGTCCGAGTTGAAAGAGGGGCCAGCACAAAATCGTTCTTTCCTTGTTTGAACTGCCAGTTCCACTCAGGTTCTCTGTAGACTGATGGGAGAACCACAGAGGGATATGGAGCTTCCAGAGACCAGAGCCCCTTGTGTAAAACCCACCTGTCACACTGAAATAACAGTGTCCTACCTTCTCTGCAAAGTGGCTCTAATAACTAAGCTATCCCCAAAAGCATTGGTTTGAGTGATGAATGTGACTGGATGTTGGATGTTCACTGGATGCAAAGTCCAAAGAGAGGAAAAATAATTAGTTTAGATTGCGGCCATGCACAGAAAAAAAGAAGTGTGCATGCATTTCCAGAACTTATGTAAAAGCTCCAACAAAAATGAGTTAAAACTATGACAGACCGAGGTGATATGCTTCAGAGTCCGGGTCAAAGTGTTTACTAGATGAGTACAGTGTATCAAGTCCATGGTCATTTAATACTAAAGAGTCACAGCTGCATATTGACCTCAAATGCAGGATGGAAAACGATTCCAGGAGTTGCTGTTGCAATGCTATATGTTACCAAGCACTTTGCTCTAAACCTGCTATGCTAGCCTGTGTAGAGGGTCATTGGAGGAGTGTAGGACTACAGCTATAACACTATAACACACATACTAAAGAGTGAAACTAGCCCACCTACTCTCAATTGTTGACAAACCACACCAATTAAACTACCACACTTATGATGACAAGATTTAGTTAGCAGTGGTTATCAATGATCGATCGGCTCCTTGTCTAGGACAAACTTTAGTAGTCAAGATGGCGCCGAGGATGGCCGCTACGTCGCGAGCTCTGCTGAAACATTGTAGTTTTTTGTTTGTTCTGTTTATAGTTTTTGTGTTTTTTGTCTTGGATGTTGTCTGCCTTACTACGTACGACAGACAGACACTTTTGGACATTGGTTCGGCAATCGCACACCGAAAACCGGACTTTAAATTCTTCAGTGACGAACCGCCGTTTACAAACACAGCAGCGGATCCTTTTGTCTGGGCGGCCCGACCGCGCAAACGCGGCCGGAGAAGAGGGAAGAGAGCCGGCGTACTCATCAGAGTAAGACGCCGCGCAAACCGACCCCCACTTCCCAGTATTTTACTGGCAAATGTTCAGTCTCTGGACAATAAACTCTGCGAGCTGAGAGCGCGGATCTCTTTCCAGCGAGACACGAGGGACTGCTGCATTATCTGCCTTACAGAAACTTGGATGTCCGCTGAGATTCCAGATTCGGCCATCGAAACCGCGGGGTTCTCCGTGCATCGAATGGACAGAGAAAAAGATCTCTCCGGGAAAAGCAAAGGCGGGGGTGTGTGTTTTATGATCAACAGATCCTGGTGTGATCAGAGGAACGTACATTCTATCAAGTCTTTCTGTTCTCCTGATCTGGAATTTCTCATGCTTCTGTGTCGACCATTCTGGCTACCGAGGGAATTCACCGTGGTCCTCATCACAGCTGTGTATATTCCCCCACAAGCCGACACAGACCGGGCACTAAAGGAACTGTATAGGACAGTGAGTGAGCAGGAAACCGCGCATCCTGAGGCTGCGTTTATTGTGACCGGGGACTTTAACAAAGCCAACTTCAAGCGCATCGCACCTAAATACCACCAACATGTTAGCTTCAACACGCGAGGGAACCGCGTCTTAGATCACTGCTACTCTCCCTTCAAGGATTGTTACAAGTCCCTCCCGCGCCCACCATTCGGCAAATCAGATCACGCTTCCATCCTCCTTTTGCCCGCATATAGGCAAAGACTCAAACAGGAAGCACCCGCCCTCAGAACCATCCAGTGCTGGTCGGACCAATCAGATTCTATGCTCCAAGACTGTTTTGATCACGCGGACTGGGAGATGTTCCGGTCGGCCTCTGATGACGACATCGAGGTTTACGCTGATAGCGTAACGTGTTTCACCAGTAAGTGCGTAGAAGACGTTGTTCCGACCAAAACAATTCGGCTGTACCCTAACCAGAAGCCGTGGCTAAATGGGGACGTTCGCGCGGCACTCAATGCGCGGACCTTCACTTTTAACTCCGGTAATGCGGAGGAGCATAAACAAGCAAGTTATGCCCTCCGGAAAACCATCAGAGCAGCAAAACGCCAGTACAGGGACAAGATTGAAGGACAGTTCAACACCACCGACTCCAGAAGCATGTGGAGGGGAATTAACACCATCACGGACTATAAAGGGAACACAAACTCCACCGTGAACACCGCTGCCTCTCTCCCGGACGAGCTCAACACCTTCTATGCTCGCTTTGAGGGAACTAACACCGCCCTCGCGGAGAGAGAGCTCGCGGCTGAAGATACAGAGGTTAGTGCATTCTCCGTATCTTTAGCGGATGTAACCCGATCCTTCCGGCGGGTGAAGTGGAGTTTTCACGGACATTTTTAACCTGTCCCTCTCCCTGTCTGTGGTCCCCACATGCTTCAAAACGTCCACTATTGTTCCTGTACCTAAGCAATCAAAAACCACCTGCTTAAACGACTGGCGTCCTGTTGCTCTGACCCCCATCATCAGTAAATGCTTTGAGAGACTAGTCAGAAACCACATCTGCTCTGTTCTCCCCCCCTCACTGGACCCACTGCAGTTTGCATACCGCACAAACCGCTCTACTGATGATGCCATTTCATCAACAATTCACACTGCTCTCTCCCACCTGGAAAAGAGGAACACATATGTGAGAATGCTGTTTGTGGACTACAGCTCAGCATTCAACACCATTGTGCCCTCCATACTTGACATTAAACTCCGGGCTCTAGGCTTAAACAGCCTGTTATGCAGCTGGATCCTGGACTTCCTGTCAAACAGACGCCAGGTGGTCAGAATGGGCAGTAACATCTCATCATCACTGACTCTCAACACTGGAGCCCCTCAGGGCTGTGTTCTCAGCCCACTCCTGTACTCCCTGTACACACATGACTGTGTGGCAACCCACAGCTCCAACACCATCATCAAGTTTGCTGACGATACGACGGTGGTAGGTCTTATCACCGACAATGATGAAACGGCCTACAGAGAGGAGGTGCACACCCTGACACGGTGGTGTCAGGAGCACAACCTCTCCCTCAACGTCAGCAAGACCAAGGAGCTGGTGGTCGACTTCAGGAGGAATGAGAGAGAACACCGCCCCATCACCATCGTTGGAGCACCGGTGGAGAGAGTCAGCAGCTTCAAGTTCCTCGGTGTCCACATCACAGAGGAACTCTCATGGTCTGTCCACTCCGAGGCCGTTGTGAAGAAGGCTCATCAGCGCCTTTTCTTCCTGCGACGGCTGAGGAGGTTTGGAATGAACCGCCACATCCTCACACGCTTCTACACCTGCACCATAGAGAGCCTGCTGACTGGCTGCATCACCACCTGGTACGGCAACAGTACCGCCCGCAGCCGCAAGGCCCTGCAAAGGGTAGTGCGCACGGCCAGCTGCATCATCGGAGGTGAGCTTCCCTCCCTCCAGGACATTTACACCAGGCGGTGTGTGAAGAGAGCTCAGAGGATCATCAGAGACTCTAGCCACCCGAACCATGGGCTGCTCTCACTGCTGCCGTCAGGCAGACGGTACCGCAGCATCAGAACACGCACCAGCCAACTCCAGAACAGCTTCTTCCCACAAGCAATCAGACTTCTTAACTCTTGATCCATCAGGATCATAACACACACTGGACAGAATATCACTCAGCACAACCCACTGTAGATACACATTATATACACATTTATTTATCATACAGCATCTATTGCACTTTGGACTTCAATTTGTGAACATATTGTATACTATACATTGTATATTATTATTATTATAGCTTAATGTATACTGTTATTGTTTAATGTATGTTTAGTGTATATTGTTTTAAGTATATGTATATTGTAAGTATGTGTATATTGTTTAAAGCTGTGAGAACTACACTCACATTGTGTAAATTATTTATTGTTTATTGTAGTGTATACTGTGCTGTGAGTAATTGTGTGCGCATCAGATGTGTAATCTGTTGTTGCTTAAATGTTGTACATGTCATGTCATGACTACTATGTTGCTCGGAACTGCACCTAAGAATTTCACCTACTGTTGCACTTGTGCATATGATAGAGTGACAAATAAAGTGATTTGATTTGATTTGATATTGACCTCAAATGCAGGATGGAAAACGATTCCAGGAGTTGCTGTTGCAATGCTATATGTTACCAAGCACTTTGCTCTAAACCTGCTATGCTAGCCTGTGTAGAGGGTCATTGGAGGAGTGTAGGACTACAGCTATAACACTATAACACACATACTAAAGAGTGAAACTAGCCCACCTACTCTCAATTGTTGACAAACCACACCAATTAAACTGCCACACTTATGATGACAAGATTTAGTTAGCAGTGGTTATCAATGATCGATCGGCTCCTTGTCTAGGACAAACTAGGATGGTGAAAATTCAAGCATCTGGTAACAAGCATATTTTGTGGTTTGAATGCTAGTGACCCCAACAGGCTTCTTAACAAGCAAACTTGAGGCGTTTCTCAATACCAAGTATGCTACACAAAGTTTGGACTTGTGTCCTTGGTAGTTTTGACTTGCCAATGCTATCTCTCGACCAATTCATATTTTACGAGGTTGCTAATTTGTACGAATTTGTACAATTTGTCTAATCCCCAGTGACAGGTAGGTTTAGGGGCGGGGTTAGGGGGAGGTAATTCGTACAAATTCATACGAATTGGGCAGCTTGTAAAATACGTACGATTTAGCAAATATCTCACAAATTCTTTTGAGTGAGGTCGTACAAATTTGTAGGAATTAGCCACCTCATAAAATACATACGAATTGTCATGAGATTGGATTGGTCTTGCCAAGTTCAACTCAGGAGAACAAACTCCCGAGGACAGGAGGATGCAAATCCAGTAATTCTGCAAATGGAACAGCAGCATTCTTGGTAACGTCACTCAGCGCCACTACTCTAGTGATGTGTCGTTCATGAACGATTCGTTCATTTTGAACGAATCTTTAATATGACTTGAGAACAACGGGTTGTCTCAGAGAGCGATTCGTTCATTTTGTGTTGACTGTGCATGTTCAACATCCCATATGTTCTGTACAGGAAACAGAATTGATTAGTTCACCAGTCTTGAGTCACTCGTTCATCAAGTCCCAGCCCATAGGCAAGGTTATGCAGTCACCGGAAACAGAAAAGATTAGTTAATCTCTCGAGTTTTCTCGTTCAAATCGTTCGTTCAAGTCCCCATAGGCTGAATGCAGAAACAGTTAATCTCTCGAGTCTCATTCTTTTGTCATGTGACGTGACAGCCGTGTTGGATACAGAAATTAGTTAATTCCTTTACAGTCTAATTTACAATTCCTTACAAACAAGTGAGTTTTTTTATGTTTGTTCAGTTCAGTTTTTTTGGGCTAGTTTAATTGATTTTCCTATGAAGCCTGGACACATTGGGTTGTTCAGAACGGATAGGCATAACAAATGTTTATTGCACATATCTTCTGATGATTTTATAATAATACATATATTACAACATGCAGTCAATAATACGACTGTAATATTGTATATGTTGCGAGACACTGAACAGGAAAGCGGTCACGTGAAAAAAGAACGAACGACTTGAACGAGAAGACTTGGAAGATGAACTAATCTTTTCTGTTTCCGGTGACTGCATATTGCATATGGGTCTGGGACTTGATGAACGAATGACTCAAACCAGAAGGCTCGAGACTGGTGAACTAATCAATTCTGTTTCCGGACGCATGTATTGCATGAGGCTGTCATGGCCCAGATCAGACATGATGACGGAACTAACGGCTCATACCCGAGAGGTGAACTACACTTTCCAGGGAACAGACGTTTAAATGTGAAGTGACAAAGGAAAGCACGATTTGGATCGGGAGATACGGGAGTACTGCATACATAGACTGAAGCAATTTAAACAATTAATTTAGTTTATTTTTTATTCCAAAAGTACTAAATGTGTTGAATAATGTAGTATGTAACGTTTTAATTAGATTCTGCTGAAATGAACGAAATGACTTGAAAAAAGATTTGTTCATTTTGCTGAACGAGATTCAAAGATCCGAGTCAGTAAAATGATCCGAACTTCCCATCACTACACTACTCCGATTATCTCTGTATGTATATTTTAGGCAACAATAAAACAAAATATGTAACAAAACACCACTCTGACTCTTTTATTTTTCATTTAAAAAATCTTAAACATATAAATAGCCACACAAATGGGGTTTAGGCAATGCATACATTGATTATCTTCACTGCATGTATATTTATAACAAAATGAAATATAAAACACAACCCTGCCTCTTTTCCTTTACATTTTTAAAATATTAAACATATTAATTAGGGGTGTAACGATTCGTTTTAATAACGATTCGATTCGTATCACGATTTGAGGTTGTCGATACGATTCAAGGACGATTTTGGTTCATTTAGAACGATACGATCCGAAACGATTCAGTGACTTGAAATCGATTCAGTAACTTTTTAGCCAAAAATTGTGTGACTGAAATAAATATCTGGATACTGGTCAGTGCAGGTGAAGTTTCCTAGATTCCTGTTGTTTCTTGTAAGGGAATCAGGTATCAATTAATTATGGATATAAACAAACAAGTAAACAACAATTAATGGCAAATGCATTCAAATTTTATTTGAATAAAGTGCAACCAACAGTTTAGGTTGAATTAACAGGAAGTTAACCTTTTCTGCTCTCATTTTCAATATTCAATACATTTTCAATAAAAGCACAGTAAGTGCAACCAACATTTCAACAGTAGGTTAACCTGCTTCTTCTGCTTTTGTTATCCAACATATTAATATTACAATATTAATATCAAAAATAAAGTGCAACTAACTTCTCTTCAGGTTTAATTAATAGTAGGTGTACCTGTTACTTTTGCTGTTGTTTTTCAACATTAAAATAATACAAATACAATATTAATATCAAAAATAAAGTGCAACCAACATTTCTTCAGGTTGAATAAACTGGCTGAACCTGCTACTACTCTCAGTTTAATAAACAAACAATCTTTAACAAAAGATAAAATGTAACCAACTACTCTTCAATGACTCTACATATTTCTTTTTCAAAAATATCAACATCAGTGGCGGCTACTGGTCTGTCAGAGAGGGGAAGCTCATTTTCGGCCTACATCATAAAATTGTCTATTTATTTAAAAGTAAATTCTGCCCTACGTTCCTTTTCAAGAAAGTTTCACCCACGACGCTAGCCTAGCCTACTAACGTTATATGAATGAAGGAATGAATGAATGAACGATCTAAAAAAAAAATATTAAACTCTGTAAAACTGAAACAAGGAATGTGGTGTATAATTGTGTGAAATGTATGATGAAAATCAAGCAATTTCGCCAAGCAAATATCAAAGAAATAGGTTGGGGTAGCGGGACATAATCGCAGCGTTTATCCAATGACCGTCTAGTTTCGAAGCGCTTAAAAAAAAGTTCACAGCAGCCCCATTGAAGTCAATGGACGCTGGGCTTCAATAGGGAAATGCACTGTGACGCTGCGGGAATGTATGAGAAGGAAATCGAGTCAGCCGACCTGCTATATGTAACTGATTCTGAACGAACTCGTCTTTGAGATGATCGTTTTCTAACGCATTTTTAGTCAATAAAATGTTAATACAATAGTACATATTTGACCATTAATTTTGTGACATTATAAGGGAAGCCGAGCTTCCCTTGCAGTCTTAAAAAAATCGCCACTGATTCAACATGATCTGACCGCAGAACACTTCTCTGTACGTTCACTATGTCGCCAGCAGTACTACAAACTCGCTCTGCTGGCACACTGGTCCCAGGAATGCACAGGTAACATTTAGCAAGGGTTGAAAGTACAGGTAGCTGTTTCTCCTGGTGGCTTGATAATTTCTCGCTGGTTGGCTTCTCCTCTGCCATCCGCCGCTATGTTTTGTTTTCTTAGCGCTGCTGCGTGCGTTGATGTCACAGATAGGCAGAATGAATCGAGTAACGTTTAACGCCGTTATCATTAAAAGTGCTAAGAAAAAACATCCATTTAAAGTCTGACGTGCTTAAATCCAATGCGTTATTTCCTATGATCGATACAATCGATTGATTACCTTTTAAAACGATGTTAGATCGATATATGTCGTCCGGAAGGCCAACTTGCCGAGCACAGATCGATGTAGTTAGATCGTAGGAAAATAAATCGATACATCGATGTAGTAGATGAATCGTTACACCCCTAATATTAATATGTGGTTCAAGCAATAAGTGCCCCCTTTGCGGTCGATATGCGCCCTGGATGCGCACTTCTGCAGAGCCCATACTGGTGCGGGTTACGCAGTGGACTTCTTCCCGGCAGTCAATGCGGCATTATGTCATGAAAGTGCGGACTCAGAGGAAGATCGTGACGGTTTAGGGTGCCATTTGGGACAGGGCCTATGGGCCTGAAGCATGGAGGGATCCCGTGATTGGCCGAGGAAATGACTGACAGTCGATCGGGAGCACCTAAACTTTTCCTGTTGGGCCGCACACCAAACCCCACCACGCCCCCACATATTAAACGTTGTTTTTTATATTTTTATATACATATTTAGGCTACTGGAGTGCTGCAAGTGCATGGGAACATCAAAAGCCAGGTGAAGAAACGGCGCTACCTGATTAAACTGCGTGCGCATCCAGCAGTCGCAGCTGAGAGAGCAGCTGGATCGTCTCACACACAGCGCTGACGAATTCGATCGGTGCTTTCGCCGCTCTATTGAAGTAATAACGAGTGCCAGGCAGTCGCTTTATCCATTTTAATTTGATACAAGTGCAACATCATGTGTACAGTAAAGGCTCTGTGGCGAAGCTAGCTGAACCAGATTGAATAGCTCCGACCATGCAAACTGAAGTATTGAGGTAAACTATAGCTGCCTACAAGATGGCTGTAGCCAGCTATGATATTTTTCCGAGGTGTACATAATAAATGTTGTGAAATAATTGACCAATAGAGTATTAACACTACTTTAGTGCTGCAAGGAAATCTTTTCATCTGAGCAGCCCTGCCTGCGGTCTGTCACCAACTCACCGCTCGTCAATGTCAAAATATTTGAAATGACCAGTCAAATTAAAGTAAGCGGGCTTTATGTCCAGAGAAGCTGCTGGGTGCAAGTCGCGCGACGCTTTAGTAAACAGTGTGAGATCTAAGTAGCTAAACTAAACATTTCATATTTGACAGCTGTTTTAGGATAGAAATGTTAAACAATGAAAAGACTATCAGCCAGAGCTCAGCTTTAGGAGGGGAAGAGACAGGGCAAGAGAAGGAGACTGAGAGAAAAAGATAGAGTGATGGAAATGATGAGAGTGATCGAAATGAGAGTGATGAAATGGTATGACAGATAATCTACTGCCCACTAACATGGTTTTGAAAGCCATTTATTATATTTTTTTGTTTAGCCTTCAAACTTCTTAAAATGCACATATATAGATTAGAGAAATCAAAATTTTCTTGGGAGACCATGCCCCACAAACCCCACAAAATTGCTCACATTTGGGACCTCCCTAGTTTTAAAACTACTTAAACTACTTGCTGATTCTGGAAACCTAAGCTTTGACCTCATATCTGGAGTTAATACATTTATGCTGTTAATGTATTGCAGCCTGGAATATTTATATAAAAGGGGCGGATCAAGGACACATCCGGGGATTTGAACTGTACTTGGCTAGATGTGAACTTTGAATTGGAACAGTACTTGGGCAGCGACTGATGATGTTTCACAAGTCCTCAAGAACACAAGTAGACTGGGTAACCCAGCCTGAACTGCCGGCGATTTGATTTCGTCCTCCAACTCAGTCTGGAAACCTGTATATTAATTTTGACTGCTTCTGTAACACTTTTGCGGGAACCAATCACAGACTGGCTTATCCACCTGGCGCGCTATTGGCGGATTTAACACGACGACGGATAGAAAAGCAATGGGTTGTTGCCCCGTTTATCACGCCTCTTGTGGTCTGATTGGTTGAAGGACTATCCAATTGCATACAGAGCCATTTGAATTATGCTCGTTGATCACGCCTCTTGTGGTCTGATTGGATGAAGGACTATCCAATTGCGTACAGAGTCATTTAATTTATGCTCGTTTATCACGCCTCTTGTGCAGTAGAAAATACATAGCAGACTCCCCAGACCAATATTCAATCTTAAATTGAGCTTGGTCTGGTGATAGCCAGACAAGAACACAAGTACAGATGTTGAGAAACGGCCTTGGGGGAACTGGTACTGGTACTCCATGTGACCAGCACCAAGCAGCATAAAACCAACATGGAAATTCATGCTGGTCTAAGATTGCCTTTTTAGCAGGTAAACTCTAAGATACTGACATTATAATTCAATGACATAATGTCCTATATCAAGTTAAAAGATATGAGATTTTGATTTTCTAGCAATATAATTAAGAGACACAGCTCTTCAAGACATCTATCAGCGCAATACAAACACATAAAAGCTGTTCGTATGTCCTCATTCTCCTAACTGCCTTTCTTTGCATGTCTACAAGATATTTTATCACCCTCCAACATCCTCAGCTCCACCTATTGTCTGACAACTCTTGGCCTCTAGTTTTTTCCCTGCACTCACAGGGATTGCAGTCTGGACATCTGTTCAATGTATCTTCTTTGTTATTATTGCACCTTTTTTATTTAACACATTAAGTACTCTATCTATATTGTTGGAAGTTTCTTAAAGGTCCCGTTCTTCGTGATCCCACTGTTCAAACTTTAGTTAGTGTGTAATGTTGCTGTTAGAGCATAAATAATACCTGTAAAATTATAAAGCTCAAAGTTCAATGCCAAGCGAGATATTTTATTTAACAGAAGTTCCCTTTCAAAGCCTACAGCGAACGGCCGGTTTGGACTACATCCTGGTACTTCCTTCATTAATTACATCAGTCAGTAGAACAGTAGAACAGACTAACCTCCGCCCACAAGAATACGTGAAAAAGGGGGCGTGGTCTTGTTGCTGTCCCACGTGGAGAAGAGGACGGTCGCGTGGAGAAAAGGAAGTGGTGCGTTTGAGTGTGTTTGTCGCCATGTCATCGAGACGCTGTTATTTTCATCCTGGAGTCAAATCACCTTTGTTTGGCTTTCCCAGGGACGCTGTAGAGATCATTAAGCGCATATATATCTCCCGTTAAGAGGCGTGACCTTTCCATGCAAGTTACGTGCGCTAAGCTGCTGTCGAATCACAACACAGGAACCGGGCCATGTGCGCTAAGCTGCGGTCAAATCACAACACGGGAACCATGCCATGTGCGCTAAGCTGCTGTCGAATCACAACACGGGAACCATGCCATGTGCGCTAAGCTGCTGTCAAATCACAACACGGGAACCGCTGGCACAATCACAACTCGTTACGTATTTCTGAAGGAGGGACTTCATAGAACAACATCATCAGCCGTTTTTATGAGAGGGAAAACAGCGGTATACAGATAAGTAAATTGTGTGAAAAATACTGTTTTTTACACGCGAAACATGAACACATGTTATATTGCACACTGTAAACACAATCAAAGCTTCAAAAAAACACAAAGAACGGGACCTTTAAAGTATGATGGACCTGTTCTGTTACCCATAGAGATTTGATTCGCCACTCTCTGAGGATGGCAGCATGATTGGCATGAATTTTGCTTAGAAGACTACATATAACACTACCATAATTCCTCCATTTAAGAGATATTTATTTCAACAGCGTCATGTACAGTCAAACTTAAAACACCTCAGAGAACCATCCTAAAAATTTAAGTTGAATTTATCCTTTGTACTCCACTGAATAATACCCAAAATCCACTTCAAATGTGTAACTAAATGTATACTGTAAAAAATATCTTGTTATATTTACCAGAAACTAGTCTAAAAAACTACGGTGGCAATGTTTCAGATATTAAAGAATGGCAGATTGGTGCCTGTGTATTTTACCACAGTGCTTATCAAATTTTCCATGGTCATTAAGCCACAACCCAAATTTTTTGTAATTTGAACCAAACATATTTTTTCCTCAAAAATGGTTGACTAAAACTAGTACCGTCCCACTTTACTTAATATACGCACATACATTGTAAGCATATCACTAACACTGATTCATATATAGAATAATGTAATGCTATTAAATAACATAATTACAGTTTACCATGGTAAATACACAGTGTTGACTAGGCGAGTACAGTGTATCAAGTACATGGTCATTTAATACTATAGAGTCACAGCTGCATATTGACCTCAAATATAATGTAATGCTATTAACTAACATAACTACAGTTCTCCTTCGAGGGAACTCGCACTGCGTCATCGAGTGATGACACTTTGGGAACGCCCCCAGTGTTACGCATCTGAAGTATGAATGAAATCAAGCCAATCTGATTGGTGGTGTGTCATGACGTAGTCGATGACGGCATACCCGGAAGATACAAAGGGACGCCGATGCTAACACACGGCAGCTTTTTGCTCTTCAGCTGAAGCACTCTGTGTGAATTGTTTGTCTATTTGGTGTTGTTTGTGAAATATCTAAACTCAAAGATGGCTCAGCAGTTCAGGAGGTGTGTGCACCCATGTCCGCATTTCCTTTCGGGCACGGACACACACCTAATGTGTGTGCAATGTCTGGGCGTGCAGCATGCTAGGGCGGCTCTCGAGGGAGCCGCCTGTAGCGAATGTGATAAGCTGCAGCTCAGAGTGTTGCGCTCATGGCTGGCCGTGTTTGATGAGGCCGGCCAAGCCAGAGAGCCCCAGGGATCTGGGCCCGCCGCTGCTGAGGCACGGCGGCACCACAGATCATGGGGATTGCAGCGGGACCTTGTGACAGGATATGGGACTGCTGAGGCACTTTCCCTATCTTCATCCGAGGAGTCCGATGTTCTCTCGCCCCGTGCGGAAGCCCGCGAAGCGTTCTTGTGGTAAGCCTTCCGAGCCTAAGGCGAAGAAGGCTTCCACAAAGCGGTCCTAGCTGTGGCCGGATCGCTGAGAGCTGTCCCCCCCTGGGGCAGAGCGACCGAGGTCGTTTTCCCCCCGGAGCTCTCGGGAAATCAGTGCTGTGTTCCCGCCGTCGAAGATGCTTCCCGCGCACGCACGCCGCCTTCGTCGCCTCCAGTAGGACTTGCAACTGGGTAGCGAACGTGCGCACCCACCGAAAATCGTTCTCGACTTCTCCCTGCCAGTCAGCCACTTCAGAGGTTGAGAACGAGTCTCGGTTAATACCCGAGGCCAGCCTCGAGAGGCTGGTTCCCTTAGTAGATTATCTCGGCGCATGGTCATGCCTTCCGAGTGCATCTACGTGGGTCCTGCAGACTGTAGAGCGGGGTTACAGGCTTCAGTTCGCTTCCCCTCCCCCGAAGTTTCAGGGGGTGGTCCGGACGGTGGTCGGCCCCGAGCAGGTTCGGGTTCTGAAACAGGAAGTACAAGCCCTGTTAGCCAAGGAGGCCATAGAAAGGGTCCCTCTGGCAGACAGGGAGTCCGAGTTCTACAGCCGGTACTTCATAGTTCCCAAGAAGGATGGTGGGTTGCATCCGATAATAGATCTCAGGCTCTTGAATCGGTCTCTGAGGAGATTCAGGTTCAAGATGCTCACAATTCCAGCCATTGTGAGTCAGATTCAGTCCGAGGACTGGTTGGTCACGATAGATCTAAAGGATGCATACTTCCATATTTCCATCCTTCCATGTCACAGGAAGTTCCTGAGGTTCGCTTTTGGGGGCGAACCATACCAATATCGGGTTCTTCCCTTCGGCCTGGCACTCTCCCATCGCACCTTCACGAAGTGTATAGATACAGCACTGGCTCCTCTGAGACTCCAGGGCATCTGTATACTCAATTACATTGACGACTGGCTCATTTTGGCTAGGTCGCGCGAGATGGCGGTTTGACATCGAGATGTCATTCTGGCCCATATCAGGTGCTTGGGGCTGAGACTCAACACAAAGAAGGGCGCCAAGGATGCCCTCCCAGCAGACTACCTTCCTGGGGGTCGTATGGGACTCCACGTCAATGCGGGCACAGATTTCCCCCGCGCGTGTGGAGTCCATACTGGCGATGGTCTCCAGAGTGAAGCCAGGCCGCAGCCTCACTGTGAAGCAGTTTCAGAGACTGCTGGGGCTCATGGCAGCAGCAGCCAACGTGATACCTTTTGGCCTGCTGCACATGAGACCCCTACAGTGGTGGCTGAGGACCAAGGGGTTTTCCCCGAAGGGGAATCCATTTTGTATGATCAGGGTAATGCGCAAATGCCTTCGTTCCCTCGTCATATGGCGGAAACCTTGGTTCCTGTCCCAGGGGCCAGTGCTGGGAGCATCATGTTGCCGGAGAGCCGTTTCAACAGATGCTTCCCTCACTGGTTGGGGCGTGGTCATGGACGGCCGCTTTGCGAGAGGTCTGTGGGAGACCCAGCATTCTTCGTGGCACATCAACTGCCTGGAGATGCTGGCGGTCTACAAGGCTCTCAGGAGCTTTTACCCGGACCTCCGCGGCCACCATGTCCAGATACGCTCAGACAACACTTCGGTTGTCGTGTATCTCAATCATAGGGGGGTTTGAGGTTGCGCCCTCTTTGCAGACTGGCGCATCAAATCCTCCTGTGGTCCCAGGGGAAATTGTCATCTCTCAGAGCGATGTATATCCCCAGGGACCAGAACCAGGGAGCAGACGTCCTGTCGAGGCAGGGGCTGAGGCCCGGGGAGTGGCCATGTGTGAGAGATTCTTCGACTTGTTCGCGTCTCGAGAGACGTCCCACTGTCCACTGTGGTTTTCTCTCAGGGATCCAGCTTTAGCATCCCATTAGGGCTAGACGCCATGGTGCAGACGTGGCCGAGGCTACGTCTGTACGCATTTCCTCCGATCGCTCTGATCCCGGGAGTTATGGAGCGGGTCCGGGCTCCTGCCACCAGGAGACTCTATAGCCTCAAGTGGAATGTATTTTCCACTTGGTGTAGAGAGCATGAGGTGGACCCAGTTAACTGCCCAGTGGCTTCAGTGCTGGAGTCCCCTTCTCGGGGAACAAGGGTTATAGCCATAACCGAGACGTTTTCCATGGTAAATACACAGTATTCACCTGAACTATTAATAAAACAAATGGACACTGATTACTACTAACAAAAATTGATATAACATTTTAATTATATTAAATAAAATAATATGTTCTGAGGCACGGATTTACTTCTATAGATATTACGTTTCTTTCCAAAAAATAAATACATTTTACAGTATTTTACAGTAAAATTACGTATATTGTGTTGTTAAACCATTTACAGTTTTATCAACATACTATATTATGATGTAACTTACAGTTAACAGGTTTTAACAGGTTTCTGTAAAAATTACAAACATATTTTTTTACACTGTAGAGAACTACAATACATTTTATGACTATTTAACTGCTCAGGAGCTCTTGGCCATCACAGTTCAATCTTCTATTACATACCGGATCCCCCACATGATGACATCAGTGATTTAGTGTTGCAGCCTGGTCAAGGTTACAGTCATGTTAATTGCACTTGGCCCAACCACTGTGAGTGTGGTCTGTAAATGTGATACTGCCCATAAATTCATAAAATAGAGTCAGAGGCAATGACTGTTTCTGGGGTCCACCATCACTCCAAATCCTGTAAATGATAAATCAGTGACAAACCCAGAGACAGCTGCACAGCGAGACAACATACTTACACATTTTGAATAAAAATTCTGAAAAAAGTCTTGCTGCAGTATGACATGATGACCAATGGTATTCAAATATTTGAGGTTAATTGTGAACCAGCTTTAGTTTTTCAACTATGCAAAGTCTCTGTTTATGTAAAAATTTAGTAGATGTAGTTTTGATTTTTGATTTGTGCTGTAAACAGAGAAGATGTGTAAAGGTGTCAGATGGCCAGAGTTTGATTGGATGCATGTGGCTTTATTTGACTTTGAAAAGAGTCAGGACAAGCTTTGGGAAACATTAACAAAAATTCTTCCAGAAAGTTACCACGCTTGACTTGCAAGCATTTTGTTCAAAAAACATCAATTTTCAAGCAATGAATGTACAGGTCTGTACAGATATCGCACCATTTACAGCGTAGCCAATTCATTTTTATGAAATTGTTGTCATATACTGTATATGTGTACGTAGTCAAGTCAAGTCAAGTCATCTTTATTTATATTTTTGGTGGGCAAGGCTTATATGGCCTCGATGAGGGTGAGGGTCCCTCTCCAGAGGATATTTTAGAATTGAGGAAGGCTGCAGATTTGTCTCTCCGCATCACCAAGGAGACGGCCCGTGCCATCGGCCACTCCATGGCATCAATGGTGACTGTGGAGAGGCATCTCTGGCTGAATTTGTCAGGGATGAAGGAGAAAGATAAAACCTTTCTCCTAGATTCCCCGATTTCGCCTTCGGGTCTATTTGGTGGCGCGGTTGAGACCGTCGTCGCCAAATACCAGGAGGCGAAAAATCAGTCAGCAGCCTTCCGTCAATTCGTCCCTCGCCGCTCAGAGCCGAGGAAGGCGGCCTCAGCCGTCTACCAGCTCCTCGCACCGGCAGGTGCAGAAGGAGAGCCTCTCCTCTAGAGCCCCTCCTCCGGGAGCTTGGCAACAGAGGCGGCGCTCTCTCCAGCAATCTCACCAGCGGCCTTCCGCTCCTAGAGGCGATCTGAGGAGTGTACTCCAGGCGCGGAAGGCTGCTGGGAAGAAGTCCTAGCTGCGGCAGGACTTCTAAGGGCGCCCCCCCCCCCCCCCCCCCCCGCAGAAGGGCAACCGAGGTTGCTTCTTCTGCGGCGCTCTGGGGAAATCGATGTGGTAATCCCGCCGTCTATGACGCTTCGGGCCACATCGATTTCCCGCGAACGCATGCTGCTCCAGCCGCCTCTGGAAAGACCTGTGGCTGGGCAGCTCGCGCGTCCGCACACAGAGAATCGTTCCCAACCACTTCCTGCCGGTCATCCGCTTCAGGGGGTTGGGGACGAGGCTCGTGTAACACCCGACACCAGCCTCCTTGCTGGCGAAGGAAGCCATAGAGTGTGTTCCTCCGCCGGAGAGGGAGTCCGGGTTCTACAGCCGGTACTTTATAGTTCCCAAAAAGGATGGAGGGTTGCGTCCGATTATAGACCTGAGGTATTTGAATCGGTCTCTGAGGAGATTCAGATTCAAAATGCTCACGGTTCCCATCATCGTGAGTCAGATCCAGCCCGAGGACTGGTTCGTCACGATAGATCTAAAGGACGCATACTTCCATATCTCCATCCTTCCATGTCACAGGAAGTTCTTGAGGTTCACTTTCGGGGGCGAGGCGTACCAATATCGAGTGCCTCCCTTCGGTCTAGCTCTTTCCCCACGCACATTCACGAAGTGCATGAAAGCAGCTCTGGCTCCATTGAGACTTCAGGGCATCCGTGTGCTGAATTATATCGACGACTGGCTCATATTGGCCCAGTCGTACGAGATGGCAGTTCGGCATCGAGATGTTGTTCTGGCCCACATAAGGTGCTTGGGGCTGAGACTCAACACAGTGAAGAGTGTGTTGACGCCGTCCCGGAGGACTACGTTCCTAGGGATCGTATGGGACTCGACGACGATGCGGGCACGATTATAGACCTGAGGTATTTGGTATAGACCGAGGTTGCTTCCTCTGCGGCGCTCTGGGGGAAATCGATGTGGTAATCTTCGGGCCACATCGATTTCCCACGAACGCATGCTGCTCCAGCCGCCTCTGGAAAGACCTGCGGCTGGGCAGCTCGCGCGTCCGCACACAGAGAATCGTTCCCAACCACTTCCTGTCGGTCATCCGCTTCAGGGGGTTGGGGACGAGGCTCGTGTCGCACCCGACGCCAGCCTCGACAGGCTGGTTCCCTTAGTAGATTATCTCGGTGAATGGAAATGCCTTCTGAATATTTCTACATGGGTCCTGCGCACATGGCAGCAGCGTCCAACGTGATACCTTTTGGCCTGCTGCACATGAGACCCCTACAGTGGTGGCTGAAAACCAAGGGGTTTTCCCCCAGAGGGAATCCTTTCCGTATGATCAGGGTAACGCGCAGATGCCTTCGTTCCCTAGTCATATGGAAGAAACCTTGGTTTCTGTCCCAGGGGCCAGTGTTGGGAGCGTCCTGTTGCCGGAAATCCGTTTCAACAGATGCCTCCCTCACTAGTTGGGGCGCGGTCATGGACGGCCGCTTTGCGAGGGGCCCGTGGGAGGGCCGTCATTCCTCCTGGCACATAAATTGCCTGGAGATGATGGCGGCCTACAAAGCTCTCAGGAGCTTTTTCCCGGACCTCTGCGGCCAACATGTCCTGGTACGAACAGACAATACAGCTGTTGTTGCGTACCTCAATCGTCAGGGGGGTTTGAGGTCGCGCCCTCTATGCAGACTGACGCATCAAATTCTCCTGTGGTCCCAAGGGAAACTGTTGTCCATCAGGGCAATGTATGTCCCGGGGGTCCTAAATCAGGTAGCAGACATCCTGTCGAGGCAGGGGCTGAGGACCGGGGAGTGGCGACTCCACCCAGAGGTGGTGGAGGCCATGTGCGAGAGGTTCGGCCCAGTGGAAGTGGACCTGTTTGCGTCTCGAGAGACGTCCCACTGTCCACTGTGGTGTTCCCTCACGCATCCAGCCCCGCTGGGGTTGGATACCATAGTTCAGACGTGGCCGAGGCTGCGTCTGTACGCATTTCCCCCGATTGCTCTGCTCCCGGGAGTCCTGGAGAGGGTCTGTCAACAGGGGGTCAGCCTATTTTTGGTAGCACCCCGTTGGCCGACGCGAGTTTGGTTCTCGGATATCGTAGCTCTGCTGGCAGGTCATCCGTGGCAGATTCCTCTGAGAAGGGATCTCCTATCTCAGGCGGGGGGCACAATATTCCTCCCCTGGCCAAAGGTTTGGAACCTTTGGATCTGGCCCCTGAGGGGGTCAGGTACCTAGAGGCTGGCCTGTCGGCAGAGGTGGTAGAGACCTTACTCAGTTCCAGGGCTCCGTCTACGAGGAGACTGTACAGCCTCAAGTGGAATGTGTTGCCACTTGGTGCAGGGAGCGTGAGGTGGACCAAGTTAACTGCCCGGTGGCTTCAGTGCTGGAGTTCCTCCAAGATCGCTTCTCTGCGGGTCTAACCCCGTCCACACTCAAGGTGTACGTGGCTGCCATTACGGCTTTCCACGCTCCTATGGGTGATGGGCCTTTGGGTAGGCACCAGTTGGTTGTACAGTTCCTCCGTGGGGCTCGGAGGATGAGGCCTGTGGCTCGTTCCAGAGTTCTGACCTGGGATCTGGCGGTGGTTCTCGAAGGGTTGGCTGAGGCTCCCTTTGAGCCATTGGAGTCGGCGGAACCACAGAACCTGACCCTGAAGGTGGCTTTTCTCCTGGCAATTACATCACTAAAAGAGTGGGGGACCTCCAGGCCTTGGCAATAACGCCGACTTGCCTGGAGTTCGCCCCTGGGGGAGTAAAAGCCATCTTACACCCTAGGCTGGGCTACGTGCCCAAAGTTCCATCAAGGGTGGCCAGGTCTTTGGTTCTTCAGGCATTTCATCCTCCGCCTCACGTGACGGCGGAAGAAGGGAGACTTCACCTGCTCTGCCCAGTTGGGCTCTCAGAGTGTATCTGGAGAAGTATCTCCCTACGGTGCCTGGCGCTAGGGTACTCCAGTCCTAGTTGTGCCCGGTCTCCGGCTTCACACTAGGGCAGGCGCTACCCTCGGTGTGGGCTAGTAGGTACTCGTTCCCCAAATTGTCGTTCCGACGCAGTGAGAGTTCCCTCGAAAGGGAACGGCTCGGGTTATGTCTATAACCCTTGTTCCCTGAGAAGGGAACGAGCACTGCGTCGTGTCACCACACCTCGGCACGCCTGGAGCGCATGCTTCAGAGCAATAGCTGCTGTTTCAATGCGCCAGCTTCCCTTTTATACTTCCGGGTATGCCGTCACAGTGACGTCATCACGCACGCCAAACGGATTGGTTTAGTTTCTATTCAGACTTCAGATTCGCTGATGCTTAGGGAGCATCCCCAAATTGCCGTTCCGACGCAGTGCTCGTTCCCTTCTCAGGGAACAAGGGTTATAGACATAACCCAAGCCGTTTCCTTGCCACTGTTGCCTCTGGCTTGGCTTGCTCAGTTGGGGACACTAAATGTTTCAACTAAATATCCAAATAAATCTAATTATTAAACTAAGTCAACACTATAAACTAAATTACTGATCTAAAGCCCACACTGTCAATGTATGATAATTGAAATTAACTGATGACATCACCGTTTTCTCCGGAATGGCTATATGGCTGAATAAAATTCTGTTGCATTATTTTCCTGTTTAACACTGTGAAGCTGCTTTGAAACAATCCGCATTGTTAAAAGCGCTATATAAATAAAGTTGACTTGACTTAAATGTGAAATTTAGTAGGGGAACCAAAAAAAAAAAAAACAGATTTTACCCCTTTGTGGTTTAAAAGCAAAGGGTCAGTTCTCTCTTTTGATATATTGCATGTTCATATATTCATACAAACAAATATTCTGGTGGCAATTACATTTTTGTGAAAATGATCAAAAAATGCAGGCGGTGGCTGGCAAATAAATTAAAAAAAACGGTTGAGGGGAAAGACAACTCGCTCAAGTACTGGGGAGCTAAACCATTTAGAGTTTTTTAAGTAATTAGCAAGATAATAGTGTATTAAGGTAATCAGAAATTTAATATATGTAACATTTATTATGAATTAATAAACAGACTACAAAGGATGACTGTAAATGTATGCCCATAAATTATGGCCATTAAAAGACAAATAACACCACATTTGTTGGCTGGGTCTAGAACCTTCTCCCATGTACAACAACTTTGAATTATATTTTTTTTGATTAATTTAACAATATTATCTTCAATATTAAGATTATAGGGGAAATAAAATCAAACAATTTGAATGATGATTATTTGCAAAGAAACCTCTGCTTGGAAAGTTTGCCCCAACACAGGATGTGCACTAAAACGTTCCCTTTCATTTTCACATGTACTCAGTCTTTCCCTCTAGAATGTCAAATAAAAAATTGTTTAAGTCCATAAGTAAATCCCCATTTCCCATCAGCTTAGGTGCTTATTGATTTTTTGAATTGAGGTTAGGAATGTCTGTGACTTTTATCCTATTGAATGCATGTGCTATTATTATATTAGTATTATTATTATTATAATACATTTCCTAAAACCCCCCATATTATTTAGGGTCTACCTCATAATACATGTCTGAAGAAAAGAAAACGCGGGGGATTAAGAGGCCAAGTTTCTTTTGATTAGTGTGGCAGATCTAAAGGCAGGAGCAGAGACTCGGCAAGAGTGAATGGATAGAGGTCAGTGGCTAATAGCAAACACCCCCCACTGGGGGCTGAGCAGGGGGCCAATGAGAGGGACTCAGTGAGAGTCTGAACTAAGCTAATCTAATGTGAGGGGGGCTTTCTGCAAGGTCTCAGCCAGACCTCCACTGAGCCAATGAGTCTTCCTGCTCTTCCAGCGCTTTCACTGTGCATCTCACAAGCTTCTTGATCACCGCTGAGCTCATTTAAAGCTCTTGCTTCTCTGTATTTCCTCTACTTTATCTCAATCTACACTTCTTACTGAAGACTTCCCCGGCCGGCTAGCACAGGTGATTCTCATTATGTGGCTTTGAAGTGGGAGTGGCGCGGGAGAGAAGATGGTGGATAAAGGATAAGCCTCCGTTCTTCTTCCATGGACCTATTCCCAATGATCCCCATTACTGGCGTGGCCCAGTGTGGGGCGGAGGGGAAGGGGGGCACAAGAACAGCATGGCCCTGCTGCTTGCCTTTAAGACCTCTCCATGCTGATGGATAGAAAGTCTGCACAGAATAAAAATGCATCTGTTGAACAATGACAAATCAGTACCTTATCAATTATGAATAAAGCAGCAGGCATGGTGACCATGTGGAAGATCTCAAAAAAAGTTCAAAAGGTTGAGCGAGTTTGTTACTGGTGCTCAAGAAAGCCAACATTCCTGCTCTGGATTCTAAGGCAACATGGTTCTGTAAGGGCCATTCACATTGACAGTTCCTTGCAGGGCTTGACATTAACTTTTTGCTCACTAGCCACTGTGGTTAGTGGTTTTCTAAAGTTATACTAGCCATTCAGCATTTTCACCGGCCACAATTTTGACATCGATAACATGGGGAAAAACTGCCATTTAGATATTTTTAATATTATCTCATAATTTGGCAGCTGTCACTTTAAGACTTGATACATGGATCCATTGATTATACTGTTACACATGGGCTTTCTTTCTCAATTGTTTACTTTCACTGTGTTTATGTTAATACTTACCAAGACCGGCATTTTGACATTATTTTGTGTGTATTTGACTGTTTAAGCGCAATAAGCAGCGAAAAATAGCTCAATGTAGTACTGAGAGGCGGCTTTATGTGCACACACTTTGGGTGTGAGCACAAAATCTGCGGAATGAGAAAAATTAAGTGCAAATATGTTCAATCCCACGCCGAAATTCAAGCCCTGTAACACCAACAATATTCATCCAGAGCATCAAGTGAGAGTGATGGGCTATAGTCATAGGCTACTAAATGATCAGATGTTCTAAACTATTTTCTATATTGTTTTAATGCTTTGGCAATACAAAATGTATAAAGCTATCTGCATTTAATTGAATTGAGTGAGGGGAGGCGGGTTTGTGTGTCAACTCGCTGTCGGATAGATGAGAGAGCGAGAAAGTGCAGCTGGAATCTTGTATCTATTCTGCAGGAAATGAATATTGGAAGTGTTTCAGATATTTCAGTATCGACATTTTTTTGACCACTACATTGCACTTAGTTTATTATTTCAGATGCCTTTTTAAAAGACTACAACTGAAAAATTATTATATTACATATAAAATTCAACCCACCAAAGTGGCTAGTAGGAGTGACTGCAGAAATCCAATAGCATTTGGTGGGTGTTAATGTCAAACCCTGGCTCCTTGATCAGTAATTTAGACATAAGGTACTGTCTTCCAGGGCCAGCCCAAGCCCTTATGGGGCCCTAAGCAGAATTTTATTTGGGGGCCCCTCTGTGCCACCAATACGATTGACTATTGTCAAATCTTGATAATTCACACACCCAGGGCCCTATTTTAACGATCTGAAACGCAAGTGTCAAAGCGCAAAGCGCAAGTAACTTTGTGGGCGGGTCTCGGCGCTGTTGCTATTTTCCCGGCGGGATAAATGGCTCTTGCGCCCGGCGCAAATCTAAAATGGGTTGGTCTGAAGTAGCTTCATTATTCATAGGTGTGGTTTGGGCGTAACGTGAATAAACCAATCAGAGCGTCATCCAACATTCCCTTTAAAAGCAGGTGCGCAAGTTCCATTATGGATTGCTATTATTATGGCGTATTTACCAGGCGCACACCAGGAGCGGTTCACAGCCGAGGAGACTGATGTTCTTGTAAGAGCAGTGAAAGACAGAGAAGTTGTGTTGTATGGGGATGGGAGAAACCCACCCAAAATAGCGTCGGTTAAATAAATAATTAGCCTGAATAATTTGTAAGCTAGATTTATGCCTATTTTTTCACATCTTCGTGGCACACCACAATGATTTCCGTCATCTCATGTGTTAATATTTTTTTAGTGTAACAATTTATGATTTGAAAAAATAACTGTTGCATCTGTGTAGATTACATGAGCAAAGTGTATGCACGCTATGGTCAAGCATGCGCCCTTAAAATAGCATAATGAACAACGCGCAACGCGCCACTGCGCAATTGTTTAATGGAACAGCAAAATAGCACCAGGGATTGTTTGCGCCGGAACACGCCTCCTTTTTTGCGCTGAACCGCCCAGGGAGCGCAAGTTCATTCACTAGTTTAGCGACGTGCTTCTGTGGAGGGAAAAGCGCGCTTTGCGCGGGTGCAAAATAGGAATGACACATGCGTCGGTGTACAAACTCAATTGCGCTGGGTGCAAGATAGGGCCCCCAGTGTCAATGTTAGAAGTTGTTGCTGTGTTGCTTACATCATGTCTGCCTGTCATGTTTTTACCCTTACACAGTTCTCTTACGAGAGGTTCTCTCGTATTGCGTAAGTTGCTTACGCTACGGGAAAGTATTCTTTCTTCGAGATCTGAAGCCACAAAATTATCCTAATTTTGCATTTATTGTCAACGCAGTGCGGCAGCCAGCAGACCATAGCAGGCTGTATCAGCGTGCCCATTGGCTGCTTGGCTGGCAACTGCTTCAGCCTATCGGTGAGCCCCGCGTGACGTCACGTCCAATGAGGGCGCTTCGCGCCCCTCTGCACCCTATTTACCTACAGGTAGGGCGTGGCCAGTGTGTATATAAGCAGGGCTCACAGGCTGGAAATCCGATTTTCTTGTCTTCAGCGAAGCCCTTCGCATCGCTGGATCTGGGAGCCGCTGCCGTCGAAACCAGCGACCTGCACGCTTAGGACAGTTGGGCTCTCAGAGTGTATCTGGAGAAGTATCTCCCTACGGTGCCTGGCGCTAGGGTACTCCAGTCCTAGTTGTGCCCGGTCTCCAGCTTCACACTAGGGCAGGCGCTACCCTCTGTGTGGGCTAGTGGGTACTCGTTCCCCAAATTGTCGTTCCGACGCAGTGAGAGTTCCCTCGAAAGGGAACTCCTTCGCCGCCTTCAGCCATCCGTGCCTGCTACGCTATCTGGCGTCTATATCCTTTTTGCACGTGTGCTCGCCTTGCGTTTTTGTCAAAATGCCTCGTTCTTCCTGCGGCTCATGCCGCGCACCGCTCAGCAACGGAGACCGCCATCTCATCTGTGCTCTCTGCCTGGGCCATGACCACGCCGCCGCCGCACTCCTCGCGGGCGGATGCCCTGGGTGCGAGGAACTCTCAATGTCGACCCTGCGGGCTCGACTTGAGCAGTTCGATGATGTCATCACTCCGCTAGCCCTGCCGGGCCGTGCAAAAAGAAGCGCCGCTCGCAGCGACCACCGGAAACGGAGCTAGCGCCGAGAAGCTCGCCGGAGCCCCTCCCTCCAGCTTCTCTCTCGCCTTCAGGCCACAATGTCTGAAGCCGCCTCCTTAGGGGACGAGGCGGATGAGGCTGAGGAACGCGCCGCTGACAGCTGCTCCATCCTGGCCTCAGACAGTGAGGATTGGTCATCGGCATCCTCTTCAGTCAGAGTTTCTGGCCGTACTCGAGCGGGCGAGGACGCAGAGCTCTTATGCCTCCTCACCCGGGCTGTCGACCAGCTAGGCCTCGAGTGGTCTCCTCCTAGGGAGTCAGCGCCGAATAGGCTCGACGGCTGTTTTCTGCACAACCGCCGCCAAGTGCCTACTACCAGGACTGCACCCTTCCTGCCCAAGCTCCACAATGAGCGCTCCAAGTCGTGGAATGCGCCACCGTTAAAACTACATATCCTGTCAGTCCCCACCGCTGTGGCTACTGCAGATGTTTTTCACGCAACCAACGAGCCGGCAAACTTGCCCTCTCGCCTGCTTACAACCGCTGTTTTTATGGCGAACCAGAGAAATCACGAAAAGTGCATTATGTCTGGTTACACGGCTCACGCCGCATGTGTTTCAAATGCAGTAAATGTGCCCACTTTTCTGTGTTCACCCCTGCACCCAAGCACTATAAACCCCGTGTCTCCCACTCTCATAAAGCGGCCACCGCCGCTCGAGTGTTAGAGATAGGTCACGTGTCTGCTTCACAGCGCCCACACCTACTCACTGCACGTGCTGTCACACAGCCCCTCACAACCGGTCACGTTCTAAACACGAGTGTTGTGCCCACTCCCCCGCGCTCACACATTCCCGGTTCCTCTACTGGCCACCTGTTTCCAGCCTTATGTTTTCCCCGGTCTCCCTGGGTTACATATGCTGTATGCTCGGCGCGCACAGCGTTGACAAGGGGTTCCCGTAGAGTAAGCAACTTACGCAATACGCGAGAACCTCTCGTAAGAGAACGTACTCGGTTACTAAACATAACCTCGGTTCTCTCTAGATGAGGGAACGAGTATTGCGTAACCTGCCGTGCGCGCCACAGGCTTTGGCGCTTCAGACTACTAAAACCGGATTTCCAGCCTGTGAGCCCTGCTTATATACACACTGGCCACGCCCTACCTGTAGGTAAATAGGACGCGGAGGGCGCGAAGCGCCCTCATTGGACGTGACGTCACGCAGGGCTCACCGATAGGCTGAAGCAGTTGCCAGCCAAGCAGCCAATGGGCACGCTGATACAGCCTGCTATGGTCTGCTGGCTGCCGCACTGCGTTGACAATAAATGCAAAATTAGGATAATTTTGTGGCTTCAGATCTCGAAGAAAGAATACTTTCCCGTAGCGTAAGCAACTTACGCAATACTCGTTCCCTCATCTAGAGAGAACCGAGGTTACGTTAAGTAACCGAGTACGTTTTTAATTGTGACAGTAGCAAACCCACAAGAGTGGTCAGATGTTAATATTCAAAGCCTTACAGTATTACAGTTCAGACTGGGATATGTACTTTTTTTTTCCTTTTCTTTTTTTTAAGTAGCCTAGTCTCTTATGCTGAATTTGCTCACTTTTCCCCAGGATTCTTTGATGAATAGAAGGTTAAAAAGGACAGCATTTCTCTTAAATAGAAAGCTTTCAAAGAATCCTAAAAATATTGTAATATAAAAACTGATAATCATAAATGTGTCTTGAGCATCAAATCCTCATAAGAGAATGATTTGCGATCATTGATGATGATAAATTCAGCTTTGATCACAGGAATACATTACACTTTACTATATATTCACATAGAAAACAGCTGTTTTACATTATAATAATATTCCACAATATTACTGTTTTTTGATCAAATGAATGCAGCCCTGATTAGCAGAAGAGACTTCTTTTAAAAACAAGAAATGTTGATTTCTTTCAAACATTAAACAGAGCTTTTATTTTGGCGGAAATAAAATGTTATTTTTTGCATTCCATTCGACTGTGTAGAAAGATCCTTTTTATTTTCTAAATAAAAACATCCAAAATGTAGGCTACACAACTTATAATTCCATATAGCACTTGCAGAAAAACATCTACTGAGAAACTGGAAGCAATGCTGTAGCCTACTCCGAGACATGCGTTCAGAACGTCAGAGATATTCGCACGGGTGTAACGATACACTCGTGTCACGATTCGATATGTATCTCGATACTGAACTCATGATACGATATGTAGCCAAAATCAAGAATGTTGTTTTAATTTTGTACTTTTTTATTATTATTAAAATAATAATATTATTATTAGTGTAACCTATTATTATCAGGACCCAACAAATATTTCCCCATTGTATTATTATACATTATATTCAACATTATATATAGTTGTTTAATGTAATAATGTCACTGAATCTAATCACTAATTAGTCCCAAAACGTTCAATGCAGGCAGCATCTCTCCCGGTGCTCGCTATGTCCCGCCTCTCCCGCTATTAATGCACTATACATATAGAATAAACCATCTAAAATGCTTTGAATAATCATGCTAGTAAAACTAAATGTGATCTGGTGATTTAAATGATGTTTGCGCTTTCACTAAGGAGTGCCGCTTTAAATGGTGTTTCCGCTTTAAATAACGTTTGCGCTCTCACTTTGAAGAGTGCCGTTCCGGCAGCGCGTGCACTTCAGATGATCAATGCAATCAGTCACAGTTCTCATCACAAGAAAGCGTGTCAAAATGACCACTCAAACTGTAAATGTTTAGCTCATCCAAGAATTTTAATTCTGCATTTACTCCCTCTCATGTTGTTTTCGCAAGTTACACAATCATTTGAACGTCCGTGTTTGTTTACTACAGTCCGTGTTTACTAAATCCATCCGATTCTCTCGCACTTTGGACTGCAGTGCTGTCAGAATCAATCCGTGCATATATTATAAAATTTAACATTTTGCAGTTTATTTAGTAATTGTTTAAGGCCATTTTGCGATTTCAATAAACATAAAATAACATACAGCAAAAAGACATTTAATGTGCTCTTGGGGGCCCCCTGGTGGCCAAGGGGCCCTAAGCAGCCGCTTAGTTCGCTTATGCCTTGGGCCGGCTCTGCTGTCTTCTCATTTACATCAGGGGGTTGGAAACAGCACATGGTCGATCTAGGGAGCAGAGACAAAGACACAAAAAAACACAGTCAGTGAAGCTGAAATAGTCCCATTCAAGGGTATTACAGGCATTTAGCGCTGCTAGGGAAAGTATTTGTTTGAAGCCTCTACGTTTTGGTTTGCTGCTCTTTATATCCGGCACGATTTATCGCTGTTTTGATTGCCCTTTCTGTTATCGGACCGGCAGTGTTTTCACTGGCCGTGAGGAATGTGAGCAGGAATGTGTTGATGTTACTGTAAAGCCCAACACGCATCTCCTACTCAGCACCTCCATCTCAGACCGATAACAGCCTCTATCAGATTGGAAAGAATGTAACTGGCACAACCCGCCAGATGTCTTGCTGTAGCCCACAAGACTTAGGAGGCCCATAATACACATGCTCAAGGAGCTGATACAAACATTTGAGTGATACAGAAACTCAAGTAAATCAAACCATCAAACGGGACCTTGTCCCAAATTCAAGACTGCAGGGAATGATGAGATCTGCATGTGGACTGTTCAGTTGACTCTAATGCACTGTGTCAAGTGAGCTTTAAGATAAACACTTAACTGACTGGACTGATATTGAACATGTGATGTTGGGTGGGATTGAGTATGGTGCACCTGACATAGCCTTGGCCCCAACAAGTCAAGTCACAGTTATTTATATAGTACTTTTTACAATACAGGTAGTTTCAAAACAGCTTTACAGTGATAACAGAAAAATAATTAAACAAAATTTATTTCAGCTGTTCAGTTCAATTCTCATACAATGGTGTCAACGCAGGCAGATCAGTAATATAGTTGAATACTTAGTGTCACCAACTAAGCAAGCCAAAAGCCAAAGGCGACGGTGGCAAGTGTGGCACCAAAAGGGTTTGTTGTATTATTTTGGACTTATGTATACTGGAAAGATAGATAAATCAATTTCTTAGACTCCTTACAGCCCCGACTACGCCACCCTGGGAATTTCACCCAGGGAACAAATGGTCCAAAAGGACACACAGGTTCGATCCCACAAAGATAAGATAGAGACAAGAAAATGAAAAAAATAACAATTACTTTATTTATAAAAACAACAATTCCACACACGTAGCGCAACATGGAAATAGGTCTAATTTCAACATACAGAACAATGAAAAGCAAATAAACCAAAGAATCGAAAATAATAAACAGATCAATAAACCAAAGAAAACAAATATAATTTAAATCAACAAAATATACATAAGATGGCAAGGAGGACTATCAAAACCACACAATACACACGTCAAACGTACACTACTGTATTCACTTCACCACGCACGTGCATTCAGGTGACAAAAGAAAAGTTTCAAATCACTCATTAGTTTACTCTTTAGTTTAGTGTGGTTATCACTCCTTGCCAAATCAGCAGACAAAATGTCTAATTTTTCAAACTTAACTTAAACACACACAAGTGGTCACATTTAAAAATATCAAATCAATAAACATAAGAAAAATAAAAAGTTGACCAATTACATCATACTCTCAAACAAAATACAAAGGAAACAGAATAAACAAAATAAATCACATTACACTTTCACTCAAATGAGACCATACTCCATCCACACACACCCACACACACACACACACGTCTCATGCGCCTACACACGCAGCAAGCACACTTTCCACTACGAGCACTCAATGCACCACTCACATTAACCTACGAGCTCACACACAAACGTGAAGTATGGATCATACAGACCCCACAGTCGTTCAGTTGAAACAGTGCAGGGGTGGCAGAATGTTCACACGGGTCAATACATGAGTCTCGTGATCTCCCAATGTCAAGTTCACGCGAGGCGGCCCTATCTGAAGGCACGATTGATGATTGACGATTGATCGCAGCAAGGCGGAACCCCAGGAAAATGTTCAAAACAAATAAAGAACAAAAAAGAAAAAGGAAGCGAAAGGAAGCAAAAGGTAGGGGAAGCCGGATCACTGTCCAAATTGGCTATCCGAGATCACATGGACATATTACAAGCGGCGCCTCTTCGACTGATTACCAGCGATCGGCTCTTCCGACAATCAAACCACAGGTTGATTCGCACAGCCCGGAATGCATACCAGATGCAGCGACACAGTACAGACAAACGCTCACCCTTTACAGCTCGGCCCAAAGATCCCCAACGCTGGGCAAGATCGAACAGCCCGCGTCCCGTTGCAGCAACAGCCGCCAGTCAACATACACAAGAGATATTCCTTATACACGCAAACTCACCTAGTACACCTAAAGCCAATTAGGCGATTGCCATTCAGTAAGCATCACTGGTGCCTAATTACAGTGGCCAATGTAATTAGGCAACTATCCTGTTACAATCTACCCCTCCAAAATGGATCGACGTCCCGGCGATCGCATGGTCAGCACAGATCCATGGCTTAAAGACTGCAGTGACTATGTTAACTGCTCCATTTGACACCATCACTGACCTAGGGAGGCGATTCACGTTAGAATGCTGCCCCGCCGTAACTCGACTGGACTTTACACCACATTCCTAACCTCACAAGGTGAATCACCTAGTCCAGGCCCCACCTCTCTCCTAGCCAACCAGGGGTTTCATCTAACCGAATGTCGTGAGAGATGAGATCCGTACACTCCAAGTCACTTCCATGGGTAGCAAAAATGTACTGATAGCGCTAAAACAAGACCCTCACTTTACCCTGTTCCTCACTAGATTACATTTTCCGGTAATCCAGATTCCGAGGTTCAAGGAGTACTACTCCATCCTCAAACTGTTCTAAACAGGTAGCCACTATTAACGTAATAGTACCACCTGTCACTCGCTGCGTCCGAGGACCATGCACCCAAACCCACCCTGAACAACCAGAAGAAGGGCGAGTATTAATTTGCCGGCATTGTTGCAATGCCTGTCTTACAGGGAAAGGTGCTCCTGTAACAAAAGGGAAGTTAAAATGAGGAACCATACTGCCCAAACAACTGCTGGTAACACCACCCAAAGACCATCATTCCCAGTATGCCAGGGGCTTGGACAACAATGCCTCCTGAGGGATCCTTATCCAAAATAAGGCAATTAGGGACTGCGAGCCCACATAATTCAACATCTGATTCTAAATAACCGATATATGGAATGGGAAACCTATTTGCGGGCCGCAATAACAACCATTGGCAGGACTTCAAGCTGTCTTGCCCCCAAAGCTCGAAATGCCACGAAAACGGTCTCCGTGATCTTAAGCACCATTGACCCATTGTCTATTAAACAAGACACAACCACCTCACCGATATGGGCGTCTAAGTGTGGACACAAAGACACTAGTTGTGGTAATGAGCATAAACTGTAAGATCTCTGAGTCGCAATTTTCCCAACCGGACTGTGGCTCCGCAACCCGGTGGGGACTAGTTTTCCGACTGTTGACCCACCCTAGGGAATCTACTCCCCATTGACAAATCAGCATGAGGGGGCAGATTCCTCGACTGAAGAGCAACTCGCTCCCCAGCACACTCACTGGCAATGTGTCCCAGTCTGTGGCACCGCCTACAGACAAACGGGTTACTACAAGCAGATGGAGTGTGGGACCAAGGTCCTTGCAACCGTGCAACGCTTTGGATGAGCTGATCAAGCGGCTTCTGCTGTGCGTTAAACATCTCTCTTAGTTTGCCCAACTCAGAATGTGGAAGTACACCACCAACCCCCGTATGTGCGCCTCCCCCCACTCCATACTGGAAGCCTTGAAACGATGGAACTGAATGGCTATGGCCCTGAGCACCCCCTGGGGATCCTTCTTGTTCCCATTGTATAACTTCACTTCGCACTTCTAGCATAGTGGAATTTGGGTGAAGACGAACGAGCTGCTTTAGTTCTCGACGAAGGTTGTTCTCACGCACGTTCAACGAACTGTTCCCACAATAAAGAGTCAGCGTTTGGCAGACCACTAAACGACCGCTGTTTAACCCTCTCTAGCAGACCCATGAGTACCAGAGAAAACTTCAATAGGCTTTCTCCCTCATGCTGTCCCCTTCACGCAAAGCAGAAATAATTTTTTCCGGGTCTGTCCGCTCTATAACTGGGTGATTTTGAATTTCTTCCCGAGCTTCCCCTTCCAAATGATCAAATAACTATCATGTTACACAAGGAACCCAAGCTCAATCAGGTGACAGAATGGAGAAAAAAAACCTGAGGAGAAACCAGGCTCAGTCGGGGACCAGTTCTCCTCTGGATAATGAATGAACAGTGTATGATTATGATTCAGGCAGTGTTACAGGTCTGAAGTCAGATTGGATCGGAAGATTCAGAATATTTGTCGAGTTCCATCTGGTTGAAGATCAGAGTCATCTCACCGGAGATGGGTTTTTTGAGTATCTGTTCCATTGGCTGTTGTGTCGATGAGGCCTTCACAGGGGAGAGCGTAGTTGACACAATCTCTGCTGACACTTCAGGGAAATTGTTGTGGCCATGTCTAGGCTAGAGGTCTGCTACCTGGAAAATGTGCAGGTTTCGGGTCGGGTTAATGCTAATGTTTAATGAACAGCCTCAGGTTTGATTGTGTAACTAAGAAAACTTTCCGCTCTTGGCCACTAAAGCGAAAGTGCGTGGTTATGGTGCGCGGGCGACACCGTCACTCCGTCTCCGCCAAAACCTTGTTAGGATGATCACTTTCGTAGAGATGGCAGCAGTTAAACCAAATTCTTTCACAAGGCGTTCGTTGGAAGAAACAAAAGGATAAAGGATCCCCAACCGGACCAACTCGATTTACAAATCCAGCAGCAGGCCAGTGACATGACGCAGCTGCACTAGGAGCTTCACACGCTTGTTATGAGAAACGTAGGTGGACAACACGTAGTTTTGTGGACAACATTGGGGGTAAGAGACCTCAAATATCTAACTGAACAATGCAAACGTCATGACACTACTGAGATGACTGACTTTAATCAGAGAGTCATTGAGAAATTTGCTGGCCAGAAAGAAAGGAGAGCAAAATTTATGTTCAAGTAGTCAACATGCTAGTCTGTTGTTGCTGTTTTCTTTTGTTTTTCCTTTACTCATTCAATTATATGTGGGAAATGAATGTGTAAAAAGATAAAAGTGAAGACACTGTTTTCTCTTTAATGCTTGAAAATTTTTTGTTGGGTCTGAGTAAGGGAGACAAGCCACAGAACTGAACTCGAAAACATCTTAACCTTTGGCTAACATTCACATTCACACAACACAAGCTCACACAACACAGGACTCTTCAGACTCCTACGCGCATCATACATACTTCACCCCTATCCCTGCCCCCGTCCAACCGTCTGCCCATCCCTTTCCTCCTTCCTATCTTTAACACCCTCTCACATCCACACATGCATGCACACAGGTTCCTTGTTGATGAAGCACAAAATACAAGTTGAACAGGTGAACTTTGCAGAAACGTTGTCCACAAGACCTCATCTCCGCAGTCCTATATTTGAGAGCATATCGTCTTATTTTGAATGCATCCAGTCTCGAGAAGAGAAATGACATTCCAATTCCTCTGCAGGTTATTTGTCATGCTGCCACCTCCGCCTGCTGGCATCATAAATCAAGGCCTGCCATTTGAGGATGTCCATTCAGGTCCCTTTAATCTCCAGCCCCTTTTATCAAATGAAACCATCCCTTTCCGTGACAGTAAAGAGTCCCAGCACTGGGCTACTGCATCTCACCACCTGCATCCAGTTACAGCAGACGTCTAGCCACTGAGAGGACCTCTAACTTGCCGGCAGGGGAAACCGAGGCTAGTGTCGGGTGTCTCAGCTCCAGGTGTGATGTTCTTTTATTGGGGCCTCCTCCTTTCTTCTCTCTCAAATGTTCTCTCCCTCCCTCTCTCTAAAGATGGGGTGCCTCTGGAGTGGTGTTTTTTCTTGAGGTCACAGTACAAGCTGTTGTCTCCAAATGAGGCCGTAAAACACATGATGTAAAACATTCATCCTGCGTATCGCTCTGTCTCTACTCCTGCCAAGGCTGGGTGAGCTGTACCATAAAACATCAATGCTGTTGTCTGACTCATAGCCGCATAAGGCCATGGAGGAAACACACACACACGTGATCACAGCCATATGTGTCTGTCTGCGTGTTACCGAAAACGCATCCGACAATTATACACACGCCATCTTAAAAGGTTGATAAATGATGCTGCATTTGAAGAACAGGAAACGTTGACCAAGCTTATACGATTGCACTGAAGTTACATTAAGCAGGGAACTGTTGGGGTAAAATTATATGTTCAAATGTACAGTTAGCAGAATTTGTGTGATACGGAGAGAGAAAATGCATTTATCTTGATTTTACAAAGGCAAAGTAGTCATTTTGAATATAAATCCATGTAATTATAAAGTCGCTTGGGTAGAATGTAAAGTAAATTGCTGGTTGTAATACAATGCTTGACATGAGCTGATAACTGAGGAGGCTAAACAGCAAGTTTTTCTGTGGTGGCTCTTAATACTAGTTCTATACATCATTTTAAGATTTTAATTATGGATGCTTTGCACAGTCATTTCAAGCCAGTTTATTGAATCATAATCCAAGTGGTATTCCTTCAGTTTTAACACATGGGGATGTTAAAAACCCATTTATACCTTCATAATGTTTCCATTTTCATGACCTGTCATAGATTTCCTTTCCCAGGATAATAATAATAATAAGGAAATGGTATAAGCTTGTAAAAAAGATATGTGGTGGGATAACCAGGATCAGTCCCGTGATTAATCCCGCTTTGACTAACTCCGCCGGGAATTCCATCAAAAGACCAGCGATTGTTTAATTGCCATCTCTGTTTTTCCCAATGCTTTACCTCCCTCCTTTCTGCCGGTGAGGGGGTCCTGCTGGAATCCGGCAGCCCCCACACACAGACCTAGAATTGCTTTCAGATGTGAATATCGGGTTTGAGAGAGGGGGATGCCAGTGTACCTAACGTGGTTTAGGACCAGGCGAGCGCTCTTCAGAGTGCCTGGGTTCAAGAGCCATGCCAAGGGCTAGAGAATGTGAACACATTGGTCCTGGGGAGAATACCTTTGCATTCATCCCCATGTCCCACTGCTCCTTCAGTCTGATCAAAGAGGCAATGAGAACTGCAGATAAGACGTACGGATTTGATTTCAGCATTTCTTCAAACAGGAGGCTTTATCACGAGTCCCAAAGCCATCAGACTAAACCCTGCACAGTGCTTCACCTCATTCATCTGGTCTGTGTTACAGATAAAGTCAATTTAGGGCCATTCTACCCACTTTATTACTGATGGATCCACGGGTGGTGGGGAGCAGGATCACATCTTGTTTGTTGCTATTTGTAAACAGTTGTTCAGTGGCAATGCAACTGATGTGGGATTCTGAAACCCACTGACATCAAACTACAGAAAACTAAAAGAATGATATCTCATCATGACCCCCTACCCCCACTCACACAGAGGCATGATGAGATATCCATCTTGCACTACCCTTTTCCAGATATCAAAGTGAGAAAAACGACATTGTGGATGAAAGGCTGCTACCATGTTGCCATAGACTGGGTGTTACTGCAAAACTTATCCAAAGATTGACAACAGAGAAATAATAACAGCTGGTGCGGTTGTGGTGGTTGATCTCTGTCTGACAGTTAAATATGATTAATCTTTTTTATCCCCCTTTTTACTTTTCACTTTTGCTAAACATTACTACACTCATGATTGGGTAACATTACAACCTGTGTTTGTAACCTGCGTTCGAGCCGCTTACTCACCGCTCGGTTCCTTTCCTTCTCTCCGCCCGCAGACCTCGCGAAACCACGCCCACCTCACCACACGAATTAACTTTTAAGAGTATTTAGAATTTTCTTTTTCTCTTGAATTCTCAAAACGGACACATTTTAAGTAATCTGAATTGTTTCATTGTTTTGAGTTTCATGAACTTATTTCTTTTCATTTAGACTAACTTAAATTTAACCAAACCTGGGCTGGTATTTCCGTTTTCCAGCATGCTTTGCTATGACACTAAAAAGGGACAGTAAATGCCAAAATTGAGTGTTATAATATTTTTTTTCTGCAAGATTAACGTTAAGTGGGAGATTTAGTTTAAAGTTTTGCTATGCTAGTTTAGAAGAATTTATGTTATGTTGTTGTTGTTTTCTTTTTTATAGGGTTACCATCATGGTGACAAGTGGAGCATGAGCTTAGTTTGAGAACAGATATAATATGTTAAATGTATTATAATGCTGTCCTCATTCAGCAAGTGCTATGCTAATGCCACCGAGGCATTGTGTAACCAATTAGTAAGGTGGCATTTATTGAATTAGCTAAGATAGTCATTTCAATTTTAAAAAATTTAGGATTTGCATAATTTTTAAGTTAAATGTATGAATAAGCTTACTCAAATATTCCAAGTTCAGAGCAATTAAAATGTATGATTACAAAATAAAAATCTGCAAGTTCTGCTTACTTAAAAGGGTACTTCAGTGTTGGGAAGATGAATGTGTATTTAACCTGGGTCATTTATGTAGTAGAAATGTGAAATTATTTTTGAATTTGGTGCCTTCTAGACTGAGAAAAGACAGAAAATGTATTTTTGTCTCATGTGGATGAAAGACAACAACTCCCAGAATGCACTTGCTTCGCTGCCAAACGAGGCCACTCCCAAAGCCATGACCACTGGTTATCACTTGCCCACCATGACACCGCCCCACCGTCGTTTTGATTTTCATACTAATTATATAATTTCGTTCAGTTAGAGAATAGACACTACAATTAAAAACTGAACGTGTCTTTTCAATAAAGTGTGAGTGAGCCAAACGAAAGTCACGTCACAAATGCAGCAGGAGTCAGATTTCATTCATCACGAGAGCGAAGAGCTGAGCAGAGTTGAGGTAAGCGCGGCAGTCATTCACGACGCATGTCCAGTCTGGCGCATTTTCAGATCATGCCTATGGAAGCTTAACTTTCATAGGAATTCATTGAAAAGTTGAAACACTCACTTTGCACTGCTCCGTTATGAATGCCCGAGCCGAGCGGCCGTGTGCATTTACATTCTGTGAGTGAGATCCCACCCCTATGGGTGGGTTGAAAACATGCAGAACTAGCTCCTACTACTGACTGTACTCTCTAGCCTCTGGCCAAAAAATCTTCAGATGACGCAAAATGACGATATTTGCATCATCTGAGGATTTTTTCCAGAAATAAAATGCATAATTCTCTCGTCTCAGGGGGACATGAGAGGGGAAAACACGATAATTCGAATATACTACCGGGTTTCTACTGATACAAAGCTTAATGCTAATCGCTGAAGTAACCCTTTAAAATTGGCACTGATTACCTAAATAAAGTTTTGCCAACTTATTCAGGTTTACAATGCAGATAAATATCAAACAACTAAGAGGCCAAGTATCTGTCACTAAAACTATGTTAAATTGCTTTATATAACACGCAGATCTGTAAAGTAAATGAGTATTTACAGTGTGTTAGCTGAAACAGCTATAGTGGTGTATGGTATGATTCTTGTTATCCAAAACTGGGGTGTCAAATAATAATCAGCAACACACCTGCTGAGCTTTCCCAAAAAGCCCTCCGCATGGGGCCAGCATTAAATCTATCTAATAGTCCGTTTTCAAGTGAGACTGGAAGCAATTTCAGCTTCTGATAAATCCAAGCTTTCCTATTGGATGCATTTTTTTTAACGATTATTTAACAAGCATACATTAAGTAACAGGCTTTTAATCTGCCGGGCTCTTTTAAGAAATTGTTCACAATTAAAAAGAGCTCAGAATAGAAGCTGCTTCGGGTGCAGGTTTATTTGTTTACTGTTGTTTAACAAGAATTCAAGCAGTCGATATTCTCTCCTCTACAACTCCCGCCTAGCTTTTTGCACTCACAGCAGCCCAAAAATAATTCCTGTGCAAATTTTACTGCCAAATAGTGTTGCAGGAAAACAGTTTGCCAAAACACATTTGGCAGTGCAAAACACACACTCTAAAATGACAATAAAATTTTTTTAAGATGCTCCTGAGGACCATTTTAGACTTCCCTTCCTCTACTATGCACAAGTGCCAGCTCTTTGGGGCCAAAGGACAATAACCAACCCCACAAAAAGGCTTTTTGGCTACGGATCTGGACTGGTTTTAGTTAGGAAGTAGCAACGTGAAAAACAAGCGCATGCTGCTTCCTCACCCAATTAAACACGCCACAGTGCTGCACAGTGCTTATGGCCAAAAGCACAGAGCAATAGATGTCTTCTCCAGTGACCTTCCGCTAATTTTGATATTAAAAGAATGCACCAATTTATGAGTTCCTTACAATCAGCAAATAGCTGATTGTTTTAAGCCAAATTTTACATCAAACTTTTTTACTTTTTTATGTTTATAAATAATATATGACGAAATAAGATAATAATAATTGGCAGACAGACAAAGTAGAAAACTAGCCATGCGGGAGTGCTGTGTGTTATATATTATAACATAGTTATATACTCCGATCAGGTATAACATTATGACCACCTTCCTAATATTGTGTTGGTCCCCCTTCGAGGCATGGACTCCACTAGACCCCTGAAGGTGTGCTGTGGTATCTGGCACCAAGATGTTAGCAGCAGGTCCTTTAAGTCCTGTAAGTTGTGAGGTGGGGCCTCCATATATCAGACTTGTTTGCACATCCCACGGATGCTCAATTGGATTGAGATTGGGGATTTTGGAAGCAAAGTCAACACCTCAAACTCATTGTTGTGCTCCTCAAACTATTCCTGAACCATTTTTGCTTTGTGGCAAGGCACATTATCCTGCCGAAAGAGACCACGGCCACCAGGGAATACCGTTTCCATGAAAGGGTGAACATGGTTTGCAACAATGCTTAGGTAGGTAGTACGTGTCAAAGTAACATCCACATGGGTGGCAGGACCCAACCTTGAGCAATTTGAGCTGCAGTAGCTTGTCTGTTTGATCAGACCACACGGGCCAGCATTCGCTCTCCACGTGCATCCATAAGCCTTGTTCCTTCATTGGACCATTTTTGATAAATACTGATCACTGCAGACAGGGAACACCCCAGAAGAGCTGCAGTTTAGGAGATGCTCTGACCCAGTTGTCTAGCCATCACAATTGGGCCCTTGTCAAACTCACTCCAATCTTTACGCTTGCCCATTTTTCCTGCTTCTAACACATCCACATTGAGGACAAAAGTTCATGAATTAACTGTTGCATTTCTGGGGCAGTTTAATGAACTCACCATCTCATCTGTGGGACATATGTTTGCTATTATCCAACATATCTTAGTCTTTCATATATTGAAATATTTGAGACTCTAGTTTTCACACTTGGTGATTTTCGATGGAAGTGACAGCAACTGTAATTTATTAATTTGTGACATGTGTATACATCAGAGTCATAAGGCGAGTTCGAGCTTTATTTTGAACTTGCACAAAAAAAACCATGAAAGATCGGTAGAAACCTTGGTTAGTTTTCATGCCAAGACTTCAAAAGATATTCAAATCAAATACTGCCATGCACATACATCTGAATATGATGTCTACTTCATAAATAGTGTGACATTTATGTAAGTGTATGGTTCAGCTCACTCAGCACACTTTTCCATTTATATGGAAATGTCCTGGTCACCGATAGCCTGAATGTCATCTAGTGGAAAAGTTTGGTACTGTGTAATTTTTGGGATATCAATCTCAAATTTGGAATAGATACTTTTTTAGGTTTATTGCTTTGATTTTCTTGCTTACAAAATGTTTTGTAAAATACATATTTAATATCAAATATAAAAATATAGATTGTATACATTAAATTCAGTACATTTTCATAAACCTTGACTTTTATAACTTTTTTCATTTCACTTTTATTGACTTCTCTCCCCCATGACTACATGCACACTCGTATCACTACTAATCATCATACATTTTTGTGATAATACTGTGGTGAAACCACTAGATGGCTAGCCCTGTATATGTATGTATAGCTCTTTATAAAAAATATATATAAACAACTGTGTATTCCCTATTTGGAATATCTGGACACAGATAATAAATATTGACTCATAGACTCGTTTACATACCATGAACAGAGAGGTTGTCTGTGATAGTGTCTCGTCTCTCCTCCTTATTGATAAACTGATTATGTCGCTTTATTGACATGATAAAAAGGCACCAAAGCATTGACAGTGCTCCATTGCAACAAGGCAACAGGCAGCTAAAGGCAGCAAAGGTAGTCTAATCCAATGGCATTTGGCAGTGCGGTCTGTACACGATCTGGCTTGCGTAAACTACTCCAGATCGTGTTCAGACCTCACTCACCGGAAGTTGGTGTTGGACATAGTGGTTTATTAGAGGTAGAAAATGATATAAATACTGTTCGGTTTCTTGCACAAACCAATCGTTTTGTGTCTTAAGACATCAATGTAGACACTTTTACTATCATAGATTTTGTTACCATTCATATGCATTATACGACTGACAGACTGCAACGTTTGGAGTTAAAAATCTTCATTTGCGTTCTACTGAAGAAACAAAGTCACTTATATCTTGGATGCCCTGGGGGTAAGCAGATAAACATAACATTTTCATTTTTGGGCGACCTATCCCTTTAACATATTTGCCACTTTTGTCCAGACCAACTGAGGAAAAAAGCCATTACAATAAATCACGCTACCAACAGTGATTCAATCGCTTGCCTCGTATCATATCACATCAAACCATGCAAATTATTATTATTGTTATACTTTGTTCTCAACTGCAACATAGCCTGCTCTGACTTGAATGAACTGTGGTCGAAAGCTTATGACGTAACATCCAGGTAGGCACACCACCACGTGATTATGATTGGTCAATTGATAAGCTGATGTTGGGTTTTCATGTTTTATGGGGACTTTCCATAGGCGTAATGGTTTTTATACCGTACAAACCGTATTTTCTATCCCCCTACACTGCCCCTGCCCCTAAATCTACCCATCACAAAAGACATTCTGCATTTTTACTTTTTCAAAAAACATCAGTTTAGATTTATAAGATGTTTTCCTCATGGGGACCAAAAAATGTCCCCACAAGGACGAGAATTTTGGATATTGCCATCTTTGTGGGGACATTTTGTCCCCATAACGTAGGGTTTACCAGGCCACACACACACACACACACACACACACCACACCACACACCACACACACACAATTAAATTGAATTGAATTGTTAGATTTTTTTGGTCATGTTGTAATTTATTATTGTGTTAAATCAGTAGTTATGAATGTACTGGTTAACCTGAAAGTATAGGATTAACTTACCTTTCTTACTCATGGTTATCGGTTTCAAAAACATGGCTGGGAACAAGTTCCTTCTAATCAAGATTATTTTCATGGTGACCACACAAAAATACATTCTTAAAGGGTTAGTTTATCCTAAAATAATAATAATAATAAAAGAATTTCGGTCCAGGGTTTGTGAGATGAGAATAAAATAAATACAGTAGAGTAAAATAAAACAAATATTTATTTGTTAAAATAGTTATTTATAATTATATACATATACAAAATCTATTACACCCACTGGAGCCTCAAGCTGACTGCAACATGGTGCCCGAACTTCACATTCTTTTGAAAATCCTGCTTTTAGTTGGTCCTGATAAGCGCTCATTGTCACAGTTGTAAACACAATGGATTTCTTCTTCCATGAGGGGGTTTGGCATCATAACAGCTTTGTTTCCAGGTGGACCGGAAATCCTGTAGAATTCAACCAATAATATGACGACTTTGAAACTCCCAAAGTGTTTCCCATTTTGTGTGCCTTATACATCATTCCAATGGTTCTGCCAGAGGCTGAGACTAGTTAGCCGTTGACTTATCCTTAACATACCTGGGAATGACTTTGATAATAAGTAAGTGACAATAGATAGTTAGCTAATCTGTGTGCTTTGTATATGTGCATTTCTGAAATATCTGTA